>CAWUFW010009649.1:0-600000 GCA_963921515.1 Calotriton arnoldi | reverse complement strand
ATTAGTAAACTAAGTGCAAGTCAATAATCATGTGTCTCCTATATGTGTCCTCTACAGTTGTTATAGATGGAGCAACATTAAAGTCTATTACACCATATACAGTGCACATCCCAAAATGACGTATTTCCAGTTGCTCTCAAATGTGATCCTTGAGAAAAAAGAGGCAAATGAAGTTAAACAATTGCCCAGGCTCACGCAGGCAGGATACGAAGACAAGCCTAGAAAGGTATCGGGTTTTCAGGCAACACAGGGTTTGTTTGATGCTGACTGCGCCTCGCGTCGGCACCGCATGTATTCCCTCGACACAAGCTTATCCTTCGAGAGGACTCAAAAGGTCACTAGTCAGTGTTTTTTTGTTGTTGCAGTTTTATATAACGTGAACTCGACCCGATGTAAGAACGCTTTACATGAGCACCAGTTACCCGCACTGTAGGGAGTCACATAGCTTACAGATCGAATGAAGCATAGTTAATCTGACAGACTTCAGAAGCCTTAGATTGAGTGCTGATGTGCACACGGTGCGTTGAAGTGCTTACCTTGGCGTTGAAGAGCTTACCTTGGCGTTGAAGTGCTCAACTTGGCGTTGAAGTGCTCAGCTTGGCGTTAAAGTGCTCAGCTTGGCGTTAAAGTGCTCAGCTTGGCGTTAAAGTGCTCAGCTTGGGGTTAAAGTGCTCAGCTTGGGGTTAAAGCGCTCAGCTTGGGGTTAAAGCGCTCAGCTTGGGGTTAAAGTGCTCAGCTTGGGGTTAAAGTGCTCGGCTTGGCGTTAAAGTGCTCGGCTAAGCGTTAAAGTGCTCGGCTAAGCGTTAAAGTGCTCGGCTAAGCGTTAAAGTGCTCGGCTTGGGGTTAAAGTGCTCGGCTTGGGGTTAAAGTGCTCGGCTTGGCGTTAAACTGCTCGGCTTGGTGTTAAAGTGCTCGGCCTGGCGTTAAAGTGCTCAGCTTGGGGTTAAAGTGCTCAGCTTGGGGTTAAAGTGCTCAGCTTGGCGTTAAAGTGCTCAGCTTGGGGTTAAAGTGCTCAGCTTGGGGTTAAAGCGCTCAGCTTGGCGTTAAAGTGCTCAGCTTGGGGTTAAAGTGCTCAGCTTGGGGTTAAAGTGCTCGGCTAAGCGTTAAAGTGCTCGACTAGGCGTTAAAGTGCTCGGCTTGGCGTTAAAGTGCTCGGCCTGGCGTTAAAGTGCTCGGCCTGGCGTTAAAGTGCTCGGCTTGGCGTTAAAGTGCTCGGCCTGGCGTTAAAGTGCTCGGCTTGGCGTTAAAGTGCTCGGCCTGGCGTTAAAGTGCTCAGCTTGGCGTTAAAGCGCTGAATACATTCCTTGTCACACTTCTTTTCCTTCATGCCATTCTCTACCTGAGATTCTATGAATCGGTTTTACAGTAACCTGTCTATATACTACAACCTCCTACATAGTGAACATACTATTGTGAAAGCCTGCCAGCACAGGTCAACTCACACCTTAAACCCATACACAGGTAACACACAGGTCCTCACGCACAACCGGCCCTCTTAACATACATCAGTTAAAGGTACACACTCTCCTCCCACACACAATTCGGACCAGAACATTATGGTATTTTCTGCAAGCAACACTGCACCGGGCAGCTACTTGAAATTTATTGGACAAGTACAAAAAACAAAACACAGTTTTGTTAAAAATCCAAAAAGTATTCACTACATATTACTAGCTACATACCAGTTATGTCTAAAATCAGATAATAGTTATGGAGTAGATTTCATAGGGCAGCAGGTGAACTATGTCACCTGTTACCGGACGAGCTGAGAAAATTGTGGAGATCTAGAAACTTAGCTGTGCCTTTTTTTACTGAACACATAAAAATCTATTTTTATCTGCCGATTTTCACGCAAAGTTATAAATACATTTTAACAGACTACCGGTAGAAATATATCACACAGTACTCAGAAATCTATACTCTGCAATTTTTAAAACCAGGAGCACAAGTTGTGGATAATGTCCTGCGACTATCAAGCAAATAAGGGACAGATGCACAAAAAATGTAATTTCATGGTTCATTGACTCTTGCTTACGTTTTTCACAGAGTTGCTGCTTTTAAAGAGTTCACCAACATTGCAAACGCACCGAATTCTATTTAAGTCTTGCAGTTTTATGCGTGTGCCTTATCCAAAAATAGAAATGGCCTGGGAAATGGCACTTTTTGGCATTATAATCGAGTGTGCTTACTGTGCATGAAATCATTGAGATCCATGACGATTATCTACAAAGTTACAACTTTGTGCGTTTTTCTAACATTTTCAAAAGCGCATCTTGAGCCCCCCACCTCAAAGTAACCATGGTCTCACCTGTGATTCTACGATGCCTAATGATTTACCATACTTATTATAGATGACAAATGCCCGTCGAACCGCCTTCTGTAACTGAGGCACTTTGTGTACACAGCCTATACATTTTATGCAAACAAGCTGAATCTGTGTGTACCATAGTGTTTTATGAATTGGGGGCCACTGTGCTTTCTAAAAATGAAAATCGTTAGGGCCACAGCATCACACATGTTTCAAGCGCTGAGACCAATGCAGGTCTGCTTCAATCATTGGATTTATAAAGCGCGCCTACTCCAGGCGCTAACTAGGTCTGTAGACAAATCGTACCCATCATGTTATCTAAATGCATTTTCAAACAGCCAAGGCTTCAAGTGGCGTTTGGAGGAAAATTCGTCCTCTATTGAGTGGAGCAGCAGAGGAAGAAAGTTCTAAGTGGTCGCTGCGAGGAACGAAATGGATGGATCGCCTAACGTTTTCCTCATAGTCCTCGGGACCACTACCACCAGTGCATCAGAAGAGCGCAGAGGTCGGGTCGGCTGATAGGGCTTAATCCTTTCCATAAGGTACCGAGGCCCAGAGTGGTAGAAGGCTCTATGAGTCGGGACAAGACGTTTAGACCTGGTTTTATCTTTGATGGGAAGCCAGTGTAGCTCCTTAAGATACTGCTGCATGTGCCTTCTTTTAGGCGCTTTTAAAAGAAGCCGAGCTGCTGCGTTCTGGACGACCTGCAGTCTTTTCAGTTGGTGTGCTGGTAGGCCCCAATAAAGAGCGATTCTCATAGTCAAGCTGAGACGTGACAAGGACATGAACTAACATTTTCTGATAATGCCCGGCAGAAGATAGAAGAATGTTTTCAAGGATCTCAGAAGGTTATAACACACGCCAACAACAGCACTAACCTGAGTGTTCAAAGAGATTTTATAAACCCTAATCCTGCATTTCAAGTCTCCCAACCCCCATAGCTCTAAATTGATCCCCATCACTTCAGGGATTCAAATATGAGAAATGCAAGCTATGGAAACAATATTTCTGCTATCCTTATGAGTAATTTAAACAATGCTAAAACTTCATTGGGTTGTTCAATTGGAGTCAATGACAGCAGCTGCCATTTTAAAACGCACCAGTTCTCATTCAGAAGCACACTTGCGTCGGCCATCTTGGTATTTGAACAGGTTATTCAAGAAACACATAAATCTCTACATATTGCACAATAACCAACTAAATTATTGCACCAACCATTCATTTTTTTAACAGAGGGCGTAGTTACGTAGCGTGGGTGGACAGAAAAGCCAATAGCCGAGAATTTGTGGCGAAACTGTCAATAAATTGTAAATCGAAGCAATTGATACTGGCAAGTTTAACCCAAGAGATGGGAGCATTTTGCATTTGAGAATACATTGAATTAGTAGTCCTTTATTTTGTTATATTTGTAAAATTTCTATATAAATTAGAATAGGGAGAGTAAAATAAAGTAAGAACATTATCATTACCGATCATTTGGAGCATCTCCTCATCTGCTTCACCCGAGTCAGCAGCCAAAAAGTTGTCCACCTTAAAAAAGGGTTAAAAAGAAGAAAAGAGCTTGTTACGGTCTGCTGTAATTGTGCTACAGAAAAATCATGCTGGAGTGTAAGGCCCTGCTTAAGAGTGGCCTCTTATTTCCGATGGGGCTGTAATGGGGCTGGTACCAGCCTTTACAGGCCCCTTTGGAATTCTGAACTCTAAAGGAACACTGCAGATCTTTTTACTTTAACCTGAAGATTAATCTCCATATGAAAGTATAGGAGAAAATTAGTAATTACCAGAATCGTTCCTGGAATTACTGATTCTACGGAGAATTCCTCAGGGTCCAACTTGTAATGGAACCAGATTTTCCACAGAACTGGAGTTACTGGTACATCCGGTATCGGTAACGCTAAGTGTGGGGAAAATCCGGCCCATTTACCAGGACACCCATAACAAGGACTCAAGAGCCTAATTCAGAAAACCTTTTGAGGGCATAAGCCTACCATATGACGAATAATAAAGTGGAATTTGTGCTCTTAATTCCTAATCTTGAGACCAAGAATAAGAATTCACACAGTTTTCTTCAAATGGCCCTCTGTATTTTTTAATCTGCTAGGAGACTCATCCTCCCCAGACGGACCACATCACACCACCCCTCAAGAAGAAACACTGGCTCCCGATCCAGAAGAGATGCCAGTACAAGATGCTGACCCACGCATACAAAGCCCTTCACAACGAAGGACCAGCGTACATCAACAAACGCATGACCTTCCACCAACCAACCAGACACCTATGATTCGCCTCCCTCTTCCTCGCCAACAACCCCCCCCCAGATCTGCCAAGGCAACAGCAAAGGACGCTCCTTCTCACACCTGACAGCCAAAGCCTGGACCAACCTTCCCCAGACCCTCAGGACTTCCTCATCACTCCTGGAATTCAGGAAAGGACTCAAGACCTGGCTGTTCAAATGAACCGATCACCACGAAGCAGCTCCTTGAGACTCTAATGGGTGATTTGCCGCACTTTATAAATCCTGATTGATTGACATCAGACACTGACAGAAGTGATGCAGGGATCTCCAGTCCTGGAAATTTTCCGTTTGGGAGAACTATCCCCTAAGCAGTCCAAAGTTCGATCTACCCAGGACAATTGGGTAGGCTGCTGTGGACTCCTTCAGCATGCGCCCCTTACTGTCATCGACACTGCACTATAAACAAAGCACGCCCTTGATCCCTGAACACAAAGTACCGAACACTGATAAGGAAATAACACAACTATCACAAACTTGTGATACCAGTGGGACCCTTCAATATTCTACAGTTAAATAACTCTGCTGCAAGCAAGATAGCGAGGACAAATTTATGGACCCAAAATTGACTGTGCAAACTTTTTTTGCCTAATCCATATCTCTTACTAAGAATAGAATTTGGTTGCCCTATGAGATGGTTGCATTTAACACATTCTAAGATATAATGAAATACATTTAACTTATTTTGCTTTCTAAAACAAGGGTTTTTCACATATAGATTTGTATCTAAGGCTCTGTTATAATTTGAGGCATGCCTTACGACATGCTGCCTTCTAGTTTGGTTGAATCTGGGAGAAGTGAATTACAGCAATCCTGGTCAGAGAATGGATTTCGTTATACAGGTTTATATAAGGAATACTTTCATTAATTCCCTGTACTTAACCAGTCTTGCAGGCCACAAGGTAGAAAGGTCACAGACTAGATGTGAGTTGTGCCTGAGCTCCAACATTTTCTAGAAAGAAGAGTCCACAAATTTCAAATGATTTTCCCAATGCATACCTCAAAATGGTTAGGAAGAAGTATTCCATTGTTAGATTTGTGGATTTAATGCCAAATGATAAAACACCTGCCGACAGACTACTTTTAGGACTAAAAGATCAATTCAGGCCAGAAAAGAGACTTGCTTGCGTTTTTTTGAGGGGTCCCCACAGATCATTGAGGGTTTTGGATGGATGGACCCTACTCTGCACCAACATAATATACACATATCGGTGGCGTAACAAAGGCCCCCGCAGTGCGGGAGGAGGCGAGCTCTGGGGCCCTCCCAAGCACTGTACCCTGGCCTGAGAGCTCTTAATTGAGTCCGGAGGGGGGCCCCTCCATGTACTTTGCAGGGGGTGGAGGCCTCAAATTTCGTTACGTCACAGACACATATGTAACTCGTTTTGAGCAGCCTAAAACTAATACAGTGCACTTATAATGTGTTATTACTATTTGACACCTCTCAGTGGTCGCCAACTGGCCAGAAGCAATGCCAGGTCTGCCCCACTGTATGAAAGGGTGCCCAAGAAGCAGAGGGTCACCACTTTAATAGGGTACATATGGCTACAGCCTGGCCCACATGCCTCAAACCACATCTGCGGCCATATCCAGAGACAGCCTGAGATCAAACATGCAATAACACTGTGGCTCCCAATAAGATGGAGTCTTTCACACTCTACATTTTACACATTAAAGTTAAGAACTTTGAGTTCAAGCACTCATAAGTGGGCTGCAAAAGGCCTTATACATTAGGACCTCTTAATCCCAACTAAAATAAGGAATTAGGGGCATGTGGCCTGTAATTGGAGAATATGGTGTAGGCTCCTCTTACCTAGAGGAGTGAACACATTGATTGTCCTACTCTAGTAACTTCAGCCAGAAGGGAACATGTACAATAAAGCACCTGCTGTTAGAGGCCCAGAAAGTAACAATAATGTGAAGGTATCATTAAAGAGAGACATGCTCAGATTTGTGTGTGGTTTTACAATATTATTAATTTTCATGTTGATAAGATCTGTTTAGGAGGCATGAGCCCTGTGTGGGAATGAGGAACAACATGAAGTGCTCACAGCATGACCTCGTCTCGCTCCGTTTTGCTCCAAAACCTATTCAGGCACTGACTGGCCTCAATGGGATAGATTTACAAGAGGCTGGAGCACCTCAGAGTTCAGAAGGCTTCGAGCAGAGTCAGTCCAATGTCAAGAGGGCTGTTAATGGGCCAGACGGCAACATCTCAATGGTGATCCAGAAGCTGTGATAAGTGGGCCACTTGCAGAGGGTACACGTAGTCCACCCCCAGGAAGCACCTTAGAGGTGTCTCTCGCAAGCTGTGGGACCTCCTGTCAATCAACACTTGGACATATACTGTCAGGAGCAGGTCATGGAATCTAACACACTTATCCTCGCTCCTCTGGGCTTATAATGTGCCTCACAAAGAGTGAGGAACTTCCCTCAAACAATGATTGATGGCCACATGCGCTTTGGGTGGATTTAAAGTGGTGCTGGGTTCTCATTTAATGACGTGGGACAGTCTTAAATGCACTGTACTTGTACAGAAGCCACGCAGGCGTGCCCTACTAGGATTGGAGGAAACCCTTTTTCTACATACCATAGCACATGGAAACATATGCAGCCTGCCATTTAGAAATTATCTATCTAAAACACCACTAATGAGGGACTTTGCATGTAATCATCCAAAATGTTACAGTGTCCAACCAATGAAAATCCGTGCAGCAGACACGATAACTCTAACCAGTCACCTTCTTGTCATAGGAAACCTCTACGACTTCTGCGGTAGGTTACAACTGAGTGATATTATAAGTTGCTGCTTAGTGTCTTTTTCAATCAGGTTTCAAATTAAAAGAAATAGGAAAATGCTTCAAACACTACTGTGTGGACAGCAGCCTCACTGCACCCCTGTCTGAAAGCAGAATGAAGCTATATTGGACCCAAAAGCCCATCCCCTAAAAGAAGCAATTCAAGAACCCCAAAGTGACAGCCTTCGCACACACTGAATGCTTCGGCATCATCTACTTCCACCAGACCGTCCAAGGGATTTCTATGGGGAGCCTCAAGGTACAGCCAGGTGTGCAAATGTCTGGAAATATAAGCAAAGATGGCAGACATTTTGCAGTAACAATGTCATTTTAGTGCACCCTGTATCCTGCAGAGCTGCACAAAAACACAGATGCACAGCAAGTGTGCTATTTATAACTTGTGTAAAGGGTACATGAATGTATAATGCTTTTAGAATGCCAGGCCACTAGGGACTACCCTGGTATTTCACACAAGAGCAGATCTGTAGGATGAAAATCCTTTCATATTCATAATAGAAGACCAGGAATATATGATGGAAATCACTCATGTTTAGCTCTGGTTGCTTTTTTCTGACTAGAAAACAAATGCTGTAAACTGCTCAATCTTTGGAGTTCGAACAGTCAGATGGGTTATCGCCACCCAGCACCAGACACATACATTTATCTTCTAGCTGCAAGGTATACAATGTTGCTGTGAAAATGGAATTGTTTAAGTATTTGTAATGTGCAGAGGTAAAATTGTTTAGGTCACATGTAGCAAAGATGTATGTTATAGGAGGGTTGCATGTTTGTACATTGACCCGCGATACATTAAAGCTTTTTAGGTCATTGCCTTAGGTCACCACCACAAAAAGACACAAGCGGATGCTAGATTATGATAAAATGGTCTCAAAATGATATTGTTGCAAGGAGAAAGGGAGCGCTCAAATGTCGAAATGTTTCAATTTTGCTGGGGGCTCGAAATTCCTTTCACTAGGACTGCATGTTTGCTGCAGGATGCGACTGGAGTCTAAAGAGTTCGTGTCTAAGCACATGGACCAAACACAGGACCTAAAACCTCTGGTTGGAGGCTCGGCGTGAGGTGGTACTTCAGCACCATCAGAACACATTTTAAGTTTTTTATATTCTGTGGATTAAAATCACAAAAAATTGTTTCAGCACCACAGATGACAAAAGGCCCACTAATGTATGATATCATAATAGCTTCTTCATTGAAATCACTCTGTGCGTCGCAAGCAGCTTCCACTCTAAACAGGGCTTTAAGTGGAATGAAAAAACTAGGGGGTCTCTCAAAGGGGCGTGTACGATGTAATTAAGTGCGTGGCTTAAATATACCCAAGCTAAAAATCTGTGCATAGAATGATGTGCCGCCCAACTGGTATGTTGCTGCTTCTGTCCTTGCATACAGATATAGAATACTGATACAACAAGTAACATTACACCGACAGCAAGCAAGGCCTATTGGCTTTGCCAATGGTTGTCGTTTGTGTAAGATGAATCGGCAACAACTACTGCTTCCTTCAGGGTTGGATTGGGATTAAAAATCGGCCCAAGCACGCTAAAAAAATGTGGCCCACATTTGCATATTGCCTTTCTGCAAAACACTAATTCGGCGAAATTTTATAAAAAGAGGGGGTGGGCGGGGAGGTAAAAGAAAAAAAATGCACGGATTAGTTTACACTGGTGACGCACACCTGAAAACAAGCGAGGCCACTTCTCCTCAGGCCCCCTTCCCCCGCTCAATATCCATACATTAATGGGCCGGCCCAGCAAGAGAAAGGGAGTGACACCTCTGCCGTGGATAAGAGGGAGGTAATGGACGCCCATCTACTTCCAGAAAGGCCACTCAGGCACCCACTGGGCCGCTGGCGGCATCGAACAACGCAGAAACCGCCCAAATCGGCCCCCCAGGCTGCTAAAAAAAGCAGCCCACAGCTGGAATTTGGATACCGGCCCCTCGGGCATTGCCCGAGTGCCCGCGTTACCAATCCGACGCTGGCTTCCTTGTATACAACATTGTTAGACCTGGCATCCTTGGCGTGGTTTCCCCTGACTTTTTGCTTCTTCCTCCTGTATTTTTGACACTGTGCTGGATTTCGTTTTTGCTGGTTTAGATGCTTTGGGCACTTTGCCACTGCTGATCAGTGTCAAAGTGCAAGTGCTCCCTGGTTAAATTGTAATGGTGATTGGTTATCCATGATTGGTATATTTGTTTTACCAGTAGGTCCCTAGTAAAGTGCACTGAGTGTGCCAGGGCTGGTAACTCAAATGCTACTAGTGGGCTTGCAGCACCGATTGTGCCACCCACATGAGTAGCACTGAAAAGATGTCTCATTCCTGCCACTGCAGTGCCTGCGCGCAGTTTGTTAACTGCCATGTTGACCTGGCCAGTGTACCCACTTGCCAGGCCTGACCCTTCCCTTTTCTTACATATTGGACACCCCTATGGTAGGCCCAAGGTACCCCCCTGGGCAGGGTGCAGTGTATGTGAAAGGTAGGACATGTACTGGTGTGTGTAACATGTCCTGATAGTGAAATACTGCCAATTTCGTTTTTCACTATTGAAAGGCCATCTTGCCCATAGGACAGAATGGGGAATGCTGTGTCCCATGTGTACCTGCATATCTCCCCATAGGAGCAAGATGGAAAATTGAAGTCTGGTATCCCTGAACTCAGAATTTAATAACACATCTTTTAGGAAGGATGGTTTTTAAATTCTGTGTTTGAAAATAGCACTTTTAGAAAGTGGCTATTTTCTTGTTCAACCTTTCTGTGTGCCTCTGCCTGTTTGTGGATTGACTGTCTGGTTTGTGAGTGACAGGGGCTGGGGTGGCTCCAGGAGAGGGGGTCAGTCAGCACTAGGCTGAATAGACCTATCTACACGTAGAGTGGTGGGAGGAGAGCACCTGGGTCTGAATAGGGCTGTGCCTGCCTTCCACAATGCTGGCTCCACCTCCTGCGGTTTGTCTGATGACCCTGGCCCACACTCACAAACGAAGAAGATGTGCACTGGCAGAGTGCACCCAGAACTGGTTGGAACTGGGTTCAGGACCCCCAACACATACAGAACAAAGACTTTTGGGGTATAAATGTAGAGCTGAGACCCATGTAAAATTAGACTAGGAAACTTTGTGATCAAGAAGGAATCCCTGCCAAAGAGAACAGCTGAAGAAGACTGAGGAAAAGTGCTGCCATTGCTGTGTGTCTGGGGGCTGACCTGCAGTTGCTGTTTCTGCTGAGGAAGAGGACTAAGGGACTTTCTGCTGTGTGCTGTGTCCCCCTACTTGAAGAGGAACTGTGCTGTGTGCTTTGTCCCACTGAAGTGAAACTGTCTCCAAGGGCCTGAGAAGAGCTGGCCTCCTGTTATAAGAAACTCAGGGATACAAAAGTTTCTCAAGATCCTGAAGCTCGCACCTCCTTAACCGTGCTCCGCCTTCTATACTGCCTCTGGGTATAGTTGTGTGCCCCAGGACGTCGCTGGTGCCCGCCGTGAAGCACGCCTTGCCTGCAAGTCTATCTGCTCTCAAAATCACCGAGAGCGCTGTGTGGGTCACCGCCGCCGGCCCGTGACCGGAGAGAAGCGTTGAGGGCCGGTATTTCACCGCCGCCCCCGATCTCCAAAAGTGCTGCGTGCCTGCTTTTTTTCACCACCACGGCCCGAGTCGGGAGGAAGAGCCACGCTCCGAGTGAGAAGTTGCAAGGCGCTGCCTAGCAACAAGGGGCTCGTCACCGGAGGAAGCCGCGCTGTGATCAGAGGTGGAGAGGCGTCACCTAGCAACTAAGGGAAGCCGGCGCCGTCGCGCCCTGCCCAGCAAATCGCCCGGCCGCGGAGAAAGGAAGTCGCGCTCCAGTCCCGGAGAGGGGTACTCGTGAGTTCCCTCGTGAAGTGCCTTGGAAGGAGAGAGACTCCCGTCGGACGCGGACCGCAACCCAAGACCGGCGCTCCAGGTAACACGCTGATCCGCCAGCTGCGCGTGGTGTTACCTTGAGCGGGTGAGGAGTCAGGGAGCTGCCCAGAGCCTGAGCCTGGTTACCGGGGCCGGGTGTTAATGAGATTTCCTGCCTGTTTGTGATTGATGCCGGGAACTGCATGTGGGGGCCTACTTTCGCCATAAGGGATCGTAGAGCTAGCAGGCTCTTGAAGGAGAGTGTCCCAGTCATAAGAGCACAGTGAACAGGTGCTGAGGGTAACTGACTGGTACTAATTTCGTTGGAATTTGTTTGTTGGTCACACACTATTGGCCTAAAAAGACTACTACCACTACACGTTATTTTTGGTCAAAAGAACCTTACTAAGAACATTCAAGAGAAAGATTAATTATGTATGTTGGATTTATGTCGTTTTGGTCTTGCCTAAATTTGATAAAGATATCTATATTTTTATAATAACCTGTGTGGTGTCCATTTGTGGTGTTTCACTGTGTTACTGTAGGTGTTGGTGCAAATACTTTACACATTGCCTTGGGGATAAGCCTGTCTGCTCGTGCCAAGCTACCAAGGGGGTGAGCAGGGGTTATCTACAGTGTGTTTCCCCCTTACCCTGACTAGAAGCAAGGGTCCCTATTTGGTCAAAGGTACCTACCTCTGCCAACTAGAGACCCCCATTTCTAACAAACATTGAAAATGCTTCCGTTCTGAAATGATGAGACCGAAAGAACTATAGCGAGTCTCTTTGAAGGTACCTCAAAAGCAGTGAAGGGTGGTACTGCTGCAGAGGCAAGATTTTTTTTTCATCCTGAGGGCAAAAATGATAGAGACCCGGTTCGGCACCTGCTTTATAGAACTGCTGGTGCCGAGCACCGGCAGGACCCGGCCCACTTAAAGTCCTGACGCTACAGATCTAGGGAAGAACTCATGGATGGATAAGTGTCCTGCACACAGGAGAGAGGGATAAACATCTAAACTGAGGGGGCACATGCGCAGTCCCAACTAAATACTATTTTTGAAGCTGAACACTTTAAAAAAACGGTACTTGGCCTGTCGTCAAACAGAAAGGAAATTAAAACCAAACTTACCTTTAGCCTGCCTGCCAGGGATAGGTCATCAAGGTTACAAGCGCCGACTCTCCTGTCCGCATCAATTAGAATCTAGAAAAGAGAGAAATCAGACAGGAAATGAAATCAGACAGGAAATGAAATCAAACATTAACCCAAACAAGTTCGTTAACCCATTAAAGGAGCTATTGAATTTGGAGGTGACGTCAACAAGCAACATGAGCCCAACCCCACAGAAAGTCGAAAATATAAAGTTGGTGGCGAAGAAAATTTTCCAACCAACCAGTTCCCCATTAACTGAAAACTAAGAAAGTTTCCAGGAGTCGCTATTGTCCTGTCCCCCAAGCACCCGCCTCCCCAACCTCATCAATTGATCATTCTACGTCCTACTCCTCAAGCTTACACCCACACCGTGATCCCTTTTACAGCATCATAGAAAATAGTGTATCAATATCTCCCGCTCCTTATTATTGCTGCAGGGGGCACATTGGCCACGCGGCCCTTTGGTCCAGTCCTGTATGACGGATGCTGTCTGATCGAGCACAAACTTGGTAGACATCCTGCTCTGCTCCTCACCTCTTCAGCCCTCAGGACTGGTGCTGCTCGCTGAATATCTTCTCACACCGTCTGACCCCATAATCACTAGTGATTACCACCAAATGCGCCTCAGATGGTTGCACAGCAAGAGCTTGTTGCAGGGAGGAGAATGCAATGCTTTCCCAACCTGCTATGGTGCTCCTGGCCTGTAGGCTTCAGAGGATGAAGCAGAGAATATTAACACCATCAAAATATGAAACATTTATGAGACAAACGAAAGGCCACCTCGAGATATTATGGGGGCAACTGAATAAATGAAGGAAAGAGAGCATTAATGAGCTACCACCCTGCCCAAGCTCTGCACCTAATTCAGATCACTGTGTGTGGAAACCTGCGAATCTAGCAACATGCTTGAAGAATTCTAAACACCATTTGAAGTGGCTGGGAGCAGGAAAGGGGAAGCCATAAAACTACATTGAGCAAACTGTGCACCATGTTGCCCTGATTCAATAGTTGACCGATAAAATCAGGTTAGCATATAATTCCTCCAGTATGCTATTCAAGGTCATCAAGGAAATTTCCGAGCCATGGGGGATACAGCTTCTGACCCGCTCACAAGATTTCTATGACAGAGTAGCTACCTACTTTCAGGACAAGGTCCTCAAGATCTTACAGGAGTTTAGGCCTACGGAAGGTGAGGATCCCGTACCTGAGGTTGCGGAACACAATGTCGAGGAGCTCACCCTGGACCCCAATAAGGAGGCCTTGAGCTCCTTCCCGCTAATTACGGTAGAGCAAACTAAAGAACTCCTTCTGGGCCTTAAATCCGGCGCTCCGTCGGATCCCTGTATGCCCTCCTCACTCAAACTGGCTCTTGACTCGGTAGCTAACTTCCTCTGTAAGGTGTTTAATAACATACTTTCCTCCAGCAGCTACCTGACCATCTGGAAAGAAGCCACAGTTTCACCACTCCTTAAAAAACCTAACGCTGACCCTTCAGAGTTGAAATTTTTTCGACCCAACTCCTTTCTTCCTACCCCTACTAAGATCCTGGAAAAATTCATCAACATTGAACTGATGAAATACCTCGAATCCCAGGAGATTTTGGACCTCTCGCAGAACGGGTTTCGTGCCGGTCACAGCACTGAGTCTGCCCTTTTTACAGCTACTGACCATATTCGCACGCAGGTGGATCAGGGTGGATCGGCGGAGTTGATCATGCTCGACCTTTCGGCGGCATTTGACACCGTCTCACCGGTGCGTATGGTTCAGCGCTTGCAGGAAGTAGGAGTCTCGGGTAAGGCGTTGCAGCTTCTTCAATCCTTTATGTCAGGGAGAACGAACACTGTTAGCTGCGGAGGCTTCAGAGCAAGGGCCTATAGCCTTCCCTATGGGATCTCCCAGGGTTCCTCCTTGAGCTCCACCCTCTTTAACCTTTATGTGACCCCCTTGGCCGAGCTGATGAGATAATTTGGGTTCCAGGTGCTGTCCTATGCGGACGACACACAAATTATTGCTTCCATCTCAAATGATTTGCAAATGGTCGCAGGAAAATTCAATCAGTGCATGACCAGCATTATTTGTTGGATGAAGGGTAACTCACTTAAGATTAATGCTAACAAAACCGAGTAACTGGTATTTGGCTCTCAGAGTTCCATCTGGTCAAATGCCTGGTGGCCTACAGACTGCGGTCCCCTTCCTGTCCCGGTTAGGACAGCGAAAAATCTGGGGGTCACTTTCGACGAGGGTCTGACCTTTGACGCTCAGGTCAGCCGTACTGTCAGCGCCTGCTTCTATATCTTAGGAACCCTCAGAAAGGTGCTGCCGTATATTCCACCTGAACTGCATCGGTCCACCATCATTGCACTTATCATCTTCCGGCTGGACTACTGCAATACTTTGTACCTCAATATCAATGCGGCATCCTTGGACAAGCTTCAGGTTGTACAGAACGCAGCGGCCAGGCTCATCCTTAACATCCCCAAGCACCAATCAGCCAAGTAGGGGATTCGCACCTTGCACTGGCTCCCCATCAGGAAGTAAATGTCCTTCAAGTTCATGTGCATTGTCAATAAGGCCCTACACAGCAAAGGCTCGTCGCAGTTGAAAACCATGTTAAAATGGTATATCCCCGGGAGAACCCCGAGATCCTTCACCCAGAAAAGATTCCAAGATTCCGCAGGGCCAGATGGGGCGGTCGCTCCTTTTCTGTAGCAGCTGCCAAACTTTGGAACTCTCTGCCTTCCGTCATCTCCAACACGGATTCTCTTCTGACTTTCAGAAAATTGCTGAAAACATGGCTTTTCTCATCCTAGTGGGTGGCTATATGCTTCTTTCTTCTCCTCCGTCTGCCCAGCGCCTTGACACCTTCGGGTATTAGCGCGCTCTATAAATTATATCCTATCCTGTATCCTATCCTCTCGAAAAACAGTGGATGATGCGCTAGTAAAATGCAAATATGCCAACATCTTGAAAATGCTCAACTGACCCACCACCTGGCCCTCTCCTATCACCATTGTAGACAAACTGACACCACCCACAGAGGTCAGAGTGTGTGTCGACATCCGCTTTTAAAGTCGCAGTTTCAAATGGGATCATCGCATCACCAAACCTGATAAAAGGGTTGTGAAGGTTCTCCAAGACCGACATGAACTCTGAATACCCTTAATGTGTGGTCATTGTAATAGTGGTGTGTTTGTGTGGTGGGGAAGTGTTCCTGGCAGCTGGAATGACACAGTAATTAAAAAAAAATTAAAAACACAGATTCGAAAAACTCATTAAATTGTAGTAAATTTAATCCGGTTTCCTCCCTTCTGGGTACTTTCATAGCAGAAAGCAAAATTGTACATCTTTAGGGAAAATGAAGAGTAAATAAAAATCTGAATCACGTTTCCACATCTGTGGAATGTGGAATTGCATCCCCCTAAAAAAAAAAACACATTAGACATGTCCCATGGCTCCTGAAGATCAGTGAGGATCTGAATACACATCCCTACATGGAGTATTTATTCAACAGATAAGGGCCATCTTCGTCTACTAGGGCATTTTCCTTTCCATCAACAAGATCTTAAAGTATTAACTCTAGCAGTTGTTGCACCCCGGAATGTCAGTCTAGTGATCTATTTCTCTTAGGTAGTTTTGCAGCACTTACACAAACACATACTTCTGACTTACACTGAATCTGATCTATAGCCTCAGTATAAAAGGGTCTGCATAATCAATCGCTCTGATTTTGAAATACCGATGCAGGTTGGGCGCAAGAGATCAGCATTTTCAATGCTTCTCGACTCGTGACACAACTTGGAGAAATGATTGAAAATTAAAAACACATATCTTTCACACAAAACAATGCTCTTCCTTCACATAATAAAATAATCCATGCCGTCATGATACTGTGATGGGTAAAGTAACTAGAACCTGTTGGTGCCTTTGAGCCTCATTTACAAGTGAGTGGAAAATCTCAGTGGCTGTCTGTTCCACCTTCCTCTAGGTTCTCTCGCCTCATTTATAGGTGGAAAAACCTCTGTTTTAAAGGGAGGCGTCACCAGCTCCGCTGTCAGATACACAGTGAGTGCCAGTGGAAATGCCATCAGATGGCTCGCCTCATTTAGGGTGGTGCTTGCTATGCCACGCCCACCATGGTTTTCCTAAACGACAGGAAAAAACAAACACTGTCTTCAACGTGCTGAGAAGGGGCTTTGAATTTTTGTTTTAAAAAAAGAAGACCCCGTTTTGGGAGTTTGGTTTTGGGAAACAGCTGCCAAATGGCCTGCGATGCCACCATGGCACTGTGAGCCGGCTGCCGTAGTGCATTTTGCCAATGGTTATCCTGCTGTGTCGGTGGAAGGACTTTTGGCACAATAAGGCTGCTGGACCAGCAGAAAAATGTCAATATGGTGGGTAACCCACTGCAGCGTAGGCAGAGGAGTATGCAAATACTTTTGGAAATCAGCAGCACATTACTGATTACTTTTTTTGGTTTAGTAATCCAGGTGAAGTCACTGAAAGGAGCTTTGCCGTTGACCCAACCCAATCACCTGGTCTTCATCTGTGGGCAGCGGCGTGGTCACAGTGGTAGAGTCACTCAACCCCTTCCTGGCCTCAGAAACTTTACTTGCGCAAGACTGAGGGCCAGAAGAACCAGTGTTGTTTAACAAGAGACCATCAGATGTCCGGCCAGACAAGTTCTTTGTATCTAGAGGACAGAAAAACAAGAGAGGATGTGAAAAATGTAGTTTTGTTGCTAAAAAAAATGTGACCAGATAAATCACTGAAAACAGGAAACAAAACAAATAGCAAATGTATTAAAATGCAAGTACATATTGGCGTAATCTCGAAAGTACATTTAAAGAGTCGTGAGTTAGAACTGGAAAGGACTTGGACAGAGAGTCTGTCGTTCATCTTTCCATGAACGCCGAACCAGCTGTCACTATGGCAATGATGGCGTTGTTGAAAACAGCTTCATGTAAGAAGGTTTCGCCTCCATGCGCTTGATACGAACCATAGGTACCTGTGCTCATTGAGGGCCACACTAAATCAGGTTTACAGTATATATAATGAATAAAACCCCATTCACATCCACTGTATGGATCTGTCTCAGGATTATTCATTATTAGTAGGCGACATATATACGAATGTAAGAGAACCGGGCAGCCCGAATTTGCTTAAATCTGAGTAAAATGTGACCATGCAAAACCAGCTCAGAAAGCAATGCTTAATTTGAGCCGGTGCGGGCCGCCGGCATTTATTTATGGGGACCTGCACTTATGTTTCCCATCAGATATTCCGCGAAAGCAAAAGAGGTAAAGACACACAAATAGGAAAGCCACAAATCAGAAAGATGGAGGTTGACATACACAATTGACAATACGAGAAAAAAAAAGAAATAAAGGGAGAAAGCAGGACCGTGTTAGAGGCGGATACATAAAGGCACAGGGCGTGTCTGGAAGTGAATGAAAAAGCCCGACGATTCATTGCACCGGCCGCCGAGTTTTGAGCAGAAGCTTCGGGCACCCGCACTCATTCATGTACAAATGAAGCACTGCTTGCAGCACCGCACCGCCTCTGGGTGGATGCAAGGGTGGAGAGGTGTGGTACAGCGGCCAGGGCAGCTGACTTTGGAGCACAGTGCTCACGGTTCGATCACCGGCTCCGGCAGCAGCTCAGCTCAGCACCATGCGACTCTGGGCAATAGCTCACTTAATTTCCCCAACGGCCTTGAGACCCGTAAGGGTGAGTAGTTTGCGCTTTACAAATACGGATTTACATTTACCTTCGCAGGGCCTGAACATTCAACGGTAAAACACAGACACAGAACTCATCAGGGTAGACTGTAACTTTAAGGGCTTCATGAGAAAGCTGAAAACGGATGTGTCCCTGCAAGCCTACAAGTATCTCCTGAGTGGGCTGGAACAACTGGGGGCATTCAGAGGTCCATGGATGGTTTACTGCCTGGTGGAGGAGAACAGAAGAAAGGGGAACCAGTGCCTTACCTTTGGTAACGCTCCTTCTGGTAAAAACTTGGTCCAACCGCAGATTACTCACCTATTGGAATCTCCTCAGGCACCAGATTGGATCAGGAATATATTTAAGCGTTTGCTGTCACACACAGGAAAGCGTCACCATTGGACTCTCAAGCGGCCTCGTCCCACCTCCAGAAGTGACGGCCCGGAGCCATATATGTGTGTCCCCGTGCGATAACATCAGATTAATTTGGGACTTTCAGGCCCTCAGATGCAGAGCACCTGAAATAGATTCAAAACAGCAACAGTGCAGAACCTAACATGGGACCTCAGTAACAGCTAGAAGCCACTCCACATAACAGGGAGGAAGGAGGGCAGGGAAGCATCTGCAGTCACAGAGATAATCCAACAGAGAGGTAAGTCATTCTTTGGATGGATTCTTCACCCTGCAGAATGTTCACCTTTCGAACAGATACCAAAGGCAGAGGGCCTGAGAAGTCGAGGTCACACAAAGATATTTGACAGGACTAAGTAGGTAATATGGGGCCTCCCTGTGGATCTGAGAGTTGTGGGACTAATGCCTGGTGAAGATGTGGACGGACGCCCATATGGCAGCCTGGCAGACGCCCAGCACCAGAACACCCCTGGTGTGAGAAGTTGGCCTGGTATATGCTGTCCACTAGTTAAAGTGGACACCTTGCACCAGTTCAATTCGACTCTTATGGTAGGTAGGTTTAAGACAACCTTTATAGAAAGCTATCCTAGTGGTAGCTGTGGAGAGCAGCCTTCAGGCTAAGTCTTGGAGGAATGTAAAGCAGCTTGTTTTACCACACAATCTCTTGAATCACCAAATGAAAAGACACCACACAGGTATATATATCAAATATATATGTATTTATTACTAAACAACTCTCTACTAATCTCTTTATGAGATTAGAAGTCAGGAACATATGTACAAATCAAATGTTATCAAAAATAAGTTAGCACAATCAAATATCACAATCTTAGCTTGGCTAGACCTGGGCCTAGAGCATATAGAATCGAGGGACCCCAAAGAACCACCCCAGGTAGTTGTAGGAGACCCACAGGGGACGGACGCGGTGTTCAGACACCGGTGCGAGTCCTGTACGAGTCTATGCGCAAGGACGCGATTGAGATATCAATGTTAAAGGTCCCTTGCGTGTTCGAGGCGAAAGCACCGACACGAACCCAGTACGAGTCGAAGGACGCGGTTACGGGTAGAGTTGCAAGGGAGAAGGACGCGGTGTGTCTAACACAGACGCGAGCCCTGTACGAGTCAATGCGATAGTCGCACTTGGAAAATAGGAGTTTTAGGGCACTTCTAGAGTAGCCACAAGCAAGCCACTTACAGGGTAAGTAGTTCTAGGGCCAACACCCACAGGAGCACCGTGGTGCTGAAGTTACCTCACCCAGGGGGAGCCGGGTGCATAGGTGTCCTTTGGTGTCTGGTCGCGGCGTCGTTTTCAATGGGAGCCAGTGAAGACTTGCTGCTTGCGACGACAGAAGAAGTGTCCGGCGGAATCCAAGCCTGGATTCGGAAGGAGGAAGACCTGAAAGCAGAGGGGACAGTGTTCAAAGTCACTTGGCAGTGACCCGGGGCAAGGAAGATGAATGCCCACCGTCGTCGACAGATTCAGGTCGTTCATGGGTGTCTTGACTCTTCGACCACGAGGTCCAGGAGGCGCGGGTGTCGAGGATGGCCAGGAGCTGGATTCAGCGTGTCCCACGAAGTCTGCAGCTGACTGCGGTGTCGGCAACCCGATTGGAGCCAACAAGCCTTGGTAGCAGCAAGTCTTGTGGAGGAGAGGAAAAGTCAATGGTGCAGACCAGCAAGGTCTGAGGGACTTACCCAGCGAGGGTAGGTCAGGGCAGGCCTGGAGCAACCAGGGGAGCCCTTTGGTTTCGTTACAAAGTCTTCTGGGGACCCACAAGCCGGCTGGCAAGGGATCGCAAAGACGCCTCGGGAGGATTCGCTTCAACAGGGGCCCACGGTCACTCGGGACGGTGTAGGCCTCTGAATTTGGGAGGGATCTCTGCTAGAGGCTGGGACCACACGTGGTCCAAAGCACAAGTTCGTAGAACGTCTGTGAAGGGGTTGCACTCGACAATAGTGCACGGTACCCAGGGGCTGCGGTTCCTCGTCGCTCGTGGGGTCCACTTGCCTCAGCTTCGCTGGGGACTCACGATGGCCTTGGAGAAGTCAGGAAATCCTCTTCCTGGGCTGCAGGGACTTCGGGCTCCGGCGGGAGCGGCGTAGTTTGCGACCGTCGTTGTAGTTTTTGGTGCCTGCCAAGCAGGGGAGTCACTCCTTGACTCCAAGGTAGATTCTTCAGTCTTCCAAGGTAGTGGAACGTCGAAGGTCCGGGATTCTTCAGTAGAGCGTCGTCCAGGGGTATCTAGGTTGCAATGCACAGGTTCCCCCTCTTATACTAGAAAGAAGGGAGGGACTAGCTCTATGACCCCACCTATGGGAGGGTCAGGGGAGTGGGTGGCTACACCCACTTCCCTTTGTCCAGTTTCGCGCCAGAGCAGGGGCAGGTAGCCCCTGAGCCGGTTTGAACTGGCAGTATGCACAGAGGAGCCTTCTGCTCCCCCAGTGCAGGACTTCAAAGCACTCTAGGAGTGCACCCACCCAGCCCCAATACACTAAACCCTGTCTGGGAGGTGGTCACACCCTCCTGGGACAGGATACCTATTGTTGGGCCTCCTCCACTGCGAGTGTCGGTCATCAGCAGGAGGGCAGCCCAGTGTCTGTGACTGGTGGCATCCATTTTGTGATGCCAGGGCTCTTCAGGATTCTACCGCGTTTCCACAGTAGGTACATGTCTATCCCTCTAGAAGGGTGGAATGCATACTCCCACCGCCAGTTACTGGTGTGGGGGTATGTATTCCAAGATGTTTGACACCAAACACGACATGTTTCTGATGCAGCCATTCCAAAGTTAGCATTTAACGCGAGGATATAATGCACTTAAGAGTATATGGTTTGGCTGCATTCACAAACAGCCCCAGAGAATGGACTCTGAGATGCTGCAGAGGGGCTCTGCTCAGGCAGAGGCACCCTCTCACATAGGAACCAAGCACCCTGCCCTCAGGATTGATAGGGCCTGCCTTAGGGGTGACTGATAGGTTTATATGTGTGTGTCTAGGTAGAGATATAGGGAGCCTATATCTCAGTGAGGGGTGCTATGCACCACCTCACCCAGGCTGCAGTAGCAGACCTGTGGTGTCAGATTTAGTCTGCTTCCCAGGGGTGGCATAATACCTGCTTCAGCCCCTGGTAGGCCTGTGAAGTACCTATGCCCTTGGTACCTAAGGTACCATATACTAGGGACTCATAAGGTACCACAGTATCCAATCACTAGTGCACCTAGAGTGCACTCCAAGTCGTTTAGAGAGAACAGAGAGGCTGGGGCCCTGATTGGCAGGGTCCCAGCCAGACTATAGCCAGAAACCAGTGTAAACATCAGAAAAAAGTGGGGGCAACATAAGAGGCAGATCCTACTCTCCTACACAACCCCCCCAAACGCAGGGACACTAAACTAACCTTGACCAGTTGAGTCTTCGTGCTCTAAGTGGAAATACGTTGAGAGTCCATCTGCATTGGCATGTTGGGTCCCAGGTCTATGTTCCACTGTATAGTCCATCCCCTGTAGGGAAATGGACCACCTCAAAAGTTTTGGGTTTTCACCTTTCATCTGTTTAAGCCATAGGAGGGGCTTGTGGTCAGTCTGAACTATGAAGTGAGTGCCAAACAAGTATGGCCTCAGCTTCTTCAGGGCCCACACCACAGCAAAGGCCTCCCTCTCTATAGCTGACCAACGTTTCTCTCTAGGGGTCAGCCTTCTGCTAATGAAAGCTACTGGCTGGTCTTGACCTTCATCATTCAGTTGAGACAGTACAGCTCCCACACCCAGCTCAGAAGCATCTGTTTGGACAATGAACTTTTTGGTGTAGTCTGGACTCTGTAAGATGGGGGCAGTGCACATGGCCTGCTTTAGGTCTTCAAATGCCTTCTGACAGCTAGCTGTCCACTGAACCTTTTTTGGCATTTTCTTTGAGGTCAGATCATTCAAGGGGGTCACTATAGATCCATATCCCTTCACAAACCTCCTATAGTACCCAGTCAGGCCTAAGAAGGCTCTCACCTGTGTCTGGGTGGTTGGAGCAACCCATTCCATTATGGTTTGGATTTTGCTCTGTAAAGGCTGAACCTGGCCTCCACCTACAAGGTGGCCCAGGTACACAACCTGACTCGGCCCTATCTGGCACTTAGTGGCCTTGATAGTGAGGCCTGCTTTCTGCAGAGCCTCCAAAACATTTCTGAGGTGGACCAGGTGATCCTGCCAGGAGGAACTAAAGACAGCAATATCATCTAGATAAGCTGAGCAATAAGTTTCCATCCCTGCCAGAACTTTGTTCACCAACCTCTGAAAAGTGGCTGGGGCATTTTTCAATCCAAAGGGCATCACCACAAAGTGGTAGTGCCCACCAGGGGTCGAAAATGCTGTTTTGGCTTTTGCATCATCAGCTAACCTGATCTGCCAGTAGCCAGCTGTTAGGTCAAATGTACTTAGATACTTGGCTGAGGCCAAAGTATCAATCAGCTCATCTGCCCTTGGTATGGGATAGGCATCAGTCCTAGTGACTGCATTGAGGCCTCTGTAGTCTACACAAAACCTCATTTCTTTCTTACCACCCTGGGTATGAGGCTTGGGTACTAGGACTACTGGGCTAGCCCAAGGGCTATCTGAAGGCTCAATCACACCTAACTCCAACATTTTCTGGACTTCAGTCCTGATACAGTCCCTGACATGGTCAGGTTGCCTGTAGATTTTACTCTTGACAGGCAGACTGTCTCCAGTGTCCACCTCATGGGTGCACCAGGTAGTCTGACTAGGGGTCAGGCTAAACATATGTCTGTACTGCTGCAGAACTTGTCTGCACTCAGTTTGCTGATGGTCAGTGAGGCTGCTTGCCAAAGCAACACCATCTGCTGACCCATCATCAGGGTTCTGTGAGAGCAGGTCAGGGAGAGGGTCACTCTCCTCCCCCTGTTCCTCATCAGTTGCCATGAGCAAGCCCATGTCAGCCCTGTCAACATATGGTTTCAATCTGTTGACATGGAGCACCCTCATGGGGCTCCTGGGAGTTCCAAGATTCACCAGATAGGTGACTTCTCCCTTTTGCTCAACTATTGTATGGGGGCCACTCCATTTGTCTTGGAGGGCTGCTGGGGCCACAGGCTCCAACACCCACACTTTCTGTCCTGGCTGGTACACAGTCAGCACAGCCTTTTGGTCATGCCAAGCTTTTTGTAATTCTTGGCTGGCCTCCAGGTTTTTGGTTGCCTTTTTCATGTATTCAGCCATCCTGGAGCGGAGACCAAGTACATAGTCCATCACATCTTGTTTGGAGGGTTTGAGAGGTAACTCCCAGCCCTCTTTTACCAAACATAATGGACCTCTTACAGGATGCCCAAACAGAAGCTCAAATGGGCTGTAACCAACCCCCTTCTGTGGAACTTCTCTGTATGCAAACAACAGGCAGGGAAGAAAAAGGTCCCATTTCCGCCTAAGCTTCTCTGGGAGTCCTTTAATCATTCCCTTAAGGGTTTTGTTGAAGCGTTCAACCAACCCATTGCATTGTGGGTGATAGGGGGTGGTGAACTTATAAGTTACACCACACTCCTTCCACATTGCTTTCAAATATCCTGACATGAAGTTGGTACCTCTGTCAGAGATTACCTCCTTTGGGAAACCCACTCTGGAGAAAACTCCAATGAGGGCTCTTGCCACCACAGGGGCTGTGGTGGTCCTCAGGGAATTGCCTCTGGGTACCTGGTGGCATGATCCACTACCACCAGGATAAATCTGTGCCCAGATGCAGTTTGAGGGTCAAGGGGACCAACAATGTCAATCCCTACCCTTTCAAAGGGTACCCCCACCACAGGTAGTGGTATCAGGGGGCCTTTGTGGTGCCACCTGCCTTGCCACTGGCTTGGCATGTGACACAGGAGCGACAAAACTCCTTTGTGTCCTCTGACATATGTGGCCAATGAAAATGTGGAACAAGCCTGTCCCAGGTCTTGTTTTGGCCCAAGTGACCTGCCAAAGGGATGTCATGTGCTAGGGTCAAGAGGAACCCCCTAAACTTCTGAGGTATTACCAACCTCCTGGTGGCTCCAGGGGCTGGATCTCTACCTTCAGAATATAGGAGTCCCTCATCCCAATAAACTTTATGGGACCCACTAGCACTCCCAGCAGCCTCAGCAGCAGCCTGCTGTCTGAGGGGTTCAAGAGAGGGGCAGCACTGTTGCTCCTTACTCAGATCTTCCCTAGAAGGGCCCCCTGCCCCCAAGAACTCAACCTGGTCAGGCTCAAGTCCTCTGGGGCAGTTCCTTCTTCAGGATCTGCTTCTCCTCCCTCAAGAGGGGAATCTGTGATCTGAGACAGAGGGGAAGGCACTGCCTTAACCCTACTGCTCCTCTTCTTGGGAAGCATCTGGTCCATAATTTCAGGATCCAGAGCTTGTTCAGTGTCATGCATTTTGGCCTGTGACCTGGTCACAGCAAATACCTCTGCAGGGATGCCCAACATCTCAGCATGAGTCCATAACTCTACTTCAGACCAGGCTGAAGTTTCTAGATCATTGCCCAATAGACATTCTACAGGGAGGTCTGCACTGACTACAACCTTCTTGAGGCCAGTTACCCCTCCCCAGGAGAAATTCACAACTGCCAGACTATGGTTGGTCCTGGCATTGCTTGCATTGGTCACCTGGTACATTTCGCCCAGGATGATCTGTCCAGGGTCCACAAGATCCTCTGCCACCATGGTGACACTAGCACCTGTGTCCCTAAATGCCAAAGCCTGTTTGCCATTTATTACAGGCTGCTGTTTGTATTTGCCCAGATTACTGGGGCTTACTAGGAAGGACATGTCAATGTCTCCATCACAAATCAGCATTGCCTGAGTGGGTACTCTGACTAGGCCAGAGTCCACTTCAGAACCCAGGGTCAACCCTACTACACCCTTATTCTGAGTACCACCTCCACCAGTAGCTGAACTAGGGGGAACAGTTGCCTTAGGGGCAGGAGTGGTGGTGGTTTGGTCTTTGGACTTGTTACAATCAGAAGTCCAGTGCCCTTTCTGCTTACAGAATTTGCACCAGGGCTTCTTTTGGCCTTTTCCCTTGTTGGATTGTGACTCCCCACCAGATGCAGATTTTTGGGGCCCTTGTGAAGACTTCTGGTCTTTTGACTTATCCCCACTTTTCTCAGAGCCCTTAGAATCCTGCTTCTTTGTGTCACCCCCTTGGTTCTGGGTTTTCTGCCTCACCCTGGTTCTGACCCACTTGTCTGCCTTCTTTCCCAATTCTTGGGGAGAGGTCAGATCTGAGTCCACCAGGTATTGATGCAACAACTGGTTCTGGCAATTATTAAGGATCTGTTCTCTCATCATTAGATTATACAATCCCTTGAAATCAGTAACCCTACTGCCAACCAGCCAACCCTCCAGAGCCTTGGTTGCACAATCTACAAAGTCAGTCCAGTCCTGAGTCTGTGCCTTCTGGGTGTCTCTGAACTTCAACCTGTACTGCTCAGTGGTTAAGCCAAACCCATCTATCAGTGCACTCTTCAGGACTTCATAGTCATCAGCATCCTCTTCTCTAACAGTGAGGAGCTTGTCTCTACCTTTATCTGAAAAGGAGAGCCACAAGATTGCTGCCCACTGCTTTTGGGGGACCTGTTGTACTCTACAGGCCCTTTCCATAGCAGTTATCCACTTATGGATATCATCCCCACTCTGGTAGGGAGGAACAACCTTGCTCAGGTTCCTATGGTCTGGAATATATTCTCTGCCTCTAGGGACACTGTTGCTGCCACCAGGGGGTTCTAACCCCTCTCTTCTAAAAGCTCTCTGGAACTCAAAGGCTTCTTTATCTAATGCCAACTGCTTGGTTTTGAGGGCAAATATTGCTTCCTCATACTGCAGCAGTTTGTACAGTCTTTCAGAGGAACTCTCTCTTCTTAGGAAGTAGGAGTCTCTCTGGTGGCCAGTTTCTCTGCCAGAGTGATAGGAGTGGTCAGATTCCCTAGAAAGGGACTTAGGCCTCACCTCCACTATGTCAGTTCTCTTAGGGAGAATTCTCTGTCCTGTTCAGACCCCTTGGGACCTGGCCCTACAACCACAGAGTCTTGGTCATCCTGATGTTCATCATCTGACCCAGACACTGTAATTGACCCACCCACTGATTCAGACCCATTAGCTCCTAGAGCTAATCTAAGATCATCTGCTGTCAGCAGATCTATCAGGTGTAGTGTGGAGGGACTCTGTCCTATCTTCAGGTGCCTCTGCAGCACACATGGCTTTCAAGTCAAAGAAAGTCATGTCCTTATACTGAAGCTGAGTGGATCCACTGGGTCCAACCCTTAAGGACATTCTAGTGTTGTGCAGTGTTGTACTACCTACACTAGTTTGTGGCCTACTGATACTAGCTTGAACTGTAGAAAGGGTGTGCTATCCCTTGGCACACAGCTCTAAGTTCAGTAGAACTTATTGATACTAAGCTTGACTTTATATGTACCTTGAGTACCTATAGTGGTTTTCAGTTAGTAATTCAAATAGAGATTTTCTGGTAAAACAATAGCAAGCTGGAATCCCACACGCTGCCACCAATGTGAGAAGTTGGCCTGGTATATGCTGTCCACTAGTTAAAGTGGACACCTTGCACCAGTTCAATTCGACTCTTATGGTAGGTAGGTTTAAGACAACCTTTATAGAAAGCTATCCTAGTGGTAGCTGTGGAGAGCAGCCTTCAGGCTAAGTCTTGGAGGAATGTAAAGCAGCTTGTTTTACCACACAATCTCTTGAATCACCAAATGAAAAGACACCACACAGGTATATATATCAAATATATATGTGTTTATTACTAAACAACTCTCTACTAATCTCTTTATGAGATTAGAAGTCAGGAACATATGTACAAATCAAATGTTATCAAAAATAAGTTAGCACAATCAAATATCACAATCTTAGCATGGTTAGACCTGGGCATAGAGCATATAGAATCGAGGGACCCCAAAGAACCACCCCAGGTAGTTGTAGGAGACCCACAGGGGACGGACGTGGTGTTCAGACACCGGTGCGAGTCCTGTACGAGTCTATGCGCAAGGACGCGATTGAGATATCAATGTTAAAGGTCCCTTGTGTGTTCGAGGCGAAAGCACCGACACGAACCCAGTATGAGTCGAAGGACGCGGTTACGGGTAGAGTTGCAAGGGAGAAGGACGCGGTGTGTCTAACACAGACGCGAGCCCTGTACGAGTCAATGCGATTGTCGCATTTGGAAAATAGGAGTTTTAGGGCACTTCTAGAGTAGCCACAAGCAAGCCACTTACAGGGTAAGTAGTTCTAGGGCCAACACCCACAGGAGCACCGTAGTGCTGAAGTTACCTCACCCAGGGGAGCCGGGTGCATAGGTGTCCTTTGGTGTCGGGTCGCGGCGTCGTTTTCAATGGGAGCCAGTGAAGACTTGCTGCTTGCGATGACAGAAGAAGTGTCCGGCGGAATCCAAGCCTGGATTCGGAAGGAGGAAGACCTGAAAGCAGAGGGGACAGTGTTCAAAGTCACTTGGCAGTGACCCGGGGCAAGGAAGATGAATGCCCACCATCGTCGACAGATTCAGGTCGTTCACTTGACTCTTCGACCACGAGGTCCAGGAGGCGTCGAGGACGGCCAGGAGCTGGATTCAGCGTGTCCCACGAAGTCTGCAGCTGACTGTGGTGTCGGCGACCCGATTGGAGCCAACAAGCCTTGGTAGCAGCAAGTCTCGTGGAGGAGAGGAAAAGTCAATGGTGCAGACCAGCAAGGTCTGAGGGACTTACCCAGCGAGGGTAGGTCAGGGCATGCCTGGAGCAACCAGGGGAGCCCTTTGGTTTCGTTACAAAGTCTTCTGGGGACCCACAAGCCGGCTGGCAAGGGATCACGAAGACGCCTCGGGAGGATTCGCTCAACAGGGGCCCACGGTCACTCGGGACGGTGTAGGCCTCTGATTTTGGGAGGGATCTCTGCTAGAGGCTGGGACCACACGTGGTCCAAAGCACAAGTTCGTAGAACGTCGTGAAGGGGTTGCACTCGACAATAGTGCACGGTACCCAGGGGCTGCGGTTCCTCGTCGCTCATGGGGTCCACTTGCCTCAGCTTCGCTGGGGACTCACGATGGCCTTGGAGAAGTCAGGAAATCCTCTTCCTGGGCTGCAGAGACTTCGGGCTCCGGCGGGAGCGGCGTAGTTTGCAACCGTCGTTGTAGTTTTTGGTGCCTGCCAAGCAGGGGAGTCACTCCTTGACTCCAAGGGAGATTCTTCAGTCTTCCAGAGGTAGTGGAACGTCGAAGGTCCGGGATTCTTCAGTAGAGCGTCGTCCAGGGGTATCTAGGTTGCAATGCACAGGTTCCCCCTCTTATACTAGAAAGAAGGGAGGGACTAGCTCTATGACCCCACCTATGGGAGGGTCAGGGGAGTGGGTGGCTACACCCACTTCCCTTTGTCCAGTTTCGCGCCAGAGCAGGGGCAGGTAGCCCCTGAGCTGGTTTGAACTGGGGTATGCACAGAGGAGCCTTCTGCTCCCCCACTGCAGGACTTCAAAGCACTCTAGGAGTGCACCCACCCAGCCCCAATACACTAAACCCTGTCTGGGAGGTGGTCACACCCCCTTGGGACAGGATATCTATTGTTGGACCTCCTCCACTGCGAGTGTCGGTCATCAGCAGGAGGGCAGCCCAGTGTCTGTGACTGGTGGCATCCATGTTGTGATGCCAGGGCTCTTTAGGATTCTACCGCGTTTCCACAGTAGGTACATGTCTATCCCTCTAGAAGGGTGGGATCATACTCCCACACCAGTTACTGGTGTGGGGGTATGATTCCAAAGTGTTTGACACCAAACACAACATGTTTTGATGCAGCCATTCCAAAGTTAGCATTTACCGCGAGGATATAATGCACTTAAGAGTATATGGTTTGACTGCATTCACAAACGGCCCCAGAGAATGGACTCTGAGAGCTGCAGAGGGGCCCTGCTCAGGCAGAGGCACCCTCCCACATAGAAACTAAGCACCCTGCCCTCAGGATTGATAGGGCCTGCCTTAGGGGTGACTGATAGGTTTAAATGTGTGTGCAGGGGAGATATAGGGACCCTATATCTCAGCGAGGGGTGCTAGCACCTCCTCACCCAGGCTGCAGTAGCAGGCCTGTGCTGTCAGATTTAGTCTGCTTCCCAGGGGTGGCATAATACATGCTTCAGCCCCTGGTAGGCCTGTGAAGTACCTATGCCCTTGGTACCTAAGATACCATATACTAGGGACTCATAAGGTACCACAGTATCCAATCACTAGTGCACCTAGAGTGCACTCCAAGTCGTTTAGAGAGAACAGAGAGGCTGGGGCCCTGATTGGCAGGGTCCCAGCCAGACTATAGCCAGAAACCAGTGTAAACATCAGAAAAAAAGTGGGGGCAACATAAGAGGCAGATCCTACTCTCCTACACCTGGCCAAGGCAATAGTGGCTGTCATGGCCCTGACTGAACCCAAAGATCCTCCGGAGGCTCCTTCTAGGCCAAGGCGTGGCACAGAGTTATGAGGAAAAGCAGCCATCTGGATGAAGCTTGTTTCTTGACTGCACTTCCCTTTTTAACACCAGTGAACCCCACAAAAATGTGGCCATTCACCCACTGCCCTTAGGTCAGGTGAATATAAAAGCTAAGGGCTCTCCTGGGGTCCAACTGATGAAGGCTCTCCTCTTTAGAGGGATGTGGTGGAGAGAAGAAAGCAAGGAACATGATGGACTCTCCCCATGGAAAGAAACTAAGGACAAACATTTTGTTTAAGACCCCATTGTGACATAACAAAAAGCACAGAATATATATATTATATATATATACACATATATATATTTCTACAAGGTGCTCAGATAGGAGGCCGCACACCGCTCGCAGGTCGTTCACAAAACCTTTATTTGAAAACATTGCAGCTTTCCATCCCGACATCAAGTCCCTTGGCCTTACGCGTTTCGAAGCATTTGCGCTTTTCTTCAGAGGCCCACGCAGGAAAACAAAGTTCATAGCTGCTACATCTTCCCCGCTTGCTTTGAATGAATTAAATGGCCTCAGGTGTGCCTTCTTTAAGTAGAGTTCATTTTCAACAATGCATGCTGGGCCATGTAGTTATTTAGCTCGTTTTCTACCCTCCAGTGGGTTCGATTCCTGCATGTTACTTCAGGACACATTTAAAGCCCTCCAATGGGCTCTCGGATGAAACTCTGCAATGTAAAATCTTTAGCCTGCTCGCGCCACATCAAAGAGGCACCGGTTATATATATAATAACCATCGAGCTGCTTGGACGCCGTGACTCGCCTCGCAGTGAAGGTGCCTGAGATGGTGGCAGCAACCATCAATTATGTGCAACAGAAGATCATTCTAGTAATCCAAAATGATACGAGCGGCACACCAAATACTTGGGACGATCGAATGATCATTGCAATCATGCCTGTATAATTCATCGTTATTCGATCTAAAATAAACAACTCATTGCGAAAAATGAATTCATTTTAAAGAAACAAAATTTTGCTGCAATAAATTATACAACTTGATCATATTAAATTTCATATGGCAATCAAATCATGAAATCAATTGCCTATATTCAAAATGTAACCCCGTGTGTGACAGAAGTACGGAATTGAATAAAATGGCACTCGAATTATACACAAAAGACGGCGATACCCAATATGCCGATTGAGTTGTATAATTTATTGCAGCGAAATTTTGTTTCTTTAAAATGAATTCATTTTTCGCAATGAGTGGTTTATTTTAGATCGAATAACGATGAATTATACAGGCATGATTGTAATGATCATTCGATCGTCCCAAGTATTTTGTCTACGTTCATTACATCAAAGCGTATTTCTTTGGTGAGTGGGGCACACTGTGTAAACTTGACAAAGGCTTCACAGTCGAAACGCGTTGTTTTGCACATTAAAAATCTGTGCTTCTCACTTGGTGTGGCGCTCGTAAAATTTTGGATTACTAGAATGATCTTCTGTTGCACACACACACACACACACGTATAGATATATATATATATATATATATATATATATATATATAGACATATATACATATATATATGTATATAAAAACCCTTTAAAAAAACACATCACAACTGGTGACTTAAACAGAGGGCTGATCAGACAGAAGTTGTTAGGTCGAGAGGCCCAATAAATAAACCTTAATGGTGTCCATGGCAAGGCCTTGCCAGGCCGAAGAAAGAAAGAATGAATAGAAGTATGGCAGAAAGCTCTGCCTGCAGCAGATCGATCAAATGGTCCTCCTACCAGGCCACAAACCTTGCCCAGCATTCAGAATAGGTCGACTTTGTAGACAGAACAGCAAGCAGTCATGATGACAGCCACCACTTTCCGAGACAGGTCAAAACCACTTAGCTGGTTACCCTCAATCTCCAAGCACGGAGGTGGAAGTTGTGGATGTCCAGATGAAGGACCCCGTTTCTGGGACAGTAAATCCTCCTGAAGAAGAATATCGAGTGGGGGACAAATGCAAACTCTCAGGCATTCTGAGTATGAGCTGAGTATGAGACCCCTTGAACCCAGTCCAAGGCTATCAAGATGAACTCAGCCCAGTTCCTCCTGACCTTCTTCAGACTTCGGAGAAGCAGTGGGAGAGGTGGAAATGCATAAAGGAAGCCGGTATCCAGCAGAAGGCAGGGTCCAGGGCACAAAAGTTCCAATACTGAGTGTTCTCAACAACAGCAAACAGATCTATCCAAGGCACGCCACAATGGGTGAAAACACATTGAACTACCACCGGGTACACGCGCTACTCGTAGTTGGCTACATAACGCCTGTTGAGCTCATCGATCCTGTGGTTCAGGGAGCCCACTGATGGCTGTATGTCAGGGATATTCCTTGAATATTCAGCCACCTCCACAGCTGTAGAGCTTCCACTCACAGCACAAGACCCCACACTGCTCTACTTGTTGCAGTACAACATGGCAATAGTGCTGTCTGTCGAAACTCGGATCGACTTCTCGTTTATGGATGGCACAAAGTCGTTGAGGGCCATGTGACTGATATGGTGTCTCTGCTCCACTGGCGAACAGAGGCCCCTAATCACTGATTCGCCTATGTGGCGCCTTCAACCCAGAGACGACGCATCAGCCACCACTGTCAGCTCCAAATGAGGTAAGGGAAACAGCTGACCGTAAGTCATGTTGACATTCATCAGCCACCACTACAGGGCCTAGTCTGACATGAACATGCCTTGTAAGAGGTATCCTAGGGCTGAGCCAACTGAAGGTGGAGGTTCGACTGCAGAGCCTGCATGTGCCAATGGGCATGAGGCATCAGGAGGGTACCTAAGAGCTGGGAGAGCAAGAAGTCTCAGAATCTCCATGCCAAAACACAGGACTAATCCCAAAACAAATGGACCATAGCCTGAATATTCCTGCAAGGGTGGAAAGACTTTGAAGGCCATTGTATCCAGAACAGCCCCAATGAGAGCAATCCTCTGCACCCTTCAAAGATAGGATTTTAGCTCGTTGATAGAGAATCCCATGGAGGACAGCAGGAAAAGAGTTGACCCCAGGTGGTCCGCAAAAGCCTGTGGCTAGCCTGCTTTCAGCAGCCGGTCATCGTGGTACAAGAAATACCACGGTACATCTGAGAAGATGTACCGCGACCATCATTATCACCTTCATAAACATATGGGGGGCCGAAGTGAGGCCAAAGTGCAGAAAGGCGAATAGAAAGTGTTCTGACGCCACAACAAAGTCCAGAGCATGTGGTACTGAAGGGAAAGTACATGAAAGTAGACATCTTGAAAGTTCAAGGACACCACTGAATACCCCAGGTCCAGGGCAGATAGAAACTGGGTAAGAATTAACTCCCTAAATCTGTCTATCCAAAGAAAGGAATTCAGTTGAAGAAGATCCAAATTCTGTCAGAGACCGTAATCTTTCTTGGGACAAGACCTGGAGTAGCACCTCTTACCCCTCTCCACCCAAGGGACGCCCCTTTAGCCAGCATTAATTGAACCGCCTGATCAAAGAGGCCCCACGATCTGGAGAAGTCTAAACAAGAGCAGGAGAAACAGGAATGGGAGAAGATAGGAAAGGGAGGATATAACCATGTTAAACTACTCGCAGGACCCATTGGTTTGAGGTGAGTGCACACAGGCTGGTAAATAAAAGTGTATTCTGCCCCCTACTGGTCGCACATGATCACTGGACGAGGAAGAAGAGGACTGATCTTGCTGGTTGACTTGGCTTCTGCCTCTACCAGGTTCTCTTGAGCCACAAATTGGCAGTGCTACTATTGCACCGGATGGAAGGCCATCACAGGTAGTAAGAAAGGCTCAGAGTGTAGCCTCTGACAGTGCGCTGCCAACACATTCTATGTTGTCCTGCTTGGCCTATAAAATATATTTGGCTGCTTCTTGTTCATCGTGAACTATTTTGGCAAAGCCATTGAGGAACTCCTTGGAAAGGAGGACAACATTTTGCTTGGCACGTCTCAAAGAGCATGAGAACAAAGTTATAACAAGCCAACTGCACTGAGCGACCTCAAAGCCAAGATGGAGGAGGAGAAAGTCCTATTGCAAACGCATCAATGCACTTTGATTTCCTGTCAGGATGGGGAGTAAGGAAGGTATTAAGACTCACTTTGCTGGCCAAAGCCTGGACCACAATACTCTTCGGTATCTTGTGCTGCATCAAAAATGCTGAGTGCAGAGTAGCAGGCTTATAGAGTTTCTTAATGGGGCAACTCACTGATTTCACTGAACACTGTTTTGCAGTCGCGGCCGGCATTAATCGAGGGTGTGGGGGGGTGGGGGTTAATACATTTTAAAAACCTACCTTTCGCTGGGCCCGCGTTTTCCTGCTCTCCTGCCTCTGGCAGGAACAGGAAGCAGGTAGCCTCCCTCCCCTCCCCTAAGCCAATCACAACGCTGCAATGGCAGAGTTGTGATTGGTTAGACGCCGACCAACCAGGCGCCAAAGGGGAGGCCATTTTCTCCATGTAGGCTGCATGCAGCCTACATGGAGAAAAGGCAGAGTGCACATGACTGGTTTGGTCGGCCCCAGAGGGCCGACCAAACAGTCAGCGCCCTCAGCAGTGGGCAAACTAGTCCAACCCATGCCCTAGACCAGATCCACCCACCCGCCCCAACCAAACTCTTCTGCTTTCTCACAGTGCGAGAAGCAGAAACATAAAATGGTAGTTTTACCATTTTATATTTCTGCTTCTCGCACTGCGAGAAGGCAGTGGGACGACGCTCCTCCGCCCTAATGGAGGAGCCGCCCCTGCTGTTTTGGCCACGTTGCTGCCTTGGCCTCCATTGAGGCTCTGTCAGGGCAGCAAAGCCTCCAAAGTGGAAAGGCCAGGCTGCAAGATTTCTATAAGCAGATTTGTCTTAGTCAGTAGTTCACTGCAGACCCAGAACCTCGGTGAACAACCACCACCATGAAAGAGGTGTTTTCATCTCTTGGAGGCCTTAATAAGGTGCACACTTGCGTTTCGGGGAGATATCAAGGCCACTGGCTTTCTGGATGTCATAAATAGAGTAGCATCAGTACAGTGAGGAGTAGCAAGTTGTCTTCATTCTCCTCCTTATCGTCATGAGAAGCATTCTGATGGCTTGGAATTTCAGTGGATTCTGAAGCAAAACTATTGTCAAGCTGTCAGTAGTGCTGACATTGAGCCAAAGGTGCAGAAATCTCTCGCTACAATCAATATCCGTTAATACTCTCATGGGGAGACATCAGGCGAAATGCAGCTGAACTGGACTCATGATCCAAAACGGTCCCTGGTGTCAGAACGGAAATTGGCGCCTCTAGAGCCAAGGCCAGCGCCAAACTTGCCGGAATAGGGAGGCCTTGGGCAAAGGAGTAGGCACGTGGCATGGTGCTGTCAGGGAACCTAGAAGATGTCCAACGAAATCAGTCAACGCCAGGGCAGGCCTTACTGCCAGAATCCGACTTGGGGCCTTGACAGATCCATGGGGCCGAAGATGCTCCAGAGGGACCAGGAATCCTTTTCCTCCTTTCAAGGGCTCGAACTGCCACAATGTAGATGATGGACCTAGAAACTCAGGGTAAATTGGCTCCAAGTGGAGGATAGGGTTGGAGTTTGATGACTGTGCAATTTCTTCCTGGACCTGTAGTGGAAGTGGGAGGACTCTTGCTTGGACTTCTTGTGCTTGCACTGAGACTGGTCTTTGGGCATTGCTTTGTACTTACCCTGGGAGAGTGACCTGGATTAGGACTAGGACTTTGATTAGCAGTGGCTCGAGACCTGGAGTCCAATTGACCTCGTTCTTTTGCTCAGCGGCATACAGTTTTGCCTCACGCTCCCACATGGCCTTGGAGAGCATTTTTACATGATGTGGAGTCATGCTTGGATCCGAGACATTTGTGTCAAATGTCATGCCAGTCCATAAGTGACTTCTTGTAGTGAACTCCCTCACAAATAAATAATTCTTGAATATCTGGGGCCCTATTATGTATGAGCGCACTTTCCCTGTGTGCGCCCTGACGCACATTAAAACCGGTGCGCCGAGCGCAAACAGGGAAAGTGCACCCTATTACATAGAATGCGCTGTCCCGAGGGCAACTGCAAACTCATGCTGCCCGAAGGGCAGAGCACTCAAGTGAAATATGGTGCAGCTTTGAAGCAGCTGCTCTGTGTTTCACTGTGCAGGCGCCACACGCCTGCCCTTTTAAAGTATTAGAGATCCCCTTGCAGGTGGGTGCAGTGAGTGACTGCACCCACCTGCAAGGGGATGTCTGGGGGGTCCATGGGACCCCATTTCGCCCCTCCAGAGGGCTGCCATCAGGGGCCACACACCTGTGCACCTCCTGAGAGCTTCTTTGCCTCTGCGTCTGCGTCTGTAATACGGTGCGGGCACAGAGGCATAGGGATTCCCTCATGTGTATGGGGCCACGCCCCCATGCAAATTAGGAAATACTCCCTGAAGATAGCACTGGCGCTTTATGTGCACAAGCGTACGCGGACCCTTCTGTAATACCAAAGTGCCCTGGGGACACGCAAGGCGAGCGCAAACGCTTGTTGCGCCCCCTGGGCACCTTGTGTAATACGGCTCCTGAGTGTATTCTGCATGAGAACTGTTAGCAAAGGAGGACAATTTACTAATATACAAGGGGTACACATGACTACATGTGCCACCAATTACATCAGAGGAAGTGAGTTCACATGACCCTTCATACAGATGACACCAAAGGAAATTCTGCAGCATGGACTTTGGCCCAGGAGGCACCACAGGAAGCATACTACACTGCAAGCTTAATCAAAACAAACCACCTGTTGGTGAAGTAGATAAAGGGCTTTTCTTATAACCCTATGACAAGTGGTTTGTTCTCAGAGATATAAGTATGCTGTGACAGGAAAAAAACAGTTATTGACTAGACTAGAATCTTTAAACCTTAGTATAGCTTCTTTTCCTACAGCATCGACTCATACTGCTAAGCACAATCTTATACACCAAGAAGAACATGATCTGACAGGCACATACCCCTATACTGAAGCACAGCCAGATCTGCCAACACCAGCCTCATGTGCCAAGGTGCAGTCTCAGTTGCCCAGGACAGCCTCAAATGAGGTGGTCACCATCGTCCACAGAGCATTCCTAACAATAACAGAGCAGCCTTTCTCTCCCTTCTCTCGTGATGATCCACTGTCCTCCATGCAACCACAGAGACTTCCTAGACTCCTAGGCTGCCTTCGTATCATTTAGAGTCACCCCCTCACGTTAAAATATGAATGTGGATGGACACATCAGATAACCAGTTTTTACTAATGTAACACAATTGCAGCCGGTTGACCCTACCAAAGCCTCGGTTCCATCATCTGCCTCCTCCTCTTGACTCAGACTCCTGAAGTGTGGACTTCCTTGATAGGTGCTTGTGTTCTGGACTTCTAGCTACAGAAGAAAGAGTTTCTTAAAATCTCAACTCTTCAGATCTTTTGGTGGCTTCAGAAAAGCAGCCAAGACCCAGTTCTTCATGCACCATGGCAGTGGACAGTATTCTTTTGAAGATCATGTACAGAAATTATTGGTCTCTACATCGATGTTGGCAACAAAAGAGGTCACTCGGGCAGTAAATAAGGCAGAGCAGATCGGCCAGAAGAAATGTATTTATTGGCCGTAGACTACCTCGCTACAGAGTCTGGGATCTCCTCGGGCCCCATCTCCCACGTGCTGGGGGTCTCAGGCAGAGGCATGGTGCATCTTGAGCACTTTACCCAGATTTAAACCATCAAAGTTCTGACCCACATCTATCACATACTCATCTTTTCACCACTGGATCTGTAATAATGATCTGGCTACCTGGCCTTGGAAGACGGCATGGCTGAAGCTCAATGGGGAATAACCAGATAAAATGGGATCCTGCATGCTATGGTCTAATAGTGTTTAGAGAATCCCACTTGACGGGAAATTCGGGCAGTAGGAGACTCGACCCGTCACCACCACGCATTGTGTAGTGCTTCTCTCTACTGTCTGGAAGTAGGCTGAGCTACAGAACGGCGCCACAGACCACACAAGAGCAGAACATGTACCATGACCACAAGCACCCACTAAGGGGCTGATTAGGATGGTGGGCGGACTTTAGTCCGCCCGCCATCCCAGTGGAAACGGGACCGGCCGCCAGACATGCGGCGGTCCCACACCCCTTATTAGGATGGCTCCGCCACCCTGGCGGTTGCATTCTGCATATTTGACATTGCGGCAGGTGCTGCTTACAGCAGCACCCGCCGCCATGCCAAATGAGCATGTTGTGCATTCCCATGCACAACGTGGCAGGCACCGCGCGGTGCCTGCCACCTTGTACATGGAACTGCAGGGGGGTACCATGGGTACCCCCCAAGTGCACCCCCCACCCCCCTCTGGGAGCCCACAACGGGCCCCCAAAGCACATCTCCGCCAGCCTTTCCATGGCGGCATCGCCGCCATGGAAAGGCCTTTTGAGACACACATCCTGATATGGATGGCGGTGCCCGCTAGGCACTGCCACCATATCAGGCCCCAATTCTGCCTGGCTGGCAATCGGAACGATTGCTGACCGGCAGAAAAGCGGCGGACGCACTTTGCGTCCGCCGCGGTACCCCCGCCATTGTAATATGGCGGGGGTAAATAGGGTAGAGATGGCAGGCGGATAGCCACCGCCTGGCTGGCGATGGCGATCCGCCCGCCATTATAATCAGCCCCTAAATGTCACTTTAGCAAACGCCCATGATGTAAGGTGATGCACATATGAATTTGACTAGCATATGCAGTATGGGAAATAAATAACTACACACTAAAAATACACTTCACACAGAACAAAAACATACACAGACATTTTTAAACTGATTTCGAAACGGACGATCCTGTCAGAAACTGCTCACTCCGAACTAGGGACCGCACACATAAAAAGGACGCTGCATAGGTCCCATGATGCATACATTAAACATTCAACTATGTCACCACTCACAACGGAGCGATAGAAGAGTCCCAAAGATCTGACATTACGGGAAGACATGGATCTAATACTTTAAGAAGCTCACCCCTGGGTGGGGTGAGGGAATGGATGAATGGTCCATTATTCAACCCAGATTGTTCTGAACCTGCAGCTTGTTTTATATAAATACAATGAAAAAGTCGTTCCCAGGGAAGTCAAGCATAGCTTGAAAAGATGACCACAGTAGCTTGAGAACTGTATTTAGAGACCATCTCTTCAGCATTTGAGAGGAAATTGATAAGGAAGACAACAATAAAAGAGTTACCTAGAGCAGTGGTTCTTAACCTGTGGTCCGAGGACCTCTGGGGATCCGCATGGCCTACTCTGGGGCTCCATGACTGTTTTGCTAAATTGAATAATACTACAATGAATAAATAAAAATGTATAAAGTATATACAAATAAAGAAGCAAAATGTTAATTTCTGAAATTATTTTCTAGTTCTGATTGTGGATTATACAAAATATTTTGATATTTGAGCATGTGTTTGGGTATACTTGTTTTTGTATTTTTGCGTATTGTTTTGAGATTCAAATCATAGATATTGCTTAGGATGGGGGTCCCCGGCTACCCATAATGACTCAGGGAGGTCCCCTGATTCCTGATAGGATTCAGTGTGGGTCCGCAGCAGTCAAAAGGGTAAGAACCACTGACCCAGAACAAGCTGCTATGGACGGCAAAAGAAGAAGATTAAAGGGTTCGCCCTCCAAGTACTATCGGTCAACTCCTGCTATAAGACATTTAAAAGGAAAGGACTATGGAGTTATAGAGAGGGCTCTCATCTGTTGCAGAAATACATTCATTGAACTGCAGAAATGACTTCTATTACAACAAGGCGCCCAGTTGAGGCCAGATTGAAAATACGTGCATTTAAAAAGCGCACTGAAAACATAGCTAGCCGGATCCAGACAATAGTATCTTGATTGAAGAAAGGGAAAGGCAGATTCCATTGGTAAACATTTGAATCGGAGAGGAAAAAATGAGTTTGGGGTTTATTACTGTCTGCCACAAAACGAATACGGTGGAAAAGATGTATGGATGAAACAGATGATCGAATGGTGACCTATAATTTATGAATTTTACTTTTCTGTCATTTTAATTATTTGAAAAACGTTTACAATATTGGTCGTTAATTTTGTATATTAGTGGCATGTATGCAATTCTGTTTATGTTTCACTCATCCTGACGTTAAGGATGTTTACTATGACCGGACCAATAAATTCAACGAAGTTGTTTTTATGATGTGGTTAATTGGGTTGTTAAACGTATGCATAGTAACGGAGGTTAGTGGTAATTTAATGTGTACATAAAAGTAAAAATAATGTTGGCATTGTGTTGAAATCTTGTTTCAGAAGTTTAAATGCCTTGTTGCTCGCACATGACGGTCGCTCTAAGGCTCTGGCAACATCCACAACAGCTGTGAATAGATATCATTAAGAAAGTCCTTCTTTCTAATAAGTATGCTCATTTTTAATTACTTGAGCGCTGATCAAGTAAGATTCACTGGGTGGAGATACACAGAAGGCATGGAGCCTCTCTCAGTGGACACAGGTCACACCCAGGGTCTGGGCTGGCCTAGCAGGGTACTCTGAACAAGTACCAAACCTCGGCTCTCGCGCTGCCTTGCCCCACCAGCCCTCTGAAAGATGTAATTCTGAAACGAGTCACTGGTCCTTTCGGTTGGGTGTTTTCCTCCTTGCTGTGTCGATGTAGGCCGCTTTCAATGGCTCTGCTTCCTGTTTGTGCACTTTTTCTGCCCAGCTGACCACTCAAAACAAAACACTGCTCTTCCGTGGTTGAGCGGTGCCACGTCACAGCCTGCTGCCACCCATGACTGCCGCCCGCCCAGCCAGGCAGAACACGAGCCTGGGCCCACCTGACAGACCCAACCGCCTGTACAGGCGTCAGACATGCTGCAAGCAACTGGGGCACCATGGAAGGGGGTGCACGCAGGGGCCACAGCAGGAAAGAAGAACGCCCACAAGTAAAGCAAAGTCAGGCGACAACATCCACGCGTCACATGGGACTAGAGGTCAAGATCACACGGTGGCGGCCTTTTATCAAAATAGCACTGCTAATAATTTGTGATCCAGTCAAAGCAAACACAGAAGTAATAATTTAGAAACATACATCTATAGGACTTACTGTACTCACCAATAGATGCATGCAACTAAATATGCCCATAGCATGCATTGCTTGTCTTAGAATTAATTCTGGGCGCATACATCATCGGAGAAGCGCTTGCATTTTCTGTATCCAGCATCACCGAAGTGTCGCTCTGCTACAGGAGTCTTCGAGCTCACAGCCACAGCACTGCACAGCATTTATTTCATTATTTATTAAGAACATTTTCATATCAAGGGAGGCCCATTGTCTTATTTACCAAAAGACAGGGCTCTCTCATCAATTTCCCATTGTTACCTATTACCCTATATCCTAACCTTTTTAAGTGATACAACATTTCATCGACCTGCATGATTACCAAGAGTTTATTGACATATCAGGGTGTGATGACGTAGCATGAGAAGGTACTGTCGTCACTACATTTCTGCTAGTTAAATCAGTGCAATTCTTGAGTATTTTCAGAGTTTGCCCCACCTTAAAGGGGTCATCCAGGGTAAAGAACAAAACCAGGGTTCTCTTCGCCCACTCTGCATGTTAACATTCACCAAGAAGAGGCACTCTAGAATGCTTGCTTTTTTGATATGTCAGCTGGGGATTTGACTTCTATGGTGACGTCATTCACCGGGCGGCCCCTTTAAGGGTTTTATGGTAAAGTTCTTTCAAAGGAAACAGGAATCCAAGTAAAAAAGTAAACTGTGGTTCATTCAAGAGCAGCAAAAAGCCTCACAAGGGAGGAGGCGACACAAGCTGCCAGGAGCAGGAATGCTCACGGAGGCAAACTCTAGAACAAACAGACACCCACATGCCAAACAAACGCAAACAGAAAACCAGCAAGCACTGGAAAACATATCCAAACCCATGCATCACGCAATAACGTTGTTTCTGCATTTTGTGCCGCAGATTCCCGGCCATTTGCTGGAGAGCATTTCTCTGAGTCTGAATTGCAATACATGACAATTCTGCTCAACATGCGCCTCTTTTACATAAAGATGGCAGGAGCACGCGGTGGGACTTTAAAGAAGATTCTGGACACACAGGTGAGGTATCCTCGGTGCAAGTATTTTCCCACCAGCACGAGCAAACGGACAGCCATCATTACACCAGGATTATAACCTTCTCAACTGCCTGCAGAAGATTCAGTTGGTTTAATGATCTGCTTAGAACACAAATCTTGCAGGATTATTCTAAGTTTTCCCCTGTGATTTAAGGGGACTTTGCAGACTCTGTGAGGAACAAGTGTGGCATTGTCTTCATTAAAATCCTGTGTTTAAAACCATCAATTTTTGGAAAACCATTTTTTAAAAGCAAAACATACTCATTATTTGTTCCCTTATATTTTACTGACTAAACTAGTGGTACCACATTTGGATCTAAATGGATACCTAATTCCTGCTGATGGGGCCACCACAAAATGGGAACCCCTTTTTTCGTCACATAAATTTTCTCTTCCGTTACTCTGCCTGAAAATTCCAAATTTGCCCGTAAACATCCCAATACGTCAATCTTATCGCCAGTATATCCTCTAGGCCATACAACAGGAGGGGATGTATGACGATATCACGCATGCATTAGATCGCATGCGTTTAGATCGCGGTTTTAACAACGCAAGTCGTTACAACGACTTGCGTTGGAGGGCGCTGGACTTAGGAGTAGTTTAATTTACTATTCCAACTCCAGCCTACGTACAGTAGGGAAGGTGTTGGAATGTAAATTAAACTACTCCTTGTCCTATAGCGCCCTCCAGTGCAAGTCGTTGTAACGACTTGCGTTGTTAAAACCGCAATCTAATGGCATGCGATGTAATGCATGCGTTCTAAAGGTTGTTTCCCAACAGGAGGAGACAACGCTTTTTCTCCCCATGTTTTTTCTATTAGATTTTTACTTATGAAGCTATACTAGGTGCATACATCAACCATTGTAAGAAATTGGGTTGTTGGTTTACTGGGGTGTGAGCCCTGGTCAAGCAGCAACCACAATCTGTGTCAAGGTAAGGCACAAGCAAACCCCAAATGAACCTGCGCCTGACACCCTGGTAGCTTGGCACAGAGCAGTCAGGCTTTACTTAGAGGCAATGTGTAAACTATTTGTGCAACACTTCAACAGTAACACAGTGAAAACACACCACAAAAGCAGCCCACAACAGTATTAGAAAAATAGAGTGATTTTCAATAAAACAAAATAAGAAGGAAACAACAAAAATCCAGTTAGTAGAACCGAAGATATTAAATTTCAAAGTTTCTAGAGAAAATAGTGCCAACAGGCGTAAAGCGACAACTGTAGATATCTGGTTGCGCCAGATCAGATCAAAGTAACATGTTCAGGCTGACCATGATGGAAAGCAGGCCAGCTACAGGAATCCAGGAAGGCCCGCTGAACAGAGTACCTCAATTCCTGGTTTGTGGAGTGTTGAGTGGATCTGCATCGATGATGCGACGCGCAGGCGAAGCGATGCGTTGGTTCTGAGATGTGGCGAGGCTCTGGTGTGAGATCCTGTTGCGTTAAAGTCAAGGATTCTGCAGATAAGGGTTTGGGATGTGAAGTTTGGAGTGGGGGATGCATAGCACAGTCGGGGGCGATCCGCCGGTTCGGAGAAGGTGCGATGCAGAGTTCGCCATCGCCGTTGAGGCTGCTGTCGACGATAGATGAGAGGGCCTGTGCCAAGTATGCATCACACAACGGCTGTGAGAAGGAGGAGACAAAGGAGATGCGGACTGCGACGCGAGTCTTTGCAACAGGTCCAATCCATGCACCAGAGGAGATGCGCTGGTTATGCTCGCGGTGCGACACGCAGCAGAGGTGATAAGTCAGTTCCGCTGGATCCACAGAGGCTGGCAAAGCCCCTTAAGCCAACTTCCAAGGGTCTAGGACTGGAGCGGCACTACTTGGCATGGTAGACTCTCAGATGGCAGAGTCCAGGTGCAGATGCAAGGTTGATAGAAGCCTGTTATGTCCCAGAGGCTTCAGATCAGGAAGCCAGCGAACTACCCCTTTGAGTTGCTCTGGGTTCTGGGATCAAGAGATGCAGGTCCAGTCCTTCTCACCCAGGCAAGATGGCAGGAGGCCAACACAGTAAAGCAGGAACCCAGCACAGTGCAGCCCAACAGAGTGGCGGCTGTCCTTCTGCAGCATAACAGAACTGTAGGTCTCTGTCCAAACACTCTGCTGAACTAAACCTATTTTTAGCAGATGAACAACCAGATGTATTATTTTTAACAGAAACCTGGCTTCACAAGGACAATGCACCTGATGTGGTTCAAACTCTTCCTCTTGGATATAATATCCACCGCAAAGATCGCGAGAGGAAGAAAGGGGGGGGGGGCATTGCAATCATCTCTAAAGACTCCTTTAAATGTCGGATTGAGCCCAATCCTGTCTCCGACTGTGAAAGCTTATTCTTTTCCATCTCACTCTCCGCAACGCTTACTTTCTCAGGAATCCTTATATATCGACCTCCGACTCTCAACTCTCTTCCTGAAGTGGCGGCCTCATTGGCAAGCCCGGATACCCGTAGGGTGACAGTTGCGCTATATAAATATGCAATACAATACAATACTACAATACAATACAAGCTCATCCACAAAACATCACGCTTTTAGGAGATTTTAATTTACACTTTGATGACCTAAGTAAAATAGATGCCTTGGAACTCACCAAAGACTTATCAGCAATTTAATTAACACAAAAAGTCATAGGCCCCACACACATTAAAGACCATACCTTAGACCCCGTGTTTACCAATAACAATGAGCTGTCGGTGGGAGCACCGATCCCCCTGCCTTGGTCGGATCACTTACTGATCCCTATTTTCTTAAAGTCCCCGTTCAACGTCCACGGAACCTAGTACCAGGAAAGTCCGCTTTTGGCCCAAACTCTCCATTGAGTCCTGGTCTACTGCGCTCAATAACTCAAAAACTATTTTAGATTCCAGTCTGGTTATAGCATCTGAAAAACTCACACACTTGTTAGAGTCTTCACTGGACACAGTTATTCCTGCTAAAGCTAGCCACCGTAGGATAAGAGAGATAATCTCTCCGAGGTACTCGCCCAAGCTTAGGCTGCTTAAACAGGCCTGTAAACGGATGGAGAGGAAATGGAGGTAGGACTATAGCAAGACCAGTAAAATGAAATACAGAGAGTCTATAAAATGCTATCAAGCTGAAATTAAAAAAGCTCAGGCGCTTTATTATGAAGTAAAAATTAACTCAGCAGCTAATGCTCCCAGAGAAATCTTCTGCATTGCGAGAACCCTCTTAGAGCTCCCTTACCCCAATACTACCACAGCAATATCCCCCGACCGCTGCAATGAACTTCAGAATATTCCCAGGGAAAAATTCAGAACATATATAACACGTTCCCAGACTCTCCATGTCCCAGTGACCTCCATGTTCTAGTGTCCAGTGACCTCCTTACCATGAACAGGCCTCCAGATCACATTAAGCACACTCTGGATGAATTTCCTCTCCTGGATCTGGACACCCTATCAGAAATTTTTGTTCAAATAAAGACAGGTTCCCCTCTTGACCCGGCCCCACCTCACCAATTGTGCAAGGTCAAGGAGGTGGTGCTACCGGTTATACTGGATGTAATAAATCTCTCTATCACCAATGGCCATGTTCCACCGTCTTGGAAACACACCATGGTGAAAGCTTTATTGAAAAAGCCAAGCTCAGACCTTGACGTCCTGAGTAACAGTCCCATATCTCTGCTGCCCATGGTCTGTAAGGTCCTGGAAAAGCATGTCAACTCCGTTCTCTTTGACTTTTTGGAAACTCATGATCTTTTACACCACTCTCCGACCGGCTTTCGTCCCCATCATGGAACTGAACCCGCACTTATCGCCGTTGTCGAAGAATCGAAAAAGATAATCGATCAGGGAGGAGCAGCAGCCATTATCCTCCTTGACCTGAGCGCCGCTTTTGACACGGTTAATTTCGACATTCTCCTTAAAAGGCTTAGGAGTGTCGGGGTGTCAGGGGGAGCCATTTCCTGGATCCAATCTTATCCGGATGGCAGAACATTTCAGGTCTTCGCGGGGGAATCTACCTCAAGGTGTCTACCTCTCAGCTATGGAGTATCTTAGGGATCATCTCTGAGTCCTACGCTGTTCAATGTGTACATGAGGCCACTGGCTGATATCATCCTGCCATATGAGATCAAAATTGTCACATATGCGGATGATACTCAGCTGGTAGTATCTCTAAACCACCCTCACAATGCTCCATCCGATCTGGAATCCTGCTTGGAGAAGGTGGCAACCTGGATGCAACACTCATGTCTCAGACTCAATGGAGAAAAAACCGAAATAATGTATCTAGGCAATCTACCCAACGCTGATCTCATGCTGCCATGGCCAACCTGTCTGGGACCCACCCCAATACCAAAGTCCGAGATTAAAAGCTTGGGCGTCTGGCTGGACAAGTCACTCAAATTTGACCAACAAGCAGTGGAAGTGACAGGTGTATGCTATGGTATCCTTAGAATGCTGCGGAAAGTCCTCCCCCTCCTTCCTATGGGGGCTAGGAGAACTATGGTCCAGGCCCTGGTCCTTTCGCACCTGGACTATGGTAACTCCTTGTATCTGGGAGCACCTAAATCCACCACAAGGAAGCTTCAAGTTGTCCAGAATTGTGCTGCTCGGTTGCTGCTTGGCACACCTAGAACTGAATCAGCCAAGCCTTGCTTGATAGCCATACACTGGCTGCCCATACTGGAGAGGATTAATTTTAAATCCCTCTGCATAGCCCATCAGACTCTTATGGGAAGAGGCCCGTCCATTAACAGGCCCCTTATCACCTTCTATCGCCCCAGGAAACTCCTCCGCTCGGCGAGCCTGAGTTTAGCAGTCATCCCTAAAATGCAAAGGACGCGAAGTGGGGGTAGTTCCTTCTCTTACACCACAGCTAAGCTGTGGAACGCCCTCCCCCTGGATTTGCGCTCAGAGACTCACCATCTCACCTTCCGAAAGCGTCTTAAAACATGGCTGTTTCAGAACACTAACTTGTGAGCTCTTTTTTTTCCACTCCTGGCCTGCCGCTAGTGCTGGGATGCCTTGGGGTAGCTATGCGCTTAAGAAATGTTAATTAATAAAAATAATATTAATAATAATGCAGGTCCAGTCCTTCTCACCCAGGCAAGATGGCAGGAGGCCAACACAGTAAAGCAGGAACCCAGCACAGTGGAGTCCAACAGAGTGGTTGTCCTTCTGCAGCATAACAGACCTTCGTCCTGGCACAGCATCCACAGGTTTAGAAGTGTACTGAAGAGTTGGTGTCTGATGTTCTTCTTTTATACACAGTTGTGCCTTTGAAGTGGGGAGAAGCTTCTAGATGCAGTGTTTTTAAGTGCACAGGTGGCTTGCCTTCTCTGCCCTGGCTCTAGACTAACTACAGGGGGTATGCAGCCCTCTATTGGGAGACAGGACACAGCCTATTCAATTGTAAGAGGTCTGGGCCAAGTTCCTCTCACCCATCTGCCAGTGATTGCCCATTGTGAGAAGCTGGCCTGGTATATGATGTCCACTTATGTAAGTGGGCACCTTGTACCAGTCCGGACAACCCTTATGGTGATTTAAGAGGTCTTTGACAACCTTAGAAAGCTCTCTAAGTGGTAGCTGTGGAGAACAGCCTTCAGGCTTAGTCCAGAAGGAGTGTAAACCAGCTTGTTTTACCAGAATGCAATCATATAGTATAGATTAAGTGAAAAAGAACCACACCAAGTATTTATAAAAATATGCATTTATTATATAATACTCTCTAGTACGTTCAAATATCTCCTACATGGAGATAAACATAATGCACACAATACTTTAGCAAAGAAACACAGTAAATAGCACAGAATACACAGTGGACCCCAGGGGGGGACCAAACCTTATACTAAGGAAGTAGTATAAGAACAATGACTCGAGTCAGGACGATGTCGAGAGGACGTATAAGTGCTGGTGACCCACAGAACCACCCAAAGTAAGTAGATAGGGACCCCACAGATAGCGCGTGCTCTGTGTGAATACGACCGCGTGCTCCGCACAAGTCTACGTGTAAGTCGCAGTTGGATTTCTAAAGATTAAGGACCCTTCCCAGTGGACCCTGAAGAAACCCCGTGGAAGACAGAAGGTTGGAGAGCCACCCCACCCGTGGATACCCTAGTACCCACGTTACCTACACCAGGGAAGCCGGGTGCATACGTGTGAAGTGGTGTCGGAAACCGCCTTCGATCCCAATGGAGGACTTCAGGAAAGTGCCGCTGCTGAAGAAGGAGAAAGTGTCCGGTGGAATCCGAAGGTGAATTCTAAACGAGAGGTACCTGCAAGCAGAGGGGACAGAGAATATGTCACTCAGGAGTGACCAGGAGACTTGGAAGACGGATGCCCTCTGATGTCGGGTGTTGCAGGAGAGTTGACGGTGACCTTGACCCTGCAGCTGTGAGAACCAGGCGACGCTGAGGAGGACCAGGAGCCGTGCACGAGCTGTCCCACAAAGGATGTTGAGTGCTGAGGGGTCGATGTCCGGCAGGAGCACCAACAAGCATTGGCAAATGCAACCAACGCAGGCGCTGAAGAAGGCGGAATGTCAGGACAAGCAAGGTCCAGGGGACTCACCACACGCAGGGGAGTCAGGGCAGGCCCTAAGCAATCAGGGTAGCCCAAGAGAAGCAAAGGTAACCCTCAAATGGACCCACAGCCGGAGGCACTGGAGTCGCGAGAGGACCTCAAGCAGCTCACCAAAAGATGCAGGCCACGATGCACATGATGTAGTGTGGCCCAAGATTCTGGTCACTGGAGGTACTCGAGGTTGGAGATACTTGGAGCCCGAAGATCCTCTTAGAAGGAAGTCAACAGGCCTTTGCAACTGCAAGTTGACGCGGTGCACAGAGGTTCGGGTATTGCAACCCCCATGAGGGATACTGGCCTCAAACTTGGTGAGAGGGAAGGGCAGGCCTCGGGAGCTGTGGAAAACCACCACCTGTGTTGAAGAGCCTTTGGAGTCTGGAGAAGCGCAGGATCAGCAGACCGATCAACTTAGTTTCAGTGCCTGCGGATGCAGTGTTGTATTCATCTTAGGGTGTCCGTATATAGGTTTTCCTGTATCATGTCCTTATATAGGCACAATTCGCCCTGCCCTTATATAGGCATAAAATCCCAGTCCTTATTTAGGCATTAAACCGTGCACTCCAAATACAGGCATGGTCTCCGACATCCGTCCACCCTAACGTCACAACGAGTTGTTGAAGAACAGACCCTTAGGCTTCGGGAGTTTCCCTAGCACAGGACTATTGATTTCTTCAAGGACTCATCTATTATGCATGAACCGTTATACCTTAGGGGTTCATTCATGACGTCTTCCGCTGTTCGATTCACGTCAATGCTAACATTCTGAGGTACCTCTCAGGTATAAATATACCTTCCCTAGCCCTTGTAAATCAGAGGAGACCTCGACTTCAGAGGAGCCCGTTTCCCGGCCTGACGCACTGAGAAGACGCTGTCATCCCTGCACGCAGAGTCCAGCTTCCAGTGATCTGACTTCCCTTGCGAGGTGTTGGAGTTCGAGTCTGGCAAGAGATACCTACCTCTCTCATTCTTCAGGTATGGAGCTGACTAGAAGCTAGAGGGACTCTTGGCATACTAGGCATACTAGGCATACTAGAGAATACTTCACCTACTTCATACCTCTCCCTACACCTAGGTTAGGTTAGGTACACTGGGGTAGAACTAGCTTAGAAACGCATCGTATGAGTACTCGCATTTTTAGCTCATGTTATTTATGTATGTGAATATACGCTAAAAGATAATGCTAACGCAGTATTATTTATTTCTATTGCTTACGCTGTACGTTATTTATCTTGCATACTGTCTTGTGATCGTAACTGCACATATCACCTACACGAGAAACAAGACTGTTCAATAAATCCTTTTATTGAAACGCCCGTCTATTCTTTCTGCGTAACTTTGAGGAAAACTAAGCATGCACGATTGAGCTGAGTGAAACGGTTATCTATTGTTTCCACGACTCTGGGACACGTTCTGATTCTAAAGGGAAACAAAGTTGTCATGTTTTGCGGCTGCCAGAAACTACTCCCTTCTTGTTATCCAAGGAGTTTCTAGTGGCCTCTGAGCTAGCTGGCACAAGTAATTAAGTTTAATATACTCGATAGGGACATACCGACCTCAGTCCTATGTCAAGCCTATAGGGTATATTATTCCAATGCGCAGAGCCTATTAGGGAAATAGGAGCTACGCTACATGGCGCCCAACGGTTTGGTAAGGCGGTAATTTAATGCTAGATACTGAGTATCTCAACTGTGCTTTTTCTCTCAGAGACCCCTACCCATATACTCCAAAAGACGTCTGGAGTGGGCAGGGTTAAGTATCCACCACGGCTACATAGGGAAACACCCTATATATTAGCTGTTTGGTTTGCTCAATGTTGAAGGATACAGTGTTCCAAAATATTGGCCACCTTATCTTTGTTTCCTTGAAACTTGTTTTGCATTTATCAAAAAACAAATGCCTGACACCGAGAATGGTGTAGCTGCGGCTGAACCAGTGGTAAAAACTTTATAACATTACAGGTTTAATTGAAACCGAGGAGGGTGTTATAAACATCCATCCAAACTTAAGAAGAGCCATCACTCTAAAACTCATAAAACACGGCCTACCACCGAGAGGCGGTAGAGCAGTTTTCGTGATAGAGGCACACGAATCCTTTCAGACAGAGGTATTCTATTCAAGGGTAATATTTCCTGAATCAAATTCAGTAACAAGACTGTTTCACTTCTACAAAGAAGATGAACCACCAGAGGAATATATTCCTTTCGAGGATATTGAAATTCCATTAACATACCAGGAGCATCAGCTCTGGTTTAAAGGCGCCCTAAAACATCACAAAAACATTAAAAGGCTCGGTCCACTAGGTAGACTAGGAGCAACATGGCCGATTCTAGCCGGCTACACACCTCATCCTGACATTGAAGAGATGTCAGACGAGGAATTACTTACTCAACTTACAGAGTTAATAAAAATCTACAGACAATTGGTCCAATATGTCATGCGGACTTTCACAGTCCAACCACCATTAACACTTCCAAATCAAACTCCTCGATCGGGGAATACACTAAAAATTACACCACAGACTCTAAACGCAGTCATGGGTAAAATGCCCACAAAACGTGAGCAAATTCCATTCTGGATAGCTCAAAAGATTACTCAAATAGAAGCAGTATTTCCAAATACTAGCCCTTATGAGAAACACAGAATCCTAACAATAAGTTTACCAATGGGGATCACACCACAACTGGAAGACTGCACCACTTGGGGCTCAGTCTTTGCTGCCATCTATACGAAAACACATGGTATTCCATCAATTGCGGTAATACCTGATGTCCTGAAACAAATTCAAAACGAATACGGGGCAGAGCCTGCTCTGAATTTAGGTATGAAATTACTGAAAAATTTCGACCAGGTCTCAACAATAATATTATCTAATATTAAAGGGGAGGCAGCAGCAGTGGCGATCCGCCAACGATTAAGAGAATTCGATGTTACAGAACATCAAACTGAACTACCCAGAATAATTGAACAATCCTATGCAGAATTAGGCAGAGATAGTTTGGGTGGAAGACCATTAAAAACAAAACTATCTGAGACTCCTGAAAAGGACTCTATTAAACAAACTCCTACATCTTCTAAAAAGAAGTGGGAAACTAATAAACAAAAATCAAACGAGAAACGTTCTCAATCCCGAGGTAGGTCTCCTCAAAAGGAGCCCTCTGAAAGGAGGTATAACCTCAGGAATAGGGATAATTTGAGAAAACCTGACAGGTATCAAGATACTGATACACGTTCCTCTCGTACCTTTCAGATCTCGTCACGGACTTCGGAAAGAAGAGGACGATCAGAAAATAGAGAAGAGCGCGTGAAATCCAAAGAAGATAAACACGCTCCAAAAAATAAAACAAAACCTCAATTCTCCAAACAGAAAGTAGCAGGTCTAAAGATCAGACATGCAGAGAATAAGGAGAACACAACTCAAGAACGGAGAATGGGCTCAGACAATGCTGGACAGTGCAGCAGAAGTCACAATAGTTCGCCAGAACGTGAAGGAACTCATGGAGATAGTGGACTTGAATGAGTACATTACAGTTGAGACTGTAGACACCAGGGTTAGTACTACACAAAGGTTATATGAAATAACAGTCCGAATGGAGGGAGACATACCTAGACAGGTGAAAGCACTCTTTTGGGAAAAACTTTCGAAGGGCTTTGACATACTTCTAGCAGAAAAAGACTGGCCACCACAATTTGTCAGGGAGTGCCCACATGGCGAGGACATTATTATGCCTGCCTTCTCTAACCATATTCCAATTCATCTAAAATATACTTATGCCAGGAAATGGGCAGTAGCCCAGGCCCCAGCATTATATAAAAATCATGTAGGATGGGATGAGGACTCACCTCACCATAAAATACATCTGAAACATGAACCAACTGCACAAAGGCAGTATCCAATAAAGCAAGAAGCTAAAAAACAGGTCAGGGAGATCTTAGATCAACTTGAATACCAAGGGGTGATTGAAACATGCACCTCCTCAATGAACAATCCTTTGTTTCCTGTCTCCAAACCAGATAACACCTATCGTCTAGTTTTGGATTACAGACATTTGAACACTTGTTCTAAAACATTTGCAGTGCAAAATGCACATAGCACAGCATTAATGAATACCATTGTGCGTAAAAAATATAAAACCACATTAGATATCTCAAATGGTTTCTTTTGTCAAAACATGGCACCTGAAAGCAGGTACTTAACAACATTCTCCATAATGGGGACCCAGCGTCAATTTTGTCGACTCCCACAAGGGTTCAAGAACAGCCCGGGGTTATTCTCAGCGAGAGTAACAGAGTTACTACAAATTTATGACAATGAGGCATTGTCCTATGTCGATGACATCTATCTGACGGACGATGACCTGGACAAAGACTTGAACAGGGTAAGCACCATTATATTGGGCTTCGCCTCTGAGGGCTACAAGTTCAACTTTAAAAAGTCCAGAATTGCCCATCTCAATGTCCTGTTTCTAGGATACGAGCTTTCAAGTGAAGGCAAGAGCTTGGCAGCTAACTTTTTAGAAAAGTGTGCGCTGCTCCAACCTCCAAAAACGCAAAAAAACTTACAATCCATTCTGGGTTTCCTAAACTTTGGAAGAACATACATTCTAAATTATGCGGAAAGGGTTAAACCTCTCTACGCACTAATCAAACCTGATTTTTCAATCAAAAATTGGACACAAGAACACACAGAAATCTTGCGTTCACTACAGGCTAACATGTTAGCAACAAATCACTTACAAACACGCGCAAGTCAACGCAATTTAGTGATCCGAATAATTTCGGGTCAATGCGGATTCACCTACTTAACCTTCAATGAGGGTGAGAAAATACCAATCGCATACAAAACTCATTTGTACACACAAGCGGAAATGCACTTCACTTCAACTGAAAAAATTCTGACAGCAGTTCAAACCGCTGTAGCAAAAGAAAGAGCCCTAGCCCAAGGGAAACGCATTATTGTCGTAACCCCAGTACCAGCTTTAGAAGCGGTCACAAAAGCGAGCATTCCAAATGCTAAAGCATTACATCCAAGATGGATACAATGGGTTAATTCTCTTGCTGCAATAGATGTTGAATATGTTTTTGATCCTGATTTAAAAACACAAGCATTCCTGCAATATGAACAAGAATGTCCTCTGCTCACTGAAATTCTGCCTCTCGATCAGTACGAATTCATAATTTACAATGACGGATCCGCACAACCCGCAACAGGGGGTAAGCAAGCTTACAGTGCAGCGTGTGCAATCGTAAAAGGTCGCATGCGAGATGGCATCTTCAGACCTATGGTCACAAAAACTCAATCTCTAGGAGATTGTACAGCTCAGCGAGCTGAACTACAAGCATTCAAACTGGCACTTGAAAGTACAGATCGAGAATTCCCACACTAATAGTGTGCGATTTCTTTACTGTGTTCAGTCGTATAATGAATATATACAAAACTGGCTTGAAAATGGATTCAAAGATGCGAAAGGTGGCACAATAAAGCATAAAACGCTTTGGGAACAAGTAGTTCAGTTGAAAAACGAACTACCAAAGGCTCACGTGATCCACACACTGAGTCATCAACGTGATGGCGTTCACGTTGCAGGGAATTCATTGGCTGTCGAAGCCGCAAAGGGGGCTGTTCAGACGGCTTCCGTAGCTGCGATCACTCGTTCTAAAACAAAAATAGACAGTGAGATAATGTTGGCTGTCAATGCTACAAGCAAAGGCAGTGGTGCAGCGTTACCAAAAATGTTTCCACTCAAGTACTCTTATGTAATTGATGCGAACAACGTTCCTTTTGCTCGAATCCCTGGAGTGGGGGATAGGGTAATTCCAAACAAGGAACGTAGAGCATCTTTGATTTATGAAACACATCTGGGGGAGGGTCTGTCACATCAAGGGATCTCTAAAACAATATTGACATTAAAAGAGATGTACTGGTGGCCTGGGATGAATACAGAAATACACATATTCATCAACAACTGCATAGACTGCAAATTACAGCGAGAAAGCCACCAGACACCATGCTACGAATGTAGCTGCCCTGCACAGACACCATTGTTAGACAGCATTAGACTATCTATGCACAGGCGTCCTCGTGGACAAGTGCAATCCCACAAATAATAAAATCAAGGTTCCTATGGATATGGCCTCAGCGCTCGGCTGACGCTCGAACTGTTATAAAAGATTTGCGAGTCTTTATCGGCACATACGCAACAGGCACGCTACATTCTGACCAGGGCCCTGCGTTTAGCTCTCGGGCTTACAAAGAAGCCATGGCCAGTCTGGGCGTTGCATTGCGGTACTCCTCTCCATTCCATCCTGAGGGAAATTCGGTTGTGGAAAGGAAAAACCGGGACATAAAGCAGTCTATAACAGCTAGGGTATTAGGTTCGGGTGATGGGTGGGTCAAACATCTTTATGGCGTCCAACGCTCATTAAATAACTTGCCAAGAAGTTCTCTAGGGGGGGTCACTCCATATGAGGTCCTATTTGGGACAAGAATATGAGTACCAGACCTCGAACACGTAGGCACAGTGGTGGAAAATAAACCCTTTGATATCAAAGATCGTTTGGCTGTTTTACAGGACTTAAACAAATTAAGAACGAAACAAAGCAACGTGTTCCTGCAGCCAAGCACCACTGTGGAAAAACCGGCGGTCCCAGCAAGGCCTGTCTGGATTCCAAAAGTTGGGGATCTAGTCAGAGAAAAGATTGCGGTCAAGAAGGAATTTGGACCTTCTTACAGACAACCAGTACCTGTCCTAGCAGTTCAAGGAACAAGAACAGTACTACTGCCGCCCCTTGCTGGAAAAAAGGAGAAAAGATTTGTGTCTATCGACCTCATCAAACCACAGTATGTGGCCAATACTAAATAGTAGGCCTCGTGGACTCCGACCTAGTAGCAGACGCACTCCTCTCGCTACTATCCAAGAGGTTCAGACTGAAAGACTGATAACCATCGAGAATTCAGCAGTAACAGATGAAGGACTGAGCAACAATGCTATGGAACTCATCCCTCTTGATACTCAAGTAACAGTTCGTCCAAATACACCTGTCTACACCAATGTAGCAAGTGATCAACTGGTTGCAGCGATTTCTACAAATCCTGATGCAATTTCAACAATTGACAGAACTGCTTCTGGCTATTTCATTAACTTTGATACGTTCTCAGAAGATCCAAGTGAACCTGAAACGACGCCAGCATCATTAACTTTCAAACAGCAAGTACAAGACTTTCTTCACTTTCTGAAAAAGACTTATCTAGTTTCACCATGGATTGAACTCTGGATTATTTCTGGAATATTTATTTTCCTGCTTTGGCTAGCTTTGGTTATGACTATGAGCGTGCTTATAAATGGCAGATACATCCATGTGAACTCTGAAAGAAAAGATGTGAACTTACTTTTGAAACCTCATAAATCTTCCCATCGTGAAGCAAGAGACTTGTCAACAGTGAACATCACAGCTGTTCCTATACAGGATGGTATAGTGTGGGACAAAACTGATTTTGATATCTTCGGCCCAACGGAACAATTGAACATTCCACATTTGTTTAAAATTTCACTAACTGATCTTATTTTGTCCAGTACCTATTCTGATGATTGGGACTTTGGGACTGTTAACGACATAATGTTTGACCTAGAAAAATCTGCTGCATTTTCTAAAAATGAATATTTAGAGGGTTCATCAGACTATGAACAGCTGTATTGCTATAACCACTATGGTCATCATTATTTGCATAAATCTGCATACCCTAGAAATGTGTTTATGTTTAACCAATGGGAGCATTGTCCTACACCACCAAAATGTAGTTCAAAAACATTTGCTAATAAGTTTCCATATTTTTCAGGATACAATACATCTGATCCAGAAACATTTTACTATAGAAATGTAAACAAGACAGGCCTGAAAATTAGGTTAACAAATACAAAACAGATTTACTCTGCAGCATTTATTGCCCAAATGTCTATACAGGGTTTCGACTTTTGGAAAGAGACAATAGACACAAAAACTGTCTGGGGTACTAAAGATTGGCAAGTGCAGGGGATAGAAGCTTTATTTAGAGCCTGCATCATCCCTGAACAAATAATGTTTTTGAATGAAACTGTCCAACAAACATCTTGTCTTGGACTAGCCAAGATCAAAGAGATGAAAACACCTTCTGTACCAACACCTGCAAGTGATAACAATACACAGGCAGCGGTTACAGTTGACAAAATACTACAACTCAACAGAACTAATCCTGATTGGAGAAAATGGTTGATCTGGCCCACAGACATGAACAACTGTCAGGAAAGATTCCTGAATAAAACTCAGGGCTTTACAATTCATAGGCCAGACCCAAGATACGTCCAAAGACATCATCCGGGGGTAGTAACAACATACAGTGTAGGAAAATTATGCATCGATTGGCTACAAAAATCTACACTTAAGGATGTGAAACAACACTTATCCTTACTTAAAGAAGACGCAGACCTTAGGGAATTCTTGCTTGGACCAAGAAAACCGCGTCAAAAACATTTCATATATGCCGGCATTTATGCTGCCTATAATGAAGCATGGAAAGTGTCACAGATGGAGGCCGCAGAACGAATACGTGAACTTGATCGTATTAATTTAGAGAAAACACTCACTGTGGTCGACAATGGGTTAACAACTTTGTCCTCCAGAATTTATTCATTGGACAGTATTGTATCCTCTGCCATCGACATACTAGAACAAGATCTGGCAATGTTACAACAAGGCCAATCTCAATTACGTTCTATTGTGTTATTAAGCTGGACGCTGCAATCTTTGCGTGCGGGCTATGTGCCATAGCGTTTTATCAACACAACGGCTCTGTTTGCAGAATACAATCTCACTGATAAACAGATTGAACTGGCACAAAGAGGAGCAAAGTATACAGTGCTGGGCATTTAAAAACTGGAAAAGTTACCATTCACAGTGGCAGAAAAACCAGCTACAGAATGGCTTATTCATGGCAAAATCACGCTACCTGTGACTACTTTTCAGTTTCAGTATTGCCTCAAACAAATGCAAGCAGGCAAATATGAAAGGTTGGGTAAGGAATACATTAAGACATCTTGGAATTTACCATACACATATAGATGTTGGAGTGGGGATCGTGAAGTGTTTCTGAGCGGTACACACTGTAAAAATGCACTGAGCGGTTCACTCATATGTCAGGACATTTCTTTACACGGGGCTTGTAATGGTTCTGTGGCAAATTTGTCTTGCCATCAGCAGGGTACACCAGCTGCTGTGATTAATCCAACGTTTGGACAACTTTCTAATGGGAGTTACCTCATGTTGAATGATCAGAGTTGCTGCGGCATGTTGCCAGGCATCCCATATCTAGTAACGGTGAACTCCAGGGTCACTTGCTGTATGCAAGTATTGTTTGCCCCAATAGACACAGTCAGGGAGTCGCCTTTGTGGCCTTCGCTGAACGACTCTTTTATAAGATTTGATACTTTAAGCAGAATGAAAGCCATGCTTTTACAACAAACAGTGCCTTTGACCTCAGCCAAAGAAACCTATGATCTACAAATTGCAAGGACTTCGGCTGAGATACAGACGTTAATACGTACAAACTGCCCTATACATTTCGTGGAAATGATAGGACGTATCTTTAACATGTCTGATACAAGCGGAATTGTATATGTATTTAAGAGCATCTGTTCCGGACTGTTAACACCTTTCCAGGCAATACTCGGAATCATCCCAAACTTTGCACATTCGGTGTTTGGTGACATACCATTAATTCTAGCACTTGTTGCCGGAATTCTATTTCTCTTCCTGCTATTACGATATGGCCAGCCTATTCGCAGACATCACTCCGAGCGAAATGGAGAAAGCTCTCCTTGAACGAAAGTGCCGTGAGCGAATAGTACAGCTTTTGGGCATGAATCGTCTACGGGAACTTAATACCACGTGGTTCCTGTCGTTCAGACCAATCTGGCAAGATTGCATCTTACCTGTTCTACGATGCCTGCTATGCGGTAAAGAATGCGTGTTGGACACCTGTCTAACATTTCCATCAGTTACGCCAACGGATATCGATACTCTGCTGGACCCGATAACGGCCCATGCTCTGTGTTGTCCCCAGAGGCTACCAATCCTGATGACGGCATTCATTGAGATCTCACAGACGCTTCCGGCTGCTGCTGAGGTACGAGATGGATCTACAGGCACACTGGTAACAACGGACGTGAACATTGCTGCGGCATCCTATGCTGAAAGCGATGCTTCACATCTCTGTGCAATTAATCTACTACACGAGGTGTTCCGAATGTCACCAACTACAGTGGACGATATTTTGTCTACAGAAATAGATGATCTCATGTTTACACCAGACCCGTACACTGACTCTCATTCAGCCCACAGTGTTCCAGAGATGCAATAACAATTTGGCCTTCATATTTCAAAAACTTGGAACTCTTCCCAAATTGAACTTTTTTTCGTTTTTCAAACCAAATGGCACAACAATCTGCTTGAAGTAGAACTATTCTTATAGTACAGACTTTGCGGTACTTCCACAGACACTTAGTCATCTTGTTAGTCTAAAAAGTTCATTAATTTCCATGACATGAAATGACTTTGATTTTTGAACAACTTATCGATCATTTTTTTGTCACATATAATTATTACTGCTTATTTCATTCCAATTGCATTTTATTTTCAAATATATGCCTGAAATGAGAAGCAATGCTTAAAATGTACAGTACTTTTTGCATTCTAATATGCTTTTTAATACTTTTAAGAAATGTTTTAGCAATATGCGGTACTCCATTTTATGTTTAGCATTTTAAATGTTTAGCATTTATATTATTATCGTACACACGAAAGTGGAGTGGGTGTTGTATTCCTCTTAGGGTGTCCGTATATAGGTTTTCCTGTATCATGTCCTTATATAGGCACAATTCGCCCTGCCCTTATATAGGCATAAAATCCCAGTCCTTTTTTAGGCATTAAACCGTGCACTCCAAATACAGGCATGGTCTCCGACATCCGTCCACCCTAACGTCACAACGAGTTCTTGAAGAACAGACCCTTAGGCTTCGGGAGTTTCCCTAGCACAGGACTATTGATTTCTTCAAGGACTCATCTATTATGCATGAACCGTTATACCTTAGGGGTTCATTCATGACGTCTTCCGCTGTCCGATTCACGTCAATGCTAACATTCTGAGGTACCTCTCCGGTATAAATATACCTTCCCAAGCCCTTGTAAATCAGAGGAGACCTCGACTTCAGAGGAGCCCGTTTCCCGGCCTGACGCACTGGGAAGACGCTGTCATCCCTGCACGCAGAGAGTCCAGCTTCCAGTGATCTGACTTCCCTTGCGGGGTGTTGGAGTTCGAGTCTGGCAAGAGATACCTACCTCTCTCATTCTTCAGGTATGGAGCTGACTAGAACCTAGAGGGACTCTTGGCATACTAGGCATACTAGGCATACTAGAGAATACTTCACCTACTTGATACCTCTCCCTACAGCTAGGTTAGGTTAGGTACACTGGGGTAGAACTAGCTTAGAAACGCATCGTATGAGTACTCGCATTTTTAGCTCATGTTATTTATGTATGTGAATATACGCTAAAAGATAATGCTAACGCAGTATTATTTATTTCTATTGCTTACGCTGTACGTTATTTATCTTGCATACTGTCTTGTGATCGTAACTGCACCTATCACCTACACGAGAAACAAGACTGTTCAATAAATCCTTTTATTGAAACGCCCGTCTATTCTTTCTGTGTAACTTTGAGGAAAACTAAGCATGCACGATTGAGTTGAGTGAAACGGTTATCTATTGTTTCCACGACTCTGGGACACGTTCTGATTCTAAAGGGAAACAAAGTTGTCATGTTTTGCGGCTGCCAGAAACTACTCCCTTCTTGTTATCCAAGGAGTTTCTAGTGGCCTCTGAGCTAGCTGGCACAAGTAATTAAGTTTAATATACTCGATAGGGACATACTGACCTCAGTCCTATGTCAAGCCTATAGGGTATATTATTCCAATGCGCAGAGCCTATTAGGGAAATAGGAGCTACACTACAGCAGGGAAGTGACTCCTTCACTTCAAGTGAGATTCCTACAGGTGTCTTTGATGCCTACAGGCCTTGGAAGGTTCCTGTATGGTGCACAGGCACAGACGATGCAGCAGACTGAAAGGTGGACGAAGTCAAGCCCAAACGAAGTCCAGAGTGCCCAGACAGTAGAAGAAGAAGAAGTGGTGTCCGAAGTGAATCTTGTCCCACAACGAATCTAGGGACCTACACCCAGGTAAGACATTAGGTACCCTAAAGAAAGGGTTGGGACTATTCAGGGGACCCTCCCAGGGGAGGGTCTGGACAGGGGGGAGGTTACTCTCATGTCCTTTGTCCAGTTTCGCGCCAGAGCAGGAGCCAATGGCTCCCAGAGCTGGTTTGAACAGGACTATGCACGGAGGTACCAAATGTGCCCCTCATGCAGACTTAGTGGTGCTGGCAAGTGCACCCACCCAGTCCTAATACACTAAATCCCGTCTGGGAGGTGGTCACACCTCCCTGTGACAGGATGCCTATTGTTCTGCCTTCCCCTGGTCGAGCTTGGCTCAGCAGCAGGAGGGCAGAATCGTGTCTCTGGTCGGCAGCAACCATTTTGTGCTGTCCGAGTCTAGAAGGCTGGCACCGGGAACACTGAGAGCCAAACGGAGGGCTCTTCCAGTGTTCGGAATCATATTTGGTGTGGGGGTATGATTCCAACATGTTTGATACCAAACATGATAGGATTAATTGCAGCCGGTTTAGAGATGGTCATCGCGGAATTACGCGGTGCCCCTCTATATAGTATATGGCTGCTTCACTGACAACCCGGGAGAATGGACTCCGTAGGCTGTAGGGGTGTCCTGCTCATGCAGGGGCACCCTCTCACTTAGAACCAAGCATCCTGCCTTCAGGATTGCAAAGGCCTGCTATAGGGGTGACTTATAGGTTTTAAGTGCAGTGACCCTAGATATAGGAAACCTATATCTTTAGTAAGTGGTGCTAACACCAGCTTACACAGGCTGCAATGGCAGGCCGGTAGTTCCATTTTGAATGGTCTCTTATGGGTGGCATAACACATGCTTCAGCCCATAGGAGACCTCTGGGGAACCTATGCCCTGGGTGCCTTAGTGCCATATAATAGGGACTTACAGGGGTACCCTAGTATCCAATCTGGGATGTACCCAAGTACTGAACACAACAATTTAAGGGAGAAGCAGAGACTGGGGTCCTGATTAACAGGAACCCAGTCAGACTAGTCCAAAAACAGCTTAGCACCAGGCAAAAAGTGGGAGTGACCATGCAGAAGGATCCTACCTTCCTGCACCCATCCAATCACACCTACGCTCTCCATTTTGTGTAGCTGTCTAGGAGGATTACACAAAGTCCAACTTTCACCCACAATCACCACCCAGTCATGTAACCAGGGACAGGCTGCAGGCACCAAATGGCTATGGTAAGAAAATGCCAACTTTCTGAAAATAGCATTTTCAGAATTGTAATTTAAAATCCGACTTCACCATAAGTTAGGATTTTAAATTAGGATTTCGGAGACACAAACATGAACTGGATATCTCTTTCCATTTGAAAATTACACTTATAACATCTAATAATGTAATTCCAATGTTATCCTATGGGAGAGGTAGGCCTTGCAATATTGAAAAACGAATTTAAGTGTTTTTCACTACAAAGATATGTATAACTTAAAATACATGTGCTACTTTTTAAATATATTGCAGCCTGCCCCCTGGGCTGTCCGGAGCCTACCCTAGGGGTGACTTACATGTATTAAAATGGAAGGTCTGGGCCTTGCAAAAGGTTTGTTTTGCCAGGTTGAAATGGTAGTTAAAATGCACACACAGGCTGCAATGGCTGGCCTGAGACATGTTTAAAGGGTTACTTAAGTGGGTGGCACAATCAGTGCTGCAGACCCACTAGTGGTATTTAATTTACAGGCCTTGGGTTTCTTGTAGTACCACTTTACTAGGGACTTATAAGGTAAATTAAATATGCCAATGTTACCATGTTTTAAGGAGAGTGCACGAGCAGTTAACACTGGTTAGCAGTGGTGAAGTGCATGGAGTCCGAAGGCCAGCAAAAACGAATACAGCAGAAACTGGAGGTTAAAGGCAAAATGTTTGGGGGTGACCATGCAGAGAGGGCATTTCCACATCCTTGCCAACATGAAATTTAAGGTTTCAAATTTTAGGTCATCGTTCTCCTTTCTTGCTTTAGTGGTAACATGCCCCATGATGGTATTCATTTAGAAGATAGTCTCTGCTTTTCTACATGTATTTGCATTCATTTCACTATGCCCTCTAATCTCCTGAACACATTTCTCAGTCTGTTCGATGCCTTTTGCAATGTTCACAGTTGCATTCAATGTCATTTCGGTGCCTACCCATGGCCTCTTCTGGATTGTTTTACTTTTGCTTCTCATCATAACTTGATCTCTGAGTACTTGATCGTAGGTTATGGTTCAAACTCACATGATACATCCAAAGTTCGTAGCTCAGGCACATAATCTTTAATTATTTCATTGTCCATTTGTACTCTAAAATTCATATCCCTCTGTGCCATTTCTGAATCTCCCCGACTTTCTTGCTGTACCTTTTTGGTGGTGCACAGACTGAATATCGAGTTTTTTATTTCGACCTACCATAATATCGAGTTTTAAATATCATAGGTCAAGAATATCGACATCAAGAATATCGTGGTACAGAATATCGACAGTAAGGTAAGAAATATCGTTTTATTTAATATCGAAGACAGTAATATCGTTTGTAAAAATATCGTTGTTAATAATATCGATGTTTATATTAGTGTTCTGTATTTTAGCATGTGTGTTAAAAGTATGTGAGGTAATTTTTTGGTATAAGTGTAGTTTTTTTTAATGTATGTGTTAAATTTTTAGCAGTAAATATTTTTATGTAAAATAATTTTTGCGTAATTTAGTTCTGTAGCAGGTTGTGGGTTTATAGGGGAATAGGGTGGGAAGTAATTTAATTATAATAAAGTAATTATTAATATTTATTCATTAGTATTTATAATTAATTTATTAATAATTCATTATTTATTGGTTATTAATTAATATTAATTAATAGACAATTATATAAATTGTCTAATTTTTTTAGGAGCGGGTTGTGGGTTTATAGGGGAATAGGGTGGGAAGTAATTTAATTTAAATAAAGTAATTATTAATTTTTATTTATTGGTATTGATAATTAATGGATAATTAATTATTAATTGGTTATTAATTAATATTAATTATAATATTAATTAAATAATAGATAATTGTATTAATTTTGTTCTTTTTATAGGAGCGGGTTGTGGGTTTATAGGGGAGTAGGGTGGGAAGTAATTTAATTTTAATAAAGTAATTATTAATATTTATTTATTATTATTTATAATTAATTCAATAATAATTAATTAAAAATTTGGTTATTAATTAGTATTAATTAATTTATTGATAATTATATTAATTGTGTTTTTTATGAGTGGGTTGTGGGTTTATAGGGAAATAGGGTGGGAAATCATTTAATTATAAAAAAAGTAATTATTAATAATTATTTATTAGTATTTATAAATAATTTATCAATAATTAATTATTAATTGGTTATTTATTTTTAATAATTATTTAATCGATAAGTATGTAAATTGTAACCCTCTGGTATCCAACACTTTCCCTACTGTTGCACTCACTGGAGTGGGAATAGTAATTTTTTCCCCTACGCTATCCAACACTTTCCCTACTGTTGCACTCACTGGAGTGGGAATAGTAATTTTTACCCCTACGCTATCCAACACTTTCCCTACTGTTGCACTGCCTGGAGTGGGAATAGTAATTTGTACCCCTCCGCTATCCAACACTTTCCCTACTGTTGCACTCACTGGAGTGGGAATAGTAATTTGTACCCCTACGCTATCCAACACTTTCCCTACTGTTGCACTCACTGGAGTGGGAATAGTAATTTTTACCCCATCGCTATCCAACACTTTCCCTATTGTTGCACTCACTGGAGTGGGAATAGTCATTTTTACCCCTACGCTATCCAATACTTTCCCTACTGTTGCACTCAGTGGAGTGGGAATAGTAATTTTTACCCCCACGCTCTCCAACACTTTCCCTACTGTTGCACTCTTTGGAGAGGCAATATTAATTTCACCTCTACGCTATCCAACTCTTTCCCTACTCTTGCACTCTCTGGAGTGGGAATAGTAATTTGTATATCTCCGCTATCCAATACTTTCCCTACTGTTGCACTCACTGGAGTGGGAATAGTAATTTGTACCCCTCCGCTAGCCAAAACTTTCCCTACTGTTGCACTCACTGGAGTGGGAATAGTAATTTTTACCCCTAAGCTATCCAACACTTTCCCTACTGTTGCACTCACTGGAGTGGGAATAGTAATTTTTACCCTTACGCTATCCAACACTTTCCCTACTGTTGCACTCTCTGGAGTAGGAATAGTAATTTTATCCCCTCCGCTATCCAATATTTTCTCTACTGTTTCAGTTAATGTAGTGTAAAATGTATTTTAAAAAGATTACAAATATTGTAATAATTTAATTAGTTATATATATTTTTTAATGTTAGTTAATATTATTGGTGTATGTGTATATATATGTATTTATAGTTTTTAATATGTTTTAAAATAGTTTGTTATTAAAATAATTATTTAAAATTATTATTAAGTATATATATTATATTTTATAGATATATATGTTTAATTGATTTTTACATTATATGTATTACTTATAATTTTAAACATGTTTTATTATTTTTAACTATGTTTATTTTAGTTATATGTGTTATTTACTTTATTTTACATTATTTTTTGTACATTAAAAAAACGATATTTTTAACAACGATATTTTTTTATCGATATTTTTGTACTTACCATTATGTAGATAGGACTTCGATATTCTGGACATCGATATTGTTGCGTCGATATTTCTGTAGGTCGATATTCTGACTCTCGATATTCTGTCAGTGATCCCTTTTTGGTAACTGCCTTGAAGCATATTCAAACACATCAATATTGGCTAGAGGTGGTACATTTTTCAATTGTTTCAGTCCAACACCATCTAGACAGTGTTTAAGTAGAGACAATTTCCATTGTGGAGGACACTCGTTGCCTTCCAAAAAGTCCTTGTCATCTAAAATTACTAGGTACCACAATTCCCAGTCCACAGGAGGTTCTCCAACCACCTGAAGAAAAGATGGTGGACTTGCTATACTGGCCATACTGATAAATAAAGTTTCCAAATAACGAAGATGCCTTGGTTGAAGACCTTGTAATACAATGTACCTTAAAAACTAGAGAGGACTACTTAAAACCATACTGTTAGAAATGGGGGTCTCTAGTTGGCAATGGCTGGCCACTGTCCAAGTAGGGACCCTTCTTCCTAAATCAGAGTGAGAGGGCTACCCTCTTTAATACCCCTGCTCAACCCTGTGGTAACGTAGCACGAGCAGGTAGGCTTATCTCAGAGGCAGGGTGTGAAGCATTTATGACCATACACAGTAACACAGTGAGGAACACTACAAAGGGACACCACACAAGTAGTTATAAAAAATAAGTATCTTTATATAAAGGCAGATTTATCACAAGACCAATAACTGTAAAAGCCACAATACTGTCAAAAATAGGATAGCTGTTGAAGGGCTGTCAAAGATAGTTCAAAGGTTGCAAGAATAAGGTTCAAATTCAAGGCAGGGGTCTCTGCGCCCCTTTCTCGTTCAGAGGTTGCAAAAATAAGGTTCAAATTCAAGGCAGTGGTCTCTGCGACCCTTTCTCTCATAAGACTGTCAAAAATAGGATGGCTGTTGAAGGACTGTCAAAAAATAGTTCAAAGGTTGCAAAAATAAGGTTCAAATTCAAAGCAGTGGTCTCTGCGACCCTTTCTCTCACAAAGTACCTGGGTTTAGTAGCAAAACCAACAAAATGTCGCAAAGAAGTGGTAGCGATGATTCTCGGCACGCGAGGCCGGCGATGCGTTGAAATCCTTGCCTCAAGGGAGGATGATGCGCCGATCTGCGTGATGCGTGCGGAGACACTGCGACCAACTTCTGCCCGCTAGGCCGCCGATGCGATGACTTTCTTGCCGCGAGGGAAAAGTCGATGCGACGATCCTGTTGCGCTGTGCGATTGTGTTGCGATGCGAAGAGATGACGCTCCGCGAGGGAGCGACGAAATACGGTGCGATGCGATGAAAATGGCGGACGCACGGCGTCCGCAAGCGATGTCTTGAAGCGATGATTTCTTTAGGGGTTGCGAGCACTCGGCGACAGCAGCGCGATGATTCTTCCAGCGCGTCTCAGCTGCAGCGGCTCGCAAAGGGCGTTAGCGATGGTTTCGTGTTGCGAGCACCCAGCGGCAGCAGCGCGATGATTTTCCAGCGCTCTCGGCTGCAGCGGCTCGCAAACGTGCGTTAGCGACGATTTCCAGCACTCTTTTCTCTGAAGCAAAACTAGAGGCCCTGGAACTCACAGGAGCCTCATCAGCAGATAGCAATCTTCGCAGGGAGGAAGCAGGAGGTTGGTGGTGGAGTCAGATGTGCCTGAGACTCCAGCAGGAGGCTAGCTCTTTTCCTAGCCCTTGGGTAATTGCTGTAACAAAAATAAAAGTTCTCTCAAAAGTTCCTTTTCCTCTTCTTCAAGGTCCAGTGGTCACTGCTGCAGGCCAGTGCAAGAAACAACACACAAGCACAAGGACAGTCACTTCCTGCAGATTCCTCCAGTGGCACGGACAGAGTTTCCTCTCCAGATCCAAAAGCAATACAAATTTTAGGGGTTTGAGCACAGATATTTATACCCCAAAAGTCTTTGTTCTCAGAAGCTACAAGTCACTGAACCTAGCCAGAACCAGTTCTGCTCAGGCCTGGAGCACTTTGTTTACCAGGCTGCATTCTTCCTTTCAGAAAGAGGGGTCTGCTAGCAGACACACAGTAGGAGGTGGAGCCAGCATTCACCTTGCCAGGCACAGCCCTATTCAGGTCAAGGAGCCACCCCTCCCCACACTCTAAATGCAGATCTCTCTATTCAACCCAGGTCTGACTCAGCCTGCCCTGCCCCTCTAAAACCAGACAGCCAATACACATAACAGCAGAGCACACTGGAAGGCTTAGGCAAGAAAATACCTACTTTCTAAAAGTGGTATTTTCAAACACAGAATATAAAAATAAACTTCACTAAAAGATGTATTTTAATATTCTGAGCTCAGGCATACTAAATTCGTTTTTCTACCCTGGTCCTGGGGTCAGTTAGGACTATAGAATGTAATAGTCAAACTGCCCATTCTAGCCTATGAGGAACAGGTAGCCTTACAGTAGTGAAAAACGAAATGGGGCATAATTCACTACCAGGACATGCTACACACACCAAGGCATGTCCTACCTTACACATACAATGCACCATACCATAGGGGTGACTTACAAGATGCCAAGGGAAGGTTCAGGGGCTGGGAAGTGGGTGCACTTCACAGCCAAGATGGCAGTTCTGGACTGCACACAGACACTGCAGTGGCAGGTCTGAGACACACTTTACAAGCTGCTTCTGTGGGTGGCACACATCAGTGCTGCAGGCCCACCAGCAGCATTTGGTTTACCAGCCCTGGGCACACACAGGCCACACTACTAGGGACTAACAGGTAAACCAAATAAGCCAATCAGGGATATACCAATTCACATAGTCATATTTACAAAGGGAGAGCATATGCACTTTAGCACTGAACAGCAGTGGTAAAGTGCCCAGAGTCATAAAACCAACAGAAACAGGTCAGCAAAAATACAGGAGGCAGGCAAAAAGTTTAGGGGTGACCCTGCAAAAAGGGCCATTTCCAACACAACCCCTTCCAGCCAAAACGCAGGGTAGACCAATCACTACTTTGATGGGCTTCCCTGCTTCGAGCGATAGAACACGGAACAGGCCCGCAACTGCAGGGGCATATGGCAGCTCTACTCCAATCTGAACCCTGGTGGATCCCTCTGTCCACACTCCTAGGGCCCACTAAGATAACCAATGGGGAACTCTTACCCTCACCTGTGGATACCACCTGTGCAGCATCTAACCTTAACTGGCCCCCAGGTGTGTCCCAACAGATAAACAACAAGCCCCAGTAGTCACTGACAGTAGTCAGTGATAAAATCCAAGCCCTATACCTCTCAGGGCTCTCAAACTTTTGTGGCATCAGAGAGTGCGGGGCAGTAACCCCAGGTGTCTGGCACCTTTTGTCCACTCTCCCTCCTGTCAGGTCAGGCAACGCGTCCTGACACTGACCCACCAGCCCTGGGCCTGTACCCAACGGCGGGGCCAGCGACTGGGGTGGGCTCCCCACACCCGGTCCTTCTCTTTGGGGCTCGGTACCCTCCCACTTGGAGCGGTACCCCCCTCCAGAATTGTCAGGGCACCTGAGGCAGGTGTCCTGCATAATTCGCCCACCAGTTCAGGGGTTCTATCCTGCAACTGGTATCCCAGCATAGGGTCTGTACCCTTAGACTGGGCGGAGGTCAGGGGTGAGGCTGCCCTCTCCCCGCCCCCTTTACTGGGGCCCGGCACCCTCCCATCTGGACAGGTGCTTCCATAACACAAACCGGGAGGGGCACTGTTAGCAGTTGCCCCTTCCTCCAGATCAGGGGGGACACCCTGAACCTGGCCCCCAACCTAGGGTCTGTACCCTTAGGCTGGGCCTGTGCCTGGCAACCCAGGACTTCTGGGGGAGTACACCAATTCCCCCAAGGAAAATACACTCTTCCACTAGTTCAGGGCCTTGTCCCTGCAACTGATCCATCAACCTGGAAAAACCCTCAGGAGGTACTGGGGTCAGAGGCGAGGACTCCCTCCTCTGCACCCCCTTCCAGCATACTGCACCCTCCCACCTGGAGTGGTGCTTTTAGGAAAAAAATGGTCGGGACACTGCTTACAGTTGTCCCTTCCTCCAGGTCAGACAACACCTGGACCTGACTTACCATCCCAGGGACCAATCCCTGTGGTTGAACAACCGCCTGGCCACCCAGGACTGCCTGGGGAGCACACAGGCTCCCCTCAAGGGAAACACACCCCTCCACCAGTTCAGGGCCTGGACCCTGCAACTGACCTACCAACCTGAAAAAACCCTCAGGGTGCACCGGGGTCAGAGGCGAGGACTCCCTCCCTCTGCACCCCCTTCCAGCATACTGCACCCTCCCACCTGGAGTGGTGCTCTTGGAAAAAATGGTCGGGACACTGCTTACAGTTGTTCCTCCCTCCAGGTCAGACAACTCCTGGACCTGACTTACCAACCCAGGGACCAACCCCTGCGGCTGAACAACTGCCTGGCCAACCAGGACTTCCTGAGGGTGACACATACCTAGCGTGTTGCGTGACAGTCTGCCTGGCACAGAGCTCACGACCTCCTGTCCCTCTGACAGTGCGTGAAGATGCCCCAGGACAGAAGTGGCGTCACCATGGCCAATCCTATGAGGCTCAGCCCTTCTGGCTGGCCCCTGACCCACTGGTTCTTCCACTGGGGACTCCCCCTTTCATCCCTCAGACTGGACTTCTGTACCCTCCCCCTAGGAGTGGCACTGCCCGGCACAAGAACTGATGGAGGCCTAACTACAGGCACTCCCAGCTCACCTCACACTGGGGTACCCCCCACAATGGACGGTCCATCCAGACAGACTAGGCTCCCCACCTGGTGTTCCCTCATGAAACCATCCAGTCCTGGGGACTGAGGCTGGGGCACTTCGGGACCTATCCCAGTCTCACTCCTGCTCCCACGAGACAGGATGTGAGGCCCTACAACCTCCTCACAACAAGGGGACCCAGCTGTAACACTCCTAACCTTTCCCAGCACGCTGGGTTGGAAAACTTCTGAACCACTTCTCTTAGGGTCATTCCCTAATGCCTCTACAGAGCCTCTGGTACTCACCCAGAGGTCTGCCTCCTGTGCAAGTTCCCTAGGATCAGAGAACTTGCAATCTGACAGGTGTTGGCCTAGCTCTGGAAAACAGGAACTCACAATATGCTCTCCCACAATTGGATTACACAGCTCCACACAGGTGCTAACCTTTACCTCACAATCCAGTGCCTCACACACGTACCCCACACCACTCTCTTGAAATGGGCGAGACATTAACTGACTGTCTCTATCACTCAACCCACACTCTTCTGGGCGGTCCTCACACTCATACACCAGGACATCAACCACGGGGGAACCCCTCTCCCTGCACCTCTCATCCAGAGTCGGTAGAGTATCCCTCCTTTCACTAGGACTATGGGCCCCTGTGCTAGTTCCCCAATCCACCTCAGGGACACTGCACACCAATGGAGCTATCTCAGGTCCTTGAATCCCCTGGTGTAGATCAACCCCCTCCTTCAAGTCAGGTGCCACATCCCTGGGTGGGTGTACTACACTGTCATCACTATATACTTCAATTTTGCTGCCACCACTGGACCCCACCCTCTCTGGGGAATCCAGACAATTAAAACTGCGCTCCAGGGGTAACCTACCCTCTGGAGCTAACTTCTCCCTTTCTGCTATCTGCGCTAGGTGCGTCTCCAGCTGGGCAATCTCTATTTGGAGCCTCTCCAATTCCAGCTGGTACTCCCTCTCCCTCTGTCTGTCCAACTCCTCTGGGGACCATGAAGGGGATTGGGCACTACCCTGTGCACTAGATCCAGCAAGGGACTCCCTACCTATGGGACCTTCCCGCCTGTCCCCCAACTCCTCTGGGGACCATGAGGGGAATCTGGCACTACCATAGGCACTAGGCTCATCAAGGAACTCCCCACCTATGAGATATTCCATAACACTTTCTTCCTCCTCTTCAGACTCTCTAGAGCCACCCTCAGACCAACTACCCTCTTGGTAGGTGTACTGGGACTCCAAGAATCTCCATCTGTCTTGTTGCCAAAGTCTCAGGGATGTCTGCAGGATAGCTGAGTCTCCTTCCTACTCACTGCTAAGCCCTTCTCCTCACAGAACCCCCTTAGCTCCTCTAGACTGTAGGTTAACAGATCATCTATATAAAAGGTAGGTCTCATTTCAGCAAGACCCATTGTAGCAATATCTGGCAATATCAATAATAAAACAAATAGGCTTGCCCGTTGTAACAATCACGGGCAATATCAATAACAGATAGAAGAAAACTTCTCAAGAAAATGTATGCAGGTAAAAAATCACCGGCAATATCAATCACAACATAGGATCCAAAAACTTTCAAAAATGTATGCGGGTACTATCACCGGCAATATCAATAAACAATAGGCTTGCACATTGTAACAATCACGGGCAATATCAATAAAAGATAGACGAAAACTTCTCAAGAAAATGTATGCGGGTAAAAAATCACCGGCAATATCAATCACAATATAGGATCCAACAATTCTCAAAAATGTATGCGTGTACTATCAGCGGCAATATCAATAAAACATAGGCTTGCCCATTGCAACAATCACGGGCAATATCAATAAAAGATAGAAGAAAACTTCTAAAAAAAAATGTATGCGGGTGAAAAATCACCGGCAATATCAATCACAATATAGGATCCAAAAACTCTCAGAAATGTGTGCGGGTGAAAAATCACCGGCAATATCAATTACAATATGGGATCCAAAAACTCTCAAAAAATGTGCGCAGGTGAAAAATCACCAGCAATATCAATTACAATATGGGATCCAAAAACTCTCAAAAAATGGGCGCGGGTGAAAAATCACCGGCAATATCAATCACAATATAGGATCCCAAAAGCTCTCAGGAAATGTGTGCGGGTGAAAAATCACTGGCAATATCAATTACAATATAGGATCCAAAAAAACTCTCAAAAAATGTATGCGGTACGTTATGGTCTGCACTCACTAGAGGTGTACACTATAATTATTGTATGCGATCATAAATGCAAGTCCAGATCCCACCGCTGCCACCAATGTTAGAAATGGGGGTCTCTAGTTGGCAATGGCTGGCCACTGTCCAAGTAGGGACTCTTCTTCCTAAGTCAGAGTGAGAGGGCTACCCTCTTTAATACCCCTGCTCAACCCTGTGGTAACGTAGCACGAGCAGGTAGGCTTATCTCAGAGGCAGGGTGTGAAGCATTTATGACCATACACAGTAACACAGTGAGGAACACTACAAAGGGACACCACACAAGTAGTTATAAAAAATAAGTATCTTTATATAAAGGCAGATTTATCACAAGACCAATAACTGTAAAAGCCACAATACTGTCAAAAATAGGATAGCTGTTGAAGGGCTGTCAAAGATAGTTCAAAGGTTGCAAGAATAAGGTTCAAATTCAAGGCAGGGGTCTCTGCGCCCTTTCTCGTTCAGAGGTTGCAAAAATAAGGTTCAAATTCAAGGCAGTGGTCTCTGCGACCCTTTCTCTCATAAGACTGTCAAAAATAGGATGGCTGTTGAAGGACTGTCAAAAAATAGTTCAAAGGTTGCAAAAATAAGGTTCAAATTCAAAGCAGTGGTCTCTGCGACCCTTTCTCTCACAAAGTACCTGGGTTTAGTAGCAAAACCAACAAAATGTCGCAAAGAAGTGGTAGCGATGATTCTCGGCACGCGAGGCCGGCGATGCGTTGAAATCCTTGCCGCAAGGGAGGATGATGCGCCGATTTGCGTGATGCGTGCGGAGACACTGCGACCAACTTCTGCCCGCTAGGCCGCCAATGCGATGACTTTCTTGCCGCGAGGGAGAAGTCGATGCGACGATCCTGTTGCGCTGTGCGATTGTGTTGCGATGCGAAGAGATGACGCTCCGCGAGGGAGCGACGAAATCCGGTGCGATGCGATGAAAATGGCGGACGCACGGCGTCCGCAAAGCGATGATTTCTTTAGGGGTTGCGAGCACTCGGCGACAGCAGCGCGATGATTCTTCCAGCGCGTCTCAGCTGCAGCGGCTCGCAAAGGGGCGTTAGCGATGGTTTCGTGTTGCGAGCACCCAGCGGCAGCAGGGCGATGATTTTTCCAGCGCTCTCGGCTGCAGCGGCTCGCAAACGTGCGTTAGCGACGATTTCCAGCACTCTTTTCTCTGAAGCAAAACTAGAGGCCCTGGAACTCACAGGAGCCTCATCAGCAGATAGCAATCCTCGCAGGGAGGAAGCAGGAGGTTGGTGGTGGAGTCAGATGTGCCTGAGACTCCAGCAGGAGGCTAGCTCTTTTCCTAGCCCTTGGGTAATTGCTGTAACAAAAATAAAAGTTCTCTCAAAAGTTCCTTTTCCTCTTCTTCAAGGTCAGTGGTCACTGCTGCAGGCCAGTGCAAGAAACAACACACAAGCACAAGGACAGTCACTTCCTGCAGATTCCTCCAGTGGCACGGACAGAGTTTCCTCTCCAGATCCAAAAGCAATACAAATTGTAGGGGTTTGAGCACAGATATTTATACCCCAAAAGTCTTTGTTCTCTGAAGCTACAAGTCACTGAACCTAGCCAGAACCAGTTCTGCTCAGGCCTGGAGCACTTTGTTTACCAGGCTGCATTCTTCCTTTCAGAAAGAGGGGTCTGCTAGCAGACACACAGTAGGAGGTGGAGCCAGCATTCACCTTGCCAGGCACAGCCCTATTCAGGTCAAGGAGCCACCCCTCCCCACACTCTAAATGCAGATCTCTCTATTCAACCCAGGTCTGCCTCAGCCTGCCCTGCCCCTCTAAAACCAGACAGCCAATACACATAACAGCAGAGCACACTGGAAGGCTTAGGCAAGAAAATACCTACTTTCTAAAAGTGATATTTTCAAACACAGAATATAAAAATAAACTTCACTAAAAGATGTATTTTAATATTCTGAGCTCAGGCATACTAAATTCGTTTTTCTACCATGGTCCTGGGGTCAGTTAGGACTATAGAATGTAATAGTCAAACTGCCCATTCTAGCCTATGAGGAACAGGTAGCCTTACAGTAGTGAAAAACGAAATGGGGCATAATTCACTACCAGGACATGCTACACACACCAAGGCATGTCCTACCTTACACATACAATGCACCCTACCATAGGGGTGACTTACAAGATGCCAAGGAAAGGTTCAGGGGCTGGGAAGTGGGTGCACTTCACAGCCAAGATGGCAGTTCTGGACTGCACACAGACACTGCAGTGGCAGGTCTGAGACACACTTTACAAGCTGCTTCTGTGGGTGGCACACATCAGTGCTGCAGGCCCACCAGCAGCATTTGGTTTACCAGCCCTGGGCACACACAGGCCACACTACTAGGGACTAACAGGTAAACCAAATAAGCCAATCAGGGATATACCAATTCACATAGTCATATTTACAAAAGGGAGAGCATATGCACTTTAGCACTGAACAGCAGTGGTAAAGTGCCCAGAGTCATAAAACCAACAGAAACAGGTCAGCAAAAATACAGGAGGCAGGCAAAAAGTTTAGGGGTGACCCTACAAAAAGGGCCATTTCCAACACATACCCAATAATACACAGTAAATATTATGGCTTTCTGCACAACAAATAGAAAAAAACCAAAATACCATGAGTATTCCTGGCTTTATAGTTCATCAATCCTGCAGTAAGCTGCATCAAGAGATGTGCATAGAGTGAAATAGAGATGACTAGATAAAAGATTGCAGTATGTGCTCAATTCTTTGTAGGATCAACTGCATGAATAAAAGCGGCCACGCTTTCAGCATGTTCATGTCTCCAGCGTTCACTAGTTGACAATGATGCCTGACCAGTGCTTCTGGCGATCAGTGCTGCGCTCCTGCGCGGGAGTTGTTGTCCCATAGTAACTGCTCTCGCTCTTCTGACCAGCACAATGATGATTGCTCTTGTGTTTCCGCCTGGCAATAGTTCTACCAGCAGCTTCTCCCATGTTCTGAGAAAATAAAAAACCCAGAACCACCACGCTCTCCAGCACCAGTGATACAATCCCTTAACCTAACCAGGATCCTTGCCTTCAAATCAGCAGTTACCGTTCTGAAATTTCACTTGTAGTGGAGGTTTAGTCTGTAACTATATATCTTCTTCTAGCATCCAACAACACTGGTCTGTGTGATTCCACCTGTTTCTGCTCTCCCACTCATCACCAGTGTCGAGACAATGCTGTATGCACAGGTACGTTATCCTCAAATCATGTATTCTCCAACCATCAGAAGCAGATGGACAGCCATCCTTACGAATACAACATCGACATGGGTGAAATTGGAAATATCAGCACCCAACATAGAATCCCTGAGTCAGTAATGTAGTCACCTTTCCCTTAAGTATCAGAGTCTAGGCAGCTTGCTTCATCCTCTCTTATTTTAACGACAACGAGGTCATGATATCAAGAGTTTGTTCTTGTGAAGACAGTATGCCCCTATGGAGGCAATAGAGAGCTGGGGTCAAGGCACGGCAGAGGTAACTGAGAAATGGATAGATGGATTTAATGGCATACAGAAGAGGACTGTTGAAGATACTGATGAAGTGGAGGTGAGAACAGGTTGAGAGAGCAGGGCAAAGTCAATTTTGTAGAGACAATGACTGAGATTACAATGTGCTCCCAGAGTGCTGAGAGGGTCCGAGGGCAGAACCCAAATGATAATGAGGGTTTAATTGAGAAAGTGTCTGACTTCGCTACTTCTATCGTTAAGGTGAGGATGTAGGAGAATGTGACATTATCAGTGTGGTAAGCAGCTGGCAGTGCAGTGATTGGCTCTTTAATCTATACTTAGTTGAGAACAGTGAAGTGGAACGAGGAGAAGGGAGAGAGAAAAGAAGCAGGTTTTTGTGCACCAGTTGAGAGATTTGGGGAAAATGAATGAGGAAAGAGTGTCATGAATACAAGAATTGTTGAGGTGGGGTGGGGTGAAAGCAGTGTTCTTTAAGAGATCAGTGACCGTGGACATGAAAGGCTAAGAGGAGAAGGAGGACGAGGTTGGTATCAGAAGGAGCATTGAGGCTACGGCTGGAGTCTCCGCTGTATTGTGCAGGCTGTAAACATTACTCAGTGCTGGACAGGAGGCACAGTAAACCAAGAAACAACATACACCATGTATTCAGTGCAGGGCAGAGGCACATTTATTTGGGATTCATGTGCTTTGGTCACTCAATGGGGCAGCCGGTTCAGGAATACAAGGGCCCCAGTCACACAATGGGGCAGAATTCACCAGACAAGGGCAGAAGGACTTCTAGCATGCCGTCGCCATAGGAACAGGACTTGCGGTTCGACCATGTCTGATTCCAGACCTCTTCCATCCATCTAGGCTCAAGCCTGATGACCCTGGAGAAGAGATTCTGCTATGGCCAACTGACTCACGGGCAGAATGTGAATGCTTAGTGTACAAGTAGCAGACCAGAGGCATTTGAGAATATCCATAGGACGGAGAACATACAGATAATGTGCATACTGACTGGACAACAGGTCCCTGAAGGATAGCACCACATTAACGAAGCCAGATCAATAAGTAACAGGTTGTTGTCTGCTGTATTTAACTCCAAAGCTTAGATCTGTGTGTTGCTATCATTATAAAACAGCATGTGATCTGAATCTGCCTCTGCAGGAGTACAATATATGTCTAAAAATCCTAGATTTTGTTGTCTTTTTTACAAATATAATTATCAATATGGCTGACACATTTGTACCATTTTAGACTTGGGAGACATCCAGCTTATCATTTAAAACAAAATTATAATAAACCTTTTTGCCTTACTTGGGTTTGCAGGTTTTAGAACTGCAACAAATCCCCAAGTTAACATTAGTAATAAGCTTTCCATGATTTCTCTGTACTGCCTACTGACCGACCCCATGTGGTGACAGAGTCATTTAATTTGCTCTGTTAGGCGGCTGCAGTTATTATTATTGGAAATGATTGCTGAAGAATGGGCTGAAATGTAAATTTCTCCAGGGATTGACACAAGCCTACTGAACCGGGCAGCTACTGTAATGTACTGTAATTAAAATATGTATATTTCTGTTTCTCTCATCATTAAAGGTCTCCTCATGGTGATTTAGCTCACGAGATGAGAAAACTAATTCTTTTGCATCCCAGGTTCATTTGGAAACGTATTTCAAATGAAGAGATTGTATAATCTTGTGCCTTTAAAGAACCAGTCTAACCCGCTGTAATTCTCTTTGTACTTTCCATTCATTAGCAGTGGCAGCTGGTGAAATTTGAAAGTGGCGAGACAAACGTTGGGTGTGACTTTTATATAGCGAGCGATGTGAATAAGTTCAATGAACAAACCTGGGGTCCATGGTGAGTCCCTCTCCCGATAAAGAAATGAAAAAAAGATTGGCAAATGGTGCGTTTTAAAGCAAACGAATGTAGCGATAAAGCAAGGCTTATAAAGCAGTGGGAATATATAGTCTTGAAATATTAAACACATTAAAAACTGCCCCATATCTCCCTGCATTAATATGTTCAACAGTTACTGTAATGTGTAAATTGTACAGCAGGACAACTTTAGCCCTTTAAAATGTATGCTTGCCCAGTGTCTTGCACTGCATGCAGCATTAACTTTGGAAAAATATGCTCTAACCAGACTTTGAGAAGCACCCACAGCTGCTTGCTGCAACCAGCCATATAGAAATATGTGCAGACAGGTCTTTAAGTGGGATGAAAAAAGAGGGGGCTCTCTATAAAGGAACATGTCAAATAAAATTCTGTGATTCCCATAGTGTGCCACCTGATCCGTATTTTGGTTTCTCTCGGAGATGTAATTGTATCCAAATAAATGACACAACAACTGACATACACCTAAAGCCTGTCAGTATGATTGGCTTTGTCAAAGGGTGTTAGCTGCTTAAGATAAACGAGTAACAAAAATGATTTGTTATAAACAATTAACATTGGAAAGGTTTCAATTCTGAAATTGTGAGCCTGTGAATTAAATAGCATTGAGGCCTGTGGAAGGAGTTTTGGCCTTCAGTTATGTGTGTTGTATGTTAGATATTTTTCCTCTTTTTCTCTGCATATCTTGTCCATTTACGCATCTTTAACCACCTCTCTTTCCCCTTCAGCATCCTCTTTTCACTCTTAGCCGAATGCACTTCCTCGCATCTCCCTCACTTCACTGCGGCCAAACACAAACAGCACTCCCTCAAATGAAAGTGCTTTAATTTCTCTTACTTTTGCCTTCCAAATATTTTGACATCTGTGTACCCCCTTCACACACATTTCCACAGAATTTCAGTTGCAAATGGAATACATAAACATTGTTCTGTGTGCTCTACAGAGAGGCCAACCCAGTGACAGGCACTTTATTTGGCTTCAGTCTTAGCGCTCAATCGAAGCCCTTCATAAACACCTGGCATGACTCAAGCCTCAAAGTATGCACAGAAAAAAATACAGATAAGCAACAACATTATAAAATGGCTAACTCTTGGGGAGTGCAAGATTAATTAAAGCATGTGAAATAAGAGAGGAACTAAATCGCTGAAATGCATTCCCTTAACGTTTTTAACATTCATTGTTTGCAAGTTAATCCATGTTTTTGGCATCAGTGTTAACTTAGGGGCATGAAGACAGGGCCAGTATTATTGTCATACATCAGAGAACTGTCCACTGTAAGCACATATTTCTCGCGCCTTGCTTGACTCGGATATCTGGATCAACTTCGCAAGGGAACAAGAACCCTGCTCGTTATTTGGATCCAATTCGCGGGGAACAAATACAGCAGCTCCACTTCTAACGGAGCCAGCAATCTGCAGCGAGGGCCTGCGGTGTCACAGTGGGGGAGGTTAGCGTGATGAGGGGTCTCAGCACAATAAACATACCACAACATTAGCTTGCAAACACTTACCATTACAGAGAACAAGGCACCAGATCAGACATGCTTGCATCCACTCTCACTATGAGGAAAGGGTGGGATCTATGCCTTTGAATGACATCGTCTGAAATCACGTAGGGATGACGTCTTCGACGCCCGAAACAGTGACGCTGATTGCGTCACTGGCCTACAGAGTGCATACAACCATAGACCACAATGGCATCGAAGGGCTTTAAAACAGAAAGACCTGCGTCGTGCATCACAGTGCAGAAAGTTGATTTACTGCCTGGCTTCTGTCTCTTGCTTCAGAGCGAGGCGGAGCAGGCAGCCTGAAACAGACAGCCCGGACTTAAATACATCGATTTATTTAGAGATACGATCATATCTCTAAATAAATCGATTTATTTAATGTTTTTATGTAAATGTGTAGGAATTTCAGAGGTGTGCAGCCCCTGAGCCCTAATGGAGAAACCGCCCCTGTGCATTAGTGCTATGTGATTTATTTGTAATGTGTCCATGTGTTTTGTTTGCCCAGACACAGCTCCCCGGATTGCTTTATGTCAATTTTAGAGGCAATCTCATTCATGTGTTAAGTATATTTCAAACTGTTTTCAGAAACGTTGAATAATTAATAAGGACTTAAATTATTCTCATTAAGTCGTTTACCACCCACCAGATGATAGCAACACTTAGCTGTGCCTAATATTCTAATGTTACCTTGGGAAGAGCTGATGCCAGCTAAGTAAGAGATGCCACCTGGGGTGTCACCACGGGCTGCTTACCTAAATTTCCAGGACCTCTGCGGAAGTAAAGATCTTCCACCACTTACCCCTGAGATTAATGCTTAGTATCAGAAGAGATGAATGACACCAACGACTGGCCCTAGGGGAAAGTAGAGGTGGGAGAGTGAAAAAGAGAGCAATGGTTCTGGTGTACTTGGAAATTCTGTGGAACAAATAAAATGCGTGTGTTGATTCTTTTGAACATGACCCTTCAAATTTTAGTGGTAAGGCGCACTCCTTCTGCCAGGAGAGGTACTCTGTGACAAAAGAACACAATCACTTTAGGCAACTATACCTGAATTCTTTACATTCAGCATACGCATGCTTTTCTTACCCCCCATTCAGTTATTTATGGCTTACCACACAATCCCTACACGCACTTGCAGAAACTATCATTGAATTTACCTTTCTACTCTCTGTAAGGTAAAATTAGACTTAGGCGAAAAATTGCTCTGTATCGAAAAAGATTCCTTTAGAGAATCTTTTGGCTGCAAGTCCTTGAGATAATATCAAACAAGAATTACTGAAAGAAATCTGAGTCCACTTAGGGAGCCTATGAACACTTACCCCTGAGCTAAATCCTAAGCGTATATTTTTAGTTTCTTCACTGATGATAACAATCCTATTAACAGTTTTTTACGTTGTGTTACTTCACATAATTGACACAATTTCTCCTTTTTTCTTTTTCTTCTGCTAAAATATCCTCATTTAAATTCAAACTGTAGGGTGTACTTGAAGAAAGGAGAAACCAAAAATGAGAGGCGCCTGGTTTGTGCACTAACCTGAGGTCCGTGTAATGCATATATGGTTGGCAGTCTGATGTCCCTACTCTAATGACTCCTACTACATCAGGCCATGGCAGAGCCTGTGCAGGAAAAATGACGGTCTGCTGACTAAGAACAGAGTGGGCAGACCAACGGTTTGGCCGATCCTAAAGGTTTCAAGTCACAAGGTATGGGATGAGCTATGTAGTATATCTGACCTTCAATCAATCTCTATGAGCCCAGAATTTCACCTGGTTCCTGGAAAGCTGAAAACAGTGACTTATGTCCTAAAACATTAAAAATGCATTCCTCTGGTTCCCCTAATTAGATTTTTTTTTTTTTGTCGCATTGTTCTCTAAAAATGTTCTTGTTTGCTCTTGATTGGCTGTAGAGAAGAAATCACAGGTCTCTGCCTCCCCACTTATCCATTACCTTGCTTCTTGCCACCAAAGCTTCTCAAGAGGAGAAACAGAGCACTGGTGTTGTCTCAGTGCCAGTGACTTCTGACAGAGATGCACAGAAGACCAATGAGAAGACCCTCTCCACCCAAGAGGACCGCACACCAGAACGCTGAATGTCAGATCACGCTATTCTAGCTCCATTAGTCAAGCATTCTTGGCTAAGTGTGGCCAAGGACAAGAGTGCCTCCGGTTAGGCTGTGATAAGGGCCATCTTGCAACACTCACAGCTCAGTCATGTGTGTCCTCACCACTCAGCATGAACACATAACAACCAACTCTCAAATGTGTTGATACCAGAATCCATGCACCAAACATATTATGGTCAAGCAGCCCTTCATCAACATTCCACTCATCATCCGTACCCAACAAATTAACTTTTCACGCTGCAGCCCAGCACACAGTGAAAATTTCCAACTGGATTACCTCCAATAACCTAGATGTCACCTTTCTCACAGAAACCTGCCTCCTCCTGGCTGCCTCTCACCATAGATGTCATGGTCCTGAAAGAATATTGACAGACAGAAATGACCAGAAGGGAGTAGGTGGCCACAGCCATACATGAAAGCCATCACCAGCAACATCTGATGCCCAGTAGCTTTGAGCTTCTGTAGTGCCACTTAACTTCGAAAGTAATGTTACACTTCATCTACCAGTCATCTGGCCCCAACCTTAGACACCATGATAGCCACCTTCACTGACTCCATAAATAATATTTACTAATTCAACTTCAAGGTTCCAGGAGAAGCACTGACAAAAACCATGAATGAGGAGTTGGCACTGCACAACTCAACACACTACCCACAGGAAAGTAAACATTATGGGCCTGGGTTGTACTTCTATGACCATCATCAACTACCACTCTTCAAAACCATCAAGCACTTGTGTGAACCTCACAGCCGCTCCCATGGTTGCCCATTCTGGTGAAAAGGGCTATCAACAAGTTCCTGAAGAACAAAATAGACAAATTCCCACATCACGCCAAGTCTCCAAAACAAACCTACCACCCATACCATCAGAGCATGTCCATCCTGTTGCATTCAATGATTGCAATATCTTACATAGACAACAGCATCCTCTCGCCCAGGTCAAGAAGCTATCTTGAGCAGCACCGACATCCCTATTGAACATCATCAATACATCTCTTCTATTCGACATCTTCCAGGATCCTCTTAAGACAGGAGAGATTCTGTCACTCTTCAAGAAAACCATCCTGTGACCCAGATAACCCGGTGAACTACCAACCAATCACATGCGTACCATTCCTAGGAAAGACTATGAAGAAAGTCATCACAAGAAGCTTCAAGGCAAGTTAAAATCCAAAGCCCTATTGCAGCACTACCAATTGACATGTCAAACTTTGTTTCTGCATGATGATCTCAGATAATGGCAGTCCCCGACTACTCATCCTCTTTGACTTCTTCATGGTGTTCAACATCATGGACCACGAAATCTTTCTAAACACCCTAACTTATCAAAGGGTGTTAAATGGAATAGTTCCACGGTGCTTCAGATCACACCTAAAGAACAGATCCCAGCTAGTCCAATTGAGAACCTGAAGATCCAAGCCGATGCAACTAGCCAACAGAGTACCCCAATAGATCCACTGCCTGATAAAGAAATCAGCATCCACCACTACACAATTTACAGCTAGCTGTATCTGAAGGTAACACCCAGCCAAGGTTTTATCCATCTGAAATCCTCCTTCTCAGTCTCCAAGCTTGGCTGTCCAAGACCTATCAAACGGGAAACATCCGGAACTACGTGGCCAGAGCTACGAGTTCCGGAAGTCCGCAAGCGTAACCACTCTTGCCCGAAAAACGCATTTGCCTAAACCACGCATATGTGTGGTTAAGGCAAATGCGCTCTAGTGTTCGGGATGGGCGGTGACTTGGAACAGGAGCGTCGGAACGGGAAGCAGACTCGGACAGGTAAGTGGGAGGAGGGTTTTGGGGTAGCTTTAAGGGCTGGGTTTGGGGGAGTAGTTAAGGAATGGGCCATTTTTAGGGCTCAGGGTGGAGGGGGGCAGGTAGGAGGTTTGTAATTTAGGGCTTGGAGGAGATCGGTGGCAAGTTTTTAGGGCTCGGGTCTGGGGGTCACTTTCAGGGGGGGTCGGTGGCAAGTTTTTAGGGCTCTAGGAAGGGGAGGGGATCAGAGTACTTTTAAGGAGGAGCAAGGTTTTAGGGCTCAGGGTAGGAGGAGGGGGTCAGGGTAGCTTTAAGGGCTGGGTTTGGGGGAGTAGCTAAGGAATGGGCCACTTTTAGGGCTCAGGGAGGGGGGCAGGTAGGGGTTTGTAATATAGGGCTTAGGGCGGGGCAGGTATGGGGAATTGTAATTTAGGGCTTAGGGCGGGGCACAGGTAGGGTGCTTGTAATTTAGGGCTAAGGGCGGGGGGCAGGTAGGGTGATTGTAATTTGGGGCTAAGGGCGGAGGGGCAGGTAGGGAGTTTGTAATTTAGGGATTAGGGCGGGGGCAGGTGAGGGGTTTGTAATTTAGGGCTTAGGGCAGGGATCGAAGTAGTGGCGAACTTAGCCACGCATACACCCATGCCATCCATGCCTTTACCTCAAAATTGCGTGGTAAAGGCATGCGTGATAAAGGAATGTGTGATTAAGTCGCATTTGTGGCTCGGGCCGCGTGGTAGAGGCACGCATGGTTGAGTCTTGCGTGCCTTTATCATACAACCCTATCAAACAAGATCTGATGAAAAGAGAGTCTGTGCTTATAACAACTTTCAGCAAACAACTCCAGTCCTGAACTTACCATCTTTTAAATTTTCAGAATGAGCAAGAGCTTGTATACACACCTGGAAACACTCTCTGATCTTCAAACCCTACTTAGTGTTCTTAAAAACTCCTCCCCAGACACCTATAACACAGCAATGTGAAAATGTCACAGAAGATGCTAACAATCCCACTGAAAAGCACATTCCAAATACCAGTAATGATCTCAATAGTAACAAACGTTTCTCAGGCTAGATCAGGTAGGTAGACAAAACACTTCTATTCAACAGTACTAAGCCACTCCACAAAATATCCACCTTCAGATGGCAGTGCAACACACAATAAGAATCCAGATTCTCCTTGAATGATTCTACGTCTGATATCAGCATTAAAGACACTCGACTCAAACCAACTTTGTAGCCTTACCCAAGACAACATCCACCAAAGTCATCTGCCCTGACACAGATATTGACATATCCCCAAACAACAAAAGAACCTCTCACTCACACAAGGCTGAGCTTCATAACACCACAAAAATCCCTGAGGAACAGCGATAGATTCAACCCATACAAGAGCCAGACAACACAAGTTCCTTCTGAGAAGAATCTGCCGCTATAACGCAGTGGCTATCACCATCCATCAAAATCACCCATAGCCACACTGCTAATATCCGCTCTGATAAAATGCAGATGTGCAGTCACCAACGCTGCTTCAATCTCAATCATGCCACATAACAGATAACCACAGCAATACTGAGATCTGGTTCAACTCCGCATCCCAACCTACAACTGACACTCCATTACCAAATGGATACCACTATCTATGTAAAGATAGCCCTGGAAAGGTTGGATAGAGTGTTAAACTCATTTATAAAAAACACTTCAACTGTTCCACAATTCAAACTGAATACTTCCCCTCATTTTGAATGTTTCAACAGCAACATTCCCACTACTAAGAACATATAGATCAGACTGAATATCATCTACCTCCTGCCTTGAAAAGAAAATGCCTTCAAGGATGATCCTACTGACTGAATCCTCTACTTCACAACATCCTTTTCATCAGTGACTTTAAAGTGCAACGGAGGAAAGGCCTCCACAAGACTTCTGCTAAACTAACACCCTTTGTAAATGATACTGCTCTTGTCCAGCACTTCCGGTATCACATACATGTTAAATGCAATATCACTTATGTTGTCATTGCCACACAAGGGAATGGGCACACATTAGCCACTCTCCCACTGAAGTGATTGTATCACTTGTACCTTCCTTCTTCACTCTACCCCCAGCACGAAGCTCAGCTCAACTTCCCCATTTCAATAACAAGACTGGCACAAGTTTGCCAAGAAGATAATTATGCATAATTACAGAATTTGAAAGCATCTGGTCTGCATAGGCTTTCTGAGCCACAATCAAACACTATTCTGAAACAATTCAATAGTAAGATCAGGGGTTTTCTCAACCAGGTGGCTGCAATCAAAAGGAACATGTCCTGCACTCGAGCATAGCCAGCAATTTATTTCTGGCAGAACGTTTGCTATTACAGTAGAAGGGAAACATCTTTAGAGAATGTCCTGATACAACGAGGACAATGAGGACTGTAAAACGGCTATAAAACTAGAGAAAAGCCATGTTTGCAGCTGCAAGACACAACTATCCGAGCTGGAAACATGAAGCTCCTCACAGAAGTCAAGAGCTGTTCAAGATCTATAAGAAATTGACAACTTCTGATAAAGAATCAGGTTTCCCAAAAAGATTATACAGTTTTACCAGTCAGGATAATATTCAAAGAAAAAATAACATGGGAGATAATGGCGCAAAAAGGATGCATCATCCACTTTGTTAATAAAGCCAACAAAGATGTTTAGGCAGAAAATGTACCTTAAGTGAACGCCTCTATTAAAATCAAACTGTGGCCAGATAGCCTGCAACAGGAAATATGTTGAAGAAGCCAAACTAGTGCCTGTTTAACTTACAAGCTCCAGGCTCACATCTACTCCATCACAAGGGAATATGTGTAGCCATAGTCACTGTCCACCTTTAGGACTATTTAGAGGGTAGAAAATGGAACGTCCCTTCGGCAATGCTTTTTCTGTTGGATACTTTATCTAACTGACGATTCCTCACCTATTAAATTCCCATAAGCACCAGTGTAGGAGGGATGGGCTCATATATGGACGCAGAGGCTGGGTTGCTTTACTAATATGTTCACAGTACTGGAATCGCATGAATAAATTAGTTTTCACGTAGATCTTCTAGGTAGCCGATAGGAACTATCGTTATTGATATAGGTTTTTCTTTTTTCTCTGTAGGTCCTACCAGGAGGGAAAGAAAAGCGCGGTAAGTATTTTGGCCTTCAGTATTTTGTTTTAACCTCACCTACACCCATAAAGGCAGAGTCTTTCTGGCTCTTTAAGGGTCAGGGTTTAGGGATTCCAGGTATCCAGGGTAAGGAAAGGTCTATTAGGGTTCGCCTTCTCTTTCACCCAAGAATCTCCTGTATATGATGAGCGTTTTCCCTCTAATGCCCTTGTGTGCGCTTCACCCCGAGGTAGGCGTGCCTTTTAAAGAGAACAACTTAAAAGACGCCTATGCACAAGGTAAAGTATGTCCAACACCGCCCACCCCGTGATTCAATATAGGAATAGAGAAGTGTAACACAGTAAAAAACAAATACCACATTCAGAAGATAAGGTGCTTTTTGGCTCTCAGTGCTTTCGCCTCACAGAACTTTCACCTTCCCGTCCTGAATCACTCACTGCAATGCCACAACTTTCTTGAGTTGTAGCCGGTGAATTTGCGTCCTCCAACAGCGTCCGCCACTCCTCAGACCACGTCTCTTGAGGCACTTCAAGGCTGTCGGTGTAGCTTGTCCAGGCTCCCGACTCTCCTTCTCCGCTCTGAGTCTACTTGCTGTCCAGCTCTTCCTTGGGACAAGTTGCTGATCTTCTCCGCTCTCGTCTTACTCTCCTCTGCGTCTTCCTGCAGCACACTCTGTCCTTCCTTCGGTTGGCTTTTTGAAGCCATAGCCCCTACACCCCTGAACAGAAGAAGAGAGATCCTTCTTCTGAGTTTTGTTTTTTTCATGTGGTCTCCACCCCTCCTTATAGTCTGTTTTCTCTTTCTCTCTCCGGGTCTGCTGGCGACTCTGGAGGACGGGCCCCTGATGCACTCCGCCAGTAAGTGGTAGAGGTGGCGGGGTTCTCCACAACCAGCCTGGACCCAGAAACGTTCTTCAGCAATGTTTCCAGTAAAGCAACAAGTGGGACTATCAGACCCCGCAGCACTCTCATCCTGCCTCCGGAAATGATGGCACACAGCGGCACCACCCCTGCGAGTCAATGTCAGTTTATAATAAATAATAAATAATTCTGTGCCAAGGTGCCTTAGTTAAAGACTGGAAATCATGATAGTGTTTAGAATTGAAATGTAACCTAATTAACACCTAGACGCCCACTCCACAGAGAAGGGATGAGGGAGTGCGACGAGGAATCTGTGATTAAACAATGTATCCACCAGAAAGAGAGTTGCCAGACTTGTTCTTCTGATGGACACTTCTAGCCACAGATTTCTCACCTCTTGAATCAATACCAAAGAAGTACTCTTCAAAAGGTGGGGGAGGGGGGGCTTGAGGAGTGGGCTTTACACTAAGATGTGCTGCAGAAAATAGCCCTCTCTGCAGACCTAAGACTCGGGACAGTAGTGCCTGGTGAAGGTGTGGACCGCACTCACATTGTAGCGTGTCAGATGGCACAGGAACACCCCTAGCTAAGCACCTAGTTATGGCTTTGGCTCTGATCGGATGAATAGGAAGACCCTCAAGAGGCTTCTTTTTGGTCAACACATAGCACATATTTATACAGAGGACTATCCATCTAGACAATGTCAGTTTCTGGACCACATTCCCGGATTCGCATCAGTAAATTCAACAAAGTGTTGGTTGTCTTCATGGTGCTGTTAGTCCTGTCTGTATAGAAAACAAGGGCTCTCTTAAGGTCCAGCCAATGGTGCCTCTTCCCTATAGAGGGATACAGCAGAGTAGAGAAAGCAGAGAGTGTCGCAGACAGCTTTACACGGAAGGACAACACTCCTTTAGCAGAAAGAACGCACAAATCGAAAGTACCAAGTAGTCCGGGAAGAAATAGGTATACTGTGGTTGTACTGACAGCGATACAGCATGCAGATATGATTACAATGAGGAAATCAGTCTTAAAGGTCAGCAACCTCAGGGCCAAAGGTTAATTTTTCCATACTCTCCTGGAACGTCAATGGTCTTCTGGACCGCATCAAAAGGGCAGTGATTCTCCAATATGCTAAGAGAAGGCTCCCGGCTGTCCTCATGCTCCAGGAGACTCACTTAATCTGCATTCCCATCCCCTTCTAGCATCACTTCGGGTATGAACAAGTGTTTCATGCAGGCTTCTCCAGAGGCTCAAGGGGGGTGGCAATACATCTACACAGATCCTTCTCTACGATTCGTACCAAAATGCATGCTGACCCTCAGGGTAGATTCCTGGGACTTGAGGGGAGCTTGGAGGGGTCCCATTATAATCTCCTGTGTTTATATCCCGGAACAGTCCTCCTAGGGAGCACTGGAGGAAAGCTGCGCACTAGTCCTGGGGTTTTACACTCTGGATGACCATCATCGGGAGAGAATTCAATGCGGTCCCCAACCCTGAGCGTGAATCAAGCGCAAGCCCAGCGGCATACTGGATAAATAGCTCCAAATTGCAGGCATCTTGGATGAACTCCTAAGGTGACATGTGGAGAGTGTGGCATCCACATGAGATAAAATCCACACATATGTCCAAAGCTCACAAAACCCTCTCTTGCATCGATCGGATGCTGCTCAGAGCTGCTGGTGGCCTCATCAAAGTGGTGCAGATCCATATAGGCATTCCATTGGTAACTTATAACCAATTTGGTGGCTTAATGCCTGGTTCCTAGCCAATAACCAATTCTCATAAGCCTAGTGAAAAAGGTTACGGAATATTTGGAATCCAAACAGGACTCAGTCTCCTCTGCCAGCAATCTATGGGCAGCATGCAAAGCCACGATATGAGGGTCGGCCAAATCACTGCTCTGCAACTAAGAACGAGAAAAACAATGACAAATGGCCATCCTAGAGACCCAGATCTCACAACCTGAATGATGCTCAGTGGCCCCCCATTCAACTCCCTCACAACAGTTGGCATTGGCCAAGTCTTCACTTTGTCAGCTCGCCTTGAAGAAGGCCAGTTAATGCTGGTGCGCCTCCCTCCACAAGGTCTATGAATTTGGAGACAGATACAGTAAATTACCCTATTGACGTGCCACTCATGATATGTCCTATCTAGGATAGTGCTAGCAGTCGTAGATCACAGAGGGGAGAAACACCACACAGCACCAGCCATTTCTAAAGCATTTGCGGACTACTACCGGGCCCTGAATGCTTCTATGCTCCCCCACTCCTCACCTCCCCGACGCCCTAGCACAGACCAGCCCTAGAACAGACCAGCCTTCTCAATACTTCCACAGATTTTCCCGCTCCAACAAGTGGAATTTGATGCCTCCTGACACAGGAGGAGATGGGGGAGGCTCTGGCTCATATGAACCCTGGCAGGACCCTGGGCCCAGATTGCTACACTGTAAATATCGAGAAATCCTTGTACGCCGGTTGTTGGATCTCTATTTAGAGGCCGCGTGCAAGGGGACGTTCCCCGAGAAACTGGACTTTCCCACCATAGTAGTTTTACACAAACCTTGACATCCCCCAGAATGTTCTGCCTCTTATAGGCCAATCTCGCTAATCAATAACGAACTCAACATATATGCAAAGTTGATTGCCTGCAGATTCCTCCAAGTCATTATTTACTGAGTATTTCTGAATCACATATTACAGTACATGGGCTTCGGCCCGAGATTCACCGCTAAATAAAACTTCTACAGTCTTATTCCTCTGCACAAGTGAGAGTCAATGGGACTCTCTCTGACCCTTTCTCCATTCGCAGAGCAACCAGGCAAGGATGCTCCTAGTCTCCTCTGTTCTTTGCTCTCGTCATTGAGCCATTAGCTAGGCTTATTTGATGTGATGCACAGATACAGGGCTGGCACTGGCGGGGAGGAGAGGAAGATAGTATTGTGCTATTTGCAGATGACATCCTTCTTTATTTAACAAGCCCACAGGACTTGGGCCCACGTGTGATGAGAATCCTGTCCCTCTATGGGGAGGTCTCGGGACTACATACTCACTGGGCCAAGTCACTCCTAATCCCACTCACCCGAGAGGCAGAAGCCACAAACTGTCAAACACAGAGCCCAGTCAAACAACTCAGCTTCCTTTATCTTGGTAAACATATCTCAGTGGAACCCGCCCTGACCTGGTCCCTTAACCTCCGCCCTGCAACTGACCAAACTTTCAAGGCCTGGACACATCTACCCCTTCAGGTTCCTGGTAGAGTGCACTTATTTAAAATGATTATTTTACAGATATTTTTGTATGTCCTGCAAAATCTCCCACTGCATATCCTGACAGTATGGTTCCAAGATCTCATGGCTACTTTTAGAACCTTCCCCCCACCCCTGCACTGCCTGGGACAAATGTTGCCTTTTTTTTTCTTCTTTTTTTTGCAAAGGAGACAAAAATAGAGAATGCAAACAAGAAATACAATATTACATACTTTTGCATGTACAGTTCAGTTTCAAGGGGGATAAAAAATGAAAAAGAAGACATAAGAAGATAAAGAGATTAGGAAATAATAAGCATTAAAAAAAGAATAGAGCAAATTTAGAAAATCAATCCTGGTTCATACCATGCCAGATAGCGTTACATTTCCGTAGTGCCTTTAAACCTCTGACCTTAGCCAAAGCTTTTTCTCGTTCAAAGACCTCAATAAAAATACTCCACCATTCCATTACATTACACGGCTTTGGAGAGATCCATGCACGGGCTATAGCTAGTCTAGCAGTAACTATTACTATAGCTATTAATGCACACCTCTCTCGATTGGAATTATCTGTATAGCCCAGCAATATCTCTTTAATAGTAAGGACCACATCCAGTCCAAGACGGTTTTTTAAAACAAGCATGACCTCGCGCCAAAAGACCACTAGCAGAGGGCACGTGGCGAACATATGGGCAATATTAGCAGCATATTCCCCACATTTAGGACAGTTCGTCTTGTTACTTGAATATTGAATCATTGTTTGTCCCCATCTAGCTATCTTATCAGGTGTATAGTACAGCATACAAATAGTTTTAAATTGTTGAAGTCTGAAATTGTTAGACCATACTGCATCTTTTACTGTGGGACAAATGTTGCCAGTGAACATATGACTGGAACATGAGGACGACCAACATTCGTCTTTATTACTTAGCCTCTCAGTTGCTAGTCATTAATGACTGGATGAATGAGTAGCAAGCAGCCGAAGAGGCAAAGCATACAGAAGACTGGAAGGCAGAATGCATCTCCCTAGGAACCTCTAGAAAGGAGCTCCAAGGTGAAAAAGATGTCGCACTGAGCGGTCTCGGTGGTGGTGAGAAGGCAGGCCCCACTGAACAAATGTGCTTTAAGTAACCCTGGATCTCGTGGTCAGCCAGATGATGCCCTAAAGACTCTGGAGCTGGGGGATGCTTGACTGTCTGGGATATTCCTTGATGGGCCAGCCACCACAAGAGACTCAGCACTTCCAACTACAGTGCATGTTGCCACTTGCCACCATACTTCATACAGTACCACAAGGCAGTTGTGTTGTCTGTCAGGACCTGGAGTGGCTTGCCTTTAATGTACGGCTGGAAGGCCTTGAGGGCTAATCGAATGCCATGTAATTCCAGGAGACAGATGTTGGGCCTCTACTCCACCAAAGACCTGAGGCCCCTTATTTCCACCTCACCCTGGTGACCTCTCAATCATAAGAAGAGGGATCTGTCACTACTGTCGGCTCCAGATAGGGCAAGGAGAATGGCCTGATGCAAATCAAGTTGGCATCCTTTAGTCACCACTGAAGGTCCCAGGTCACTTCTTTCATGGGTAGGTTTCGAGTGACATCCTCAGGGCTGGGATCATTGAAGGCAGAGGTTCCAATGCAAAGCCCGCATAAGGCATACGCCACTAGCAGGATGCAAGAGGCAAGGAGTCCAGAACACCCCAGAACCATCCACGCTGGAAAACAGGAACTAGCCTAAAATATCAGGATCATATCCTAAATGTCCCTGACTCAATGAAGGGGTGGAAAGGCTTGTTACATCACTGTATCCAGGACAGACCCTACAAAGGGCATACTCTGCGCATCAGTTGAATGTGGGATATCGGCATGACAACGGAGATCCCAAAGAGGACAGCAGGGAGGCAGTCATCTGCAGGTGTTCTATTGAATGAAGAGAGTCTACCTTCAGTAACCAATAGTTAAGGTACAGAAGTAGAAGTACCCCTGACCCTCGAAGATGAATCATGACCACCGCCATCACCTTCATTAATACATGGGGGCCTAGGTGATGCCAAAATGATGGAAGGTGAACTGAGTTGTTCTGTCCCCTCAAAAAATCAGAGAAAACATCTGTGGGGCAGCAAGAAGGAGACATGAACATATGCGTCCAAAGACACATCCGATTCCCAGAATCTGGGGCGGAGAGGACCAGGGCCATGGTTAACTCCTTGAATTCGTCCAAAAGAATGTTTTTAGGAACCTAAGGTCCAAAATCAGCCTGAGCCGGGCACCAAAAAGTAATAGGAGTAGCAGCCCTTGTCTCTCACCGCCTCATGAAATCTGTCTATTGCCCCTTGGCCAGGACTAAAATTCTTAGGCAAGAATGGAGGGGAGCGGATAGAAAAGAAAGGGCGTAATCCACTGGTCTGAAGCTATTGCACGCCTGCAGGGAGGACAAAAACGTATTCTGCACCCCTTACAATAGCAAATGATTCTCAGAGGAGGAATCAGAGTGGCAGTGCTCACTGTAGGTGTAGAGGCATAGGTGGAGGTGGACTATCCTTACTGGGGGCCACAGCCTCTGCCACCACTGTGCTCCCAGAGTCACAAAAAGGCCGGGGGGGCTGCTGAACAGGCTGAGATGGATGCTCTAGTAGTAAGCCAGACCTTGCAAGTAACCTTTAAACTTTCAGTTGTAAACCAGTGTTGTTGATGGAACTAGCGAGCCAGAGATATTAAGAGTAAGACCAAGGAGCGAACTGGTCTTACTGGGACTGGGAAGGTCTCAATGCAGCCACTGGAGATTCGTTTTCATCCATGAGGTCCCTCAACTTTTATTGTCTTCACGCAGGAAGCCCACCTCAATCACAAGCGTGTCCAATTTGGGCTCTAGGATCGATTTAATATCTAGTATAGCTTTCAGGAGGCCATCAAATTCCTGGGAGTGCTCTTTGAGCTTCTGGTCCAGATTGGGGGGGGGGGTGGAGACTGTTTGGGGTCTCTGCCACCCCCTTGAACCCCTAGCTCGGAAATTACAGCCACCATCAGGTCGTTTTTGGGGCGCACCATCTGGACTGCATGAAGAGCGATCACTAGAGGATTGTGTTGTACTGTCACAAGGGGTGAGCAGGTCACTGTTGCAGCCACTGGAGAAAGGCGGGAAGGCACAGTCATTGGGAGGAGGTGGCACTGCCCATGCCTGATATGAAACCACGCAGGGGGGATCTGGAACACTTCCCCCAGCAGATGGGCTTTCCTGACACGGGCCTCTGAGCAACGGCAGTAGCCAATCTCTCACGCTCCTTACTTGCACTTCTTTTCCTGGCAGCACCCCAGACCGTAGCTCGACCACTATGCTCCTGCAGGTCTCACAGCCACCACGGGTCACCTGCAGTTCGGGGGCAGGGGGAGAATGAATCAGCAGGCGGACGCAGGCAAGGGTGGAAACAGAGTCAGTCTAAGGTGGTAAAGGGACTTTCACACAACTGGTAATGTTTACTAGGTCTCTCCGGGGCCTTCACCCCCCCAAAGTAGAGTGCAATGGGGAGGGGGGGAGGTGTTGTGTCCTAGCTCGCTGCACCCCAACAAGAAAAGGCAAAGGGGCCCAGGTTGCAGTTTCTGTTAGCACAGGGGTTGGAAAGGGTATGTCACACAAGCTCACTCTCCTCCCGGGAACGCAATACCTCCTCACAGGCCTCACATACGTCCTGTCATGGTGCAACAACCTCGTTTCACCGCAGTATCCCTAACCCCAACAGGCAAATGCGGAGAGGGCCCAGGCTGCAGTTCATGTGAGCGGGCTGGACTGAGGGGGTATATGGCGCACATCTCCTCTTCCCTTGGGTCCCACAATACCTCCACATAGGCATCAGATGCATGTTCCGTCTTGTTGTAGCTCTTTTTCGGTTCACTGCGATATCCTGGCAGTGAAGTAACAGCAGAGCACATCGAGGGTCATAGGCGTGGGGGTGGTGCACTAGGTATTTGGCGGTTCAGGGACGAAACACTGAGCGTGTCTATCGAGACGGCGGCTTAGCTCCCAGCACAAGGCTGTGGTGTCCCCCTAGGAAGTTAGGCGGTTAGCTGAAGCCCCAACGGCCCGCAAGAAATCACTACTCAGATCGGAATGTCTACAGCAACATCGGGGGCTCAGGCAGGGGACAGGATCCTCTGAAGTAAGGTAGGCAGAGAGTTGATGAACAGAGCTCACACAAACACAACCGCTCCGGGCCCCATCTTAGCCATGACACATGGTATGTTATGTTATACAGATTTGTACAGCACACTATCACCCGGAGGGTATATTAGTGCTGAGCAGCTGTGAGTCTAGGCACACTTTCGGCCTAGTGGGACTATTTCAAAAGCCAGGTCTTCAGCTTTTTACGCAATTCAAGAAGTGAGGAGGCTCTTATGAGTAGGCAGGTCGTTCCATGCTTTAGGAATGATGTAGGGGAAGGCTCTACCACCAGATCTGGTTTTCCATACACATGAAATTTACTCAAGTAGGAGTCTGGGTGAGCGGAGGTGTCTGTAAGGTTTGTGAAACTAGATGCAATTGTTGAGGTATGATAGGCCAGTGTTATGTAATGCCTTCAAAGTGTGGGTAAGGAGTTTGAATTGTGCTTGTTTGTGAATGGGGAGCAAGTGGACCTCCTAGAGGTGCGGTGTGATGTGAATGCCACATGGCAGGTTGAAAGTAATTCTGGTCGCAGATTTTTTGAATGGTCTGCAGACCTCTGGTAAGTTTTTTGTTGATCCCTGTATAGCGGGTGTTCCAGTAGTTCAGCCTGTTTGTGACCAGGGTATGCGTGACTGTTTTCCAGGTGCTGACTGGGAGCCATTTAAAAATCTTACTCAGCATCTTCTGGGTATGGGTAGCATAAAGCTGTGACGGCATTGACTTGGGCGATCATGTTGAGCTTTCTGTTGATTATGATCCCCAGGTTTTTGGCATGGGTGATGCGGAGGGTGTCAATCCTAGCTCTGTCTGTCCCACCGTGATGTGCTCTTCCTAAAGATTGTGATTTCGGTATGGTCTGTGTTCAGCTTTAAACAGGTGGTTCTTCACTCAGTGGGTTGTTTCAGTCATGACAGCATTGAACTTGATCTGGATACAGGGGCATCTTTTTGGTGAGGGAGAGAATTAGTTGCGTGTTGTTGGCGTACGATGTTGATATTGTGAGAGTGAATGATGCTTCCTAGCGGGATCATGTATGCGTTGAGAAGAAGGGGCTCAAGGAGGATCCGTGCGGAACTCCGCAGATGAGATGGTGAGCGTCCGTGGTGTATGGTGCCAGGCTGACTGACTAGGTCCTTCCAGTCAGAAATGAGCAGGTATATCGGAGTGCGTTTCCTTGGATGCTGATGTTGTGTAGCCGTTGGATGAGGATTGAGTAGGGTAGGAGACTGTGTCAAATGCTGAGGAGAGGTCCAGGAGGATATGGGCTGTCATGTCTCCTCTGTCCAGAATCTCACATATGTCATCCGTGGCAGAGATAAAGGCAGATTCCGTGCAGTGGTTGGGTCTAAACCTAGACGGACTGGTAGTGAGGAGTTGGTGGTGGTTGTGGTATTCAGTGAGTTGTCTGTTGATGATTTTCTCTAAGACAGTAGCCGGAAATGGTAGCAGGGAGATCGGTCTATAGTAGCAAGCATTGAAGGGTCTGCAGAGGATTTCTTCAGCAATGGAAAGACAGTTTTGTGGAAGGTCACTGTAGAGGTGGAGGCATTCAGAATAGGTGTAAGCATGGCGCTGACAGAGTGGCAGTCCTCTAGAGTAGGGGTGGGGGAAGGGGTCCGATCGGGCCCCTGAGTGGATTGACTTCATGGTGATGGTGGTTTCTTCTGGGGTGATGACAGGTTATGTGGTTAGCACTGTTTTTTTGCATAAATGTGGGAGGCATTTGGAGAGGTCTGTCGGGTCTCAAGTTAAATTTCAGGTGAATTACCAAGGCGGTTACCATTCCGAAGACATAAACACATGCCATCATGAGGGTAATGAGGCGCTAACAAATTGTTAGTCTACTGATCACATCAAAATATGATCTAAACATGGCCTCCAGCTGCTGGAAATATTAGCAAGGAGGCAAAAGCACTGCTGGAGAATCTTCCTACACTAAGGGTTGAGATGTACCGAAATTCAGCTCTGGAATCGAAACTGGAATTGGGGTCAATTTCGGTACTGCTCCTTAATCAGATGCAACAAACGTGGCCTTTGGCAGAAGAGTGGAAGTGTAAAATGGCAATGACAAGAAGTCAGTGGTCAGGCAGCAGTGGGACAGGTCCCACCAGTGGAAGCCTGATTGTGTGCTCTAGCTGATACATCGGGCCTAAAGATGCTGCAGGGCGACCCAGAATCATCTGGTACATTGCCTCCTTGTAGGCCTTTACCTGCTGTGGAGTCAAAGATGACCTGAGAAAATCGTGGTGCATCAGATCAAGCTGGGGGATGGGGTCGAAGTAGGATGACTAATGCAGACATGGGCCCCTGAAGTGCTGACTGTGTCATCTCTCCCTGTAGCTGGAGCGAGACAGACAGGACTTCTGCTGCGCTTCTTAATGGTGTGCAGAGACTTTTTTATGGATGTTCTCAAAGACGGTGATCAGGACCGAGACTTGGAGAGCGACCAACCTAGTTTCTTGTATTTGGTGACATACACCTTTGCCATCCGTTCTCTAATGGCCTTCAGATGCATCAGGGAGCATCTGTTGCATTATGGTGAATCATGTTTGGAAACGAGACACTAAAAGCAGCATTGTGTGGGTCGATACTCAATGGTAAAGCTCAGATAGTAGTTCACCAGCAGAGCTTTGGATATTCATCAAAGACAATGGAAAATAAGGCCTGATGTCACCTGGCAGGCATGGAGTCTATATACACCTCCATACTGCTCTTCCAGAGGCGGGACGCGGCCACCAAAGAATCTGATGGCACCACCTATCGACACGAGGTAACAGTAGCTGAAAAAAGTTTCCAGATTTAGTTTGGAGTCTTGGGGAATTCAAATGCCAAGGAATCTGTGATTAGAAGAGTTCATCAGAAACAATTATCTTAAAAATCTTCAATCAGAGTTCTCTTCCTAAAATAGTTCTAAAACAGCCTTATTGAACGTCAGGAAAAAGCTGCTCACTCTGAGAGGGTGGGGAGGACCAGCATCATACATTTCAGTGGTTCCACTGTTGAGCACGGACTTCATCTTTTTTACCTGGACCACATGGCACTGGAGTGGATGGTCTTCCTTTCTCAAAGATAGAGTTTCAGGGGGTCCACTTGGGACAATTAGTTTCACCATCAGCTCCTTGAAGGACAGGTGGTCTGTTGGGTGGGTACAGAGGTCTGTCATTCTATGGGGCTTAAATAGTTCCTGAGTCATCATCGTGATCCCATCTCTGGAATCAACCAGTAATCTAAGTGTTTTGTCCCTGACACCAATGTGAATATAAGGATCAACACTCTGTGGGATCAACACTCACAATAACACCTTCAGTTACAACTATGACTATATCTCTGAGATCATCTTGGATCTTGTCAAACTCACTTTCACTACGATCCAATTCAGAGGCATTTGCCACGCCACAACCACTGTTTGGAACTCTGGCAAACGTTAGCAAATTGACACATCTAGTTGCATAACCTGCATGTCCAGCAGGACAATTTTTGCTACCCTTTAAATGTATATTGTTGCTTCATTTGAAACAAATATTACGATGTTTAAAAAAACATTTTGTTTTCACTACGTGCAGTTTTTGCAAACTTGTCGTTCTTTGATTTAACCACACCAATAGAACCTGAAGATATTACTCCAAGTTCTTTTACAGACACTTTGGACATTTCAATACTTTTGCAGTCCTTCGAGAGAAGGATTACCTATTGAAATTAGGGTTTATTGTATAGTTTTAGCAGTACATGTGAAGGTAAACTGATCCCTTAATAACTGATCAGAAAATGCTACAAATTGACAATCTGCAAATAGTCTCATCAGGGCTGAGATGTAGGTACCCATGTCTTCACCGCATTTTTGTTCCCTTTCAAAATCATTGTGCGTAAGTACAACTACACTTGGTTAAATATGAAACCGGAGTTCAAGTTTCTTTACCGTCGAGGCAAACTAATATATTTCTTAACCCTCATTCAAAACAAGAGGTAGGAAGTACTTTAATACACATCTTTCCTTAAATCCTAAAGCGAGCAGAAGAAGATGGTTTTCCTTTCTGGTAGAAAACATGATGTAGTGATTACCCATAAGTACATTTTAAATGCATCAAACCAGGTCCTCCTTTGAATGGCTGGTTTTCCTGGGTTTCCAAAAAAGGTGGAGGAAGATTAACAGACTGCATAGATCAATTCAACAATTCTTTTTAAAACCCGCTAGAAATGAAAGACAGAAAAGAAGTGACCAAAAAGTACAACTACACTAACAACTAAAAACTATTGCTCATAAACAGTTGCAGATAGTATAAAAGGAAGCTACTATAAGATGTGTATCACCTTTGTGTAAAAACGTTGACCTTAATGCGAAGCACAAATACATACATCTAGGTGTGTGCATCAGCAAAACATCAATTCTAGAGATAAACTGCAGCCGCCACCTGAATAGTGTGTGCATCACTGTGAAATCCGTAAAGCAATTAAAGAAGGTGCGTGCATCACTGCGATGCGCTTATAACAAGCATTTGAAATGCAATAGGTCTCGCATTTACAAGAGTTTGAGCTATTGGCATTGTAAATAACAATGCCTTTTATTTTTGTGTTGTTTTAAAACAGATAAATAAAAAGGCATTGTCATTCACAATGCCAATACCTTAAACTCTCACAAATAGGTTCAGCGGCCGTGCTATAAATTGTTTTTTTTTAAAGTGTTAGGAGAGAGTGTGTCCTGCCCCCAAATTAATATTTCAGCTGGCATTGTTTCTGGGGTAGGTAGTTTTCTGACATCGGGTATGCTGGGTGAAAAAGAGGGGACCCATAGACCCCTTCAGATTAGATGTGCCTTTCTAAGAAAAACATGTGTCCTCTGACGGAATGACTTTTGAAAGTGTCGAGGAGGGAAAAGTGAGCCCCGGGGGCCAAACTGAGGTACAAAGTTTGCCTTACTCTAGTGGTTAAGGAGTGTGTGACCTCGGAAAGACGAGACCCGCAGTATATCACACAGCGCTTTGAAGCGTCCCCTGTGAGGTTGGTATTAAAGGCCGCTTTCATGCTGTTGTGAATATCGATTACTTGTGAGGCAATGGCGCAGACCCGCCCCTCTGCGCAGACGGTGTTTTTCTGTTGTATTCCCCGGAGATGAAAGCAGGTAATCTGTGCAGAGCCGGGAGAGCATTTATTTGTTGAAACGACTTCCCGCCACTAGACTTGATATAGATCACATTGTGGTAGTTATTGCAGAAGCCCATCCTTGCTCCTGCTGCACTGACATAAAAATATTTGTTGAAAATATAAAGGTACCATGCCATGTGACGCATTCAGGTGCGAGGCTAATGATTTCTTTGCGTGCAATGTCTCTAAAAAATATCAAACAATTAAATAGGCGGTCTACTGCCTTAAACTGGAGGAACCAGTTTCTGTGAAGAAGCGGATTACATAATTTACAGATGTAAAGTCTCACAGAGAGGGACAGGGGGCTTGGTAGGTCCAGCATACGGGCCCCAACCATAAGCTAAAGACAAAGAGTATGCTTTTTTTTTAACTTATGGCCCAGGTACTCCTCGAATAAACTCTTTTTGGAGAATTCAGGAGTCATTTTTAAATCACACCCACATAGTCCCAGCTCTACTCACTTCACATAGATTGCCCTCACATAAACTATCTAGCTTCACGATGGCAAAACCAAGAAGACCTCCGGCAAAGAGCCCCCCTTCGTGGCCCGTTGGGCATTGCAGCGCCGGCCTAACGAGGAGCTGCCCTATGATGAAGCATGACACCCCTCGGGGTGTGTGCGGGCCCTTGCTCCTTATTGCAGCTATTCCTGGACAAGCACTTACTACCCTGTCCTGCCTAGCACCTACTAACTGGTGCCATACTGACGTGGTCTGCCCCCTTTTCCTCCTTCCAATTCCCTAGGAACAGCATGATTTACAGATGGCCATTAGTTTTTTCTTTTTGCAGTTGTATATAGCACAAACTTGACCCGAAGGTGTTCGGAGCGCTTTACATGAACACCCGTTACGTTACTAATTTTTTCTTTTTATCTCAAGTGATTTGCCCATAATCATAGGATGTTGATCCGACTCTGAAACTCAAACCTGCTTCTCCAGTTCCAAAGTCGGCAGCTGCCCTTACACCAACATGTTTTCTTCTCTGTGCAAAGCTTTTTTTTTAATCAGAGTGCGGCGTCCCGGAACAGTGCGCGGAGCTCACCATTAAAGTTAATTAAAAAAAAATGAAAGAGTGCGGCGACCCTGAAGCGGGCGCCGTGCTCACCATTAAAGTGAATAAAAATAAAAAAAATGAAACAGAGCGCGGCGTCCCTGAAGCGGGAGCCGCGCTCAACATTAAAGTAAAAAATAAAATGATACAAAGCGCGGCGTCCCTGAGGCGGACGCCGCATTCAGCGTAACATTTTTAAAAGCAAAAAGCGGCCGCCATTGTCCCATGAATGCTGTGGAGGTAGGGGGCAGCCACTTGTGAGTGTGCTGCAAATACAAGAAGCAGCCACCATTGTCCCATAACAAAATAGTGCTCACCCCCTTATAATGCACACCGTGTAACTAGACAAGTAAAAGGTCCAGTCCTTGTGGGCGGTAACAAATGGAAACAAGGCGGTACCAAGGAGGGACTAACAAGCCTGATAATGAATTGGAAGCCAGCATTTACGAAGGACAATGACACATGCCAATTAAACATATGGGCGGAGAGTGGGCGGGGCTTCAAATGAATGACTCGCAGAGCGAGCAGCGCATGCGCGCTGCTGGTAGGCTCGACCTAAAAAATGACTACCTTTTGCAGCCGCGGTCCGTACAGGTAACAGCGGTGGAGCGGTGGGGCCGGGTTACCGCAGCACCGCTGTTACCTGCACAGACCACGGCTGACATTTTGTCTGTGCGCTCCTTGGTTCCTTTGCTGTTCCTTGTGCAGTTATACTCCCAAAATGGCAGGGCGCATGTGTGTGCATCCCTAGAGAATGCTTGTGCGCATTCAGGCGTACTGTGCGTCCCAGTCTCCAAATGGATCACAGGTGACGTCAGGACAATCGCCCCTCTCGATAGGACAAGGAGGCCACGCGTGCCACGGAGATAAACAGGAACATCTCCCTCCATAGCAGAACTTCATACAACCCAAGCGCCAGACCCAGCTTCGCGGAATAGAAAGCTAAAATCCTGGGAGACTGCAGATACCAGGACGGTCGGCGGTATTAACAAATAACTGATGCATGTATTTTTCGCAGAGGCGGCCTCTGGTGTACTAGAACATCTCCGCGCCAGTAAATTATAGTAATAAATCCAGGAGTCAGGCATTTTGCAGAGGATTTATTAATACAAGCTGAGACAGAGACTGCTACCAGCCTTCACAGGTAATAGCCCAGTCGCCAACTGATTCCTTTCGATTCAAATCGCATCAACATTTTAAGAACTGAACATGAAATCAGAATCTACCATGACATCCACGGAACACCACAGAGAAGCCGCTTACCACTACGAACAGCAGCAGCAGCAGAATCTTTCAGAGACATAAACTGTCCCTGTCACTGCCAGTAGCAATGTGAGGCGAAAATACTCTCGGTGGACCTCCAGGCGATGCCCGGCAGTTGAGTACTAGTGTGCCCGAGAATGTGCTTGACAGATATCTCCCAGACTTCTGAATAGAAAACCAAAAGCGCTACAGTCCGTTTGCTTGTTGAGGACTGTAAGAACCATTTAAAGCTCGTTTGCACGGAGGCCTGCACGGAGTGTCGTGGCCATTTTCCACACAGCAAAGCCCCACGCTACCTATTATATTTCTTATGGTGTGTGGTCGCACTTTTATCCTTTTCAAACAAAGCATAAATCCTTGGTATCTTTCCCATTCACATGAAAGAGTATGTTTGCAGATATGTAGAATAAATGTGGAATTTGTAGAGCGAAATTTAATACACTAACATGCAGCTAGTAACCTGTTGCAAGAACATACTATATTGAGACTAGTGTAAGTCACTTTAAAAAAATAGCTGCAATTCCTAATATGTTGATAAGTAGAGAGATTCTCACCTTTATGTAATGAACTACAGCTGTGAAAAAAAATAATGTATTGCCATAAATGTTTCCTTTTTTCTAATGACTGTTCATTTCAGAAAAACAGATCAGGAGAGTTGAAAAGCTAGTTCTCGTTTTCATTGCTTAAAGTTCACTTATAATTTCATTACAAGACCGAAGGCTCTCATTAGACATAAACCTTTTATTACTGCCCCAGCATGGAGCCCTTTAAAGAACACACCATAAACGTTCCAATTTAGAATTTTCACAACAATATATAACTCCATGTCACTAAGAATATTACTCTTTTATTGGCTGCTCCTTAACAAGATATGTACTGTGGCTTCATATCTTACTATAAGCTATGCCTTTACTTCATGCTTTGTGATGGGGCAGGATTTCACGCAAAGAAACCTGCTCGAATTAACACCCCCATAATACGTACTAACAGTAAGTAGTAATAGAAAATTAACACTTACATGAACACAAGGGAAAACTGCTTTGCGCATGCATGCACTAACGTGAGATAACGCATGAAAGAACTAAAACCGTATTTACATTAAGCTGTGAAAGAAACGAGAAATAATGCATTTCTAGGCCGCATGTGAAATTCGTGGGCTGCATTTTGCTTTGAAATAATAAATAATGCTGTTTTGCTTAAAGCTATGCTAGGAAAAACATACACGAGAGATAGTGCTAAGGTGGGAGGCATAACAGTGAAAAGTGCATTTCTGTATAATTAATGAATGTCTATATTCCATTTGTCATAGTGAACCGAATAAACCGCCATATTTCTTAAGTTGGCTGAATGGAGGAGGGGTTGGAGGAAAGAGTGAAACTGACCTGTCAGTACAGACAGAAGCGCTGAGCACAGCAAAGAAAGAACAAAGGTTCAAGGCTGATACGCTGAAGGAGAATATTGAGTGCCTGTCAAAGGATGTGACCGACCGTGGGACCAAAGACTCTTTCCGCGGACATTGCTAAATATTATGAATAAAATGTTTAAATGTATCATATGCTAAAATCGTGAGAACAAGTCAAGAACTATGCTATGGGAATGGATGTGAGGGCGAGGCAAGATGGCGCCTGACTGACGACCGCAGCGATCACCCCTTCGCTATCGAGGAGCGCGGTGCGGTCAAAACGTGGATGCCGACCATGTAAACTAATTTATAGCTGTGGACTAAATCCCCCCCATGTCTTACCAGCTGGGGAAAGGCTTTCTTGACCCCCTCGGAGTGGCTGAGGAGCTCTTGACAGTGGTGCTGGTAGCTGCCCGGGTGCTGCTGTGTGAGCTTCGGTGGTGCTCGGCTGAGAACGGGCGAGGAGGAGGGGCTGGAGACGCCGGAGCGGAGACGTCTGGAAAGGCCGAGTGGTGCGCGGCGGAGTTGTGCTCCAATTCATTTGGGAGGGAAAGGATGCCTCCAAAGGCAGCCCGTGGAGGTGGCCGAGTGAAAATGCCTGATAAACAGCTTAGTTCAGAACCCAGGGACAATGCTGGGACGACGGCTGCTAAAGGAGGTAGGACAGCAAAAATAACCTCGACTCAGGACTCCTTGAAAAAGGTGAGAAACGCGATGTGCTGAAAAAGGGGGAAGTAGATTGCAGTGGTTCTGGGGATAAAGGAGCAAAAGCAGGCCAAATGGATTTAGGGGGCGACACAGTATTACAGACTTCTTCACTACTACTCCGATAACCCCCAGAACTGACGCTGCGAGGCTTGGGAAAAATGAGCAAAATGCTGGTCATAAGGTCAATCTAGAACAAACATTGTCTCATGTGGCAGACTCTGTATGCGACACTCAACCGGGCAATGTATTGGTAGCAGCACCTGTGAATGCGACGAATGGGACTCAAGGCAATACTGCTGTTGAGACTGTTGAGATCAATCAAATTAGTCAAACCCATAGCCCATTGGGGGACCCCGGCATGAGTCATCCGGTAATAGAAAAAGACCAGCAGGGCACAATTGCCCGATTAACCCCATCGCTGGAAGATCTTGCAGGCTCTATGGAACAGCTGAATACGAGTATCTTAATAGAGGGGCTATTGCTAATAATGGTCCAGAGGATACACTAGATCTAGGGGACAAGTTTTTCTCAGTGACGGATGGCTCTGAACTCAGCCTCTCTGAAATAGAAGATAGCAGTAACATACAGCTCTCTAGCTCCACCAATAGTCCAGGCTCTCCGCAAAAAGACACAGTAGTCAGGAAGAAGAAACTTTTGAAGAAAACAAGGGATGGACAAGCTTGGGAAAAAAACGGAGAGGGACTCCGCAGAGGTAGCAGGGGGAGCATGGACCCCACTCTGAAATGGGACTATTCCGCCACTAGGAGCACCTACCCGGATCAAACAGGACAGGAGGGCGAAGACGAGGCTACTCCCTCTTTAAAAATGATCTTTGACTCAATCAAACAGCTGCAGGAGGAGACCCGAACGGACGGAAAGAAGAACAGGTTGGCAACTAAAAAGCTTCAAGGCGCAGTAAGGAAAATGGCTAAGGCGTGTACAGATGTAAATCAAAGGTTGAATCATGTGGAAGAAAGTACCAGCACAATAGAGGATAATTTGTCCAAAGCCCAGATACAGACAGAAACTCACGATAAGCAGCTCATAGATCTTCAATGGAAAATGGAGGATTTCGAAAACAGGCAGAGACGCAATAACCTCCGGATTCTTGGCGTAAAGGAAGGCATAGAAGGCGAAGATATCAGGGCCTATGTTCTGAGAATGATGAAGGGAGCGTTTCCAGAACTCCATCATTGGAATTGGGAGGCCGAGATTCAACGTGTTCATCGCTTCCCCATGATGATGAGGAAAACTCCACAACCAAGAAGCGATGGGTTGGTTATGCCTAGGGCAATACTAATTTACTTTGGTAACTTTCTGCTCCGTGAAGAGGTTTACTCTAAGGCTCGTCCAAACGCCAGACGGACCTTTGAGAGTCAGTCCTTCTTCACAAAGCCAGACTATTGCCACGTCACAGTGGAAAGACGTTGGCGCTTAAGAGAATTGATTCAGCCTTACCAAGCTATGGGGGCACAAGCGTTCCTGATGAATCCAGCGAGATTAAAGATTATCTATAAGAACACCACTAAAACTTTTACATCAGAGATTCAAGCCAGGATATATATGGATTCTTTAAAAACCTAAAGAGAGACTTAATGGATAGCTGCTCACTCAGGGATATATAAAAAAAAAAAAAAAAAGGGGAGCTGCACAGGTGGGGGTGAAGGAGATGGAGTGCATGGAGCTCAACAAGGATAACTGGAGGGGGCATTATTATTATTTGACTGGGGGAAAGAAAGGGGGGAAAAAAAGAAAAATAGCAGGGTTGAACTGCTGCGCATCAACCAAAATAGATGGGAGGGTAGCAAGGGGGTCGACTTTCAGGCTCCATCACAGAGACCTTAGGTCTGCTTGCTTCACTTTTTAGGTGGGGGAGGGGAGGGGGATGGGCTTTGGGAGAGGGAGGGTAAGGGGGGTCTAGGGGGACCAGGGTGGGGAAATACAGGGGGAAAAAGTCACCATCTAGCTATGAAAGCAGTTTTGGAATTAATACTATTGAAAATGCAAGAACGGGGATTAAGCATCGAGCGCCAGGCTATATAGAATACGACAATTTATATATAGCATGCGAATAGCTACCATCAATGTATGTGGTTTGAACGACGCTGGTAAACGAAGGATGGTAAGAGAGTATCTTAAATCTCTGCATGTAGACATTGTTTGTTTACAAGAGACGCACATTGAGGGATCTCGCAAATTTCTTTTAGAACAATTGGGATTTCATTTAATAGTATGCACCTCGCAAGGGACTAGGACACGAGGGGTGGCAGTGCTTGCTCAAAAGAGGGGGATAATTGCTAAAAAGTGCTTATCTGATAGGTATGGCCGCTGGGTAATAGTGGAGTGTCAAGCACAAGGGGTAAGCTTTACGCTCTGCTCAATTTATGGGCCCACGGTGGATGATCCAGAAATGCTTAACCATGTAAATATACAGTTAGCTAATTGGCCCCTCCCGTTAATTGTGTGTGGAGATTTCAACATCAATGGCCTAAAAGGGCTATGGAGAGGGGATCTAACCAAGATCCAGAGCAAGAAAAAGAAAAGCCATAGGGCCCTAGTCCAAATGATGGAAGATAACGGGCTTATAGATGTATGGGAGCAGTTAGCTCCTTTGGGGATGGGCAGTACGTATTACTCAGCACCACACAGGGTCTTAGCACGTTTAGACTACTTTCTAGTTTCTGCGTCTCTTCTTTCGCTTTGTAAAATTAAAAGCTACCACGATTAGTCTCCGACCATAATCCCCTGGTCTTAGAGCTCCCAAATTTTGGAGTGAAGTTTCAGGCAACGAGCTGGACTTTTGAAAGAGCCTTATTACAGGACTTAAACTATGTAGCACACATGAACAAATGGCTACAAGAATTTCTTGAGATCAACAGGGGGAGCGCCGGGTTTGGGATAGTATGGGATGCCCTTAAAGCTGGTATTAGGGGGGAGTCCATGAGCTATTCATTGAAACGGAACAAGATGGAGAAAATGGAGATGGAGGCAATACAAGGGTCAATGATGGCCTTAGAAGAAGAACTGGTTATAGCTATTGGCTGCTGCCATAATATAGATGAGATTATGCAGAAACTTACATTAGCAAAGGCTGCAGCTGGAGATATATTGGCCGCAAAAGCATCAGGCAAATTTTTGGCCTGGAAACAGATTAATCACGAATTCAGTGAACAAGTAGGACATATCCTAGCGGTAAGGACCAGACAGATGGTTACTAGGGGGATATTTTGGAGATAAAAACATCAGGCGGGGGGTTGTTACAACTCCTAAGGATATCTCCAATGAGTTTCATAGATATTACCAAATTTTGTATAGCGAGGATATTACTAGAGATGTTAAGAAGGTAAGGGACTATTTAGAGCTAGCCCCTACCGAAGTATTTTCAACAGAAGAGTCTTTGACTTTGGAGGCCAATTTTGTAGACGAAGAAATACAGGGAGCCATTAAAGATTTGCCTTCTGGTAAGGCGGTTGGACCGGACCTGATTCCATTAGAATTTTACAATTTTTTTTTCTCAATTTTGAAGGAAGATTTGTGTCATGTAATGCGTCAGGTTCAGAGCGGCCAAACACCCCCACAGTCATGGGGAGAAGCTAGGATGATCATCTTTTTAAAGAAAGACAAACCTCCTAATGAACCTGGCTCTTATAGGCCGATTAGCTTAATGAATAGTGATGCAAAAATTTACTCAAAAATTTTAGCTAATCGCCTTAGCAATATCATAGGAAAGGTGATCTCGCCCCGCCAACACGGGTTTATTCCCGGAAGGGGGACCGCGGAACATATTAGGAGAGTTTGCACTCTGTTCGACGGTGTAGCTCAGCCACACGGGACCCTATGGCGCTTATTCTGCTTGATGCAGAGAAGGCGTTTGATAGGGTCTCGTGGGGCTTTCTTTGGTCTACACTGGAGAACGTAGGAATAGGCAAGGGATGTATAAAAGCATTACAGGCGCTGTATAAGAACCCGCGGATTTTACTCCGAGTTAGGGGAGAACAGAGCGATCCAATAGACATTAAGCGAGGAACGAGGCAGGGGTGCCCCTGCTCTCCCCTTCTCTTTGCTTTTTACATAGATCCTTTTATAAGGAGAATTGAGATTAACAGATGCATTCTTCCAATCTGCCTGAATGGTTTTGAAACAAAGATCCTGGGCTATGCAGATGATTTAGCAATAACGGCCTCAAATCCTTCTGCAGCAATTGACGAAATAGAACAAGAGGCAGAATGCTTTGGGGCACTTTCTGGTTATAAACTTAATCGTGGTAAAACACAAATAGTGGTCAATGATAAGATTAATATGGCTGATTTAAGAGTGGTGGACTCTGCCACCTATTTAGGGTTATTATAACATCAAACTTAAACAAAATCGTTGAAAAAACCTAACTCCAGTGATTCAGAAATCAAGGAGGGATCTTGATAGGATGAATAATTTACATCTCTCGATAGTGGGAAGATGCAATATCATTAAAATGATATTTCTCCCAAAAGTTTTATACTTGTTCAGAACGATCCCCCTGAAATTTGATAATAGTTGGTTTAAAGAAATGGAAAGAATGATAAACCGGTTCATCTGGGCTCAGGGGAAGACAAGAAGGGCTCTCAAATTTATGTCCCTTCCTAGGGAGAGAGGAGGTTGGGCGGTACCCGACCTAAGAGCATACTATTGGGCCGCAGTGATGCAATATATTCGTGGGCTGCTAGGGGGCAATATTACAGACAGGTGGAGGGAGCATGATTCTATACCAGACGTCTACGAATTACTCTTAAAAGAGGAAGCCCGTAACTGGCTTCTAATGTTTAGCGAGGCCAGCTATTATAAAAAAGTTAAATTTAAGACCTTGAGTGCGGCAATAACGGTGTGGTCAGCCATTAGAAAAAGCTGGGATTGGGTAGAATGAACTATTATACACCTCTATTTATGAATCCTTCTTTTCCTGAGACCTTTCATGACGCAATAATGAGACGATGGGATGCCCTTGGGGTTAAGACAATTGGGGATATTACAGATCTCGATGGTATAATAACTTTTGAAAGAGCTCAAACCCTCTTTAATCTACAGCGTAGGGAATTTTTTAAATTTTTGCAGATTCGATCGGCCCTGGCAAGGAAAAAAGGAGGGCAAAGTATATATGATAGAGATACAGTTATGGAAAGGGTGAGAGACCCGGAAGGGTGTTCCATTTCCCAGATCTACAGTGAATTAAATCAATATCAAAAAGATGATCATGAAAAACAGACGGAAAAATGGCGGGGGAAGTTGGGCATCGACGGGAGCGAGTTTTTAGCCTCACTTAAACTAGGAAGTACGATCCTGAAGGTTGCCAATCTTCAAGCTCAACACTACAAAACCATATTTGAACTCTATTACACCCCAGCAAGAATAGCCCAATGGGGGGGGACCACGGGCACGTGCTGCCCGCGTTGTCATAGGGACGAGGCTGATACGGTCCATATGTTTGCCTCGTGTCCTAAGCTAGATTCTTTGAAAAAGGCGATAGAATATTTTATGGGGCAAACCCTGAGGATTCATATAAGACTAACCAATGAGCTAATGGTGCTAGGTGTGGCTAGAGACGGAACTCAAGTAGCTCATTCCGAATTTATTTTTATTGCTATGGCGGTAGTCAGGATTTGCGTGACCTCAGCATGGAAAGATCTTAACCCTCCTACTTTTCAACAATGGGTGTCTCGCCTACTAGCTGTATATAGTTTGGAAAAGGGTTTATATGAGAAGAGAGGGTGGAAAGCTTCAAAACTAGGTAAACTTATCTGGGCCCCAATAGCCGACTGGAAGACCAGATTGGAGAGATGTCAGTAATAACCCTTGGCCTTAAATATGGTATAGAATCCGATGTGAATTAGATTTAGTCTAAGATTGAAGGGTTGGGCCAAGGGAGTGATTCAATTCCCTCTTTTGTCCCGCATGTGTATAATGTAATTCTAGTTTTTTTTTCTGATGCATTTTTTGTATGTTTTTCGGTTTTTTCTTTCACATGTATAATATTGGATGGATATCATCTGCTTTTGTGTAATCATGTATGAAGAGTTGATGGTGAATAATAAAAATTATTTTAAAAAAAAAATAAAAAAAAGGGAATGGATGTAGAACAATGAATATGTTCAAAGTCTGAATGAAGTCACAGTGGTGTGACATACCACCTCCTAAGTCCACCAGTCAACTGTCAAGTTATGTGAAATGTTTCAACTGATGTGGGACGGACATGTAGGTTTTAGGGTATAACTGGGGTGCCTTTAGGGGTGTGGTTAGGACTTGCAGGGAGAAAGAGAAGAAGGGTGGATGCGTCGCTGTTCGTCGGTTTGCAGAGAGGCCTAGCTGATCCTGTCCCTGTCCCGCTCCTGGGTCCTGAAATTTTTGTTCCCTGACTCTATTTCAGGGAACCCCCACCATCACCTTGGCCAGGGGGGTGGTTTTCCACAGATCCTTTGGGTTTGTATTATTCTGACTCGTTTTTTTGCAAATTTACTTGCAAATGTATTTTTGTTTCTGAAACTTTTGTCTCTTCACCTAGCCACTCCGTTATAGGTATTTTGTCACGTATTATTTAGATGAAACTTATGCCTCTCCATCTATCCTCTCCGATATATGTATTTTGTTTCGCATTATTTTGCTGAAAATGATGTCTCTTAATCTATCCACTCCTCATTGTGCATTATGAATATTGTGATGAGAATGTATCTATTTGCATTTTTCTGATGTTTCACTCTCCTTTTGTGAATTTCATTGTTTGCATTTGTGACCGTATGCATTGAGCATTTAATATGAGATAAAGCTTTATTAATCTTACCGAGAGTCTGTGATTATTAGCTGACAAAATAGTTAGTTAGACAGTATTATCATTACCATCAACTCTTCAACTAATTGGTCCATCGACGAAGAGGAAAGAAAGTTGATGTACAGGTTTAGTTATGAACTCAGAGATGTCAACCATGAATTTGTGAAGGAAACGAATTGAACGTCATTAAAACTTGAACTCCAGCGCATCAGGGATTTGGATGAATGTGTATGGGCCATTATATTGTGATGTATTGAGTATTGATCCCTGATTAGGCATTGGCCTCGCGCTGGATCGTTAGCTAATTGTATTTTGGTATCTGGATACCCCTCAAATTTATGGTTGGGTTTTCTTTCTTTTCTCTCTCTTTTCTTTCCGTCATGGTGGCATATCTGGCTAGGTAGGTATGTGTTTTTTTCTTTAGCCTGGGCCTCTTAACAGCTCCTCAGGCCTTCACAGCAGGCCTGTAGAACGTCCGGGGTACAACTCGCGACCTTCGAGTACACTCCTTGGCCAGCGACGTCTTTTGAAAGACGTGCGGGCACGGAGAGCAATCCGCCTCGCAGGTGGCTATGAAGACGTGCTTACCCCGCTTTTCGGAGTTCTCAGGGGAGAGAGCGTCTGCTTGCAGCAGCCGCCTTGGGTTTCTGTTTCTTCCCGCACCGCTGAGTGCTCAACAGTAATGGAAAGAGGACTCAGCGTTTTGCCAGTCATTTTCCTTTGGGCTTTAAACCCTTTGTGTAGCACGGTCGGCATGCATGGGGCTTTGCAATAGGAATGCAGGCTTTGGAACTGTTGCCGTTTTGTTTCTGTTTTTCATAGCGAAGCGTAAGGCAACAAATTGATGATTTTAGGTGCCTCTTTATTAAAAAAGAAAAAAAAAAGGAAGGAAATATACAAGAAAAGGGAGATAAGGTATTTTGCCTTTCAGTTAATTTTAGGAGGGTTGTAAGACCTTAATTATATTATGGCTGATGAACATGCTTCCCAGGGCCCTCTGCCCTCAGTGAAGATATCTTTAAAAGAGATTTCGACGTAATTGCCCTTACCCGGGAGGCTCGGCTGGTTGAAACCGGGCTGGCCAGGGATAGCAAGGCTCTGGAAAGACTGGACCACTCAGCGCCCTTCAGACGACACAAAAAGCAGTTGGCTCTGCTTCGTGGCCAACTGAGGGTCCATCGAACAAATAAGGCGGAGCACTCCCTTCTGACATTAAAGCAGAGATATTACGAGGGGGAGATAAAGTGGGATCGTTCTTGGCCCGCTGACTCCGCAACCGTGCGGCTCGAGCCCACATTTCAAAGATTAAAAACATAGACGGTACATGGGCTACCTCTGAGCTCGATTAACAAGCGTTTCACTCTTTTTAAACTACCCTCTATAGAAAGGAAAGCCACCCCCAAGATGACATTAGCTCTTTTCATACCTCCTACCCGTGGACGTCCCTCGACCCTCACCATACATAACTCCTAGAGGCCCCGATTACGCTAGCCCAACTGCAGCGGGCCCTAAAAGATCTGCCTATGGACAAAACCCCTGGCCAAGATGGCCTTCTAGTTTCATTCTATCGCATGTTTTTGCCCCAACTACAGGACCACCTATTAGGCCTCTTCAACTCTGAAACCACGGGCCTCACCCCTACGATGTCCATGGCGGAAGTAGTTCTCATCCCTAAACCGGGAAAGGACCCCTCCTTGTGCGCATCCTACCGCCCCATCGCCCTGCTAAACACCGAAGCCAAGATCTGTACAAAAAAGCTGGCGAATCTCATGGAGCTGTATCTACCCGGCTTGGTGGATCCAGATCAGGTCGGGTTCATACGCCAGCGCCAGGGCATGGATAACATTCGTTGAGTAGCGCATCTAGTGGTGAAGGTTCACCGCCATTAGTATGCCTGCTATCCCTGGATGCTGAAAAAGTCTTCCACTGGGTTGACTGGGTCTTCCTGCACGCAGTCCTGGATTATGGCTTCTTATGCTGCCCCCACAGCACAGATTCGAGTTAATGGTCATCTCTCCCCACTCATACATATACAAAGGGGCACCAGGCAAGGCTGCCTGCTCTCCCCTTTGCTCTGCGCCCTGGTGGTGGAGGGCTATTGCCACTGGCAATAGCCATAAGCCAGACGGTGGATATCAAGGGCATCCCCATAAGTGGCCTTGAACATAAGGTCTCTTTATTTGCGGATGACCTTTTACTTACATTGAGCACCCCTAGTACCTCCTTGCCCACATTAGTATCTCTCTTCCGATCCTCTTGAGAAGCTTTCGTGATTCAAAATCAATATGGCTAAATCCCAGGGATTGAATCTATTGCTCCCCTCACAGGAAGTACTCGAACTACAATCACTTTCCTCTTTCCAATGGGCTCATCACTCGCTCCGTTACCTAGGCCTGAACTTGACCCTGTCCTCATAGTCTCAGGCCAACTGGTCAGAATAAAGACGATCCGTTCTGGAGGACCTGAGACTTTGGAGACCGCTTCCTATGTCCTGGCTCGGCCGTCTCAATGTGGTCAAGATGTCCATTCTACCAAAAGTGTTATACTTAGACCAAACCGTGTTCACGCCTATGCCGCAGGCGGATATCCTACACCTTCAACGTGACGTGAACTCCTTTATCTGGGGGAGGAGACGCCCGAGATTCTCCAACAAAATTCTCATGTTGCCCAGGAACCAGGGGGGCCTAGCTTGCCCCAACCTCTTGGAGTATTACTGAGCGTCACACCTCTGCTACATATTGAAATGGGTTGTTTGTGAAAGTGAAAAACACTGGTTTCACATGGACCGTGCTGTGGCTTGTAGACCTATTTGGGACCTGGCCTGGCTCTTGAGATATACCCGGCCCGAAGTGCGTATACAGCCACTCCTACGAAAACGGTTCTCAACATCTGGGACAAGATCACAATCTCTAGGGGTCTCACCTCCTTCCCTTCACCCAACACCCCACTAGCTGGTAACCCTAGCTCCCCTCCAGCCTTGCAGCCGCAATCATTTCAGCCTGGGGTGAGGGCGAATGCAGCACGATACAAGATCTCTTTGAGGGGTATGCATTCAAAATCTTTGACAAATGCAAGAGAGATTTTCACCTTACGGATGCATCCAGACTGCAATACTACCAACTCCAGCACAGGCTACTCACACCAATGTACGCACAAGGGGCAACACGGCCACTCACTCCTTTTGAGACACTGGTGCGCTCTTTCAACGGCACGCAGGGCTTGATCTCTCGTACATACCAGGTGTTACAACACTCAACCCCCATTGACCCTCATACCCTACCAAAAACAATGGCACACAGACTTTACAGAAGATATTTCCCCGAAACACTGGGAACAATTATGGCGCAACATCCCTAGGAGCATCTCCCAAAGTGAAACCGCCTATAAACTCATGACTCGCTGGTATTACACCAAACGAGTCAGTTTACACGTTTACAGAAAATGTTCCCCACCACATTCCTCCTCTGCTGGCGCTACCAATTCATATTTGGTGGTCCTGCCCACTATTCACCATATTCTGGAAGGACGTCCTGAGACACATCAAAGACACTGTAGGTTTCCCCAAACCGAGCTCACCCACAGCGATACTCCTGGGTATTCGGCCCGAACAGCTCATAGCCATGACCCACTCCGATTGGCGCCTCATCGCGCATATGCTGGGGGTGGCTAAACAAGTCCTTGCTCTCCACTGGAAGAAGCCCTCTGCCCCACCCATTTCTTTGTGGTTCACGCGCCTCTGGCATGTCATGTCGATGGAACTCTTAACATGCCGTATTACACGTACAGAACCCAAATTCCCTCATACCTGGTAGCCACTGATCAACCACTTCTTCAAACTGGAATACTCCTGTTTCACTCCTCCCCGACTCCGCGCCCTCCTGGCCTGTGGAGCTGAAGCTTCATCGTGAGATGCCCGATCCCACCAGATGAGAAATTCGCTATTCTTTCCCTAGCCCTCAACGGGGGCCCTGAAGGATCATTCCCGGGAAGCCCTGCTCCCTACTCTCCTTCCCACTTCCTCTCCTTCCTCCCCTCCAACTCCTATCCTTTCCCTCTTCTCTCCATCCTCTTTCTCTTTGTTTAGCTCCCTCTTTTCTTTCTCATTCACCTTGTCTTCGTTTCGCTCTTCCCAGCCCCTATGGTAGCCCACCAAAGCTCACCCTACGGCACCCCTGAATCCTTTACCTTTCCCTTCCCCTGTTCAGTTATTATGTTAAGTTGAGTAAAGTGTTTGTTTGCTCTTATTGCCATAGATATTATTTCCTAATCGGATTATGTCTTTAGGCTCAGCCCATACGATGCTAGACATGTGCGGCAAACTGCCAGTTGCTTTGGGTGACTCCCCTGTATATCACTGTGCAGCCTACTACCAGCATCTGCCTATTATATGCCTTGTACTGTCATATGTGTTTATGTTCTTTAATAATAATAAAACAGACTTGACGGAAAAAAGATACTTCGACAGGGAGCTTAAGTCTTCCCTAAAAGAGGTTGTGGAAGCCATTTTCGCCAAGAGGAAGAGAGATCCTCCCTATCTCTCACCGGAGGAATCCAGAATCGATAAGGACCTGAGATTGGGTAGCCTAAGTGCTAGAACAGACCATGGTGAACATGGCGGCACAATTAGCAAGAGCGACCATGTTGGCACAATGGAATTGGGTGTCCCTCACGGCACAAGTAGAATGAGTGGCCTTCATGGCACAAAAGATGGAAAATACTCCTGCAGACTGACACTGATGATTTTTTAGACGATGATGAGTTTGAAAACCATGTGGACAAATAGGTGCTCGACCACATGAGACTTTTGAATCTGATTTCCAGGATGAAGATTTACAGCAACATTCAACATCGAAGGCAAGTAAGGACCCATTGGTTGCTGAAATGTTTAATCCCATCCTCATTGCTCACCCAAGAGGATCAGACTGATGGCCTATGGACCACGTGACTTCTATTATTGAGTTTTGGATTTGTACGTTTGTTGATAGGGAGACTCTGAATCTGATGAGGGCTGAATGCCCAAGACCATTCTTGGATAACAAAGAAGGAATAACACCAAATCTGGATCCAGAATTAATGACTTTTCTTTTTAAATCTGGGAAAGACCCTAGGAAAGGCCTGGTGTGCTGCCTTGAGCAGTGCCAGGATAGATTGTTGGGCACCCTGGGTCCGGTGGCCAGGATCTCAGACATGGCTGAGGAGGCTGCTTTTAAGAACATGCCCATGGATGTTGAGTTACTCAGGGGCTGGAGCCCATGGGCCTTATGCCTGCTTGGAGTGCCAATGCCGGACTAATTGCTGAAAGAAGAAGAGGCATACTTATGAGGATTAGTCCTAAATTGGGCAATTTAGCCAACAAGGAAACTCCAGGTGGCCCAAATGGTCTACTTTTTGATGAGAGTTTTGCTAAAACGTTAAAGGCCGAATCCCTTGTACTCATGGCAACAGCAGTAGACCCCAAGGAGCTGGCGATCAAAGAAAGCCTCAAACCATTACTTGGTTTTTCCCACACAAAGGTAGGGGGAAGGTTATGCTTTTTTATTCCAAAACTGGCCCAGCATAATAAAGGATTCATGGTTGCTGCAATCTATGAAGGGTTTCAAAATACAGTTTTAGGACACCCCTTACCAAAGGAGTCAACCAAGGGAGTTATCTTTAGAGCAGGACCAAATGACACTGGTAGATAAAAGGTTACCCAAATGATGCACAAAGGGGGAATTTCCAAGGTTATGGACTCAGAGAAGGGTTTTGTAAGTACTGTTTTCTTAGTCAAGAAAAAGGACAAAGGTTGGCGGCCTGTAATAAACTTAAAGGAGTTTAACACGTTTTTAGTATACAGGCACTTCAAGATGGAGGGGATCCATCTTTTGCAAGACGTTTTAAAGCAGAAAGACTGGCAAGTGAAGTTGGACCTGAAGGATGCCTACTTCACAATCTCCATGGATGTAGGTTCTCATAAATATTTACGATTCAGTTGGAGAGGTATTTTGTACCAGTTTTCCTGTCTTCCCTTTGGTCTGTCATCATCCCCATGGTGCTTCACCAAGCTACTATGCCCTGCAGTTGCTTTCTTGAGAAAGAGGACAGTGCTCTTAATAATTTACCTATACAATATATTATTGATGTCTCAAGATCAGGAGGAATTGCTCGAGCACATGTAGTGGACAAGGGAGCTCCTAAAGGCCTTAGGGTTCATTATCAATATAGAGAAATCTATCTTGACTCCTACACAGAATTTTGGATCTCTGGGGTTTCAGGTGGATACCAATTTGGCCCAGCTTTGTCTCCCTCAGAAGAAACTGACAAAAATAAAGTCATGTCCTAGCAAAGGAAGGGGTGACTCAGAGATCTGGCAAGGGTGGTAGGACTTTTGTCGTCCTTGATTCAGGCCGTCTCCCAAGGTTCTTTGTATTACAGGGCTCTCCAGAGACTGACAACCCTAGGTTTGAGGAAGAGTCTTTGGTATGCAGATGCAATTCCCCTGTCCCAGGAGGCTCAAAAGGACTTAGAGTGGTCGTTGCCCAACCTGGAGAGCTGGAATGTCAAGGCAATTTTTAGGAACGTTCCGTAATTCATTGCAGAATCAGATGCAAGCAACCTGGCTGAGGAGCAAGGATAGGAGAGATAGAAACTGGAGGGAAATAGTCCAGGAAGGAACAATCCTTACACATACATTTTTTGAGATGTTAGCAGGGCTGAATGCTTTGATGAGTTTCAGGTCTATTATAGCAAACAGCGTGGAGTTGCTCCGGTTGGACAATTTCATGGTTGTATCATACATCAATCGTTTTGGGGAAGCAAGATCGAAGCAACCTGCAGATCTAACCAGGAAAAATATGGTATTTTTGTTGGGAACAGAACATTTTCTTGAAGGCAGAGTTCATCCTAGGTCAGCAGAACCAGAAAGCAGATTGGAACTCAAGGTACTTGAGGGACACCAGCGACTGGTAGCTGAGCGCAGTGTGCTTCAAAACGATTCAGGATTTATGGGGTCTCTTTCAGGTAGACCTGTTTGCCAGCAGATTGACATTTCAAGTAAAACGGTATTGCAACTGGAGGCCAGACCCCAAAGCATTAGCAGTAGACGCTTTTGTGCAGACTTGGGTCAGAGAGAATTGCTATGCATTCACACAGTTTGTACTGATCCAAAGGATATTTTTAAAAGTACGGAGGGAACGATGTTGCATCATTCTTGTAACACCGTTTTGGACTTCTCAGGCTTGGGTTCCTGGCGTAATAGAATTAGCAGTAGAAGTTCCCTGTCTGATTTTTTGTGAGCGCAGGCATTTTACGAAGGACTGGGAGGAGAGATTTAGTACTAGAAGGAAACTTGAACCTTCTTGTTTGGAGGATTTCAGGGGATCTCATAGATACTCTGGCCTTTTGAGAGAGGCTAAGAATCTTCTGGATGAATCATGGGTGCCAGGCACCAGGAAAAGATACAGAGAAGTGTGGAGAAAGTGATGTAGTTGGTGCTTGGGGAGGAATTTGGATCCCGTGGAGGCTCTTGCAGTATGAAATGGTAAACTACCTTGCTGAGCTGTTCAATTCAGGCTTGGCCTATAGAACAGTTAATTGTTACAGATCAGGTGTTTCGGCAGGACATTCTTTGATTAATAATTTTGCTATTGGTAGTGACCCTTTAGTCTGCAGGGTGATGAAGGGAATAAGACTTTCACAACCATCTAGGGCTCGGTATGACTCGCTATGGAACGTCAATCTAGTTGTTGACCTTTTTGTCTCCTGGCTAGATAATACTTATCTCTCTTTGAGGCAAACATCGTGGAAATTAGCGACCTTGCTCTGCCTAATCTCTGTTAGAAGAGTCTCAAATGTTAAGGCTCTAGAGGTTTGCAGTAGGTTTCATTTCCCAGATTGAGTCTACTTTGACATTTGGAAAAAGACCAAAACAACGTCTGAAAGCATTATCAAGCATTATCCAAAAAGTTGTGTGTGGTGAGTTGCATGAGACAAAAAATGCTAAAATGTAGACCTGCTGGAGAGGATCAATTGGTGTTTTCCCACGTGAAACCCTATAAAACGATATCAACAGCTACTATTTCACGTTGGGTAAGAGCAGTGATGTCCGAGGCTGGAATTGATTTGACCAAGTTTGGAGCTCACTCCTCTAGGGGTGCTATGGCTAGAAAGGTTTTTTGGGCAGGTGGTTCTCTGGCAGACATTGTTAAGGTGGCACACTGGTCAAGTGCTAGTACTTTTGCAAAGTTTTATCATAAGCCAGTGGAGCATGTGAGCAGTCTGGCGCTGGGGAACTTCAAACATGCATAATGGTAGCCTCCGGTCTTGTAATGAAATGGTGATTCTCCAATTAGCATACAGAGAGAATCTTGATTTAATTAAAGACAACGGAGGCTAACATTATCCCACCCACCACTACCAATTCATTTTTTTCAGTCTTATAAATGGATTAGTTGATTTGGTTTATGGTAATTATATCATTAACTTGATATTACTTTACAGAATGAAATGGTTATTATTTCCCTGAGAATTCTTTTCGTATCACTTGGTTTCTTCTTTCTTTCAGATAATCATTTGCAGTAAGAACTTTTTCAGTCAAACCAAAGGAGCATCTTTTGTTTCGTCGCAATCTAAAAGTGGAATATGCTTAGTGACATGGAGTTATATAGTGCTGTGAAAATTCTAAACCAGAAGGTTTTGTTTATGATGCGTTTTTGCCACTAAAGGGCTGCATGTTGGGGCAGCAATAAAAGGTTTATGCTTAATGTTAGCCTCCATTGTCTTTAATGAAATCAATATTCTCTCTGTATGCTAATTGGAGAATCGCCGTTCTGCTCCATAATCTGCTTTCACACTGTCTACTAGCTCTTGCAGGAGGCATTGTGACAACACAGGAATAACACTGTCATCTTAGGTCTGGTTTGACAGTGCAGCTTTCATCATACCTTCGTCATCACCAAACAAGAACTGAAATAAGCAGTACTGATAGCCAGACTTAGGTTAGGCTGAGTCCACATATCGCTCTTCCTCTATGCAAGCTTTGATTGGGAGGAGGATGTGCGCTTGTGGTAAAAACAAGTGCTTATATTGTACCACAATATTGTGAAGGTAAGTAAGTATAACATTCGAACTATTAAGGCACTTGATATTTGGGCACCAATATTTAGGGTTCAATGGTTTTATAAAATATCTACTTGTCCACTGGAGAAGATGCTTTGGAAATCTACTTGATTGGTAAAAAAAAAGTACTTGTTCCATTTTGTGCCATTCAGTGAGGTGAAAAAGTAGGGTAGCATTTTCATTATAGCATTCAAAAGAGTGATGTATGGAATGCTTGAATTAATCTCTGGTAATTGTGCAGGCCGCATCCCAATCCGCCATTACTTTGCACACCATGCTAAGTCAATTTGGACCCAGACATATGCAAATCAGTCTTGGATCTGCTCCAAGTCAAGCCCGAAATGATAGGGAAGGTCCTCCATGAACAAGAAACCCAGGACTAGTTTTGCCCTAGTTAGGGCTGATCAGCCAGTTATAGTTTGGCTCCACTGCTGCACTTTCGCTTTCCCCTGACGAATCCATATATTTTGGAGAGGTAGGGGCAAGAGAGAGGCAGAGGCTCAGAGGCTGTGGATAAGGAAATTGTAATGATGAGAGCAGCGGGCTGATACCAGGTTTTATAGGCCGCTGCTGCTCCACTGTCTTTAATGGAGCTCTCAACATTCCAATGTTCTAATATAGCCTTATAGCCCGGAGTAGCAGGTTATAGCAGACAATAATGGCCTGTTTCGGCGTTAAAAACCTGAGCCATAGTTAATTGCTGGTACTGTGGGCTATAAGGCTATTAGAGTATGCAGCCCCATGAGTACAGAATGTTCTAAATAAAAGAACAAATACATGGAGGGGAGTTTGGTTAGCACTCTTAAGTAATTGTTCTTTTTGAGTGTCATTCACATTGTACTTCCACCCATGATAGTAAACAGTATGAGGAAGGGTCCGCCCACTTCAGGAATTGGCTCTTTTGCCCTGTGGGTGAAAGCCATTTTGCCTGATCAAGTTTGCACATCGTCTGAAAATTATAGTATTTCAGTATAAAATCTGATAGGCCAGTACTTTAGTTTTCCATTTACTCCTATTGGACCCCTTACATTTCTTTCTTTTTCCATTTTTTCTGTTTTTAGAGCACCCAGCAGCTTCCAGATTGAGCTATGAAGTTGCTCGCTTGCAATAAACTACATCTACAATCCACATCCCTCACAGCCACGGTTTTTTAAAGTATATGAGCATGTTGGAATGGTATTGTCCATAGTATATCATCGTTTTAACATCCCACAATGGCTGCAGTGTTTAGAAGCAAAATGTTAGCCTTTATGGAGCGATACAAAGATACACTTTACTATATAAAATTCCAAGGTAGCCGTCCACTGCTATCTTTAATTTTCTTTGTACTTAACTTTTTATTGCAAACATATGCCTGTCACGTTTAGTTGGCAACATTTTTCCTTTTATGTGCTTTTAATTTATCATACATATGGTTGTTGAGTTTCTATGCGTGTTTTATTGTGAATGTGTGAATAGGTGAATTCAAGAATGAGTCAGTGGATGACTGTGGTCCCCCTTTTTCAATGTTGCCACTTGTACCACACTGCCTCTACACCATACCCTTACGGTGTTTGGGGGCTTTTAAACTGACCACGCAGCGACTCGCCATGATCATGGGGGAGTTGCAGGACTGCCTGCCTATTTGTGTCTGGCTGCGATGGCAGATGCTCTACATTTCATGATTTCCCCTCGTGGGTTTCAGGACTTATACACCGGCCACACTGCGACCTGCCACTTTAGAGGGGGGTTGTATGACTGCCTGTTCACATTTTTCTGGCTGTGACGGCGGTTTTTCACTATGACGTGAGCTACAGTGCCGGTCTCCATACTGACCACACCGTGCCCCTCCTATGGTATTACATCACGATATTGGTTCCCAGCACTCATTCCCCTTACAGGTTTTAGTGCACTCCTGCCTTAAGCTATTCCCAATCACCTTGGAGGTTATCTACGTAGTGTCTCATTAACGCAAGATGTGCAGTAATACAGCAGCATATCGAATATGGAGTGGGCTCCATTCTCTTGTTAAATTTGTTTGCAACGTACCCATGTTGTTATAATGCATGATTTAAGTTTGTTCAGCAACACTTTGGTGGGAGTAGATGACTGCACCTCCAAAGAGCCCATACAATTTGCATAAAGTATTTCCGGTACTGCCTGGTCCTATGTGCCTCTTATAATTCCTTTTACAGTTGGGCGCTACTGGAAGTACCAGTGGCCTGAGGGTGGATATCACTTTCTCTGTAAATAGGTAAGATATCCAAGATATTAAGTAACAAACCACCCACACAACAATAAGGACATGCGTCCTTGTGATTGTCAACTTTGTGACAATACAGGCGTATGCCATAGATGATAATGGACAATAGCACATAATGTATGGAGATGCGCACTTGAAATCCTATAAGTGATGTGTATATAGATGACTTGCAATTTTGATCTATTTCCTTTTTTCCTTCTTTGATTTCCTAGAACGACGGCGGACCCTCAACACACACGGGCCATCATCGTTGTGGCCACCTTGATCACTGGCTGGCCAGTATATTTTATATTTATAACACTGCAAACAGAGTGACTAAAATTTTGGGTCCTGATGAATGCCCTGGAACCCCTTCTGGGGACCACTCATGGGCAGAAGCATGTTGACCATTGAGAGGGGTATATATGGTTTACAACCCCGGTTCTCTTTTTAGACTTATCCCAGTGGACCTAAGGAATAAAGTTATTTTGGCCCTATGGAGGTAGTTTTAACTATCACCACACTGTATATTCACTTGCACTCTGTCCCTCACTGACCTTATTCCATCACTCATCAAAACACCTCTGCTCCTCCTAACTAGGGGAGATGTAGCCCACACCATGGACTTCACAGTCCGGGTGTGAGGAGGGGACCCAATGATGAAGATTGTCACCCTCGGATGAGTGAGGGTTCTCGTCCTAAAGAAGGATTTCTCCCTTTTGAGCAGGTCCATCATTTTCATCAACATACAAACAGTTTTTGGCTATAAACTAGCTGTAGGAAGGTAGGATCCTTCTGCATGGTTACCCCCACTTTTTGCCTGGTGCTAAGCTGTTTTTGACTAGTCTGACTGGGGTCCTGCTAATCAGGACCCCGGTCTCTCTGCTTTCTCCCTTAAATTGTTATGTTCAGTACTAAGGTACATCCCAGATTGGTTACTGGGGTACCCTTATCAGTCCCTATTATATGGTACTAAGGTACCCAGGGCATAAGTACCCCAGAGAATCCCCCATGGGCTAAAGCATGCATTATGCCACCCATGAGAGACCATTCAAAATGGAACTACAGGCCTTCCATTGCAGCCTGTGTAAGCTGGTACTAGCACCACTTACTAAAGATATAGGTTTCCTATATCTAGGGTCACTGCACTTAAAACCTGTACGTTACCCCTATAGCAGGTCTTATCAATCCTGAAGGCAGGGTGCTTGGTTCTAAGTGAGAGGGTGCCCCTGCATGAGCAGGACACTCCTATAGCCTACGGAGTACATTCTCCCAGGCTGTAAGTGAAGCAGCCATATACTATATAGAGGGGCACGCGTAATTACGCGATGACCATCTCGAAACTGGCCGCAACGAATCCTATCATGTTTGGTATCAAACATGTTGGAATCATACCTCCACACTGTAAACGGTGTGGGAGGTATGATTCCAAGCACTAGAAGAGCCCTCCGTTAGGCTCTCAGTGTTCCCGGTGCCAGCCTGCTAGACCCGGACAGCACAAAATGGTTGCTGCCGACCAGAGACACAATTTTGCCCCCCTGCTGCTGAGCCAAGCTTGAGCAGGGGAAGGCAGAAGAATAGGCATCCTGTCACAGGGAAGTGTGACTACCTCCCAGACAAGATTTAGTGTATTGGGGCCGGGTGGGTGCGCTTGCCAGCGACACTCAGTCTGCATGAGGGGCACATTTGGTGTCAGTTAACAAGAAAAAGGGTACGAAGTTCCTAAGTGATGTATTAATCACTCACAAGATAAATACTATAAAAGGTTCTACAGGTCGTAAGGAGGGGGAATCCTCCTTGCGGAACTAGGGCCCTCACACACCCAGCAAGCTAGGTGTCATGCTTCATCATATGGGCCTGCTCCTCGTCGGGCCAGCGCTGCAATGCCCGACGGGCACCCTTAAAGGGGCTCTTTATCGGAGATCTTTTGTTCCTTGCCGTAAGGGTGACGTGGGTGTGAGGGGCCTACGTGAGTGTAGATGTATGAAGTGGTGATAAAAAAGGTAAGGGAGTCCTCTGTTGTAAAATGTATTCTGCGAGGAACCCAACCTGATTAAAAGTCAAGAGGGAGGGGTAAATCTTTTGTTATAATGTGACAAAACGAGTACTCAACTCCCAGGAGGTCAACATGTTTCTCGCCTAATGTTGTCAAGAAGTGATCATGGGCGGTTCTTCAGGACCATGTGAATAAAAGTGAAACTATCTACACGCGAGTGGTGAAGTGCAATGCTACCTACCATTGGTGGTCCCCAGGGACATTACCCTTGGGGAAATGAGGCGACCTAGTTAGGTATAAAGATATGCCTCATCAGTTGCAGCGGAGAGTAAAAGACACAATGAATGGTGTCTCTGCTCCAATTCGGAGCCCGTCAGCCGACTTACCCCGCTCCGCTGCTCCCAGGATTTGGTGTCCCCATGCATAGTGCAGTTCAAACCAGCTCTGGGAGCCGTTGGCTCCCGCTCTGGCACAAAACTGGACAAAGGACATGGGGTAACCTCCCCGCTGTCCAGACCCTACCCTGGGAGGGTCCCCTGAATCGTCCCAACCCTTTCCTAAGGGTACTTAAGGGCTTACCTGTGGGTGGGTCCCTAGATTCGTCTTGGGACAAGATTCAGATCAGACACCACTTCTTCTACCGTCTGTGCACTCTGGACTTCGCTGACCTGCGTTTGGGCTCGACTTCATCCCCCTTCTAGTCTGCTGCATCGTCTGTGCACCGTACAGGAACCTTCCAAGGACCATGGGCATCAAAGTCACCTGAAGGAAGCTCCCTTGAAGTGAAGGAGTCACTTCCAGGCATTCTCACGCACTGCAACCAAGTCTACCGGTCTGCTGATCCTGAGCTCCTCCGGACTCCGAAAGGTTCTGCAACACAGGTGGTGGTTATCCACAGCTCTCGAGGCCTGCCCTGCCCTCTAAGTTTGAGGCCAGTATCCCTCGTGGGGGCTGTAACAACCAAACCCCTGTGCACTGCGTCAACTTGTAGTTGCAAAGGCTTGATGGCTTCCTTCCAAGAAGATCTTCGGGCTCCAAGTAGCCCCAACCTCGAGCATCTCCAGTGACCAGAATCTTCGGGCACACCGCATCATTGTGCATCGTTGCCTGCATCTTTTGGTGAGCTGCTTGAGGTCCTCTTGCGACTCCAGTGCCTCCAGCCTGTGGATACGTTTGAGGGTCACCTTTGTTTCTTTTGTGCTCCCCTGATTGCTCGGGGCCTGCCATGACTCCCCTGCTTGTGGTGAGTCCTCTGGACCTTGCTGGTCCCGACATTGCACCTTCTTCGACTTCTGTGTGGGTTGTATTTGCCAAGGCTTGTTGGTGCTCCCGCCGGACACCGACCCCTCAGAACTTGACATCCGATGTGGGACAGCTAGTGCATGGCTCCTGGTCTTCCTCAGCGTCGCCTGGTCCTCACAGCTGCACAGTCAAGGTCCTCGTCAACTCTCCTGCAACTCCAGACATTGGTGGGCATTCGTCTTCCAGATCTCCTGGTCACTCCTGAGTGACATAGACTCTGTCCCCTCTGATTGCAGGTACCTCTCAACTAGAATCCACCTTCGGATTCCACCGGACACTTTCACCTTAGTCACTAGCGGCACTTTCCTGAAGTCCTCCATTGGGTTCAACTGAGGTTTCCGACACCACTTCACACCTATGCACCCGGCTTCGCTGGTGTAGTTAACGTGAATACTAGGGTATCCACGGGTGAGGTGGCTTTCCAACCTTCTGTCTTCCACAGGGTTTCTTCAGGGTCCACTGGGACGGGTCCTTTTTCTTTAAAATTCCAACTGCGACTTACACGTTGATTTGTACGGAGCATGCAGTAGTGTTCCCACACTGCAAACGCTCTCCGTGGGGTGGTTCCTTGGGTATCCAGCACTTCTACGTCCTCTCGACATTGTCTTGAATCGAGTTGTGGTTCTTATACCACTCTTAGTATATGGTTTGGTCCCCCCCCAGGAGCCCACTGTATATTCTGTGCTATTTACTGTATTTCTATGGAAAGTATTGTGTGCATTGTGATTATCTACGGGTAGGAGATATCTAAACATGTTAGAGAGTATTATATAATAATTACATATTTTTATAAATACTTGGTGTGGTTCTTTTCAATTAATCTATACTATAAGATTGCATTCTGGTAAAACAAGCTGCTTTACACTCCTTCTGGACTAAGCCTGAAGGCTGCTCTCCACAGCTATCACTTAGAGAGCTTTCTAAGGTTGTCGAAGACCTCTGAGATCACCATAAGGGTTGTCTGGACTGGTGCAAGGTGCCCACTTACATTAGTGAACATCATATACCAGGCCAGCTTCTCACACTAGTTGTTAGTCCGATTTTTGTGACAATACCAGGCGTACTACAGTGTGAGTCGCATGATAGCGTGGGAGCAGTACGCACCTGGTTGGGCCAATCCATAGATCCCCAGTGTGAATATTATTACATAATACTATATAACATTCCTAGGTAGCCATCCAGTGCTATGTTTAATTTTCTTTGTACTTAACTTTTTATTGCAAACATATGCCTGTCACGTTTAGGTGGCAACATTTTTCCTTTTATGTACTTTAAATTTATCATACATATGGTTGTTGAGTTTTTATTCATGTTTTATTGTGAATGTGTGAATAGGTGAATTCAAGAATGAGTCAGTGGATGGATGAATTGATGCATGAGTGCAAGTTTGAGTGACACGAGTGCCTGTATGATGAGCTATTTAGTGCCTAAACTAGCCTGCTACTGAAGAGGAACATGCATGTAATAAGCCAGACCTACTTCCATTGCTAATGCTTATCTTTAACAGGTGACTACTGATGTCACAAGTAGAATGTAATACGAAATTAGTGACAGGTTTTTAAACTGGGAATGCAGGCTTCGATGTACAATAGGAAAAATAACATTAAAAAATCCTTGCTGGAGCATTGTTTAAATGCCCATTTTGTTGCTACTGCTGAATGGGGGCCTCAACCAATATATACTCATGCAATAGTAGAACAAAAAAAGAAAACTACTGGGTCATCTAATCGGGTTGTAAATGGGTCTTCCTGCATAAGGGATTGTCTTTTGTACCTTTAGAAAACTGATGCATCATTTGTTCTGTAACAATACCTATTAAGTTTAAATGCTGTGATATGTTAGTTATTTATCTTGAGCTTACCTTTCGAAAGGTGAGTAAAGCTGTCAAGAAACTCCTCATACGTCTGCTCATGGCTGTTCAAAAACTGATCAAGCACCTCCTGAATTTTCTTATCCTCTTCCATGATATCATTCCGGCCGCAAGCAAGGTATCCCTCTGTAATATCCTACATCAAATACAAACAAACAAACAATGATAAATGTTGTGATGTTACTAAATGCAAGGGATGATCTTTCGGTAGAACTTTAAGTTTTGACTGACGTCTGGAGAAGCGAATGGACGGGCCAACTTCAATTTCTAAAAGAAATTCATTTGACATTTACCGGTTAACCTTCAATCAGCAATCCATTGCCTCGGAATTCATTCATGGATGGAGTCAATCATACCTGGCCCTCATGGGTTGCTGCTAGGCTCTCTGGAAGTCTACGCTTTGCATGAGCAGGGCAGCAAAGACATTTTAAACCCAGAATGTCCCTAAGGATTCTTTCAACATCCTGCTCGCCAGTTCCTGGGATGAAGGTATTTCTTCAATAGATGCATGCCTTCTCTGGAGTTGTACAATCAACAACAAAGATGTACTACTGACGTTGATCCCTGTCATGTAATTATCAGATCATTGGTGGAATTTTGGTTTGTCATATGCCCCAGGATTTAAGTTCTAGAACAAGCTTAGCCCGGACAGTTCTACAAGATTTCAATATGTACGTCCTGATCTGCGTGTCACTGAGCACTGGGGGGGATGGGTGAGCGCGTAGCTTTGTAATGTCATGTCATTTGATTCCAAGAACGAAGCTTGGCAATGAGCGGTAAATGATGGTTAGAATGGATGCTGGTCAAGTTACAATACAAAATGTCCTACTAATGTTGCCAATATTAAACTGGAAAAGGTAACAATGTAACAGGTTGCAACTGAATACACGTAAGGAATTGAATGAATTTAGAGACATGGCGTAACACTATTACCACCCATGCTCTAAGAGCACCACAAGGCAGAGGAACCCCTTGTGTACACAAGCTCGCTTCTCACATCCTATGTTTCCAGTTTGTTTCGAACTACCTGAACAAGGTAATAATACTACTTCCGCCCTGCCTAGAGATACCCAATCAAAGGCTTTATTTTGAAAAATTGATTCAGTCAAAATAATTGTGGGACTTTCTCCATTTATCAGCCTCGTCTCACCACTGGTCTGTGGTCACAATCAATACAATAGCCACCATAGCCATGATGTCAATACCTTTGTTTATTTGTGGAACCTAAAAATATAGGACAAATCCCATTTCCATTCGAGAAACAAAGCTGTTGTCATTCATTTGAAGTACAATTCATATGGGGGGGAAAGGCATTCACCTAAAGGTACGACCCAGAAAAGTTGCAGCCTTAACATATATAGAAATATAGCTTTATAGCCCACCGTATATACCAGAGCTGAAGTTAATAGCTGGTACAGCGGGCTATAAGCCTGTTAGAATATACCACCCAACGAGGGCCGAACTCTCTAATTAAAAACACAAAGGCCTCCCGGAGACTGAGCCGAGGGGGTTGCCTTGGGGAACAATTGGGGTTTGAAATCTTACACGGTGCAAACATCAAGGTGCCGGAGTCAAGGGGTTTTAAAACTTAGCAGTGAAAAGTCACAGGTTGAAAGTTAAGAAATGAAAAAAGCTTGATTGTGCTGGTCTAAGGATGGAAGCTGGCCAGGAGACAAAAAGTTACAAGCTGTGAAAGTTACTGTTGTTACAGAACACTACAAGTTTTAAAAGTCGTGCGAAGCACATTGTAGGTCCTAGTGAGTCATTCTGACTCCATCACCATTCAAGAGCTATAAAAAGATTCCCACGCGCTGGTACAGAGTTTCAATTTCTCCCTTCAACCTCATCACCGCAGGGGGGAAAAGGAAACAGTTGGGAAAGAAATTTGAAACAAATTTGATTACCTTGGAATAAGGCTCTCATCGTCATCGAAGGTGGCACCTACGACAGTGGGGGGGGGCATTTTATCAAAAGAGAAATATATTGGCATTGGTCTACGTGCAAAGCCTGCAGTACACTGACAGGAGTGATTAATACTAGATGGCACATAAACCCCAACAAAACTACTATTTACTTCACTGTTGAACACTGCAAGATCACTTCTACCACTTTCCAGCCGCCACAGGGCTTTTCTAATTGGAAGTGAATATTCCACTTGCATCATTCAATGGTTAGGTTTGCTTTTCTGCTGTCTGGCACCTTTACCAACCTGCTGCTTTGCAGAAAGTATTGGTTCAATATACTGATTATTCACACTCAGTGCAATTTATCCAAGTAGAAATGATTGCTTAATTATGCAAATGCAGTGCTTTGTATGGGATGTGTTATTGCACACATGCTACTGGTTACTGGAACATGGCACCACAAAGAGGCAGCGGCAGGGAGAGAAGCTTTCCGTTGGGGTTGGCGGTTGGGGCCATGCTGTGGGACACATGGTGAGTGGCCACAGGTGGTGATTTCTATGCTGCAAACAACATGGTCTGAAATACAGAAATAATTGTGAGCAAACACCAGAATGATGAGCAACTCCTCTGAAATATGACTCAGCACACAATGATTTCCAGCATCCTCCTGGTGGTTTTGATGCACAGTCTTGTGGTGTGCAACAGGAAGTAAAGCATTGTTTCTTGCTATTTTTGAGAAGGCTGTTTCAATTCCTCGAAATTGTTGTGCTTGTTTTCAAGATGAGCCTTGAATCCGCTGTCGGCAGGTGGGTGTAGGAGAGAGAGAATCCTATTTAAATAAATTGATAGGTTACAAAACATCAATTACCAATGGTAGGTATCCACCAAGGTCATATCTTCCGACATTATTAAGGTTCTATTTTCCAAGAAATACAAGGGATCAACTCCCTGCTGAAACTGAATGCCCAGAATATTTTTATGGACGACAAAGAAGAAGATTTCAGAGTCTCTACACCTGCAGCCCTGCTCATCGCCACTCTTGGTGAGCAGCACAGATGTGGGATTAATTCATTTTTTCAGGGGGAGGCTAGGGTTGTACAATGCCAAAGTCGCCCAACTGGTACCACAGCTACAGATGATAGTTTTGAATACACAAAAAGGAATTTTGGGGTACAAAATTGGAGGTGATGGTCTCGCTAGACGAGGTGATTAGTACACATGGTTCTTAAGGGGAGGAGATGGCATGGCCAAGAGTCGGGCCAAGATGACTGTATCATCCACCCTTCGCCTTCCGAGACAATGCAAGGGGGATCAACTACGACAAAGGAAGCATACCCCGCACACCCGCAGCAATCAACCTCCTAATGTGATGTCTGTGTGCCCAGAAGCCCTCTGTGCTTAAGATCAAGCCCCGCTGTACGGGCTGGTGCAGCTGGGGAAAATAGCGGCCAAGAACACAAGGTCAAAAGAGATCCGCTTGCCAGAGGAGAGAACCAGATAGAGAGTGTGATGGTGATAAGAAGGACACCCTCCCTGCTGCCATGACGCTAAAAAAAGAAGTAACGGGGGTTCAGGAGTATCAGTGTCACTGGAGGAACAGTTCAGAAGGTGGAAGAAAGCTCCAGGCATGCAGAAAAGGCCCACTGTCCAGCGTGGGTAACAAGCAGATTGTAAAGGGCCCCTGAAGTAGGCTTGTTCCCAGATTGGGCCACTGAGGGCACACACAGCGAGATTCACACTGCCAGGGCATTAGAAATGAGGTGCCCTGTGTGGCTGTTAGACCAGTCATCTTTAGGGTGGTCTTTCCCCAAACCTTTTGCCTTTTACTTCCTGTTTTGCCGATTCTTTTTGTTGGCCTTAGAACTCTGAGCACTTTACCACTGCTAACCAGTGCTAAAGTGCGTGTGCTTGTTGCTAAACATGAAGACATTGGTGCATACTTGATTGGCAGATTTGATGTACTGGTAAGCCCCTGTAAAGTGGTATACCATATACCCTGGGCCTGTACTTCAAATGCTACTAGTAGGCCTGCAGCACTAATCGTGCCACCCACACAAGTAGCTTTTCAAACCTGCATCAGGCCTGCCACTACAATGTCTGTGTGTGCAGTTTACTGCCACTTCGACTTTGCATTTAAAACTACTTGCTAAGCCATAAACTCTCCTTTTATTACATATATGTCACTCCTAAGGTAGGCCCCAAGTAACCCAAAGGGCAGAAGGGCAGTGTGCTATGTATGTAAAATGTAGGACATGTATCTTTTTGTTTTGCATGTCCTGGTAGTAACAAACAACCTACTTTGTTTTTCACTACTGTGAGGCCTACTCCTCCCATAGAGTAGCATTGGGGATTCCTCAATACACTTTTAAGTTGTAATTCCTGATCAGAGAGGAGTAGCTTTTCCATGTTTCATATGTTTGGAATTGCAATGATAAATCCTCCGTACTTGTGAAGTTGGATTTAGCATTACTGATTTAGAAATGCCACCTTTAGAAAGTGGAATTTTCTCTGTATTTACTGCTCCGTGTGACTGACAGCCTTTCTCCAATACATGTGTGGGGTGGGTGACAGCTACACTTTGTGCATTTCCTCCAGATAGCCACAACACAGGAAGAATCGGTGTGCCTGAGTACCCATCAACATACATCCGTATTTTGACGGCCTTGTCTGGGAAGGATAGAAGGGAGGGGGCAAGCACTTCACTTGAACAGGCAGTGTCCTGTCCCCACACAAAGGACTGATCACTCCCCACAGATAGCCTGGCAGACAGGACTGGGTAGAAAGGGATACTTGTACACTTCAGATAGCTGCTTTGAAGTCACCCCCATATCAAAGGCACTTTCAAGTATAAGTACTAGGCCTCTGACCCCCTAACATCAGACACTTCTGTATCTAGAACTGAAACTCTGTCAGAAGGACTGCACACTTGGAAAGCCTGCTTTTATCCTGTGTTACTCTGCTGCCTGCTGTTTTCTGATTCTGATGAAGGAGAGCTGGACTCTGCCTTCACTCCAAGTGATCTCCAAGGGCTTGTTGGCTGGCCTCCTGTTGCTTGAGACTCAGGAAACCAAAGTCTCTACGCATGCTGCTGTGCCTGGCTCACTAGAAGTGATCCAGATACTTATAACATGGATTTCGACACATCTCTTGTCTGCGTGTAGCAGAATCGGTGCATCGACCCATCGGCCCGGTTGCGGGAGTAAAATGGTTGCATTGCATGGGAACCAGCACTTTGCCTCCCAAGAGCGATGCATCGGACAGCGTATTGCCGCCGCTGCAGCATGGTGAGATAGACGCATCCCCTTGACTCTATGGCAGAATCCAGCCCATTGGACGACGCCCCTCAACTCCGGCACCAGTCTTTGGAACTGACACATCGCCTTCACTGCGTGGAGAAGATGGACGCATCCCGTTGTTTGCAACCAGGAAAGGTACTTTGTTCACCGGGGCCTGCGTGTGTCCTGAAGCCGGCCGGCGCTCCATCACAGTCGACCCAAACTTTGACTTTGTCCCATATCCCACACGACCTAAAGTAACCTTTTTAGCGCTACTTGCCTCTAAGCGCTTTACTGCATTTATGATCATATCAAGGTGTCCATAAATAAACACATCATTTTCCTTATTTTGTCCAGCTGACTTTGGGAATGTCGTTATGTGTGGTAAGAGTGTCCAAGTGCCGATTAAAATCCTCTACTCTCTGCTTGTGGGATAATTCAAATCTCAATGTCTATACATTGGATTTTTGTAGTTTTGGTCTTGTGTTCAGAATACAATAAACTATCTTTCTAAACCTGTCGTATGTTAGGTGGTCTGAAGCCCTAATCTGACCACATAGCATCATTTGATAGATCAGGGGCATATATCCATGAGCTGACCTTCATAACATCACTCAACACAATGACCAACAATGAGACAACAGCTCTACAAAGACTCCAGACACAATGGTTCTATTAAGACTCCAGACACCCTGGCCACTGAATATCGTCAAAGAAAGCTCAACAAAAGATGGTAAAACACCTGTTGGAAGCGTACATGCAAGAAACAGCACCCCTTGGGGCTCACAGCGAGTCAACCCGGCAGAACTCTGGAATCACCATGGCACTCACAAAAACAGACTTCATCGATATATCACAACCGTTTAAAAACAAATTAAAAGAAGAGATCAAATCCAACCTAGGCAGGGAAGAACATAGCCTGCACTCTGATTTAAATGAGAAAATTACGGCCCTACACCAGGATATTGACTCTGCTGGGACATGAGAATTGGAGGAGGAAAATACACTCCAACGCCCCGAGAGGCCAAGTACATGCTATACGGGCACAGGATCTGGAGAACTTGATGTGAAAATATATGCATTGGGGGCCTGCAGGAAGGGGCAAAGGCTACAGACCTGCGACAACTCATGAAAGGACTCCTCGAATCTCTACTCTATGAGACCATGAAGAGGTCAAGATGAATTGAGTTCACAGGGTGAGTCAGCAGATCCTGGGTGACTCACGTGAACACAGATATTCTGGTGAAGTTTTACGATTTTGATTGAAAGTAGCAATATTGATGGCAGAGTGCAAACAGCATTAGGTTAAATACAATGAATTTGAATGCTCACTTTTTCAAGATAGCCATATAACACTGGCGTGCCAAAAATGGTTTCGCCCAATCACGGACAAACTCCGAAAAGGTAAAATAAGATATCTTTAGCTATATCCTTTTGGAATAGCATTAGAGTTTTCGAAGGAACAATACCAGACAGCTAGACTATCTGAATCAGCGAGGATACTGGGACTTCAACTGGATTGGAATGAGGACGGGAATAATCACCCTGAGCCAGGAGGTAGATGGAAGTTGCCTTAACTCCAGCAAATGAAAGGAATGAGATATCGCACAAAAGACTAATGTTACTCCTATTACAGGCCCTCTCTAGGTATCTCCGATACTACACTCATGGACACACGGGGCTGAGATGTGTTGGATAAGGTAACATGTTCTTCTAATGCTGTAAGATTAATGGATACGTTGGATACGTTCACACCTACCATAGACAAAACATAATGAGGGCCATCAATACTGAGAAATCAATACTGAGTTAAGACTTTTAAGTTAAGGGACTGGGTGGAATCCACGGATCTCCCAAGGAGGGATCATGATTTTTTAATCTTCTCACCTTGACGGTGCAATGGTAGACCACTTGGTGGTTTGGGGAGTTTCCGTGGGAAGGGTGGGGGCACCTTCTTATGCACCGTTATACTTGCTATTGCTAAAATATGTTGTTCCTGCTCTTATTTTCTTTCTCGGGTTACTAAGATTGCCTCGCTTATACTGGGGATTGTTACGGGGTTAAGTCCACCTCCACTCTATCGCGACACCATACTCTTGGCCACACACATTCCAAGTGTCCCTAGTCACACTACTCCCAACCACAGAGATACAGCTTGGCACCCAAACAAAGAGGCTCACTGTGCTACGAACCCATACCATTAGGCCCCATGGTTCAGATCCTTACACTCTCCCAATAAAAGGATAAAAGTATGGAACTGTGTAATATATACGATGGTGGACATTGTGGCAGTGGAGGAGACTCATCTAAAAAAAAGTGAGGAAACAGTTTCGCAACAAGAAATATACCTATCCCTTTTATGCTTCAGGCAGAACAAAACACAAAAGAGTCACACTCTTTCTACATAAATCACTTCCTTTCTGACTAAAGGAGATTGAAAGGGGGAAAGAGTACAGGGTGCTTGTGGTTAAGGGGACATTGGTGGGTTAGATGTTGACCATGGTTGTGGGAAATTCTCCCAAATTCGAGTCAAGACGTGTTCCTTGGCAACCTCATGGCCAGAGGTATAGCTTGAGGGGGTGTGACAATCCCCAAATAAATACATTCTTGGCATGGTAGTTGGGGCTTGGGGCCTGAGTCGGTCTGTGTTGGTTTTTCACATCATTTTGATTTCACTAAGAGGTTTTAACTTGATCACTTTTTGGATTTGGAACTTAAATATATGTAGTTATCGGATTAGCAAAAAAGTAGTAAATCAGCAGCCATATAAGTACTCATTGAATGGGTGCAAATATACACCTTTTTTTGAATGTACAAACATTGGCAGAGTATGCATGGAAAGCTGCACCACTCACAGGTTTCAAAGCATACTACTGGCAAGGAAACACCCAAAAGGTGCTTACAAATAGTCTAACACTGGCAATTATTCAAAATAGCATTCCAACCCATCGTTTTTCACTCACTGTGTCACACTTGACAGAGGGTCTTATTTAGGATTGTGCGGACGGAGTATAGGCACGCAGGGTGGCAGAAGACATTAGGTCTGCCGCCCTGCCTTCACTCCTCCCATCAAATTAAGAGATTGTCATGAACCACTGTTATGTAGGAAAAATTTGACAAATGGCTTTGTTAAGCATGACGGCCGTGAGTCAAACTTTTCAAAAGTTTTTATTTCTCAAAAACCAAAGATGGAGTTTGTTTTTGAAAAATAATAAAACTAATGGCTCCCAAACAATAGAGTTCCCCCATGGTATGGGGAAATCACTTTTCTTTTTTTACTGTCAGGTATATGGCTCTGGGGAAGAGGGACAGTAAAAAGCCATCTAACTTTCATCTAAACAGGGCTGATGATCAGATGGCTTATCTCCAAAGGCCCGTACTCCTTCGGGCTATCGGAGGAAGTTTTATGCAACTGGCGTAAAATTTGTAGTCCACCCAACATAAAATCAGGTGGGCAACTCTTGAGTTGGGCAGACAGGGTATTCTGTTGCTGTTGCCATGGATTACCCTGTTAGTCAAATTCTAAATCAGCCCGAGATACCTACCTAATGAAAATCAGTATTGACTCGGCTCCTCATGGGAACAGCCCATCCCAAACTTTGGTCATCTCACCCATTGAGAAATTTGAGATCTACACCCCCCAAAACTCACTGACTAAGCTACCTGCTCAGGGCGGTGGCATCTGGTTTCGACAAAGGTGACCTCATTGTCATGGGGTATTTCAATGCAGTCTGGGATATCTCCATTGATAGGATGGGCCCAGCTCTAACACACACAGGAGTTCTCTCTAAACAACTAAAAAACACTTTTAAGGCGTAAGGCCTCTGTAACATTTGGAGAGAGCTACATCCAAATGATAAGGAATACACATTATTCTCCCCTGTTCATAGAACCTATTCTAGAACTGATCATATTCTTGTAAACAATGACAGTGACAATCACCTCTGAGATTGGGCAGATAACTGTATCGTACTATGCTCCGGGAATGGTTCATCTTGCCTGGCAATGTAAACCTCATAGAAATTGACTGTCGATTCTCCATCCTATGTTCTTGAGGGATCAAGTCCAGTGAAAAGAACTTAGAAAGCACATTAAACAATACTTTGAAGAAAATGGCAATAAAGATGTCTCGAACGCAACCTTGTAGGATGCCTTTAAGGAAGTCCTACAAAAGGTGAGTATCAGTCTTATGGAAGATTGCTTGGAAAATGAGACAACTCCGAAGTGTTCAACTAGAGCTGGCACTCCAAGCAGCAGACACAAGCTAGTACACCCCTCTCCTCAAGATTTCTAATAAAAGTCACAGCCATCTGAGGACAAATACAGACATTAGATACTAACAGAGCGGAGACAGCCCATCTCAGATTGAAAAATGTGTACTACACGCAGGGTAGGAGGAAGGCTACTAGGGAAGGTCATGAGGAAGGAAGAACTGTTTTTGGAAACGGTATTACGCATAAAATAAGGTACACATATCTAGACCTAAATAAAGCACGTTCAGAAGTTGACTCATCTTTCGTACTAATCTGTGAAAATCAATGTACACACATTCAAAGTGGAATTGTTAAGATTTCTTCAGACTGAACCAAGAATGAAAAGCACATTAACCATTCGAGATCATATGGATTAAGATAATCATGCAGCAAGGACAACAGGGAACGTATCCACAGGGTTAGTTAACAACATACATCTGCAATACAATTTTCCCTCACGCAGTTACATAAACTCTTACTAAATCACAGTGAATATGTGCATTTGGTTTCTGAGAATATGATGTATAAATTCAATCTCAACTACTTCCAAGATCAAGGAATCAAATTTAGGTTTACGTTTTGATTTGCAACACCTACTTATTTATGTATGTGTTTGCAAACAATAAAATACATTTATATAGCACAGACTAAGGGACGACTAAGGTGGACTAAGTGGACGACTAAGGGCTTTAGAAGAGAACAGATTACCAGTTACAGGTTACAAGACCGATAATAAAGTTTGAAATATATAAGCGAAATGGAGATACTGAAATCATATTAAAAAGTAGATTACTTTGCCCAGTAGTAGGCACACCTTCTCACACACATAAAGTCTAATAATATAGGGAATAAGGAAATCAAAACATGCAGGTTTTCAAATTTGTGTGCGAGGTGGCATAGAAACATAAGATATTTTACTTTCCTTGTTATCCCTCATAAGAGGATGTTGTCCTGATGGAGTACAAGACTCAAGTGAAATTCCCGAGGACAGAATGTTTTAGCGTCATGGCCTTTTTAAAGGGGGTGATATAAAGAAGAAGGGAGTCTGAGCTCCCAAGCCGATGATGTTATCTTAGAGGGCCAGATTTTTGGCTATTTAGAATGAACTGCCTTATGAGTAATGCAACCTAACAACTCTTGCATCAAAGAGCAGTGAGGTTAGCGCAATAAAGATTGGGAAGATGTAATCAAAATTTCTTGTGCAAGTGGATAAACTGGCAGCTACATGTAACTCCAATTTGAGGGGGGCTAGTGTGGTGCCCAGTAAGCGCATGTCCCTGCAATTGGATTGCAATGCAATCGACCACCAAACAGCACCCTAGTACCTTGCCCCGAATGTGCCTTGAAGCCATCAGCATGCCTCCGTTGAAACTTTTTAGCTGGTCTGGAGGCTGCAGAGGATTCTGGATCTGAGAGAGTACTAACAAAAAGGGGTCTGAGTGACTGCCACCAGTTACTGAGGTAAGCACAAAGGTACCACGAATACTGTGGCATACAGTTAGGGATTGGTTGGGATGCAGCCTTTACAAACCCCACACAAGCATGAGGTACATGCTTGGCTTCTTCAACAAGGGAGCAGGAGAGTAATTCATTTTTCTGCTTCTGCCACATGCACCAGGTCTTCATCAGCAACCAGTGCCAGGCTAAGAGAGCTTCTTCCCTTGTGCAGTTCAACAACAGGAATCAGGAGCAGGAATCATGCAAAATGACTTCCACCTTGAAATGATTCCTGAGTCACTGTCGTTGTCGTAGAGGGCACGAGTGCCGAGCCGCCAGTCTCTACCTGAAACAAGCAGCAGGAATTCCTAGAGGAGAGAAAACCTAGAATTCCTGTGAAAGCAAACGGGTCAATGCAATGCACACATACCATGTGGGGCGTGCTAGAGAATCAGATCTTGGAACTTGTCAACTTAAGAACAAAAATACAGTTTTGTGTAAAAACAGTTCTACTTGAGACTGTCTGTTGTACAAGATTCCAAAAGCCTCTTACATAACAGGTCTAGAGAATTTTAAAGTCTTCAAGAAATACAGAAAAACAGTTATTTTGAAGTATTGAAAAATTATCTACACTTGAACTTTTTGTGAAAAGGCTTTTGAAAAGAAGAACTGCCTACTTGTGCTGCAACAGGCATGGGTGATAAAGAGTTAGCCTTCCAGAAAAGGCTCAGATTTCAATGAATTGTTTAGGAAGGTAATAATCATAGTACAAACTTACACTTGGGAAAATACTAGGAATAGGGCCATCGAAAAGTTTGGCAACTGTACTTTTTTTGTACACGGTAAACTGGTAAGTCCTCACCAACGAGTAAGACCCTACAGAAATAAAGAAAGGCACCTGAAAGGGTACTCGGTTAGGAAACAAACAGCATTGTCTCCATCCCCTCTCTTTCCCTTTCCATGAATTATTATTTCATGGGACTTAGTAATTTCATGAGCTGGCGGTGACGATCAGATGAGGGTTAGGAGGAGCCTCGTCACCTCTGCAGCATCCTTGAAGAGATAGATTAGTGCCAGAGGACGGCTAGTTGTTGTTTGAGAATTTCTACTAGCACTGAGATTCCATAGTCAAGCCTCAAGATCACCAAATCTTGAATCACTTGTTTAAAGTCACTCTCTTGGGTGAAAGAATTAGAATTCCTTGGAGAAGCCTAAATCGTAGTGGTGCTCTTTAGAGAAGGAGTTGAAATGTGCTTGCATGTTCCAGTCCCTATTCAAGATGATGCCAAGAAACTTGGCTCATTCAGTAATGATGGCGTGCAGTACAATAGGGAACAAGCATCCAGACACGTTTTGACAGGGACAGAGGAATTAGAGGTACGATCAGAAAGACTTCTCCTTAAAGTGGGCACCTTTTGAGGTAAATTATTGCCACCCATGACTGGGTGTCATCTAGGACTTGAGATACCATTCCAGTGTCTTTGAAGGAGGAAATTTTAAAGCAGTGCTGGGTATCTACATAAAAGTAGTATGAAATACTTGCATGTTTTAAGGAGAAGGAGGATGGTTGCACATGTAAGTTGACAAGAGTTGAGAAAAGCTACACCCTAGCGAGACACATTGTTGGAGAGCTGATAGGATATAAAATTAGGCAGCTTCACTTGTTGACATCATTTCTCACAGTATAATGAGAACCAGCTGAAAGCCGGTCCCCCTAGCCCCAGCATTCACATTCTGATTTCTAGAAGAGGAGAATGTTTTATTGAGTCAAAAGCTACTGACCAGAAGAATAAGAAGGCACCTCTGTTCAGGATTCGGAGGGCATTGCTACGCTTCATCCTAGTCTAAAATCCGACTAAAACCAGTCTAGAAAATTATTTCATACATGAGCATACTGAGCGAGATTACAAGACTTTTGCAAGAAATGGTAGTTTAAAAGCAGGGCATAAACTGTTAAAATCAACAGGGTCTGCTCTGAGTGTTTTTCACTGGGGACAAACCTCTCCTATTTTTTGGGCTGTACAAGATTGAGCCTTGTGAGCCGGCAGTTGTTAGTTTGGTTAGTCCAGAAGAGTGTAACCGAAGTACTTAACTCTGTAACTAGAGTTGATGAAATGATTGGGTTCAAGGAAACCAGAGGATGGTTTGATTTTGGCAAAAGCATTCAGGATTTATAACCGTGTCACTGCTTTAAAAGAAGACCATGCCACATTTTGTTGATGTATCATGTCGCAGCACTCGTGGACCAATGGCAGTGGTATTAAGAGTTCAATTTCTTTTTCACCTTATGGTCAAAGAAGATAGAGAACTTCACATTTTTTTGTGTTCACCGCTAGAGGAGGGAATGTGGCATTCTTTACTGTCTCGAAAAGCTATCGCTTTTTTTAAGGACAAGTTTTTGCTTATTTAAATTCCCTTAAGACAAAGATGGACTGAGCTTCAAAAATAGTTGTTTGTAGTTTCTCTTGCAAGCCTATATTTAGATTCATTTAGAGGGGAAGAAATATTGCATCATGATTACTCTGCAGATCACAGATTCTACCTTTCTTCGTTCAAAGCTTTAGTGTACCACTGTACTGATTCTTTAGTCTTTATAATGTTGATTTTTGGGAGTTTTGGGTTCCATGATTCTTGTCAATCTTTCGGACTATTGGACTCAAAGCCTATACATTTCTTGGACTGTGGAAGTGGTATTCACAGAAAAACTCTTTGCTTGTGGTAGAATCTTTTGTACCATCGTTAAGTCTGTAGTACCCATTGTATTTGACGTGTAGTTATCATGTTATTAAACACAATTGTTTTCATTGAACAGTTTCTTTCTGTAGATGTGGTTATACCCATTCTTAAAGTTAGGCGAATATTTTGGATAGTCTGCAAACATAGGTCCAAGCCCATCTTTGAGTTATTGGTTTTTTGTTTAATTTTTCCTCTGGTGTATTAAAGAAAGCATTTGCAAATGTCATATAGTCAAGTGAAACATTATTTGCCAAGTACCAGCTGAGAACGGAAATTTAGAGAAAGGTGGTTACTGGGAGCTGTACTTTCTAATTCCACCCCTCTGGAATATTCTCAGAGAAATCCCCTCCATTAAACCCACACCAGCTTTCAGGGTGCTCTTATCGCAATCCCGCTTAGAATTTATTTTCCTGCTCTTCACCTGATCTCTGATCGTGTACATCCATGGTGGGATCCGGCCTGCAAGAAGCTGAAGTGTAAGAATATCCTCAAACTGACATGCTTGTTGGTGTTCACACACGTAGACCGGCATCCCAACATTGCACAATACTGCTGTATTATGATGAATGAGTCAATCCATATTGAATACCATAAGTTATATATTTGAGCACTTGGGTTGTACAAATACCCTTGGGAATGAAACCCAGAGAGAGGAATGATGGTTCTTCTCTCCTTTGCTATCTCCATCTCATCTTCTCTCTTGTAGGTGGGCCACAGTCCACCAGTCTCACGTCATCGTTGTAACATTTAAGTGGACTATTTGAAGGGAGATACTTGGTGATCCAAACTGAGAGGTACAGAACCTGATTCCTAGGGACTCCAGTGGCATACCCCACAACCTGTCACAGCAGTTGGACTCCATGCCACTCGACCCGATAGCATCGCAAGAACTGACATTACAGGTCATACGTCCTCAAAGAGGTCTTACAAACTGACAGGTTTGAAGCTACAAAAATCATAGATGAGATATCCCCTGAGCAAACAGCACAGATATGTAGGTCTAGCTATCCTCTGGGGCATACAGAGCCACAAATCCCACAGCCAGAAGACCTACCTATTTCCATGTTTCCCTTAGTCTCTTACCTGTGAAACATCAGGCATTCCAGACTTCTGTTTCCTGTCCATGACTTAAGAGCGGTCAGGTTGGGGTAGTGAGAGGAAGGAGAATGGGGAATAACAGCACAAGCCAGCTCCCTTTCAGACGAGAGCCAGCTGAAATGAGGAATAACAGGACCAGGCGAGCAATGCTCACTCAGTGAAAAGGGTGAATAACGCTTCCCTCAGCTTTATTTCAGCTGGGAGACAGCCGGAATGGTGAATAACAACAGTCAAGCCATGTTCAAGAAATAGGGAAGAAATACAAATGGAGAATAACTGTCCCAGCGGGAGTTCCGATCTTTAGCTCGTCTGCGAGGGAGATTCTTAAGCTGGTGAGTGAGCAGATGGGAAGATGTCAGTGGCTGGCGACATACGTCAACAGCAGGTGAGTTGAGAGGTGTGAAGCGATATATGTCTGCACCCACCAAAGGTACTGCCCCAGCAATAGGTGAGAAGTCTTCCCAAAAGGTCAACCTTTTGCAGTATTATTCCAAAACACAGCAATGAATGAATGTCTAGTTTGTACAGCGCAAGCAGCCGTTCGAACTGATCATCCTGGTGCTGAAGATCAGTAATTTGCAGCAGAAAGGTAAAACACGAGGGGTTTAGTGGGTGAAAAGAATAAGGGATACACGAATACACTTCAAAAATTAAATACGTTATTTATTGTAGTTTCTGTGCTTCCACGTTACGGACAGGCCACAGCTTGTTTGCCACTGGGTGAGTGACATACGCACCTCCGTTCATAAAGCAGAACCCAATCTGAAACATGCCTACACGACGAGCAGTCACTGCCTCCTCCACACCAGTCCCCACTTGAAGGGGTTAAATGTAAGTTTGTATGTATTTAAAAAAAAACAGAAAGGCAGGCGTCTGTCAGTGCAGCAGCTGAAGCTGCCAGTTCAACGGTCACAGACGGTTTCCCAAACGAGAGCAGGGCTCAGGGTAACACCTGTGTTTGGGCACACACACGCACTGCCTCTTCTGGGCACACACAGCACCAGCAGGCAACAACAACACAGCGTGGAGGCAGCACCCGAGAGGCACCCTGCATCAGCACCGCCATTCACACCAGGCTCCTGCAACGGGCACCCCCCTCACCTCCTGCCACCCAGGTAGGTCCTTCGTCAAAGGTGGGCTTCAGAAACCTGAGAGAACTCCGGGGGCCCTGTACTCTATGCTGCTTCACTTTTTTTTTTATTTCAACATGTTTTATTAATTTATACAGGAACACATTAGCACTTCTTTTACAGGGTTTGCATCGATTAGTCCACTCGCTTTTAGACAGTATAGTTCTTAGCAAGCCCTACAAGTCAAAACAGTGAAGAGAGAAAGAAGAAGAGAAAGGAGCAGGAAAGCAAGGGGTGAAAGAAGAGATAGGAAACAAACTCCTCCAGTAAGCTATAGTGCAAACCGTTAGAGGTTTTGATACTCAGCATTATGATTTGTAAATAATTAATTTTTTAACAACTTGTTTTTATAAGCAATGAATCTTTTCTAAATTTTTTTTGTGTTGTCAAAAAATAAAATAAAAATACAAAAAATCGAATACTTTTTTTTTTTTTTTTATTAAATTTACGTCAAACTTTTCCGGTTTAGTTTTTGTTAAAAAAAAAAGGCGTCGTCCCCCCAAAAAAATACCTGCCATAATCTTGCGTAATTTTCGGGACTTTGCAGTAAAATTCTCACACGAAAAGCCCGAGATCATGCCACGAAATTAAAATGCTGTTCGGGTACAAATCCTATTTCAAGAGAACGGGAACAATGTGCATGACCCTTACGAAAGCAGCTTTTGATCGTGTAACGGTGCACATTTTTACTGTCAAATGCACCCTCGAGTCCAAAACGGACGCGAGGATGGTTTTCACACTAAAAAATAGCGGCAAATGCCGGAATGGCATTTTCCACATTTTCGCTTAATTCCATGTATTTTTTGCGGGAACTTTCTATCAATTCCACAAAGACAGTAATCCGAATTTTGCAGAGGCCTGAAATAAACCACATTGGAAATATAACCCTATCTCTATTGATTAAACGGAGAAAAAACAATATATACAGTTAAAATGTATGAATTTCTTAATACTTGTCTTGCTCTTCCGTGGTGGAAGTTCCACCTGACCAGTTACAAATGGTTGGTACTGGTTCTAGCTGTTGCGTTTAGGTATTAGGACACTGGTTGATAGAAGTCTAGCAGAAAGAAAGACCAAGTAAATTCCACTGGTGAAACGAAACACAATTGAAACTAATAACAGAAATCAATAAAGACCTGCAACCTCTTACGAGAGCAGGTCGACAGATGACAAAAACCCACCTAATATAACATTTGCCTCCAAGCCAGTTCTGTACATTGTTGCCCAAACTTTATCGATCTCGGAAGGATGAGAGGCAATGTAAGCCCTGTAACAATTCAAATCTGTGACCTCACGGTTAAACGCAAGACCCAGCAGAAACGGAATCTAATACAAACCATAACTAGAATTGTAGCTAGGGACGTAGCTGGATGTTGTCAGATACAAAACAGTTCTTGGTAAGAAGACTAAAACTCGATTAAAATAAAATAAAGAAGCCAGTGGTGGATAATTAAAATGCTCTTATTATGGAATAATGAAAATGTTTGGCCCAGTAGACTTACTAAAATCTATATGAGCAACCAGGATGCTTAAAATGCTGCATTAAACACTGTTTTTTGCGTCCTAAATTGAATGAGTGTGAAACAGGGGCATAACGTATGTGTGTTCTAATATGTAATATGAAATCTGATTGCTATCGGATGGTAACAGCTGTTAATTGCCTTTTAAGATAAGTATGAGAGGTCGGGAATTATAAACTGTTTACAATGACCTGGGCAGAGGGCAGTAATTCTTAAAAGTATTCAGATTATACGGAGTCACTTCTACCTTGATACAAACCCCACACCCAACAGATCTCTGCACTGCCCCTTGTAAACAATAATATACAAACGCTTCACATGATCACACTTTACAAAACATGACAGGCGAGACCACTTCGCCATACAAATTACATATATGTAGTATTCCTTTTTATTATTACATATACGTATATACCATTGGCAATCTTTATTAAACCCGAGAAAATCCCTTAAAAATAATTATTTATTATTTCGGTAAAACGTTGGTCATACAAAGAGAACATTATATCAACAGGTTTTAGGGATGTTTTAAACATCGATGTATATATGGAAAACAGCCTGTAACGCAGGATCAAGTATACATATGTTGGTTTGCTTGTATCTAACAAAGTTAATTCATTATTATCTAAATTAATTTAAAGGCCAGACTTGCTAAAAATTTGAATATTATAATCACCGTAAATGTCATATAAACCTCAAACACCTAGGATTACTTCTAAAGTTGTACAATATGGTGCTTTGTGGCCACTTCAAGGCACTTTAAAACAACTGTGAATACACAGAACTGCAAGCAACATGAGTGAACTTGGGAAGATTCGGGCATTTACAGACAGGGTGAGCATCGTACGGCGTGGGTGTCATCGGGGCGCTGAGCGACGCTGAAGTCAAGGCTGTCAGTGGGTCCAATGCGCGACTGTTAAATAAATGCATTTAACCGACTGATTAAAGACTCAGACTTTCAACCGTGTGAGGACAGTGAAAGGCTGAGCTGAACAACAAATACTTTAGCATTATTGACCATAATGTGAAATAACCACAGTTAATGGCCCTCCATAGATTAAAGAGGCTAACAGAATAACGCTAGTGTTGCTGACCAGCTTCAAGGTGACTCAAGTGACTGGCATGTGATTAGCATGTGATTGTGCCTGCGCTGTCGCCCCTTCTCTTCTCTCTTGCCTTTCATTGGAAAAAAGTGTGAGTTAGGAGTGTCCAACATAGGTCCAGAAGGACCAGACCATCTGCAGAGATCCGGATATCCACACTGATAAATTTACCTACAGTCAGTGGCGTAAAGCAAATAAATGGAGCTCCCCTGCAGAATGTGAAGAGGGCCCCTTAGTCCCCCATATCTGGCAGATATTTATTGGCTTGGAGCTGAATGGGGGTTCCCTGAAGAGTTAGTGGTTTCCCTTAGGGGGTTGCCCGCCCCCGCGCAGTAGAGACTTGTGTTACACCCTTGTCTACATTGACTCTACAAAGAGCTCATTTACAGGGTTTGTTATGATCCAGGCAATCTAGTGTGGATCCGGGCCTCGCGGTACAATGAAGAACACCCCTAGCATAAGAGAAGTGCCTAATTGGTAATTACAGCACTGCGAGTTACCTGATTAGTAATCTCCTACTCTACAACAAAATGGGTGTAGTTCCTGCTACTGCAGCACCACAGGAGTTCAGTTTGTGTTGTACGCACTGTACCTGATTAATCAGAGTATGAGAACCTACAATACATCTTGAGGAATTCAGCTGTTTCCAAAAAGGATGAGCATGTCATGCCATGTCGACCTAGCAAGATAAACCTCTTGACAGGCCCAAACCTTCCTTTTAAATACATAGAAGTCACCCCTACGGTAGGCCTTGGACAGCCCTGAGGGCAGGGTGCAATGTATTTAAAAAAACAAGACATGAACTTCTAAGTTTTACATGTTCTGGTACTGGATAACCTCTCTTTTTTACTACTGCAAGGTCCATATCTCCCATAGGACAACATTAGGATTAGCTTATTAACTCCATTCCCCGGATCATCCCTGAACCAAGTGTGGTAGGAGACTGCTCCGCCCCCCACACCCTGCCACAGATGGCCCATCTTGCCAGCACCTCTACTGTGATGCTGTATGGAAGGAATATATAACAGCCAACTACACCTAGTTATGTGACCTAGGACACAGGCAGAAAATGGTTAAGACAAGAAAACGCCAACTTCTAAAAGTGGCATTTTCAGAATTGTGACTTAAAATTAGACTTTACCAATACAGAGGATTTTAAATTACAACTCTGTTGAGATCAAACATGGCATTTCTACCTGTTCCCAATCAAAAGTTTGCACTTATTAAACGTAATAATGTAGCCCACTGTTATCCTATGATAGAAGAGGACTCACAGTAGTGAAAAATGAATTCAATATCAGGACATGTGAAACTTAAAAACATGCATGTCCTAACTTTTAAATGCAATGCACCAACCATAGGGGTAACTTTTATGTATTAAAAGGGGAGGTTTAGGTCTGGCAAACAGTTTACTTTGCAAGGTCGAAATGGCAGTTTAAAACAGCACACAGGCTGTAATGGCAGGTCTGAGACATGTTTTAAAGGGCTACTTAAGTGAGTGATGCAGTAAATGCTTCAGGCAGACTAGTACCATTAAATGTAGGGCCTGGGGTAATTGTAGGACAACTTTACTAGGGACTTATAAGTAATTAAACGTGCCAGTTGGTTGCAAGCCAATTTTACCCTGTTTAAGGGAGAAAGCCTTAGACTTAGCAGTGGTAAAGTGCACCGAGATATAATGCCAACAATAACAAAATTCAGAAAACAGGAGGGGAGAAGGCAAAAAGTTTGGTGTTGACCCTCCAGAGTGGGCCAACTCAATCACTAAACATAGAGCTCTTTGTGCCAATATAGTTTTCAAACAAAGGTCCACTCCCATGGTCACTAATGAGATGTCTGAAATACTGATTGAGCTGCATTTCATCATTAGATGTACAGAAGATGCGACCAGATTCATTCATTACCTCCATGAGACAGACTATTTAAAAAGTGAATTGGAGGAGAAAGAGAGAGGTGAGCCCTGGGCTTTCCTCGGAGTAACTGCGGTGTCATCAGAGAAGACATGTGTACGTCCGATTCAACCTCTAAGAATCAGGCCATGCCAAAGACTGCTAACAGGTCGACAACAGTGTGTGTAGATGTCCATCACCAGAAGTGTAAGGTCAATAAGTGAAATAATAGTTTGAAAGCATGACCGTTTAATAAATTACTATATGTTCACTAGGAAACGTGTAATGGCAGGTATTCAGTAATTATTAATGTTCCTCTCAGGGTAGTGTCTTAAAGTCTGTATGTGATTTGCTTCTTGAACATAGTGTCACCATATTGTTTTTTTGGCTTCTCCGTTGTCTTTTAATACCTCCATATTGGAGTGGGTTTACCCTTAGCGTCAGGATGGAAAAGATGTGCAACACTTAGACTAGTGTGTTCAAGTTGTGGTGTCTTTTGTTTGCGGCCCACAGTGTCTCGAAATTAGGTTTGTCTTTCCTATCAAGGAATCTGTCTCCAACGTGGGTTCGTTCAACCTTTCAGAGATAGCATTTCCAAACTGGGTTACGGGATGAATCTTGGATTATTGTATACAAACTATCATATGTTTTCGCTTGGGAAATATTTTAGATCGAAGGGTTTGTCTCTCGTAAAAAAGTTACAATTTATCTTTCGGGTTGCCTCCTAGCTGGCGACTTTGCTTCTCAGGTACAGTAAGGGCCATTGGAATCATGAATCAGTGGACGACCAAATTATGCGATAAGGTTGACTAGCTTATGTGTCAAGGGAAGACAAATTATAAGGCATATTATGAAACTAAAGGCAAATTGTCAGAAACAATCGGTGGCATTATTACCTAGATGCAAAGGGATCCCAACACTATAAAAATACACAGGTTTCTTAGCAAAGAAAACTATACACATTTAGCAGATTTAACTTCATCCTACTTCAAATGTTATTTATGTATTGAATATGATTTGTTTCTCAACTAGAGCTTAAAAAAAACAAAACAACCGGTCCTGAATCGGTCATTTGAGTTTGCCCGATAGGCGTGAGGCAGACCAGTGTCAGCTGGAGTTGAGGTCGCACGGATTCTGGTCTTATTTCAGAAACAATGGGACATGCTGATGAAGCCTATGAGCAGCACTAGGATCCACTAAAGGTCTCCATTTTACGCTTCTCAAGGCCAGGTGTCCCTATCCCATGAAAGGCTCCATGTTAATGTTGAATAGCTGTACTGAAAGCAGCGCGGCCTGAGGGAGTCAGCAAAGGGAATACTCAGGTGGAAAGGATCCAGTTTTATCGCAGTGACTAGCAGTACAATCTGAATCCGCATTGTAGATGGCCACGTCAAAGGCAGCTGGGAGACTGCTAATGGTGAACCTAGTTACACATCACTAACAGGAAGTTGAATGTATATGAATGTTTAACACAATTCCACCCACTCCTTCAGTTACCTTACTAGTGAGCTTGGAAGGGCAGGTATTCACTGACGGGAGCATGCTTCTTTAGGTAAGTGTCTCCAGGGTAGAAACATCTGATCTACTGGGACACGGTCTTCAAGTTGTGCTAGGTCGTGATTTTCAGGAATATCACCACCAAGTTGGAGTGCATCTACACCTCCAAGGTTTTTTTTGGGTATTAGTGCAGGAGGTTCAGACCCATGCCATATTTTCAGGATATCCACCTAAAACGATTTTACATCTATTGATTGTAAATGGAAATCATGTATATAGTCAATGGTTATCCTGTTGGACATGCCTGAATGAATGGCTCCAAGGAAGGTAACAGGTCTTTCCAAGTTCCTGTATGCTGTGCTCCTAAGGTTGGTAACTAAAAGTGGGTTACATTTTGTGTACATAAATTCTTCAATCAATGTATGCTAGCAGACTGCGCTCTATTGCAAACAATCGAACAGGAGTTATGTTTAACTCTATGTACAGGAGTAGGATTTGGATAGAATGATTCTTTCACTTCTTCATTCTTAGTAGGAGATATAACCACCATCGAATGTGGTACAAACACATCTGGATAATGGCCACTGCCCCTCAGGAACTAGGAGGCTTAATGTTCAAGGATGAAGACTAGAGTGGAGAGGTGTGGTGCAGCGGCCAGGGCAGCTGACTTCGGAGCACAGGGTTCACGGTTCGATCTCCGGCGGCAGCTCAGCTCAGCACCATGTGACTCTGGGCAATAGCTCACTTAATTTCCACTACGGCCCCCAGCGCCTTGAGACCCGTAAGGGTGAGTAGCTGCGCTATATAAAAACGGACTTACTTACTTACAAGACTACAGCACTCATTTCAGTCAGCTAAGCTAACCCTTTTACAGTAAGCAAAGAAAAGTGCTGCCGTGGCCGTGTACGAGAGGACCTGGAGTATTAGGAAACTTCAGAACAAGTAGCCAGGAGTACAGCATAACATAGGCTAAGTAGCATGCTGGGAGTAGGGGAGAGTTGGGAGCAACAGCTGGCTTAAACAAAACAGGTGTTAGGTATGGAAGATATGGGAGAAATGGAATGAATAATGAGATTATGATGTCATGTAAACACTACATCAAGTTCCCCCCGTTATTGAGGTCAGGCCGGGATACAACTTTTATCTAAACCCAAACAGCGTAGATCCATTAGAGGGAGGGGAAACTTCGGGCCCAAACACATCATCTCAACCATGTACACTTGGGTTGACATTCTGTCAGAAGACAAACCACAAAACTATGGTCTACCACGAGGCCGAAGGTGTAGAAGGGTCACTGAAAGTTGCGGCTTATGAAGCTGGCGATGCATTACAGAAAGTGGAACACACTGACCTAAGTACAGCTTTCCACACTCTGATGCTCTGGGATACACCGGCCCAAGAGCCATCAGGTCTCAAAGACCCTGACCTAGGCTAATGTATAGGGCCACCCACCAGCCCCTAACTCTGACAAGCTATGGCACCCATGGCCGGCCAATGAACAAACATCTGCCTCCATAATCTGCACAGGGCAGCTGTATTTTCAAAGCAAGAGCACGGGCGCCTTTACTGTCTATGGTCACTGAGCTCAGCTAAAGATGTGCCAAGTTAGGGGCATTTCAAAAGTAAATCTATCTCTGCAGGGGTGAAGGCATTATCTTGTACTAACTGGGGCAAGGAGCTAAGTGGAGGAAGGATAACTAAACAGTACTAATACATAGGTGAATGGTATGATGAGCCAGAAGCCCCTAAACAAGGTGTCGAAAGTTTCTTTGAAATCAGAGATATAGCCATATATAGCCAATAATATTCTATAGGCTTACTTTCCAGCGACGATAATAATACTGCACCATTAGCAGCGCCCAGTCTCTCCTTACAGTATTGGGATTATTAATAAACAGCACCTCTGGACCATCACCGGCTACAACGACACTAATCTTAATAATGAAGCTGAACCTTGAGTGCATCTCATGTGTTAATGACGACGATCACATTAATTCTAATAATTGCCTCTTCAGGCAGGCCCACGCAAGGCATCAATAATGATGCAATTAATGTTTCACTCCTGGCATATGGAGGGTCTAATGCTAATAACCTGTATACTATTAATAACAGATACAAAGCATTGAAAAGGGCAGGCTCTGGTGATCATAATGTGATTATTAATCCTAATAATGCTGCATCCGAGGCATGCACCAGACTTTAATAATGACATCACTATTAATATCGCATCTTCTGGCGCAGTCACAGCCTCTTATGAAGATAATTACACAAATCCTGTTATTAATGCGAATAATGAAGAGCAATCAGAGCTGAAGCCCTCCAAGAATCTTACGCCTGTAAACGAGTGCGTGAAACACTGCTAAGGTGTTGTCAGTGGGTCCCTCAACTCTGATCTACCACATATACAGAGTCACACATACAATTAGGAGGAGACCGGCATGCCAGGGCCCAGAGATGATTGGACGTGAAGGATGGAACAAAGGTATTAGACCGTATAAGAGACTAAGAACTAATCAAAACGAGAAATAAGAAGAAGGGAATAAGATGAGTAAACGCATATAGTAAAATATGAACAAAAGAAAGAGGTTAAAAGGGAATGACAGAGAAAGAACGAGAAATTAGAAAAGAAAAAAATATGTAAAAGGAGAATAGCAGAAAAGAAAGAGGAAAAAAACGAAACGAATGAAAGAATGGAAAAAATAGAAAGGGCAATAAACAATCGAATAAAAGAAACAGATTGAATGAGCAGAAAAATAATGAGAGGATAAAAGGAATAAAAAACGAGAAAATATCAAAAAAGGAACAGCAGAATAGATGAATGAGATCAGAACAATTAAAAAAGAAGGAGAAAGAAGGAAAAGATTGAAAGAAATAGAAACAGAAAGGAAGAGGGAAATAGAAAGAAACAATAGATGGAGTAAGAATGAAAATGAAGACGAGAACAAAAAACTGGAAAGATAAAAACAAAGACGGAAAAACTAATGGAAGAAATATAAAGAAAAAATAAGGGAAAATAATGAACATACGAAAGAAAGAGGATAAAGAGAAATGAAGGGAGCATGAGAGAAAAGGATACAACAGAAAGATATAAATACAGAGGATGAGGCGCACACAGGGAAGCAAGAAAGAGTGAATGAAAGATAGAAGAATATAAGAAAGAGTTTTGGAAATTTGCCCCTTCTGCAGGCTCGCTCCAGATTTTTATCTACACTACCCTATTTTTGATGAACCCATTTTTGTTGGCATTAGGATTCTGCACACTTTACTCCTTCTAATATTGGGATTGATGTTTACTTTTCTTTTTCTGACTGCAAAGTGAGAGGAGTTCTATACGACAATGTTGCTGGGGTACAAAGAGTGTGAAAGGAAAGGCTGTAGGGTGTCTTTTTTGTAAGACAACATTTTCTTTTTATAAATCTTGTTAGTGGTCATTTCCATCGATACACACAAAAACATACCAAGACTAAACAATACAACCATAAAAACTGTAACTGCTCAGTGCTCACTCATTTACTAGATCAATCAACTATGCCAGGTTAAGGACCCCCACCACCCCCTGTAGGGGTGGATCCCAGTTCAACAGGTTCGTGTATCTGTGGACATACCAGGGTCCTCGATCAGAGTCACGTGATCCACTGTTGGCTCCTCAGCTCACACTCATGTCACTCAGTCCCTTTGTTCTCCCTCCCCCCCCCCCACCTCTAGAGGGTAACCTATGTGTGTCACCAGTGGACCCAGTCGATTGTGAGTGCGTACTCTGTGGGCGCCCCTCCCCATTTGTGTCCTGTAGCTCAGTTAAAAGGGTAGCCAATGTCTCAAGATCGTTCTGTAACTTCTCACACCTGCTGGCCTACATGTGCACCTGTGCTGCTAGCGCCCACTCTGTCATCTCTTGGTGCCACAGTGCAACCCTGAACCAGACTATCGCCACCCGCCTTTTAGCCAAGGCCAACTGTAGGAATTTCAAGGGAATCTTCCTCCCTTTTGACTGTTTTATGACCCCCAGAAGACAGGATACCGGTACCGCCTCAATGGCGACGCCTGTTACCGTACGCAGTGGCTGAACCACCACCGTCCAAAATGCGTGCAGTGAAGGACATGCCCATGCGAAATGTAAAGAAGGAAGATTCATTCACCCGCACCTCGGACAAGCCGCGCACCTGTCCCTGTACATCTTACAGAGCTTATCAGGGGTTAAGTAATGCAGTGGACATAATTGAAGTGTGTCAGTTTGATCCTGGCATTGCATGGGATCCGTTTCACGAGCATACAAGCCATCTGCCACTTCCTACTGAATAAGGGCGCTTCGAGATCTTCTGTCCAGGCCTGTCGAGCCTCGAGGTCACTCCTGACTCTGTCGCTCGAGGGCCTTATAGAGGAGTGACACCAGGTGTCACGCTTTCCCAGTCGGCAGTATGACCTTCAATGTTTCTGTCTGCCGTGGGGTGTTAGGGAAGTCTGTCCAAATTTCCCTCGCTGTTTTGGCTATCTTAGCCTACTAGAGGAATTGGCCACCCCCCCATAGCAAAGGCCTCTCGAGCTTCAGCAAAGGTGAAGAATCCCTCTCCTGGGAATAAGTCTCCCAATGCTTCACATCCTCCCTCCCTCCACTGCGCAACCGACATGTCCGCACTAATACAATTAAACGGCAGGAGTGTCCACATAACTAGTTCTCAGGTGAAGGGGAGTTTCTTCAGCACTCTGCAGATCACTCTCTCCCACAGCTCCGCGACCTGACGAACCATATATGGAACGTGCCTTCCTACTCTCGACCCTCTCATGAATAATTCCATCAGCGAAAGATCACCATAGGTACTGCTTAGTAGTCGTTTCTACCAAATTGTCTTCATCTCCCGCCCAATGAGCCGAGTGTTGTAGCTTGTTGGCATAGTAAACGAGCTCGAGGTCAGATACTCCCATGCCGCCCTCCTGTAGGTCGAATTTAGGTAGCGGTAGTGCCACCCTACTTCTCTTCCCTCCCCAAACTAATGCAATCATAAGACTGTCTAGAATACACAAAATTTAAATACCTATAAATATACTGTACACCTATTTCCGAGTATATTAGTAGTAAGAAAAGCAAAAATGAAGCACATTTTTTGTAACTCAGTAGTGTGATGGAAACAAAGATTTTAATAGGATCAAAACAAATGAGACACTTTTACTTGGCAATGTGCAAATGATATTTACTGAAACACGATTTCCACACTTTACCATAATTCAATAATTTTGAAAAGCAACTGAACCCTGAGGCCATCATCATCAAACTGCCGACCTACGGTAGTCCCTTTATAGGACGGTTTCCCTCACACACCAGAGGTGTCATGCTTCATCATGGGGATACCTCATGATGTGTGTACTATCTCATACACACATCATTGCTCATACTGGGTTTTAGAAACCCCTTCCTTCACTTTGAAAAACATCCCTGAGCTCCTCCCTCGCAGCGAGGGGGTTGTAGCCCGCGTCACAACTAGGTTGTGACGCGAGGAGGTATCCCCATGATGAAGCATGACACCTCTGGTGTGTGAGGGAAACCGTCCTATAAAGGGACTACCTTAGGTGGACAGTTTTTCACCAGCCATCTCTCTGAGATATTAGGTTCTCTTCCTCTCAATATATTTCTCTCTGGACCCGAGGACAATTAGTGTTTTTGTGATTGTCATATTGGGGAGAATGCCTTAGCTGGTCCTTGAATTCTCCTCAAGCCCCCTCTTTGTGTCTTACTTTCAGAAAAAGGCTACCCTGTCAATGGTAGATGCAATTCACACCTGGTGTACCTGCCTTTTTTCCACTAGAAGGGCTGGAGAAAAACCCAGGCAAAAGGGAAGAACTGACCAGAACCAGTTTAGGGTTAGGCAGCATAAAAGTAGCATGCCCAGAACCAGAACAAAGAACACTCCTGGACCTGTGCAGTCTCAGAAGGACTGACCTGTTATCTGATGCCTGAGGGAAGACTGGACCTGCTTGCCTTGAGCTCAGGGCCGCAGAAGTGACTCCAAGGGTCAGTTGGCTACAGGGAAACATAAAGCTTCCAGACCTGACCTAGTCGCCTCTGCTGACCTCTGTGGGAGTGAATCCTGACACCAAAGCGCTGTCCTCAAGGTGCTTGCCCCTTGGATTGAGTCAGATTGTACTTCTCCCTGTTAACTGAAGGCTTCAACAGATCCGACGCAGCGCAACACAGAGCCCAGCAGAGTCACGCAGAGCCTGACAGCACGCTTCACCGGACCAGACGCCGAGTGATGCAGAGCCCTGCAAAGCTGTTCCCTGCAGCTCCCGACTGGAAGCTTCACCTGGAATCAGCGCACAGCGACACAGAGAGACACAGAGCCCCGTAGATCCGCACCACGCAGCTCCTCAACGAAGGCTTCACTGAATCCAGTGCAGAGTCACGCACAGTTATGTAGCTCATCTGAAAGCATCTCTGGATCCAACCAAACGTGACACACAGCCCTGCAGAGCCGATATGCACGTCTTCGCATCAAAATCAGGAAGTCAGAAGATAAAACTTCCAGCTGAATGAACCTGGTCCTGTATCCATCCGCAATCCATCATGGTCAGCCTGAACTTGTGACTTTGTGGCGGTTGGCGCAACCAAATACCCGCAGTTGGCACTTCGTGCCTTTTATTTATTTATTTATAAAGTGCTCTATCACATAGCAGGCATCCTGGCGCTGTGGTACTGAGTGGTAAAAAAAGAGTGTAACCTTACATAGCTGCTAGATACTGGATTAGAACAGCCAGAAACCCTACTTTAATTTTGGGAAAAGCCATGTTTTAAGCCCAGTTCTTAAGTGTAAGAGATCATCAGTGGATCTCAAGGTCACTAGTAAATCATTCCATAGTTGAACTGTAGGAATCATGAACGCCAGTCCCCCCAGCCTAGTCCTCTTAATTCTGGCCACCCTGGCCATCTTTGCAGAAGAGGAACGTAAACTCCATTAGGGGGCATACCATTTTAATTTATTTTGCAGAGAAATGAGTCCAGTGCCATGGAGTGATTTAAAGAAAATACACAAAGACTTCAACATGATTCTTTGCAGGCTTGGTAACAAGTGTAGGTCAGTTAGAGATTGGCTTACAGAGCATCTTCTCGGCCTATCCAATGCCAGTTTAGCTGCAATGGCTTGAACTCTCCGAAGTCGCTTAATTAAACAGTTAAGAGCTCCTAATAATAAGGCAATGCATTATTCCAGTCTACTTAAAATCACACTTCGTACCACCTGTAGGAGATAGGGAGCAGTAGAAGAATCTTTCTGAGCGCTCCGATTATGGAGAAACAAATCCCTACCGTCTTGTTGACATGATCCTCCAAAGTAAGCATCCTATCAAGAGTTACCCCCAGACTATTGACCGCCTCTGAGGGTATCAAAACCTCATCCAAAGATCCTGGCAAGAAATTAGGTGGGAGTGAGACTGGAACCCTGGAAACCAGACAACACATAATCTCTGTCTCGTCTCCATTAAACTGCAGTGAATTTGATTTGAGCCATGCTGTAATCCCAGTCATGCAATCTTGGAATGTGTCTAGTGGCGTTGAGTGATCGCCATCAAATGATAGAATTAGTTGGGTATCATCAGCGTAATTGACCACCTCAACTTTATATGATTTGATAAGTGAGATCAATGAGCTCATATGGGACTGATTGAAGACTCTTGTGGGACTCCATATTTAATGGCCCTGAATCCTGAACAGAAGGGAGGAAGGGACACAGTCTGCTTTCTAGCAGACAGATAAGATTGTAGCATGTCCAAAAGAAAATTGTGACTGACCGTATCAAATGCGGCAGAAAAGTCCAACAGGATCAATGCCACTGTATGACCCTTATCTGCTCGCATTCGGAGTTCATCCAATGCCGTTATCAGAGCAGTTTCCGTTCCATGACCCGTACAGAAACCAAATTGCTCTTCCTCCAGAATCTCGTTAGCTTCCAGATAATGAGAGAGTGTTTTACTAACAAAACGTTCCAGTTTTTTCACAGGTTATAGAAGAGAGATCAGCATGTAATTACTCAATAACGAGGGATCTAGAGATAGATTTTTTTTAAAAGTGGTGTAACTATTGCTCTTTTCCAGGCTGTTGGGACCATCCCACTGATCCGAAATTGACAACTAATAAGCCATAACTGTGGGAACAACTCATCTGCCAAATCTTTCCAGATCCTATGGGGTAAATGGTCCTGAAGAAACCCATATAATATGTTCGGGGCCAATGCTCTGAAATTGTCCTCTGCTAAAGGCTCAAAAGATTCTAGGGTGCTTGTCTGGCGGACGAAACTCATAACTCCAGTTCTACTTATTAGATTTTTGTCGTTTACTCTATTGCTCTAAATAGGTTTGGGATTTTGCTTGTGTTGTGTTTTCACTTTATTATTGTTTATTGCTAAATTAAGCCAGATTGCTTTTGTGCCAAGTTGCCACAGGTTTAAGCACAGTTTTATTTAGTGACTTTTGTGGTTCACCCTGACAAGAATTGTGATTAATTGAAGTGGGTTTTCACCCCCTTCAACCAATAATCCACTTTATTAAAAATAGCATGTGTGTGAGAGGGAGAGAACAGATGTCGAGAGAATAATCTGTCCAAACAAAGTGGATTGAGAGGTAAGAGGATGAGCAGATGGAGGGCGCTCACTTGCATTTCTTACCAAGGGGTACAAAGTTTCATTAAAGCCTCTGACTCATTCAAAAACTCTATCACCAAGAACCATCTGAAGACCCCAAGTCTTAAATTCAATGAACCCGGTTACTACCAGCCTATTCATGGAAGTGATGTGTAACCTGCTTCAAACACCCCTGAGTCCGCACAATCTGCTGAATCATCATCAATCCGAGTTCAGGCGATGAGAAGACACAGTCAGCATCCTAGTAGACTTTGTTGATAAAGTGTATCAGGTCATTGACTAGAAACATATTACCATGGTCATTTTACTGGCCCCAACCTCTGCCTTTGACAAGGTGAATCACCAGATGATAGACGAGAGGCTAGCCTCAGTAGGCAGGGGGCTAGTGGTCTTGCTTTGATCTTTTCTCTAAGACCTCAGCACTACATTGATGTTGGGTCCCCACTACTCTAAACCTTCCATCTTAAACTATGGATCTCTTCTCTAAGGGCTCACCACTTTCAGACCCACATGCTCATTAGGCAGAGATGGCATTTGGTACACAAACTACGCTAATGTTAATTAACTCATTGTTGACCCTGATGGTATGCTACCCAGGATATATCACACGGGAGGGCTGCTTAAAGGACACCATTGAATGGGTGCTCAGGAGCTGCCGCTGGGTATTTATTTTATTTTAAAGGTTTTATATAGCGCTAGCTGGACCCGGAGGTATCAGAGCGCTTTACAAAGTGAGTGTAGTTACAGGTATAAAACAGTAGTACAAAACGTGGATTTCACACAGGTTGCGTTACAGGGTACAGTTAGAATAAAACAATGAAGAGTCAAGTCTGGTGAGAAATAATAACAGGCAAATACAATGCATACAAGTAGTAAGGTTATATACAGTAACAGGTAGATGGATCGGGGATAAGGGAACAGGGGTGGCGGGAGGGGAGGCGTGGATAGGGTGGATGAATGAACATAGGCAAAGGAAGGGAATTAATGACTGAGGGGAGGGAATATGGAAGGGGGTGAGCAAGGCGGAGGCAGGGAGGGGAAGGGAGGGTAAATGGAGAGGGAAGAAAAAGATAGGGGAGAGGAGAATATTAAGGACCCCAGTATTTGTTGAGCAGGTGCAGTTTGAGGTCTTTTTTGAAGCTGAGGTATGAGGGGTTGCAGCGCAGATCTTTAGGGAGGGCGTTCCAGATGGTGGGGGCATTTCCGGAGAAGGAGCGGGATTGCGTAGTTTTCTTTTTGGTCAGGGGTGAGATAAGGAGGAGAGCGTTGGTGCTTCTCAATGACCGCGAGCAGCCTGCTTTGTTGAGTTTACTAGTGAGGTACAGCGGGTTCTCATGATGAAGGGCTTTGTGCGTAATGCATGCAATCTTAAATGTGGATCTGCCTTCAATGGGTAGCCATTTAAGGGACTTGAGGGCTGGGGAGATGTGATCAAAGCGTTTTCAGTCGGTGATTAGTCTGGCAGCTAGGTTTAGCACCGATTTGATTGGTGCTAGGTGAACTTTTGGGGTACCGGAGAGGATAGCGTTACCATAGTCAATTCTAGAGAGGACTAGAGATTGGACAACCGATTTGAAGTCGTCAGCTGGGATAAAGGGTTTGATTTTCTTGAGGTGACGGAGCGTGAAGAGCGCACCTTTCGCCGAGTTTTTTATGTGGGTCTGAAGGGATAGGTTGTTGTCGATGGAGATACCGAGGGATTTTACTGAGTTAGTTAAGGAGAGCGGACAGTTGAGGGCATTTAGGTCGGAGATCCAAATTTGGATAGGCAGAGGGTTGTTTTTAGGAGAGAAGAGAATGATTTCCGTTTTTTGGGGGTTGAGTTTGAGATGATTGGTGTGGAACCAGTATTGAATTTTGGTCAGGGTGTTGTTGAGGTGCAGAATATCAGAGTGGGATTTAATCTTATAGTAGAGTTGGGTGTCATCAGCATAGAGGTGGTAGTTGATACCAGCTTGTTTGAGGATGGTGGTAAGGGGTTCCATAAAGAGGTTAAAGAGAGCGGGGGAGAGAATAGATCCCTGAGGGACACCCAAGGAGACAGGTGTGGGGTTTGAGAGGCAGTTAAGGATTTTGATTTGCTGTGTTCTGTGTTGGAGGAAGGAGGAGAACCATTTGAGAACCAGACCATTAATGCCAAAACGAGCTTTAAGCGCGTTGAGTAAGGCGGGGTGGTTAACGGTATCAAATGCGGCGGAGAGGTCGAGGAGAATAAGTAGGCAAGTCTCACCATTGTCAAGGGAGTGGTGGATGTCGTCCAAAATTTTAAGCAAGGCCGTTTCAGTACTGCAACCTTTTTGGAAGCCAGATTGTAAGGGATCCAGTAGGTTAAAAGTGTCGATATGTTTATCTAGTTGGAGCAGGGCACACTTTTCAAGGGCTTTTGAGAGCAGGGGGGAGGTTGGAGATTGGGTGGAGATTGTTAGGGTCATTAGGGTCAGCATTGGGGTTTTTGAGAATAGGTGAAATTTGTCCAAGTTGTACGGAGGCAGGGACACAGCCCGTGGAGAGAGAGGAGTTGATGATAGTAGCCCAATAAGGCGCGATGATGTGCTTAAGTTCGCGGACAAGGTTAGAAGGAAGAGGGTCATTAGTGTGTGAGGAAGGTTTGAGATTAGAAATGATGTTAGAGACATCAAGCTCCGTTACGGGATGGAAGTTATGCCAGGAGGCATTGTTTTTAACTTGTGGATTGGGCAGGCAGTAATCAGGGGGTAAAGTGGCATGAAGGTGGGAGGGGGAATCGGGGGGTGAGTTGATGAGGAGGGAGAGTTGGTAGTGGAGTCAGTGTTAAGGAGGGGGTGGGGAGGGACCTGGAATGCGAGGAAGGATTGATCTATTTTGGCGATTTTTTCCAGAGAAAAAGTTTGCAATTTCTTCACATCTGTCGGTGGTGGCTGTCAGCATGGGTGGGGCAGAGGAAGTTTGGGTTCGAACAATGTTGAAAAGCTCTCTGGGTCTATTCTTGGCCCGATCAAGTTGAGTGCGGAAGAAGGAGGCCTTTTCAGAGAAAATGTGTTTCTTGTAAGTTGTTCTAGCAGATCTAAGGAGGGCAAGATGGGCGGGAGTTGGGAGTTGTCTCCAAGTTCTTTCCGCGAGTCTAAGTGCGCGTCTTTCGTTGTTGAGATTGGAATTGTACCAAGATTTGGATGGTATGTTTCTTATGGTTTTTAGTTTGGATGGGGCAATTTTGTCTAAGATGTCAGAGACGGATTTGTTATAATGTTCGGTAAGTTGATTGGCATTTTCTGAGAGAGGGGAGAGACGAAGTTTAGCTTGGAGTTTAGACTCCAGTTCACCAGGCGGGATGTTGTTGAGCTTTCTAGTCCATTTCTTAGATTTGATGATTTGGGGCAGAGGTGGTGATTGAGAACAGGATGAGGTGGTGGTCGGACCAGTCGATGCGGATGATGTTAGAGAGGGAGGCTAAGTCATTGTTAGCAATGATGACATCAAGAGTGGCCCCTTTAGTGTGGGTTGGAGAGTGACAAAGCTGTTGGAGGTCACTGATCTCAAGGAGATTGGTGAGGAGGTTGATTGAGGGGTCAGTGGACTCATTCCAGTGAAGGTTAAGATCACCAAGGAAGAGATTTTTTGAGTTCGAAAGTGAGGAGTGGGTAAGAAGTTCAGACAGTTCCTCAGTGAAGGGAAGGGGCTCGCCCGGAGGATTGTAGATATTATGTAGTCGAATTGAGGGGGACCCCTGAAGCTTGAGTTCGGCTTCCAGGTGTTCAAAGGTAGCATGGTCAGTGGAATTGACCAGGGAAAGTTGAAGTTCATTTTTAAAGATTATAGCTAGTCCACCCCCTATTCTCTTAGATCTGTCTTTTCTGATGATGGAGTAACCGGGGGGGAGCGAGTAAGTCTAGGCTGGCAGATGAGTGGTCATTGAGCCAGGTTTCCGTGAGGAAGGCGATGTCAATGGCTTCACTAAGGATAGTCTCCGAAATCTGGATTGCGTGTCGGACAGCCGAGCGGCAGTTCACTAGCATGCAGGAGAGGGGTCTAGAGTTGTTTTTAGGGACGGAGCACGAACGGATGGTGGTAAGTGGGGGTCTAGGTGAGGCGGGAGAGGTGGGAATTCTGTAGTTCCCCACGATAACCGGAATGTTGTGATGGGGGGAAGGGGGATCGTCAATCAATGATTTAGGAAGGTAGGAGTTGCAAAGGTCAAGGAGGTCGGAGGGTGAGAGATTGTTCGGAGGGGCCTATGGGTACGACAGTCGAGGGGTGTAGTGCTCCACGGTTTAGAGTTAGAGGTGTGTTGTGGGCCAGGGGCGGGGTGGCTGGGACGGTGAATGAGGGATCTGGAGCTGAGGGAGTTAAAGTCTTTTCTAAGTCGTGTGAGTTCAGTCATCAGTGTTGAGAGATTGTGCTCAATGTTAGACAGGGTCTGGATAAAGCGAGTGAGGGGTGATGCGGTGGAGAGAGGGGAGGGAGAAAGGTTGTGTTCAGTGTTGGACGGGGGAGGAGAGCTGATGTGGGGAGGGGGGAGAGGCCAGGAGGGGGTATAAGAGGGGTGTACGGGCTGTGGGACGGAGGTATGACCGGGGAACGGGACAGGCTCTTTCTAGAGTTAGAAGATGAGGTTAGGGATGGTAGGAGGGCGTGAGGGGAGTGGGGAAAGACGACAACGGCTTCTGGGAGTTGAGTGGCATATGGAGGGGGGGGGAATTTGGGCCAGGAGGGGAGCATTAACGGGTTCAAGGGGGGGAGGCCGGGCATTAGGAGAATGGCAAGGGATGTAGGGAGGGGGGTCGGTCATTGGGGGGTATGTGGGTTTGAGGGACGTAGAGTGTTGTTGAGACGTCAGGAGGAGGGAGGGGCGCGGGAGAGAGGGGTGGTTGGAGGTCAGGATTTGGGAGAAAGCATTAGCAGTTGGGACGTCTCGGGAAGGGAGGGAAGGGGTCGAGGGGGGCGGGAGAGAGCAGCTGGGTGTCGAGAGGTTGGGAAGATGAGGAATGATTGGATAGTAGGAAGTACAAGGTATTGAAATGATGCTCGAAGAAGGCAAGGTGGTGTTCAGAGGCTTGGATGAGAATATTGCCAGTTTTAAATATGGAGATGTCAATTTCGCCAGGGAAGGATGGGGAGGGGTTGGTAGACAGTTTGAATCCATACGGGATTTTACTTGAGTTGGCTATTGTTAGGTGGCGGAGGAAAGTGCTTTTCCATTTGGAGGGGCGTTTGGAGTAGAAGATGTAATTAGTTTTAATAGGGGAGGAGAGGCTGAGGTAGTTATCAACAATTAATGTTTCCGGGTGCCGAATCAGTAGTTTGTGTTTAAAACTTTTCTTTGCGTTTTTGGAGAGGTTCGGGGGTAGAGAATGGTCCATGAGTTGGGGCCATGTCTGCTGAGGGTAGAGTCATGAATTGTGGAGGGGAGATTGAGGGGTGGCATGTTGAGGCGATAGTGTTGCGGAGAGGGGGAGAGAGAGAGGCAGGATGTGGAGGGGGAAAGGGGTGGAGGATTTGGAGAGGGAGGATAGTGCTGACTAGGGTCGTCGCGGGGGTGTTAGGGGGTGAGAACAAGATAGAGAGGGGTAGGAGGGGGTGAGAAAATCCGTGGGAGAGGGGAAAGAGGGAGGACAGGTAAGATAAAAAAGGAGAAAGTAAACAATCAGAGGCGTCACCGGGAGAGAGGGAGGAAGGAGTTGGACAGGAGGGAGAGTCAGATAAGAGACTGAGTGAGAGATAAACAATCTGAGAGCGCGTAGGAAGAGAGAGAGGTCCGTTCTAGGGGGAAGAGAAGGAGGTCAGTGTTTGGGAGGAGGAGGGGGGGGTAGTGTCGGTGTAGATTGATAGAGAAAGAGGGTTGAGCTATTTGATTCAGCGCAGGGCGAAAAAAAGTTACAGGAGCACTCACAGGCAAAATTACAATAAAAGGAGAACAGTGAGTGGGGGTTACAGTGAGGATAGAAATATAGGACGATCTATCACAAAAGCATTGAACATAAAACAATCGAGTACAAGAGCAACATTCCCCATAGGGGATATAGGGTGATATGGGGTTCCAGGTTGACTATGGACGGCTAGGAAGGGTTGGGGGCGGCGCAGCGGCCGGCCGACAGCATGGTTCAGGAGGTCACTCAGAGTCTCGGTGGAGGTAGCGATAGGGCAGGCAGGTTGGTCGGGAGGGGTGACAGACTTCAGAGTCAGGAGTTAACCACAATAAATAAGTACCCAACAAGTTTCAGAAGGTTAGGTAGGAGGTAACAATAGGGCAGGCAGGCTGGTAGGGAGGATTGACAGACATCAGATTCAGGAGGTAACCACAATAAATAAATAAATACCCAGCCAGATTCAGAGGGTTAGGTAGGAGGGGTAGCCTTTGAGTATAGGAGAGCCGGGTGGACGTCAGGTGGGGGAGATATAAGCGACACGCCATGAAAAGACATTGGCGTGGTTCTGGAGGACAATCAGTTGTTGGGCGGAGGCCACGAGAGGGCAGGCAAGGTGGTCTGGAGGTGTGACTGACACCGGGGACAGGTGGTAATCACTGTGATGAAGACCCGAAAGTCAGCAGGATTAGGAAGGGGGGGTAACCATTAGACCTGGAATAGTCGGGTGGACCTTAGGTGGGAGAGCTTAATCGACTCAGCATGCTGTGATATTGGCCCCATTAGCGTCTAAGAACCTAGGACGGGTTGAAAAGCTCACCAGGTAACCAAATAAGCCTCGTCCGCAGTTATCAAGTAAGGCGAGTTCAGGAGGGTTGCATAGCTAACATAGAGCGCAGGGTAGGGGACATGTTACTTGAACGTGGGATGGGGGACAGGTTACAAACAAGACATTATTGCAGCTGGCCTTCGTTTCCAGCAGAGTCAGGCCAGGGGGTGAGGACCGGAAGGCCCGGAGCGAGTCTGGAGGCTCGGAGGGTGTGCAAGCGGATTTGCGACTCACAGAAGTTCACAGGTCACCCCCGTCGTCGGCCATCTTGAGGGGCGAGTTCCAGATGGTTGGTTCGCCATTTTAGAGTGCAGCAGGGAGAACGGATTCAGCAGCCCCTTATCCGGGCAGTTGGCCTTTGAATCGTCCGATCTGGCCTCGACAGTACGGGACCGGAAGGTCCAGAGAGAGTCAGGAGGTTCTGTGGTTCGGCAAGCAGGGTTGCGGTGGTCAGGCGCTTGCACAAGTGGGGAGGTAGTGGGGCCTACCTTGCCTTAGGGTGTGCAGGGGGCGGAGAGAAGGTTAGACAGTTTCCATGGCCTTTTGGAGCGGGCAGGGACAGCAGTCATTTTAGGCCCGATAGGTAGGGGAAAAAGTTGGGGAAAGCGGAGAGGAAGCCGACTTCCCGGGGGATGCTGCATGCAGGTAGAGGCGCTGCAGTACCGATAATCCGATGGCGGAGCAGGATTAAACAATTTCCCTGGCCAGTTCGAACGGGCCGGAACGGCAGTCACTTATGGCCCGATAAGTTGGGGAAAAGTTGGGGAAGGCGGAGAGGAAGCCGCCTTCCCGGGAGATGCTGCATGCAGGCAGAGGCGCTGCCGTACCGATGACCCGATGTCGGGGGGCGGAGAGAAGGATTAAACAATATCCCCGGCCAGTTGGAGCGGGCCGGGTCGGCAGTCACTTTTGGCCCGGTCAGTAGGGGAAAGGTTGGTGACGGTGCCGAGGAGGCCGACTTCACGGGAGGCGCAGCAGGCAGAGGGGCTGCAGTATCGATGGCAGTTCAAGATTGCCTGGATGAAATTTGGGTAGGAAGTAGCGTCTTGCAACTCAGCTCGGAGTATTTGAGGCAGCGACAAAGCGGTACCAGACTCTGGCGAGCACCGCAGTCCCGCAGTCAATGAGGGAAAGCCACGGCTCCTTGACGAGTGCCAGAGGTCCGGTTCGGCTGCAAATTGTAACTCACCTCAGACGGGAGGGTTTGGTCCCGGTGAGTCGAATCCCGTGTTGGAGCCGGGAGGAAAACGTCGTGGCTTTGAGGTTCACCTCGGGATTAGCTCAAAAGATTACGTCGGGGTGACGAATCCCTGGAGGTCAGATAAATGAGGGAATCATTTAGACAATCAAACAATCTATCGTTGAAGGTGATCTCCCCCATTTTATGTTAATGACTATGGCGCCTATGGCAAAACCCAAGGATTGTTCTAGATGGGCAGCTGTCTTTTCAGACTGACATGGGGCAGGCAGTGAGTTTTAGATTCCATTCCATTGTCTCAAATGTCCCTACCACCATACACGCTGTAGGGGCGGGGCCAGCGTAAACACCTGCCTCAACCATATCAGCTGACTTTATCTTAGAATCACAAAGAAACAGCGAATACAACTCTAAGTAGCCCAAAATGTGCAAGAGACCGCATCTCAGATGCCTGGAGATGAGTTGCGCTGGTTATGGGTGGAAAGGTGGGTCCTGTTCTAATGCCTCTATCTTATTTAGAGATTAATGTATGGGTCTGTCTGACTCATTCAAAAGAGATCATTGTGGCAAGACTAAGGCGGAGGTTTCTGAGATTTTCAAATAATGGGTGCCTCTTGCCAGAGCAGTTCGGACTCTTTGCTATGGGAGGCAAGACTGGCCTTACATTGCTATTACGGTTATGAAACATACTCTCAGAGGACATTAGGTTGGAAATTTAGGACCCAATTTAGAATTTGGGGAATGGGGTAGTACGTCAAAAGATTTACAGATTACCCGCCGTAATACAAGTGCATTAAATCCTATGGCACGTGTAATATGGCACAAGAGATATCTGTCACATTTGTGACAGAGTATCCCATGTGCCGAATTTGAAATCAGGCCCTTATTTTGCTAAGCTCAGAGCTATCAAATCCAGTCTATTTTTATTGACCTGTTTTTCATGGCCTCCCATCCCCTGATGCGGGCCGCACAGGTGACCTGCACCTAGAGATGTTTTGAATGTATAATTCATCATTTAAAATGTCTTCCATATTTGTATTCATCAGAGGGAGAATGGGGGAGAAAGAGGAAAAGAGACTGGACGGGGGTGGAATGAGACAGGAGAGAGAGGGAGACAGAAGAAGGAAAGCAGGACTGAAAAGTGAGACAGGTGGGGATGAAAGATGATTGAGAAACATAGGACAGAATGGGGTGAATAGTAAAGGAAGAGATACAAACTCGTGGAAGTAAATTACGCGTAAGGTTGCTTGAAGGTATTGATGTCAAAATGAAAGTGAGAGATGGAGAACGAATAAAAAAGGTAGCAGACATGTTTTTTTGGCTTGTGGTGTTCGTTTTGAAAGCCTTGGCATTACTTCATTTCCAAGACCTTACTATTTTAGAGGAAAAGGGAACGACACAAAGAGGTTATTTGCTCAGAATCTCAAATGTGGTCAAGAAGGCAACCATGGTTAGTAGTCATATTGCACAAAAGTCACCACTTTGTCCTCAAACAACACACCAAGTAAAATCTAGCTTGACTATATGGAAAGCAGAAAATTTACAAAAAAAACAGTACCTTTGAAATACTGGTAGGTTTTTGGGCAGAGTAGGTACATGTTGGTGCACAACTAATGCCACAGGCAACCTTTCACTAAGATTCAGTCAGACTTCACCTAAAAGAGTGAGCGCAGAAGAATACATTGGTTATGGTTACAATGCATCCATTGATGACACGCAAATCATAGACATCTTGATGGTGACCTTCAGCTTCAGCAAACCAAGGTTAAGTACTATATACAAGCAATTCTTTATCCTTTCTCAGCTAGACCACTGCAATATCTCTCAGTCTTCTGCACTGCTTTCTTGCCAGACTCCAGTGTATACAGAGCTCAGTAGCCTGCTTAATCTTTGGAAAAAACAGGCACTCCAGAATCTCAGTTATCAAGTGTGAGAAGTTGGCCTGGCAATCAATCAATCAATCAATCATGTCACTTATAAAGCGCACTACATACCCGCGAGGGTCTCAAGCCGCTGGGGGAAGGGGGGGGTGGTGCTGCTACTGATCGAAGAGCCAGGTCTTGAGGAGTCTTCTGAAGGCCAGTAGGTCTTGGGTCTGTCGGAGGTTGGTGGGGAGGGTGTTCCAGGTCTTGGCGGCGAGGTGGGAGAAGGATCTGCCGCCGGCGGTCGTTTTCCGGATGCGGGGGACTGTGGCGAGGGCGAGGCTGGTCGAGCGGAGCTGGCGGGTGGGGGTGTAGAAGCGGAGTCGTCTGTTGAGGTAGGCTGGTCCGGAGTTGTGGAGTGCTTTGTGTGCGTGGGTGAGGAGCTTGAAGGTTATCCTCTTGTTGACAGGGAGCCAGTGCAGGTCTCTCAGGTGGGGTGTGATGTGGCTGCGTCGGGGGATGTCGAGGATAAGACGTGCAGAGGCGTTCTGGATGCGTTGCAGCCGTCTCAGGAAGCTTAGCCGTCGTTCCTGCGTAGAGGCGTTTCTGTAGTCCAGCCTGCTGGTGACGAAGGCCTGGGTGACTGTTTTTCTTGTTTCGGTGGGGATCCACTTGAAGATCCTGCGGAGCATTCGGAGGATGTTGAAGCAGGATGAGGAAACGGCGTTGACCTGCTTAGTCATGGAGAGGGTGGGGTCGAGGATGACCCCTAGGTTGCGTACGTGGTCGGTGGGTGGCGGGGCTGTTCCCAGTGATGTTGGCCACCAGGAGTCGTCCCAGGCTGAAGGGTTGGAACCAAGGATGAGGACCTCCGTCTTGTCAGAGTTCAGCTTCAGGCGGCTGGTCCTCATCCATTCGGCGACGGCCTTCATTCCTTCGTGGAGGTGGGCTTTGGCGGTGTGAGGGTCTTTGGTGAGGGAGAGGATCAGCTGGGTGTCGTCGGCGTAGGAGATGATGTTGAGGTTGTGCTGTCGGGCGACGTGGGCGAGGGGTGCCATGTAGATGTTGAACAGCGTTGGGCTGAGGGAGGAGCCTTGGGGTACGCCGCAGATGATCTTGGTGGCCTTGGATCGGAAGGGGGCGAGGCGGACGCTTTGTGTTCTGCCGGAAAGGAAGGATGTGGTCCAGTCCAGGGCCTTCTCTTGGATCCCGGCGTCGTGAAGGCGTGTTCGTAGTGTGTGGTGGCAGACCGTGTCGAAGGCGGCTGATAGGTCCAGGAGGATGAGGGCTGCTGTTTCTCCGTTGTCTAGCAGGGTCCTGATGTCATCGGTGGCGGCGATGAGGGCGGTTTCGGTGCTGTGGTTGCTGCGGAAGCCGGACTGGGAAGGGTCCAGGATGTTGTTCTCCTCGAGGTAGCAGGTCAGTTGTTTGTTGACGATTTTCTCGGTGACCTTCGCGGGGAACGGGAGCAGAGAGATGGGTCGGAAGTTCTTGAGGTCCTTGGGGTCTGCCTTGGGTTTCTTGAGTAAGGTTTCTTGAGTAAGGCGGTGATCTCGGCGTGCTTCCAGCTTTCCGGGAAGGTTGCTGTCTCGAAGGAGATGTTGATTATTTTCCGGAGATGGGGCGCGATGGCTGTACTGGCTTTGTTGAAGATGTGGTGAGGGCACGGGTCTAGCGGTGAACCGGAGTGGATGGTGTTCATGATCTCGCTGGTGTCCTCGTCGTTGATGTTGGTCCAGGAGAGCAGGCGGTTGGTGGTTGTGGGGGCAGTGGTCTCGGTGGTTGCCGGGGCGGTCGTGGTGTTGAAGCTGTCGTGGATGTCGGCGATTTTGCGGTGGAAGAAGGTGGCCAGTGAGTCGCACAGGTCTCGCGACGGCTGGATGTCGTTGGTGTTGGAGCTGGGGTTGGAGAGTTCCTTCACGATGTTGAAGAGCTCTTTGCTGTTGTGTGCGTTGTTGTCTAGGCGGTCTTTGAGTGAGGCCCTTTTGGCGGATCTGATGAGGTGATGGTGACTGCGGGTGGCGCTCTTGTGGGCGGCGTAGCTGTCCGCTGTCCGTTCGTGGAGCCAGATCTTCTCCAGTTTTCGGCATGTTCGTTTGGAGGCCTGGAGGTCTTCGGTGAACCAGGTGGCTTTCTTGCTGGTGTGGCTGTTGGGCGGATTCTTGAGCGGGGAGAGGGTGTTGGCGCAGTCGTCGATCCACTGTCTGAGGTTGCGGGCGGCGGTGTCGGGGTCGGAGGGTTCGGCGGGTGGGCTCAGGGCGAGGGTTGTGGTTAGCTGGTCTTCCGTGACTCTGCTCCAGCAGCGGCGAGGCATTTGTTCGGTGCGGTGGTGCGTGGTGGGCTTCCTGTAGGTGAAGTGGATGCAGTGGTGGTCAGTCCAGTGCTGTCCACTAGTTATAGTGGGCACCTTGCACCAGTCCAAACGACCTTTATTGATGATAGGTTTAAAGACAACCTTTATTGAAAGCTATCCTAGTGGTAGCTATGGAGAGCAGACTTCAGGCTAAGTCTTGAAGGAGTGTAAAGCAGCTTGGTTTACCAGATTATAACCTCTTGAATAACTAAATGAAAGGAGAACCACACAAGATATATATAAAATATATGTATTTATTTCTAAACACTAACTACTAATCCCTTTATGAGATTAGAGTTCAAGATACACAATATCACAGTATTAAAACGACAATAAATAGCACAATACACAGTGGGCTCCAGGGGGAGACCAAACCATATACTTAGAAAGTGGTATAAGAACCACGGCACTGTGCTCTTAGACACAGTGCCTAGAGCACATAGAATCGCTGGGACCCCAAGGAACCACCCAAGGTAGTGACACAGGAGACACACGGGGGACGTGTGCAGTGTGAGAACACAGCCGCGAGCGCCGTAGGATTCAATGCGGAAAGTTGCGGTTGGAATTTTAAAGATAAAGGGCACTTAGGAGAGGACTTTGAGCAAACCCCTTTAGACTTAAGGGTTTCTAAGGCCAACACCCACGGGAGCACCGGAGTACTCGAGTTACCTCACCCAGGGAAGCCGGGTGCATAGGTGCCAAAAGGTGTCGGGAATCGTCGTCGTTTTCAATGGCGAACTGCTGCAAAGTGCTGCTGCCGTGAAGGAGAAAAGTGTCGGGTGTGATCCAAGCCTGGATCGAAGATGGGAAGAACCTGAAAGCAGAGGGGACAGAGTCTGGGTCACTAGCCAGTGACCAGGAGCGGAGCAATCGAATGCCCACCGATGTCGGGTGCATCAGGTGCGAAGAGGTGAAGCTTGACTCTGCAGCCACGGGGTCCCGGAGACGTCGACGACGACCAGGAGCCGGATTCGAGCTGTCCCACGAAGGATGTCGAGTGCTGGGGTGTCGGTGATCGGATTGACCACAACAAGCCTTGGCAACAGCAACCCACGCAGGAAGAGAAAAGATGCTTCTGTGCGGACCAGCAAGGTCCTGGGGACTCCCCAAGCGATGGAGAGTCAGGGCACGTCTGGAGCAACCAGGGAAGCCCAATAAAAGTTAGAGTTGCCTTCTTGGGGACCCACAGGTCAACGGACCAGGGATCGCGAAGGGACCTTGAGAGGAATCACAAAATGGCGGCCCACGGAACACTCGTTGAGTGTAGGCCTACAATCTTCGGTGCAATTACTGCTCGGGGTCAGGGCTACAAGTAACCCAGAGCTCAGCCTCAGGGGTCGCCGGAAAGCTGATGCTTCTGCAAATGGTCGCGGTGTCCAGGGGTTCGGGTTGCACGGTCTTCCACGAGGGATACGGGCCTCAGACTTGCTGTGGGCACAGATCGACCTCAGAGACCTAGGAAAACCCACCTCCTGTGTGGCAATATTCTTCGGAGTCCGTCGGAGCTCGGAGATGCCAACCGGTCAGTTGCTTTAAAGGTGCCCGCCTTGCAGGGGAGTAACTCCTTTACTCCAAGGGAGTTTCTTCAGTCGTCCAGCGTCGTGCAGATCGTCGAAGTACTTGTTTTCTGGTATCAGAGTTTAGTCCAGGTGTAATCTAAAGTCCTGTAGTCAGGGGTTCCTACTTTATACCCAAGGAAGGGGTTGGACAAACTCTGTGGACCCACCTATGGGAGGGTCAGGAAAGAGGGGTGGCTACACCCATTTCCTTTGTCCAGTTTTGCGCCAGAGCAGGGGCTGTGTGCCCCTGCAACCGGTTTGAGCTGGACTATGGACAGGGACACCAAATGTGCCCCCAGTGCAGACTTCAAAGCACTCTGAGAGTGCACCCACCCAGCCCCAATACACTAAAGCCTGTCTGGGAGGTGGTCACACCTCCCTGTGACAGGAAACCTATTGTCCAGGCCTCCCCTGCCGGAGTTTCGTCCAGCAGCAGGAGGGCAGACTCGTGTCTGTGGCTGCAGCATCCATTTTGTGATGCCAGGGCTCTGTTAGCTGGTACCGGGTATACCGGTGCTGTCATGTCTCTCCCTCTAGAAGAGTGAGATCATACTCCCATACCAGTTACTGGTATGATTCCAAGGTGTTTGACACCAAACACGACAGTTTTCCATGCAGCCACTCCAAAGTTAGCATTTACCGTTTGGTTATAATGCACTTAAGAGTATATGGTCTGGCTGCATCACAAACAACCCCGGAATGAAGATTCCGAAAGCTGCAGAGGGGCTCTGCTCATGCATGGGCACCCTCTCACATGAAACCCAGCACCCTGCCTTCAGGATTGTTAAGGCCTGCCATAGGGGTGACTGATAGGTTTACATGTGCAGTGATATGGAGAGATATAGGGAACCTATATCTCAGTAAGGGGTGGATACACCACCTTACACAGGCTGCTGTAGCAGACCTGTTGTGTCATTTTAAAAGGCTTCCCAGGGGTGGCACAATACATGCTGCAGCCCCTGGTAGGCCTCTGGGGTACCTATGCCCTAGGTACATAGTATACCATATACTAGGGACTCACAAGGGTACCCCAGAATCCAATCTGGAGTGTACCTAAAGTACATACAATCAATTTAAGGGGAAAGCAGATAGGCTGGGGTCCTGAATAGCAGGATCCCAGCCAAACTAAGTCGAAAACCAGCAAAACACCAGGAAAAAAGTGGGGGCAACCATGCAGTCAGATTCCACCTTCCTACATCAAGAATCCCTTTGCAGGCTCCCTGTTGATAAGAGATGCTTTTTTAAAGTTCTTTGCAAACATCAAAAGGCATTAGTCACACCTTCCAATAATTGTATGTCCATCTTGCTATTCTCTCCACAAAATACTTCATTCCAGGTCAGCCTACCTCTTGACAGTCCCTAGGTTTTGTGAAACTCACAGTGGTGGTCGGACCTTCCCTTCCTTGATACATAGCTTGGAATGCTTGTTATTCCCACCTGTGTCCTATCACCTACTTAGCTGTCTTTCACAAGATTCAAAACCTATCACAAGTTAATCATCTATCTTCTCTGACGTCTTCAGTTTAGCACCTTTTCCATGGGTAACTCCACATGTTATAAGTTTCTAAATTAATTCAAATTATGGTACCATGTTACTAGATGTTAGGGTGTCATTATCCCCTGCATGGTAACAGGGTGTGTACCCCTGCATGTGAATATTCATATTCATATTCAAATAGCTTTATTCGACAACATGTATCATAAAAGCATTATTTGACATTTGTACAGTAAAAAAATATATGTTCAATAGAACAGAAAATCTTAAAATACAGAGATCCAATTAAAATATCTTGATATGGCAATATGAGCGACGTCTAAAAATAAAACACTTTAAAACAAATTTCACTAAAAAGTCATTAGTCTAATAAAACTATGTACATTTTGCTTTCCACCAATACATTCCACCCCAGGTGTTCAATAATTATGATGAAAGTATGAAAGAGAAAAGATAAGAAGGGCCTCAACCAACAGAAAAGTCAATACATAAAGTGCTAGTGCTATATACATCTTAAGACGATATACAGAGATTATAGCGCAACCAAGTGTATACTACGATTTTTATACCAGTCACATAGCTCATCTTATTAACTGGGGTCTTAGTTACCTAAGTTGAAGTCACGCCCCGTAGGGCTTTGGTTCTCACTAGCCAGGCTTGCGCTAAGAACTTAGCCATTCCACATGAGAATAAGACGCTAGAGTCAGATGTTAAGATGCGCAAAGCAAATCGGTGATCGCGGGTGCCCATATTACTGCATATTGGTTTTAGCCATTTAGTCCTTGCTTTGTTATAAGCAGGACAAACGAACAGGACATGAGCAACACACTCGACCAGGGCTCCACAGCAGGGGCAACTCTCTGTTATATTCTCGGCTGCGCGCCACTTTGCCATTCGGGTATTAACAGGGAGCGTGCCAAACCTAAACTGAATATACAGGGTCCTATCTCGTGGAACCTGGATCACGTCTAGGTAGGGCTCTAAACTTCTCATTTGTTTGAACATAAGAAACTCCTCTGTCAGTCTCCCCTTATTTGGCTTACTGAGCTCCTGACTGTGAAACCAATCCCAATAGTAGCGCTTAAGTTCCATCTTACTAGGGGGAATTTGAGTATCCCATGATTCTTTGAGGCCAAGTTGCATCAAGGTTTTCTTCACATATGTTATCCACTTGACCCTGTGGTCCACATCCAATTCCATCACCTCCGTTAGAGCTAAGGCGTAATTGGTGAGCTCTTCAGTACGCCTTAGGCGAGCCCAAAAAAGCAGTGGGCGTAGCCTAGCAATTGCTCTAAACCAGTGGTTCCCAAACTTTTGACTCCTGAGGACCCCCATTGAGTCACCACTGGAAGCCGAGGACCCCCAAGCAATTTGTATGATTTAAATTTCAAACATTAAAACAGTAATTCAGAAAAAATAAACACACGTGCACACAAAACAAATACTCAAATTACTAAGGATTTTAGGGGCATATTTAGAAGCCCCTATCGCCATGGGAACGTCACTTTTTGCAACGTTCCCGTGGTGATAGAAGCTCGCCTTATTTACAAGGCAGCGTTAAGCCACTTAACATGGCTTAACGCTGCCTTGTAAATAAGGCCCCCTGTCACACAATGCCTAGCGTGAAAGGGGTGGGCAGTGGGTGTTGCGGTGGGCGTTCCACCGCAACACCCATTGATTTTGACGCTGCCCCCTATTTACAAGGGCAGTGTAAATAGGAGGTAGCGCCAAAATTAAGCCAGGGAAAACCAGGTCTTAACTGGGCAAAACGAGGAGAAATCCTTTATTTCTCCTCGTTTTGCTTTTCAATGTGTGCTGCTTTGTGCAGCACACATGGAAAAAGCAAAACACCTTGGATTGTTTATGTTCAGGAAGGTGACCCTTCCTGCACATAAACAATCTTTTAAAAATGCCATTTTGTAACTTCCATGTGTCCTGCATTAAGCAGCACACACAGAAGTGACAAAACGGAATTTCAAGATTAGAGGGGGACCTTCCTGCACATAAACAATCTTCCACTGCATGCACACACCCTTGCACTATGGTGCAAGGGTGCCCCGTTGGCGCTACACTGCTAAGTGTAGCGCCAGCACAGGGAAACGCAGGGCTGCACCATATTCTTGTAAATATGGTGCAGCCCTGTGTTCCGAGTGGCGGAGCGTGTCGTTAAGCCAGGGAGGCTAACGACACGCTCCGCCACTTCTGTTGTAAATATCGCCCTTAGTATTTTATATTCAAAGAATTTGCAAAAAACAAAACATTTTAATGGGAAAGTTGGTGCTGCATCCCCGTGACTAACTTTTAAATGGTTGGTTTTATTTCGCAGTACGAGGCTCCTGCTAGGGCCAGACTGGAAACCCAAAGCAGCCCTGGCAAATGTTTTCAAACCAGTCGCCATACGGTGCACACCAAGTGCAGTGTGTGAGTCTGACCACTACAAAGGGGGCTTTGGGAGGCTCTCCCCCAAGAAATTTAGGAAACATTGGTGCAGTCTAAAACACATTTATCATTATATATTAAATTGTATTGGCTTTTAACGAATAGTAAATGAAGACCTTACTATGCACCAGGATACGACAATCTTTGTTGGGGTTCTTCAATGATTCCCTTATTATCACCCTTCAACAGTGTCTCTCATCTCTCCATAGCCTCTCTGTCACTTGTATTTCATTTGTTTTATAGTATCTCTCATACCATTGTAGGATGTCAGAGCACTTTACATCACACACATATAGCGACAATGAATCATACGTGTAAATCAGTGTATAGAAAATGTTACATAAGGCAAAGGGTACTACAATGTGTAGGATTCACATGTCATTCATACTGGTAGGCATTTTTAAAGAGTGCTTGATCCGGAGAAGCGCAAACTTGGGATTCAGAACATCAGCCAGTGGTTAGCATTGACTTTAAAAAAATAAAAATGTATTTCCGTCCAAATAAACCTTTTTAGCAGCATCAGGATAATGAAAGACTGGGAAAAAACATAAGTTACTAACTTGTACCATGCAGTTTGCAAGCAGCTCTTTGATGACAGTTTATAGGTCACTGTGCTAGATTACGATTGTCACTTATGAACTGCAGAGTAACAAAAAAATCTCTGTGACAAAAGCAGCAACCCACTGACCAATGCACATAAAACACTTTTTTAAATGCATGGTACACGTTCTTTGCAGTAGGCATATTAACCATATGTGCTACGTTAGATTACTCAAAGCTGCAACTGGACAAAACTCTCATCTCTCCAGCAGGTGCATTAATCACTGGCGTTATTTTGACACTTTTATTGTTGCTCGAAAACTGCTAATTAGACAAGGAACTTTGCAGTGCTTTTAAAACTGCCTCCTGGGGACCCCCTGGGAATGTGTCACGGACCCCTGGGGGTCCGCGGACCACAGTTTGGGAAACACTGCTCTAAACGGTCGCCTACCCATATCATACATTAGAGGTATCAGTGGGGTATTACGGGGGAGCATAACCAAGTCCCTCAAAAATTTGTGCTCTGACCTCATTAGCTCATCCACATTTTCAAACCCCCATAGCTCGGCACCATACAGGGCCGAGCTAACAGCCTTTGCTTCATAAACTACGAGCGCCGGGGCGACTGGCCTGCTATACGAGGAGCGATGTTCTTTGCTAAGTGCCCCGGTCACGCGTTTATGATTCAAAAGCATTTTAGCTAAGTGGGGCCTCCAGTGCATTTTGTCGGAGAGTCGTATACCAAGATATTCGAAGTTCTCAACTCTATCCAGGGGAATACCATCCAGTGTAAAATTATTCCTAAAAGATTTGTGGGGGTTAAAAGCCATGAGCTTTGTCTTTGTGGTATTAATTACTAAGCCCCTTACTTTACAAAAGGATTGATATCTATTAATTAACTTTTGCAGCCCAGCTGGAGTTTTTGCCATCAACAGGGTGTCATCGGCGAACAGAAGCGTTGGCACTTTGTCGCCCGCCAGGATTGGGGCATCAGCTGGATCTTCTTGCAAAAACTTCACCACCCCGTTCACATACAAGGAGAACAAGGTGGGAGCCATGACACAACCCTGGCGGACTCCCCTTCCAACAGGAATCTGTTCTGTCAACTGTCCTTGATTACCCCATCTCACCTGAGCATAGTTCCCCTCATGGAGACGGATTAATAAATTCAAAATTAGTGGTGGAATGCCCATATCTTTTAAAATCTGCCACAGTTTATCCCTGGGTACCAGATCAAACGCTGTTTTTAAATCAATAAATGCCAGATAAAGGCTACCTTTTCCAATTAAAACAACTTTCCAATAAATAAGCATTAATCTAAAATCCTGGTCGATCGTCCCGGTACTGGCCCTAAAACCCGCCTGATATTGTGAGAGGATGTCCTCCTCTTCAGACCATGATTGAATTCTCTGCAGGAGGACCCTACCTAGTACCTTTTGCATTACATCGGTCAGGCTTATAGGCCTATAGTTACCGGGATCTTCCTTATCCCCTTTTTAGGTCTCGCGCCTAGCGTTGCAGTGCGTAGCACTGCTCGCGCAGCGCGAGACCTCTGAAAGGGCTTCTGAAAACGACCTACACGTTCGTGCGTGTGGTTTTGTTTTCAGAAGCCCTCATTAACTGTAGCGTGCATTTTTTAGAAAAAACGGCACGCGATTGGGCAAGGCGGGCGCATGTCCCGCCTTTGCTCCTCCCATTCCCGACGGTGGCCAGAACGCGCAGCAGCGCGCGTTCGCCTCGCTGCCGCTGCCGCGCTCCCTCCCCCCAGCTCCTCTGTGGTGCGCGCGCACCACTGGTTCCTGTGCTCTTCTCCTCGTTTACCTTCGTGCTCCCCTGTTGCTCCGACGCTGTTCCTGCTTCACTCCCACCCAAGCCCGCCTCCTGCACTGCTCGTCTTGCCCTGTGCCGTGGCTGACCCTCTCTCGCTCCTAGATAGCACCTGAGGTCTTGTACTGCACCTCTGGACACTTTTGCTGCTTCTTAAGTACCCCGTGCTGCTCCCCCTTTTCTCTCGTTCTCACACTGCTCCACAGCTGTTCATGCTACTCTCTCTGGCCGGACTGCTCCTGCTGCCCAACCGCGTTGTTCCTGCTCCATTGCACAGTGTCCTGTGCTCTTCCTCTAGTGTTTGATTGATTTCTTCGTGCACCTGAACTTCTTCTGTGCAGCTCCTCGCCTGCTTTCCTTCTTCTGAACGCTTCTGTGCATCTCCTCTCCTGCTGGTCTTCTCCTGGACCCCTTCTGTGCAGCTCCGCTCCTGCTTTTCTTCTCCCGAATCCCTTCTGTGCAGCTCATCTCCTGCTTTCCTACTTCTGAACCGCTCCTGTGCTACTCCTCTCTTCCTCCTATGCGCATGGACAGCTCTATTCCCGCGTCGCCGCCCTTGCGCTGCTCCCGTGTCCCTGCGCTACTCCTCTGTTGCTCACCTGCCTTCCCACTGGAGTTGTCAATCCGCGGGCTTTGACCCTTCCCGCCACCCAGGGCGCCTATTTAATCCCTCAGGACTCCACCCCATCCCCAGGTTTCTTCCACGCCCCTCGCCTAACGGGCTCTCGCGCCACTCCCTTCACCAGTGAATACTCCGGGGCACGCGGTGGCAGCAGGAGCCCCACACAGTACGCCCTCTCCCTCATCCCGTGTCAGTTGACTGGATGAAGCCGCGTGCAGTCATTTGCTAGGAAGTTGCAGGCAGAGAATCCCAGCCCCCTTGGATAAATGATGCTCTCACAGCCCGCCTGCGCTGCATTATACATTGAATAAGTGGTTGCCTGGGCACAGAGAGGCATTTACAATGTGCCAGTAGGTGTCTGCTCAGAAGACGCGTCTGTCCTCCAAGGTGTCTGCAGCCCTTGGACACTGACTTCTCCGGCTGCCCAGCTCTAGCTGAGAATGGATAACATTGTGATCTCAGAGTACGATTCTTTCAACGTGACCCCCTCACCCGGAAACTCTTCTGAGGACATCCCCAACCAGTTTGTGCAGCCGGGCTGGCAGATCGCCCTCTGGGCAGTGGCGTACTCCATCATCGTCGTGGTCTCCGTGGTGGGCAACATCATTGTCCTGTGGATCCTTTTGGCCCACAAAAGGATGAGGACAGTTACCAACTACTTCCTGCTGAACCTGCCCTTCGCAGAGGCCTCCATGGCCGCCTTCAACACTGTGATCAACTTCACCTATGGCATCCACAATGACTGGTACTATGGCCTCTTCTACTGCAAGTTCCACAACTTTTTCCCCATTTCGGCTGTCTTTGCCAGCATCTATTCCATGACCGCCATAGCCTTGGACAGGTGAGTGAGCCTGCTGGTTTTATGCACTTCACACTGCAGACTGAACTTCAAGTCTTGGTTCTTTCTATGGGGGCAGATATGTGAATTTTGGTCCTGAGATATTGCGTGGTTTGCCTCAGATCACACGTTTGGTAAAGCGTGGATGCCGAGACTAAAGCTCATGTCTTCTGGTTCTATAGTCTACACATTAACCCCTATATTTTGAGCAGAGCCACTAGAATTATGTAACGAAGAAGGAACAAAGTGTGCGGCAGGGTTGCCTGAATTAAGTGGCACGAAATGAACAGTATTAGTTTGCTACTTTGTCATTTTAGCACTCGTCCATACTGCCTGGACAAAAGTTTTACCTCATTCAGCAACTGAAATGTGACCGGTAAACCTTTTCAGAGTCTGCACTCTGCCACCTAAGATGCTTGTTTAAAGTAACTTTTGATCCGTTTGATCGAGAAACAATTTTTATGTTTGAAATCTACAAATTATGTAGCAGGTGGTGGATTATGCGGCAAATTAGATAAATCCATAATTAGGTGGAAAACTCCATGGCTGCAGATTCACATCATTACAGTGGCCATTATTATGAGTCAAAAGTCCCCTTCTACTTCATGATGGCTGTATACATGACATCTGTCGCCAAGTATGTGGGATGCTTCCTCTATGGTGCCGAAACATACTATTTCTGCACTTGTTTTTAGTACATACCAAAAGTATACCACACTCTAGGGCGAGTGTGTAAATGAATCACCCCCCTGATTCTGCTGCACTGTTATCCTCTTGGGTGCCCTACTTGTACGCTTGTGTGTGGTTGGAGGCTCTGAGCCGCGCGCTCAGCAGTGTGTCACGTGGTCAGTTAAGTGGGTGGGCACGTGCAGGATGTGCTAAGCTCTGAGTGTCATTGTGCCCAGCGGAGCTATTCTTGTCATTTTAGTACATGTGAGATCTCTTGACGCTTTAGAGTCTTTAAAAAAATTAATTTGCTAAAGTTGGCTGTGCAACATACTGAAAAGCATTTTTTATCCAACTCTTATGACTTGAGTAATAAGGAAAGGAGGAGTGAAGTTTGCTGTTGGTCCAGGTTTTTTCACGGGGCAAACATGGGATAAACTGACTTCACACTATAATTGCTTCTCGAAACTGGAGCAAACGTACTTGGCGCTATGTTTTCTGCTAAGAATGGAGTATAAAAACTCTCCGCTGTGCTTGCTTTTAAGGAATTAAGCAAACTGACTTGGCACCACGTTTGTTTTGTAAGAGTTAAGCAAACTGTCTTTTTATATGTTTTCTGCTTAGGAATGAAACAAAATGACAGCGTTATGGTTGCCTCTTAGGGTGGAGCAAACTGACTTAGCACTATGTACGCATCTTAGGAAAGGAGCTAACTGGCTTGGCACTATGGGGCTGACTTGGCACTATGGAGCTGACTTGGCACTATGGAGCTGACTTGGCACTATGGAGCTGACTTGGCACTATGGAGCTGACTTGGCACTATGGAGCTGACTTGGCACTATGGAGCTGACTTGGCACTATGGAGCTGACTTGGCACTATGGAGCCGACTTGGCACTATGGAGCCGACTTGGCACTATGGGGCTGACTTGGCACTATGGGGCTGACTTGGCACTGTGGCTCTGCTTAGGAATGGAGCTCATTGACGTGGTACTATGTTTCTGCTTAAGAATGGAGCAATCTGATTTTGGACTTTGTGTGCTTCTTAAGAAGGAGACACAATGGCTTGGCAATGTGTGTTTTTCATGAATGGACCAAACTGACTCAACACCTGTTTTCTGGTAGGAAATGGAGAAAACTAATTTTGCATCATGCTTACTGATTAAGTACTAAAGAATTGCACTGGTTTTTTTTAAACCACAGATGGAATCAATCCGGCACATTTGGAAAGTGGAGCAAAAATATTTGACTCTATCTGCTGACAAAATAATGAAACATTTGTTTTCTCATTTTTTTGTCCCCAGTGCAAAACTTCACATCCTTGTGATAAGCTTAGGAGTTGTGGAAGGCGGGCCATGCAATTCTTTATTACCCAAGCAGCAAACATATGGCAAAGTGCGTAGCACAAAAAGTGTCTTTGAAAGATATGGCAAAATGGTTCTATTGCTGTCCAACATCACCTTATTCCCAGGGCCACTGGAATTATGTGGCAGGGCAGGACCAAATTATGCAACAAGGTTAGCTAAATAATGCGACAAAGAAAGGCAAATTATACGGCATAATATGGCACATTTTGTGATAGTATTACTTTATTATGTTGTCATTTTTACAACTGGTTACATTCTCTGGGCAAATACTTCACCTCATTAATATCAGCTTAACAACCAAAAACAGCAATAATCAACTGAAAAAAATGACCAGTAGACCTTTGTGAAGTCCACTGTGCGGGAACACATGTTGCCACATTTTTAGTAACTTGTGATCCGTTTGACCTAGAAAAAATGCTTTTCTTAAAATATGCAGATTGTGCAGCAGATGATGGATTATGTGGCAAATGCAGCAAGTCCCTAATTATGCAGAAAACGCTGCAGCAGCAGAATCACATTTTTCTAGTGTCCCTCCTTATTCCATTCCATTGTGCGCACCCTGAGAGGCCAAGTCTCTCTGCATGTCTATGAAGAGCACCGTGTGAGAAACACGCACGCACCCTGCAGGGCACACCGTGAGAGACTTTCTCCCCGCAGGTCTATGACAGGCACCGTGTGAGACAGGCACACACGCACTCACCCTGCAGGGTACTCCGAGAGAGACTCTCTCTCTCTCTCTACATGTCTATGAAGGGCATGGGTGAGACACGGACGCACGCAGGGTACCAGTGAGAGCCCCCTCTCTCTGCAGGTATATAAAGGACACCGTGTGAAAAACACACGCACGAAACTGCGTGAGAAGCACATACACGCACGAGCCCTGCAGGGTACACCCTGAGAGGCCAAGTCTCTCTGCATGTCTATGAAGAGCACCGTGTGAGAAACACGCACGCACCCTGCAGGGCACACCGTGAGAGACTTTCTTCCTGCCTGTGAAGGACTCCGTGTGAGAAACACACACGCACGCATGCACCCTGCAGGGTACACGTGGGAAACTCTCTCCCTGTCTAATGAAGGACACCGTGTGAGAAACACACGCATTGATGCACTGTGGCAATCACAGCTTGTAATCTTGCATTGGGTGGCCACTACTGGAATCCTATCTGAGGTGGTCACTATTACAACACTAATAGTAGCTCAGGATGATTTTCTTTGAACATAAGAATCTCTTATTAAAGAAAAGGTTGGACACCCCTGTAGACGGTGGTGTTTGCAAGATTGTTCGTGCATTCCTAAAATGGCAAACATTCCATGGTTGTCTTTGCCTCCGAAAAAAAATGGATCCAAAGACATGGACATAAATGCAGAGCTGTATGCTAAAGCTGAAAACCATCATCTTAGGAATGCAGATTGCAAAGTCATGCGGATCGGTCCTCAGGCAAAGATGTGACTTTTATAAAACTAGAGACTCGCTCCCATCAGGCTGTTTGCAGCAAGCTTGTGTGGAGTGTTGTAAAGACATACATTGACTGCTGTATACAAGGATAGAGAAATCATACACATCAAGAAATTGACAGGAGAGTTGTTTGATTAGCCCACAAACAGACGCATAGCTGTAAGAAGGGACAGAGAATCATCCACATGATGGTACAAAGAGAGTTTTCTCCTCGCTCTCCTTCCTTGTACCTCCTACTGCTCTTCTCCTCGCTCTCCTGCCTTGTACCTCCTGCTGCTCTTCTTCCCACTCTCCATCCTTGTGCCTCACACGGTTCTTTGCCTCACTCTCCTTCTTTGTATCTTTGGCTCATCTTCTCATCACTCTCCTTCCTTTTGCCTCACTCTGCTTTTTTCCTCCTCAATATCCTTCCTGATGCCTCACTGTGCTCTTCTCCTCCCTCTCCACCCTTTTGCCTCATGCTGCTCTCCTCCCCAATCTCCTTCCTTGTGCCTCATGCTACTTTTCTCCTCGCTCTCCTTACTTGTACCTCCTGCTGCTCTTCTCCTCACTCTCCTTACTTATGGTTCATACTGCTCCACAACTAACTATCCCAATACAACACACATAATTACACTGCACACCACATACATACAACTCCATAACACATAGGTAAAACACAATCCCATTTACAACGCCAAAAGCTCTAACTCAAAAAAATGCGAGACCTATTGCATTTTCAATGCTTGTTGTAAATAGGAACTACTACAGCGCCTTTCCAGGACTCTGGAACAGGACATCCGGCTGCTATGGCATTAAAAAATAACTGAAAATAACCCGACCACCCTTTAGGGTCAAACAAAAATAAATCTCCTGGCAGACCATCTGGTCCTGGGGCTTTAGCGGGGACTAATTTCAAAATGGCAGACTCTATTTCATCCCGCGAAAAGGGATCACTAATATTCCCTATAGGAGGGATGTCTGTGGTGCCGCATGGCTCCTCCAGACAACCGTCCTCTAAAGCGGAATATAATTTCCCAAAGTAATCCTGCCACTCATGGCAGGTGATATGATTAGGCATAATGCCTAAGTCCCTATTATTTCCCCGGCTCACTAAGGACCAGAAGAGGTTCTTATTCTTTCCCTGACTTGCGTCCTTCAGCTCCTGCCAATAACGTTCATCCCACTCTATCTTCGCTTTGTGTAAAGCAATCTTATAGTTCTTCTTAGCCGTTTTAACCCTGAAGCAATTTTTAGTTCTGATTGCTAAAGTCAAAGATTGTCTTTTGAACTTGCAGTCTTTAGTATACCATGGGTGCTGTTTTTTTTTGCAAGCACGCAAGATGTTATTCTTGCGTGGGGCCTGAAAATAAGTGCTTAATATCTCTAGGGTACCAGAATGGACAACAGAGACAATATCGCGTTCAGATATATCTGAGACCGCAGCCCGAAGTTCTACTGTTTTCTCGAATAGGGTCTTGCGAATAGCCAATAGATTTGAATCCTCTAGAGCTACCTTGTCCCATTTTAGATGTCTTTTACAATTGGAAGGGACGATGTTAGTAATACAGGTCACTGCCCTACTAGTCTGAGGGTCTGATGGAAGAGCCCACAGGTTTGTCATGGTCATACAGAGAGGGTTATGATCACTATCAGATGTAGCACCTACAAACATGTCAGTCGTCGCATCCCACAGATTTACATCTAACAGGATATAATCGATTTGTGATGGACAGCTGACTCTGTTGAAGGTGTTAGCCCCCTGTCTGTCTGATAGAGTTCTGCCATTGGTTGCTCTAAGGTTAAACTCTATAGCTATTGCATTAAGTTGAATGGCTAGGTTAGTCCACTTTTAATGGGTGGTAAGTTAAGTGGGGGAACTGCCCATTTATCATCGGCCCTGTCATACTCCAGCATATCATCTGAGCTCAAAGGTGCAGTTTAAGTCACCTGCAACCAAGATACGATTACCGGGCGAACAACTGGATATGGCCTGCTCTAGGAGTGTGACAGTGGGCGATTGTTTACCGCCCTTAGTTCCTCTGATATAGACATTAAACAGATCTAGGGTTTCCCCACCATTTGGGCCCCTAATAGTTAATCTCATAATATCTTGACTTATCAGTGGGTGAATGGAAATACGACAGCCTAAGGCAATGTTCACCTAAACAATCAAACCCCTGAGGGACGTCCTCTCCCCATAGTAGTAGCTGGGATGCAATAGGAGGCATAGCCTGATTTGTGTAATGATACAAGACTCCATGTCTCCTGAAAAATACAAATATCATATTCCTCAATAAGTTTGTTCCAATGTGGAAGTAGGAGTTTGTTTTGCAAGCCTGCTACATTCCATGATATGATCCTAAGATTAGTGGAAGAGGGTATCACAACCAAATTGTCATTTGCCGTTTGGGGCAAGCTTGGGTGCACTTGCAGATTGGCCTCTTCGGGGTTAACTAATGGTTCGACTAAACCTGCCCCATATATCCTCTTAACAGTTGCACTGTGATCTCTTAAGTCCCTTGCCCCATAATTACCTAATACTCGGTCTTGTATATCAGGGTTAGGTAAAGAGATTTGGGGATTAGTCATGGTATTAAAAAAGGCAGTACGGTAGTCCATTTTAGGAAGGTGGGAGTTCTCTAGTCAGTCAACTGTCTCTAGTGATATCCCTTGCTCCAAGGTATCTAATGTCCCTCTCCTGTTGTAAGAACGTGTACTCCTAAATTGTATGGGTGAAGCGGACGCGGGACTGGTTCTAAATTCTAGGGCGAGCAGACTCTCTGCCAAGTCGCTGGAACAGAGTGTTAGTTCAATATGATCATACAATTGCGCGGGGGTTGAACATCTGCGAGTACGAGTGATATCCTCGCGTATCAGCGAGCGTCAGCCCCTAATGTGACGGATCCAGTGTATCACCTTATTTGTTAAAGAATCAGGGCTTTCATATCCAGCATTTGGCTTAAGTTTGGGAACATTAGACATAATGACAATTTGGCCCTGTGACTGGGAAGCAGCACTTAAATAATGAGTCTGCTGATGTGATTTGGCTAGAGAGTCTCCTACCAAGGATAAGCCACTAGAATTTACTCGATCCGATCGTGTCCTGGGGGCAGTTTGGGTAGGGCACTCTCTAGGCATGTGGGGCTGTGGGACATTAAAGCCTTTCGATACAGTAGTATTTTTAAAGTTATTTAAATTAGAACTTTGAAGAACAGAAATTGTGGGTGGTAAAGGACAAAAAATAGCGGCCCCACTTAATTTTGTCCCATTACTTAGAGGCTTTTCTTTTGGCAATTCCATTTTATGATTGGAGTTACACAAATGGTTTACTTGCTGTTGGCAAAGTGGAACCAATGGTAACAAGAGTTTAATCGTCGCCATGAGATCTTCCATCTTTTGTCTTATAATTATTATTTCCCCCTTAAGTGAGTTCATAGTCAGGAGAATATCCTGCGAGATAAGAGGTTGTTGGCCTTCACTCTCTTGTACATGTTGTTGTGCCTGCTCTATGCCTGTCAGCTGAGTATCTAAGTTAATGTTGGAATCAAGCGTGGTTAGCAAAGCAAACCTGTTTGAACAAGAAACTGTAGGTTGAAATAAACACTCACCAGAGCCAGTGAAAGACTCTGGGGGTTCAGTAACCCGAGTATGTTCAACCCGTCTTTGTACGTGTCCCATTGCTTGGGCAACTGGTATAATACTTCCATTATCAGAATTGCCCTTTCTAAGATGCTTCTGGAACATTGTGGGGATAGTTGTTACACGTGGCGAGTTATCATGGGTGGGGAGGAATGGACATTTGCGCATGGTACCGGGGGTCTGAGGCCAAGATATCCTCACACTCACTGACAAGAGTTTCAATTCTGTCAATTCCATCTATGACACAGTTGCCAGCTGAGTGCCTCAGGTTTTTTAACATTTTTTCGCTTACCCACCCCACTGTTGATTTTACTACCCGCCTCTGTACCCTCCATATTTTTCCGTTTCCCCATATTACAGCAAGTATGAAATAAGACAAGTCCCAGTCAAGAACTCTGCCAGGTAGAGTTTAAAAGAGTCACCACAGTCAAATATCAATTGTAGCAGATGCAAAATAGATTCCAATCGAAGGGGGACATTTACGAGGGATGGTTACACACAGTACATTATCCAAAGGAAATATGACCGTAACAGAAAGTGCTCACGTCAGCTGTAAGATGAAAGGGGGGTGGCCCTGCCCTGCCTCTTCCTGTCAAGGACGGGCCCGCCCTTGGCCCGGGCTTCGCCCGCGCGCGTCCCGCGATGCGGGAGACCGGCGCCCCTCTTACCGCGCCTCCTGGCGCGCGTGGTGACGTCGTTGGCAGGCGTCAGCACTGGCCTGCTGGGAAATGTAGTGCTGTTTCCCTCACGGCGTAGAAGCAATGAGGTAAGCCGTTCCCCTCACGGCTGGAGCAGAGGGAAGGAGTAGAAAAACAGGAGCCGTTCCCCTCACGGCGATCTTGTGGCTGGAATGCGCGTCCCGCGATGCGGGAGACAGGCGCCCCTCTTACCGCGCCTCCTGGCGCACGTGGTGACGTCGTTGGCAGGCGTCAGCACTGGCCTGCTGGGAAATGTAGTGCCGTTTCCCTCACGGCGTAGAAGCAATGAGGTAAGCTGTTCCCCTCACGGCTGGAGCAGAGGGAAGGAGTAGAAAAACAGGAGCCGTTCCCCTCACGGCGATCTTGTGGCCGGAATGCGCGTCCCGCGATGCGGGAGACCGGCGCCCCTCTTACCGCGCCTCCTGGCGCGTGTGGTGACGTCGTTGGCAGGCGTCAGCACTGGCCTGCTGGGAAATGTAGTGCCGTTTCCCTCACGGCGTAGAAGCAATGAGGTAAGCCGTTCCCCTCACGGCTGGAGCAGAGGGAAGGAGTAGAAAAACAGGAGCTGTTCCCCTCACGGCGATCTTGTGGCCGGAATGCGCATGTGAATATGCTATCCTGACTTTTATTTTGACTAGGTACAGACATCTCACCCTTCATTGTGCCCACGTTGTGGATATGGCTGCTTACAGCCAACCCCATGACTACCCAGTGTGAGAGCCATCGCCCTACACAAAGGCTGCACCTGAGAAGCCTGTAAATGACATTTGAATGATAACCAATTCAAAGTGGTTGAAAAAACTTAAACAGTTTATTCTCATGCCGTTTAGAAAATGTATATAAAACTTAGATTCAAAACACCACTCTTCCATTCTCAAGTTCTTTTTGACCAAGGAAGGGAGTGCTCCTGAAATCAGCACTGGTGTCTGCCTGACAACCAGTTTCCCAGAGGTGAGAAGACATCACCTGAAGTCTTCACATTTTGCTGGATGACCCGAGTGATTGCCTGATGTTTCTAGAATCCTGTCAGCCGGAAAGGCCACCACTGCTGAAGACAACAGTTGCCATGCAGATCTGCCTCATCATATTCATCCAGGTCACTGTCCTGAAGTGAGGCTGATGCCACAGCCTCCACAGGAGAGGAGATACCACCATGTGGGTGAGAGCTCAAACCACATCTGCTGCACTGCTAGAACTGCAGTGATGACTAGCAGGCAAAGTCCGAGGCTTAGCCTGCACCTGAGCCAAGAGACCAGCATGCACAGAGGAGTCAGCTGCATCAGCATAAGACTTTTATTTAAGTGTGAACCTGTAATTTGTTGGGGACTGCAGTCACGGGCTACAGAGTGAAGGGGAGAGGGAAGATACCGAGGTGGGCGGGGGTCAGAAGTAGCGCCACACAGGTGAACATCACTTACAATATACCCTGTATTACGTTCCCCTCAAATTGTGTTACTTAAAAGATAAGCAATGGGCTGGACAATAAGTTATTTTGTCTGTTGGTTAACTATTGAGTTCTGAGTTCTTGTCACCCACAGTACCTCCCTGAGAAGGTTGTGATTTCTCACCTTCACTACCTTGAGAATCAAGTGCGGAAAGGGCTGTACGTGGCCAGTTTCCAGAGCCAGTTCATCAGTGGCAAATTACCTAAATCACCACGGTTGAGGCCCAGTATCCCCTGTTGCTCCCTTCAGAACAGGATCCGAAACTCTATTTATTGCTGGTGGGCAGCTTCAGGCTGTTTCTGGCTAGAGGTTAGGATAGCTCACTGGTTTGGAGCACTTGTGTTTTTAGAAATGTGTATAAGATACAGTTGAGACGTATGCATGCTGGCCGGAGAAACTCATCCTTTGATACAGAATAAAATTACTACCATTGATTTCAGTAACAGCAATGAGGGTTGGGAAAAATGTAATGAAATTCTGCAGTAAGTAGATTGTGGTGCAAACCTGCAAATTCTGCTTATCTATTTCTGCCCAACACAGATAAAAACAAGACAAAGGCAGCAGATAATCTTACAGCATATCATGAACCGTTGTGAGATTACTGACTTGCCCACTTCATCAAACACTGAATAGTTAGTGAGGGAACGGATGAGCAGAATGTTTTGCCTGAATGGGCTGCGATCAATCAATATATAGGTCTAATCGGGAAGACCAGTTCTGACTGGCTGATTGCAGTCAATCAGAACTGCGAATCACCAGGCTCTTTCAGATTCTCATTGGCTGATTTAGCTAGTCTCTGTTTTTAGATTCATCCGAATGGCTGACATCAGCCCAATCATAATAAATGGGCAGTGGGCAGCCTGCGGAACCCTTAATTGTTTTGCAGTTAAGGAGTAGTGGTCAACCTGAACACAAGCATTTTCTGTGTTTTTTAAGGGAGAATTCGCTTGTTTCTTCTAGTCAGCCTGCATAGCGGATATATGTTTTTGCCACGGATGACCTCCGTAAGCGAACAAAAAAAGGCTGACTCTGCCTGCTTCACATATCTAAAAAGATTTCACCAACCTTCAAATCGACAATTTTTTAATTGGAATGCACTTAAAATGATATAGGAAACACTGTAATAAATGTAATAATTATTATTATTATAGTAATGCATCAAATAATAAAATAATAATAATAAACGTTACACCTATATAGCACAGTCTACCATTTGCCTGGTATCTAGGCACTGATAACCGGTGTTAATTATTACCGAACTCATTGGTACTCCATTTTTCAACCTCATAAGGATGCAAACCTGACTCGTCCTGCCACTCAGATTGAATACAGGTCTCTACAATGGATGCCTTAATAAACTGAGCTATCTTGCCATAACGACTACGGCAATTCACTCTACACCGGCACCACCCAGAAACTTCAAAAGAAACTGCAGAACATCCAGAACGCCTCTGCCAGACTTATCCTGAACATTATACGCCGCAGCCAAATCACTGGCCACCTGAGAGACCTTCACTGGCTACCTATCATGCCTACAAAGCCCTCCACAATGTCAGACCTGCATACCCCAGCCACCGCCTCTCCTTCTATACTCCCATCAGACATCTCCGCTAAGCCCAACTGACCCTGGCCACCATCCCACGGATCCACACGACCACGGCTGGAGGAAGATCCTCCTCCTACCTCGCTGCAAGAACCTTGAACTCCCTGCCTCTGCACCTCAGCAATCGCCATCGCTGCCACATTTCAGGAAGGACCTCAAGACCTGGCTCTACGACTGAACCGCAATTACCTCACACCCCCCCCCCCCCACACTCAGCACCTTGAAACCCTCACGGGTGAGTAGTCACGCTTTATAAGAATCCTGATTGATTGATTGATAGCAGCACACAAAAAGCAACACTCTCCTTTCAAGATTCCCCTTTACAATGGGATTTTTGCATAGCTTTAAATGGGGTGAGCCATGAGACCTGGCAGTAATTAAAAATCTACTTTGAAACAGGTCCCTACTGGGCTATATATTCATATTGTTATCTTTACTGGCATAAACACTGATCATGCAGAAAAGGTTTAAGGCAATTGTCCAGGGTCCCAACTTTCATGGGGCTTCTAGTAAACTGAGGGGTATATTAGCAAGACCCACGTTAAAATTATCGCCGTTTTAGCGGCAGGAAACTAACCTGGGCTTCTATTGGAATTCTATAACGCATATTAGCAAGCCCATTATCGCCGTTTTAGCGGCAGTTTCCTGCCGCTAAAACGGCGATAATTTTAACGTGGGTCTTGCTAATATGCCCCCTGGTTACTCGGGTTTGCGTGAGGTAAAATGCTTTACTTGCATTTAGCCAACATACCTTGCAAGAACAAAACGCTAGAGAGAGAACGTAGAAATGCCGCAATAGATCAGAGCCCGCCTTGATGTGCTGCTTGTCCATGTCTGTCTCCTATGCACCCAGCATTTCACTATGCACTGCTTCTCTGGGCATTCAAAAATGTAAGCACTGCGAGAATGTCAAGGTCGTCAGAACTTTTGTTACGAATCAGCAAGGCTAGCACACCCCAGCTTCAAAAGCATAGCACACATTGCCATTATGCATTTATATGCTGTACGACTAATATGTGCGTTTACACAGGCGTGTGACAGGGATAACGACATTAACACCTGGACAAATTATCATCATAAGCACAAATAATAACAGCGACACAGTTTAGTAATACCCTTGCCACTGCTAGGTTAATAATATGATTATTAATAATAATGGCTCACCTCAGGCATGCCCAGACTCTCTTTTCCAGGTGCCACTTAACGCTGTGCTTGTCGCCTGTACCTCTGGTGTTACATTGAGCGCACAGAAAAGGGCACGGGAGGGACACGCGCTTCCGGCGTCCGAACACAAATCTCCTAGCAACCTCTCGACCTTCGAAAAATGTCTATCGGGTGTTGTAGTTCATTTGTTTCCAGTTTGCGGTAATACGGAACGATCACTCTGCTTAACAGAAGACTACAATACCCAGGTTCCCTCAATGCAACTTGACGTCGACGCACCCAGAAACGTTCTCCCGCATCTGCCTGGGTGAGACGTGGGAGAAAGAGTCATTTATTTATGTATGCATTTTTATATAGCGCGAACTTTACCCGAAAGTATCAGAGCGCTTTACAATAGAACCAGTTGTATTACAAAAGGATTTCAGAGTACATGAATTACATAAAAGATAGGAAACAAATAAACTCTAAACTCACATAAGAATGGTAGTAAGTGCCTATGTCTATTACAGATAGTGGTTACAGTTGCATACATACAAGTTGCAAATTCTTTCAAGATTACATTTTAAGAAAAGTTGAAGCGATTGTGGTTGGACAATTATATAGTACATATTTACAGAGCATGATCTTCTCGCCATTGCTATTGTTTTTGCGTTGCTCGTTCAGCCATGCCTTCAGGGTGCTGTTGCACTCACAGGCAATGATCTAGGGCCTGGAGGGATCCTCGAGCTGGTGATGGCTGTAGAGGGGGAAGGCCGGGTGGTGGTGGGCGTAGGCGGCGTGCTGGACGACAACTAAGGGAAGGGGGGTAGCTCGGCACTGTAGGACATGAAGGCTCTATAGCTGGTGTAGGGAAGTTCGGCCACTCTCCGGTGCGCGCCCGAAGTGACACCCTGAGCGGGGGCGTCTCCCTCAAAGGAACTCACCGCTGTGGCTGCAGGTGTAATCAGGATGCCATTTTAGACCTGGTGCTAGGGCTTTATCCAAGAGGTATTGAGGGTGATGGAGCGGGGGAGGGGAGCCAGCCGACCAATCCACAGGTCACCCCCACAGCAGCAGCAGAAGAAGAGGGCATGAGCCCCTTGAAACTCACCGCCGCGGGTTCCGCTGTCTACATTAAATTAAGTCATATAACTGGCAGGGATTCATACTGGAAATTTCAGCTACTAAGGGTGGCAACCCGCTGTCTCCGTCTCAATCTCGCAAGCTAATATTACACAGCAATCACTGAGTTATGAAAGTCCGAATATGCCGGACTTAATGGCACGTCGATGAATAAACCAAAAACATCAACTTGCTGACTTTTCTATACTACATTTTAAGTAGTGCTTGCGTTATTTTAGCTGTTGATTGTCTCGTACGGAATTGGTATAGCCTTCTACTGTCTCTGATACATTTCTAGGGCGGGTGAAAAATGGGCTTTGTGTATTCACCCTAGACAGCCACACACAATTGGATCTTAGGGATGACTTGATGGGCCATCCTGGCAGGATGGGAGGGAGGAGCTGGACCCAGCCTCACACCTGAATAGGCTGTGTCCACTGAGAGGGCTGCATTACTTAATGTGTCTGGAGCCAACCAATAGGCGGGGGGCATCTGTGCACTTCAAAGACCTGTCTTTTAAGTCCCCGCCACTTCAAAGGCACAACTGGGTATAAATACTAGAAATCTGACACCACTACTTCTGTACACTTCTGAACCTGTTGATACTCTGTCAGGAAGAAGGACTGGTGTGCTGCTGTTTCGCTGCCTGGGTGAGAAGGACTGGGCCTGTACCACTTGAACCCAAAATGACTCCAAGGGCTCGCTGGCTGTTCTTCTGATCAGAAGTGTCAGGGAGATAAAAGACTTCCACCCACCCTGCTTCTGCACCTAGACTCTGCCATCTGAGTCTGCCCTGCCAACAGTAGCGGCTCGTGGAGGGAGTGCTGCGGGGCGGTGGGGCGGGGCAGGGGAGGAGCAGGGTGGGGGGTAGTAAACTACGGCATACGGCCGAACAGAAGGTAAGTAAATAAATAAATAAAACGAATTTCGTTGCGCGCGCTGCATCGCATTTGGCAATGCAGCGCGCGCAATGAAAGTTGTTTTATTTATTTATTTGTTTACTTACTTCTGTGCGGCCCTATGCCGTAGTTTACTACCCCCGACCCTGCTCCTCCCACGCCCCACCGCCCGCAGCACTCCCTCCACGAGCCACTACTGCCTGCCAAGTGCTGCCATCCCAGTCCTGGACCCTTGGAAGTGGGCCTAAGGTGTTTGCTTCAGCAGAACTCACACATCTTTTGTCGAACTGGTGCATCGCCCCTGTTGTGTAGATCAGAACCGCTCATCACTTCTGCTGTGTGAATCAGCACCAACACATCGCCGCTGCTGCATGGACCGGAACCAATGCATCGTCTTCGAACCACCACTGCACAACGCTTTCCCCAGCGCAAATTCCTGGCATCCCCGTCGACATCAACCTTGACGACGATACCGACCCTTCACATTGCGCACCCTGCTTATTGGAGCTGACGCATCGCCGCTGCTGCGCAGATCAGAACCAGCGCATCACCGCCTTTGCGTGGCTCAGCACCGTTGCATCGCCTTGTGTACACCTCGGATCCTCGACGTCGACGCAACCAGGATCCAGGTACTTTTGTTCAGCGGGACTCACTGGATCCCTGTATCCGGCCCCGCTCCATCACGGTTGGTCTAACCTTTTATCTTTGTCCCAGTCCAGCGTGACCAGATATCCCAAGAAAGAGCTTATTGCTTCTGAGCGCTACTTCACAGTTATTTTTTTTTAAATTCATATCTCAAGTTCTACTTATTAGATTTTTGTTGTTTTGGTTTTGTTTTATTTATTAAATTAAGCTCCTTTTTTCTAACCTAGTGTGGAATCTTTTTATGTGATGTTTTCACTTTTTTGCTGTTTAAAGCGTTGCACAAATACTTTACACATTGCCTCTAATGTTTAGCCTGACTGCTCTGTGCAGAACTACCAGAGAGTGAGCACAGGTTATTTAGGGTTCATATGCTTCTTATCCTGACTAGGATTGTGGTTGCTGTGTGACTAGAGCTCATACCCCAGTCAACCTACGACCCAATTTCTAACAGGGTCTTATTTCCCTTGCTTGTATTAGGCCTGATATGAGAAAAAAAGACAGTGATAATGTGCGGAGGGCCGTTGGTCCAGGTGCCAATGCGCCTGCTGCATTATTAACCAGTACAATCCTGTATGATAGACTATTTCGTCTTAGAACATTGAAATCGTCTCCCAGGCTTCATCAAGTTGGCAGCTCCACAATTCTGGGGCTCAAAAGGTTAGAGCTTGGATAAAAAAACTTCCTTATATACAAGGTTTTTTGACTGGCACATTATTTTCCACACAAGTTTAGCAGTCATTTTAATATATCCAAATCTTGAACCTCTTTTTCAAGCCTTAAAATTCTCAGTTTGATTCAATACCGTCACTGCTCGATATGTGTAGCCAGAATGTAATTGCTTCCTGAGATCTGTAGCTGAGCTCCGATGCCCTCCTCCCTCTCTGAGCATGCTCCTACTTGATGCGAAGAAGGAGGAAAGGCAAAGTGCCAGTATCTCTCTCACTTGTATCTCAATATTTAATTTAAGTTACCACGCACTGAGATCCAGGTAGTGCAGGGGTAGCCTGCTTCTGAAGCAAATACTGTTCATTTGTTTCCTTAAGTGCAGGACATTTGGCTTTTAGTCAGGTTGCTCATTCTCCAGAATCTTCCTCCTCCTAGTACATACTGTTGTTCTAACTCCCCATGGAAATTCTGCCTCAAAGGCTTTAGCATCAGTAACATTGGAGGATGCTGCCAGCTTGCTGATTTTCCACCCTTTTATGTGATGTGGTCAATAGTAGCTTCTAAGCTCCCAGCAGAGTCTGAAGTTTGCCACTTCGGGGTTGTCTCCTTGATGGATGGACATCTATTAACTGATTCATATTGACATAGGTTTTAGTGGCTGCATTGGCCCTTCGGTCACACAGCACCAGGGGAATGATGTACGAAATTTTCATTCGCAAAAAGTGGTCGCAAATAATACGCTAACTTTTTGCGAATGGAGAGGAATTTTGTGAACCTACCTATGTGATAATAGGCTGAATCACAACATTCCAAATCGTAGCTGTAGGAAAGTAGGATCTGCTTTTATGGTTACCCCCACTTTTTGCCTGGTGCTAAGCTGTTATTGACTAGTCTGACTGGGATCCTGCTAATCAGGACCCCAGTCTATCTGCTTTCTCCCTTAAATTGTTATGTTCAGTACTTAGGTACATCCCAGATTGGATACTGGGGTACCCTTATCAGTCCCTAGTATATAGCACTAAGGTACCCAGGGCATAGGTACCCAAGAGGTCCCCCATGGGCTGAAGCATGTATTATGCCACCCATGGGAGACCATTCAACCTGTGTAAGCTGGTGCTAGCACCACTTACTAGAGATAAAGGTTCCCTATATCTAGGGTCACTGCACTTAAAACCTATAAGTCACCCCTATAGCAGGCCTTTTCAATCCTGAAGGCAGGGTGCTTGGTTCTAAGTGTGAGGGTGCCCCTGCATGAGTGGGACACATTTGTATAGTTCAGTTAAACTAGCTCTGGGAGCCGTTGGCTCTCGCTCTGGCGCAAAACTGGACAAAGGACATGGGAGTAACCTCCCCCCTGTCCAGACCCTCCCATGGGAGGGTCCCCTGAATCATCCCAACCCTTTCCTTAGGGTACTTAAGGGCTTACCTGAGGGTGGGTCCCTAGATTTGTCGTGGGACAAGATCCAGATCAGACACCACTTCTTCTTCTGGACTTCGTTTGGGCTCAACTACGTCTCCCTTCCAGTCTGCTGCATTGTCTGTGCCTGTGCACCATACAGGAACCTTCCAAGGCCTGTGGGCATCAAAGACACCTGAAGGAATCTCCCTTGAAGTGAAGGAGTCACTTCCCTGCATTCGCAGGCACCACCACTAAGTCGACCGGTCTTCTGCTGATCCTGAGATCCTCTGCACTCCTCCGTTCTCCGAAAGGTTTTGCAACACAGTGGGTGGTTCTCCACAGCTCTCGAGGCCTGCCCCGCCCTCTCACCAAGTTTGAGGCCAATATCCCTCGTGGGGGCTGCAATAACCGAACCCCTGTGCACCTCGTCAACTTGCAGTTGCAAAGGCTTGTTGGCTTCCTTCCACAAAAATCTTCAGGCTCCAAGTAGCCCCAACCTCAAGCATCTCCAGTGACCAAAGTCTTTGTCCACATCGCATCGTTTGCACCGTGGCCTGCATCTTTTGGTGAGCTGCTCGAGGTCCTCTTGCGACTCCAGTGCCTCCGGCCTGTGGGTCCTGTTGGGGGTCATCTTTGCTTCTTTTGGGCTCCCCTGATTGTTCGGGGCCTGCCCTGACTCCCCTGCTTTTGGTGAGTCCCCTGGACATTGCACCTTCTTCGACTTCTGCGAGGGTTGCCTTTGCCAAGGCTTGTTGGTGCTCCCGCCGGACATCGACCCCTCAGCACTCGACATCCGACGCAGGACAGCTCGTGCATGGCTCCTGGTCTTCCTCAGCATCACCTGGTCCTCACAACTGCAGAGTCAAGGTCATCGTCAGCTATCCTGCAACTCCCGACATTGGTGGGCATTCGTCTTCCAGATCTCCTGGTCACTCCTGAGTGACAAACTCTGTCACCTCTGCTTGCACGTACCTCTCAACTAGAATCCACCTTCGGATTCCACCGGACACTTTCTCCTCTTTCAGCAGCAGCACTTTCCCGAAGTCCTCCATTGGCTTCGACGGCGGTTTCCGACACCACCACTATGCACCCGGCTTCCCTGGTGTAGGTAACGTGGGTACTAGGGTATCCACGGGTGGGGGTGGCTCTCCAACTTTCTGTCTTCCAGGGGGTTCTTCAGGGCCTACTGGGAAGGGTCCTTAATCTTCAAAAATCCAGCCGCGACATACACGTTGATTTGTACAGAGCACGCAGTCGTGTTCCCACACTGCAAATGCTTTCCGTGGGGTTCCTAGTCAATCACCTTGGGTGGTTCCTTGGATCCCCAGCACTTCTACGTCCTCTCTACATTGTCTTGACCCGAGTCGTGGTTCTTATACCACTTTCTCAGTATATGGTTTGGTCCAACCCTGGGGTCCACTGTGTATTTCGTGCTATTTACTTGATTTCTTTGCAAAGTATTGTGTGCATTGTGCATAGCTCCGGGTAGGAGATATTTCTATGTGTTAGAGAGTATTATATAATAAATACATATTTTTATAAATACCTTGTGTGGTTCTTTTTCACTTAATCTATACATATAAGATTGCATTCTGGTAAAACAAGCTGCTTTACACTCCTTCTGGACTAAGCCTGAAGGCTGCTTTCCACACTTAACCTTTAGAGAGCTTTCTAAGGTTGTCTAAGAACTCTTAAATCACCATAAGAGTTGTCTGGACTGGTGCAGGGTGCCCACTTAGATAAATGGACATCATATACCAGGCCAGCTTCTCACAGTAGTAGATGACCATGTCTGGGATCTGATTTTAAATAAAGTCTACTTTTTTAAGTGCATTCCCTTTGGATTAAAGGAGATGGTGCTTCATTTATTAAGAAAAGGATTTTTTGTTTGTTTGAGAGTCTGCAGTGGTCCCATAGACCGATGGCTAGTCCTCAACAAGCCTGTTTTAGCATTTGCATTTGTGAAGGGGTTAAATCTTCCTTTGAGTTGTCTCAAAATTTCAATATTTTGCGACTGGATTTCAATCGCAAATCATCCCTTAAGGAACAGCAGTTTGAAAGGGATTGCCTAAACACACCCCTTCCAAAAAGCGATTCGTTATGGGCTTCTAAACCCATTTTGCTTTATTAGAATATAACAGAAAGCCATTTTGGGTTCATAAACCCTGTCATTTTGCGAATTGCAGGCTTTGCACCGGCAAATTGTTCTCTTACATCAGGCCCTATGTGTTTGTTTTTCACGTTTGTCATTGCTATAGATTATTTCCAGTAATGAAGGAGTCACTGTTTCCCTCCTGCATATTCTTGCAGCATACTGCTTCAAGCATTGCAATGTCTTCAGGTGTGTCTGATAGGTGGTTACTTTGGAAGGCTCTTGCAAGTCGAACTGATTCTGATACTGCAATCCCATTCTCAGTTTCGATTTCAGTTGTGGCTTTCACAAAGTTAAACTCAGAACTTATCATATGGTTGGTCTTCTGTCTCATTTACTGCTTTCACAGCACTACATAGTTCTCCCAGGAACATATCTCCGGAGCAGCACCAGCAAAATAGGCAAAACACTAGCTCTGTTGAAAATGTAATTGGAATTGTAGCTCTTGTTCCCGGCCCCCCATTTAGTGGCCAAACCATCCATTGCATCCACCTTTGACAGTATGCGCTCCTTCATGCCCACTATATGAACAGCTGGTTAAAGTCTCTACAGTCTGAATAGTTTTGTATTTATGGGTATGGAAGGTATACCCCTGAATATTGTCAGCGCTCAAATACATACTTAATGATCATACCATAAGGGTGCACCAGCGGCTAGGTACGGGAGCAGTTTAGTCCTGATACAGACTTTGGTGCTCCCTGAATGGTCCCGTCACTGTGATTTAGGCTAAATAGTTAATACTGAGACATTCTCATAATAATGACAGACACAGGTTATTGTTTGAAATTTTATATGAAGAATTAATAGGCAAATACATGAAAACTGCCATCAGCAAGTTAGCAATAACGCATACAGATCCTTAGTACAAAGAACTCAGTACAGTTCTATATGACATCCAGCATAAGTTCGCCTTCTGAAGGTGAGGAGAAAAGTGCTGTCTCTGGGTACAGAAACTACAAGTCTTTTATAGGACTCTAGACAAAGGCTTTCATGCATTCTACACAAGTACATGGTTCTCAGGATGTGCACCAATTGGGAACAAGCAAGAAGAAACAATTTACTACAGAATACAGTTGGATATTCTCTCATGGTAATACTACATCCGATTTTATTCTTTCTTACAGAAAATTCTAGCATGCTAATTGATACATTTTATGACACTAGTTTGAGACAGTTGGGATGTCCTTGGTTAGGTACAGTGAGGGAATGTCTCTGGGAACACTCTATTTAATTATTGAAAGGCTCACAATTCTTTATTTAGAACAGAAACATCTGCAGCAGTTGTCACGTGATGTATGATAACGTCGATGCAAGATGGAGGACAGTGTAAACACAGTTCAGGTTAGCATAAGCTTAGTATAGAAATGCAATTAAAGAAATTAGAAAAACAACTCCTACAATATCAAAACCAACATATCGATGGTACACAATATCAAGGATAGAATATTGAGAAAAATATTGTCAGGTAAGTAAGTCTAGATTTTCTTATGCCTAACTCCACCTTTATTTACCTACGTGGTACATATATCATCAAGGTGAACAGATGTGGAGTTAGAAACAGTAAATCTATACTTCCCTATATGCACTTCTTTCGATACAGAAATTAGAAAACCGGGTGAGCACAAGACATGAGATGGTTTATATGCACAGGGAGTGCAGAGAGCTTAGGGTGAGGGATAAGGCATACATCTAAGCTGTCCATCCTTCAAGCCCACAATCAGATAGAGTACCAGCACAAGGGGCAATGAAGGAGGGAAGAGCAGACAGGTAGGTCACAGCTTTATATTTATTTGAAGATTTTCTATAGGTGAGCAGCGGCAAGGTGGTATTGCCTTGCTTCACATGCAAAATCTGGAACAACAACACTATGATAATAATGAGAGTGGTCCAAAAGGATAATATAACAGAAGATGCGTCCACTTGAATGTAAGCAAAATGGACAAGATGTGTTGAGTCGCTGACTGAAAGAAAGAGGGTTGGACTTAGTTCTTTGGCTTCTTCGGTTACTTACAACCTTGTCAATCATTTTTTTGCCCTTGGGGCAATTTTGAATATCGTTGTTTCAAAATGTAGAAACCTTTTTAGCCGCCGGAGATGGTAAACAGTTTGGACACTTAAGGTAATTTCTTTAAATTGATAGTTTTAAATTGAAAACCTAGATTTCATGGACAGCCTTCTTTCTGTACTTTTTAGGTTTCACTTACAGACAGCTTTTAGCTATTGTTTCAAAGGGCCACGTAGAAACCTTAATGCCGTTCGCAAACGGGCCAATTGCCTGTTGCAAATGCAAAAAGTCTTTTTGGCATGTACAAAGCCCAAATAGTAATTCGGTAACTTGTTACCGAATCGCAATTTGGCTTTGCAATTCGGAATTGGTGTGTTAAGGGAGACCCTTCCTAATAGCGCCTCGCAGTGCTATGCACGTATGTTTTGTGACCGAAATGCGGTCGCAAAACATTCACATTTTATCGCCTACTTCAAGTAACCCAGTCGTAAATAGAAAGGGGCACCCCTTCTCCTTTGTGAATGGTTGCAAAAAACATTTTTTTAAGAGCAGCCACTGGTCCAAGGGACTGCTGCCTGCTCTGAAAAAATGAAACTGAAATGTTTCATTTTTCTTTTTGAAACACATCCAGTTTTCCTTCAAGGAAAACTGTCTGTATTTTTTTTTAAACGTTGCTCTATTTAAACGCAAACACAGACAACGTGGTCTGCTGTCCCCAGCAGGCCACCATCCCTATGTTTTTGGCAATTCCCAATGGGTCACAAATTGCGACCTACCTCATGAATATTAATGAGGTAGGTCAATTGCAACCCCATTAGGAATCGCTAAATGTGTCAAGGACACATTCATGCATAGGTGTTTGCAATTTCCTAATAGCTAATCGCAAAATTTCGCTTTTAGAATCTCGCAAAATAAAACGTTTGTACATGTGGACCAAATACTTTTTGTCTACAAAACCAGTACCTAGAGTAATCATGCTGCTGTTGCAGCAGTCCTGTCCACAGCCTTGTAATGCCTCCTACTAAGGCTGGGGTGGGCAGAACAATGATGGAGTGCTGCAGTGCACCGAGAATGGCAGAATGCCAATTACCAGGCAGCTGTTGGGCCGCTGATACGAGCTACTCTTCATGCACTCATCTACCTTGGTGGTAACCTCCTCGATGGTCCTACTTCATTACGAACAGGCTACTCTGACGTGCCAGGTTCTATCTGAACGGGAAAACAAGCAACCCCATATCGGTTTCAGCCTATTTTGCCTTTAGAGTGAGCTATTGCTTGAGTGCTGTGGCATAGTGAGTACAGGACCTACAGAGCAGGACCAAGGCCGATTTGCATATCGCTGGTTCCTGTCTGACATAGCATGGTGGGCAAAAAGGATGGACTAGAATGCGGCCCAAGTACTTCCCAGCGGTGGAGATTAATTCAACCATTTCACCCATCTCTTTTTTTATATATCCTCAATGTGATGCCCTAAGTGCAATAGCTATGACCAGACATGGTTTCTGTGCTCATTCTGCTACAGAGCCGAGTTATACTTCACTGATGACACATAAATGGACCATAACTGGTCTGAGATTGCTTCTGTTCCCATTTACAGAGTGCATTTTGGGCTGGATTGTTTTATTGGAGCAAGACCAAGGCTGATTTGCATATGATTGGTTCTAGTATGAGGTGACATGTCGGTCAAAAATAATTATATGTAATCAAAAAGGACTAGACCTATTTAGTGACTGATACAGGACTCAGGACTGTATGGAGAAAGGGGAAACTGTTCAGTTTCTTTGTAAAGCCCTCACCCACCAACCTAGTTGGTGGCATGCTTCATCATCGGGCCCACCCAGTGACACCGAATGTGTCCCGGGTGTGCTACAACGCCTGTGTTACAGCGGAGCTGGTATTTTACTGAGTGTGCACTGTTGGTGACGTGAATGTGAAATAGTTAAAAGCTATACAATGGTCCCAGTACCCACGGGGGTTAACTTTTTATGTCTGGGCCTCTGTTAGCGTTAAAAACAAGGCTATGGATGTGGGTGGAGTGAGTGTTAAGAACTCCTACATCCGGTGTGTGGTCTACATGTTTCAGCCAGGCCTTTCTGAGATATCCGGCAGATCTCAGAGATCCGCGACAGCGCAACAGGTTTCTAAAGGGTCCTGATCCACAAAGTCGGTCAGAACCTCTGCCGGATATCTCTACAGGGGCATTTGCTGCAAAACGCTAGCCATTGCTTGGAGAGGGAATCCCCCTCCACATATAGGGCACCTTAGCGCGTGCAACACATTTTAAACCACACACTACAAGTGTAGAACGCACACATACCTTTCGGTCCTGAGGAAAGCCAGTTTTAAAGAAAGGCCTGGCTGAAACATGCAGACTACACACCGGATGTAGGAGTTCTTAACACTCACTCCACCCACATCCATAGCCTTGTTTTTAACACTAACAGAGGCCCAGACATTAAAAGTTAACCCCCGTGGGTACTGGGACATTGTATAGCTTTTAACTATTTCACATTCACGTCACCAACAGTGCACACTCAGTATAATACCAGCTCCGCTGTAACACAGGCGTTGTAGCACACCCGGGACACATTCGGTGTCACTGGGTGGGCCCGATGATGAAGCATGCCACCAACTAGGTTGGTGGGTGAGGGCTTTACAAAGAAACTGAACAGTTTCCTTCTCCATACAGTCCTGAGTCCTGTATCAGTCACTAAATAGGTCTAGTCCTTTTTGATTACATATAATAAACCCGGAGATATGGACTAGCTACCTAGTCCTCTCTCTCTCCTTGATAACTGAAAGGTCAAAAATAATTACCAGCAGCTGAAATAAATTCAAGCATGCCACTCATCTCCTTTTTGGTGTCTTCATCACTATGACATTGCTATGGGCAGCTGAAACTAATGTCAGAGAAAATCCAAACCTAAGAGTAAGAACAGGCGACAAAATATTTCAAGAAGAACTGCAAAATCTATTTTTACAAGTAGGAAGGGATGACAAAGAATCCTGTTAAAAACAAAAATAATGTATACAGTAGAAGTTTCTCATTGGCTTTGTTAGAAATGTAAAAATTGCCCATTTTTAATATTTCTATTTGTGTCATTTGTGCATGTCTGATGGAGCTCTTTATGGTTTTTGCAGGTGCTGCACTGCTGTGTCCTGACGATGTCCCTTCAGATGATATCCGTCACCAACAACTCTTCATTGATCCAACCAGGGTTTTCTCTGTTAAGAATTAAGGAGCAGGTTTTCCTTTTTGGACAAAAGGGATGGCCGAAACGCTCCTGCCCAACTGGAGTTTTTCTTCTCGATTTAAAAAACAATGAGCTCAGACTTAGACCCACCACCTTTTCTAATGACTCTTGCTACCTTCCACCTCTGCGGTATCCAGCCGTTTGCGACCTAGCAGGGGACTCGGAGGTTGAGAGCAGACAGTATCTCATCCACGGTGGGAAGACACCCAACAATGAAATCTCCAACAAGATGTATGTCATGTCCCCCATCTATCGCACAAACAAGAAGACCACCTTCTGCTGCACTGAGAAAGAACTGGAAGGTGACATTCCCGTGGGAAGATACGGCCATTCCATTAATGTGGTTCACAGTAGGGGTAAAACAATGTGTGTGATATTTGGAGGAAGATCTTATATGCCCCAGGGGCAAAGGAACTCAGAGAACTGGAACAGTGTTGAGGACTGTCAGCCCTGTGTCTTTTTGGTTGACCTTGAGTTTGGCTGTTCCAACTCGTATGCCCTACCACAGCTTCAAAGTGGATTTTCCTTCCATGTTTCCTTGGCCAGAAACAATACAGTTTATATTTTAGGTGGCCATTGCCTCAAAAGCAATAGTCGCCCACCAACACTGTACAAACTAAAAATTGATTTGCCCCTTGGTAGCCCATCCATAAGCTGTACACTGCTTCCCAATGGGTTGTCATTGTCGAGTGCCATTGTCACTCAGATCGGCAGCAAAGACTTTGTTATCGTTGGTGGTTATGAATCGGACACCCTTAAAAGGATGGTGTGCCATGCCATCACCTTAGAAGAAGACAGCATTGAGATCTCCAGGAAAGATAGCCCAGACTGGACAGCAGAGATCAAGCATGGCAAGATCTGGTTTGGCAGCAACATGGGCAACGGGGCTGTGCTTTTCGGCTTACCTGGGGACAACAAGCAGCAGGCACCAGACTCCAACTTTTTCTATATCTTGAACTTTGGGGAAGAGAAAGTCACAGAGGCTTGCAATGTGGCGAGCACCGAGGATCAAGAGGACTCCATGCCTCTTGAAGACTCAGAAGAGTTTTATATCACGGCTGATACCAGTCTTTATGATGACAATGACACTTATAATTCAGACGATGAGGAAGATGAGTCAGAAACAGGCTACTGGATCAGCTGCAGCGTTGGCTGCGACATCGACATCAACACCTGGGTGCCATACTACTCCACCGAACTCAACAAACCAGCTATGATCTTCTGCTCCAATGGAGAGGGTCACTGGGTCCATGCCCAGTGCATGGGCTTGTCAGAGAGCATGCTGCTGCACCTGTCAAAAGAAAACTCCAAATACTTCTGCAACGATCACAGCAGGGTGGCAATGGACATGCAGACACCCAAAAAGGTGCCTCCAGTAAAAACAACTTCCATGAAGGCTCTTCACCGAAAAGCACCCAGCAAGGTGCGAACTCCCATCAAGAAATCGTTTCTCAGAAGGCTGTTTCAATAGAAGCATGATATTTCTGTTTTTTAAGTGTGTTGCATAAACATGGAAAGCAGATGCTAGAACTTGTTTGCACATAGTATCCCAGAACTTATTGCATGATGGGCATCACAAGCGATAGAAGATGATGAAGATGAAGCAAGCATTTTACATTGGTGGTGTGACTCTAGATGGAACGAGAGGTTGGCGAGATAAGATTTACAATGGGATAAACCAGGGAGAACCTGCTTTCTAATGACAGGGGCTCAAAACAGTAGGCTACAGCAGAAGAAAAGTGTTTTAACAAAAGAATAAGTAGATGTGAATAAAGGAACTCTTTTAGAAAAACTTGGAAGGAGTCTGTGAATTACATAATTGAATTAATTTGTACTTTATGTGATGAATGGTGCGTGCTGATCATTCTTTTGTGAATTTTATTATGGAGCTGGGCTCCTGTAGGGAGGATTGGGGGGCTGATCTTCTAGATCTGTGCACCATCCCTATTTTGATCAACTGAATTCCCTAAAGGTGGCAGGTGTGAATCTTTTTGCCTCTGTCTTATAGTTGTAAATCACACAAGGACAAATTAATGCCTTCATTACAAATATCCTTCTTACAAGGTTGCCAGGTTTTGGAGTGGAGATACCAGAAAGCAGAATCCCCAAAAACTGTTGATTATGAGTTTTCCCCCCAGAATGGAGAACTATTCCACAGACCGAGAGATACGAGAACTATCGGTTTCAGAGAGAAAAGCAGTGACATTGTCTGCTTGCTCTTAGCATTTGAGAAGTGCCACCTGGATGACCGGTTTGAGTCAGGAGTGTGATGGTGCAGTCTCAGGACAGGCTTGAGCCTGTTCAGGTAGGTGGGAGAAGCATTGTCTGCTTCTCCACCAAGCTCTGTAACAGAGTCTGTTGTCTCCAGATCAGACATTATAGAGTCCAGGGTTTGCAGAACAGATAATTCTGAGCCCAGAGGTATCACTTCTGGGGAAATTCAGCACCTGATAATCATGGCCAAACACAGAGAAAATCACAGAAAGGCCAGAGTTAAGTTAGGATCTGCTCTGTGTGTCATTAGTTTAAGCATCCAGGACCCCTGATCCATAAGTAAACAAGAAGAGACACTCCACCTCACGTAAGTAACTTTCACATGCTTTATCACATGGTACCCTACACCCTACCCTATAGCGCACTCTCTTGCTTTACAGCTAGGCTAAGCTATACAGATATGCACTAGTCTCCTGGAGAAAGAGTTCAACTGCAAAGCAATCAGGGCCGCAAACCTAGACTTTCACTGTTGACCTAGAGGGGCTATTGTATAAGAGGGAGGATATGGTCAATCAGCTCAGCAATCGCGGGTGTGGGCGACATATTGGAATGGTGGTGGGCTCTTACAAGCCTCCATGAAATGGCCAACCCCCTATAGCCATAGCCAAGTACCGAGATGAAGCTGGGAAGAAGAGCCCACAAAGGGAGAAGTCTCCCAGGAACTTGTAAACGTCCATTCCTTCCATCACAAGCACAGATAAGCAGATTCAGCAGGTTGGTGAGGCCTCCATGTAGACCGCGAATGACCTGCTGTGGGTCACCTGAGGCTGCCAACTAGGAGGGGATACACAAGTCTCACTTCACTGCTCTCATAAAAAGTCCTGAAAAATAGATTCAGCAAAGGAGCAAACATTTCCAGTAAGGGTGGATGTAGCAGCTGTCGAATCAACACTTCCTGGCACAGCACCAGCTGCAAACTGACACTTCTGCCTCACAAACAGGAAGTTCCAAGGAGTAGCACATGCATGAAAACCCTCTCGCAGAAGAGCCTCTTCCAGTAGTCAAGAACAGCAGCTTCTGCCCTGACAACAGTGCGGGCAGCAGCTTGTACAATCAAACTTAAACAGACTGTCCAGCATTGTCAATCCACCTATGTAATGAAGTGTTCACATCGCAGCCATCTTATATCAAGTGTTACAATGTGGTAGTCTAAGTTTTATGGCTCAATGGTCTGACAAGCAGAGGGGCTTAAAGATAGACGGCTGCCATTGTTAGTCACAGCAGGTGCCCTGTACGTGGCTGACCCGTGCATGCTCCCTGCAAGGGCTAGAACATCTCGTGGACAGGAGACAGTTTAGGAAGGAGCTGTGGCTTATTAAATGCAGGCCTAACCCTAAGCCTCATCACCAACACCTTTCTGGAAAATCAAGCTCCAACTAAATCACACAAGTGCAAGCCAAAATCTACAGCACCCTGCTGTTCTAAAGACTTCGCCAACAACAAACACTAAATCAGCAAGCAAGAAAAAAAATGGAACAAAAACAGAACCCACTGTGAACCATCACTACAGAGGAAACTCATCACATCAACCAAAGTCAAATACTATACCAAAGCCATCAATGAAGAAGCTAACAAAATGAAAACACGCTTTGAGAAAAGCACCACATTAACCCCCTGCCTGTCTCTCTTCCATAGACAAGTGCAGTGCCACCAGCATCTTCTTCGGTAAAAAAAATACAGAAGATTCTACTGCATATTAACAACACTCATCCTGCTTCTCTCAGAGCCACCCATTATTTTAATATCCTGCAGTGTTCTTCCTTCAAAGGCCTATCTCTTGCAGATGTTTCCTACATTCTCCATCCCCTCAATGAAGATAATGTCTTACACTCTTCCCTCATCAAAGCTACCTTTGGAGAAGCTCTCTCACTCCTACTCACCCCTACCTCATTGAATGTATCTTTTTAGAAGCTTTCAATAAAGGCCAATGTCCCTCACTCCTGAAGAAACCTATACCAGACTTGGATGAGCCGTCTAATTGCCAGCCCATTACTCACCGATCCTTCATAGGCAAGATGTTCTTAAAAGGTAGTCCATGCTCAACTCTAAGATGACATCTACCTCAAAAATCTCCTGCATAACTAACAATCTAGCTACTGCTTGTCTTGCTGCACCACAGAGACACCTTCTTCACATATTGTAAATGACACCTTCCTGACCAGATGATGACAACCCGCATGTTGTTGCTGGACCTCTCAGCTGCCTTTGACATCGTCGATCATCACACTCTCGTCCACCCATCAAGTATTGAATGTGATTCACTGGTTGTCCTCATACCTAAACAACCAACACCAGTTCATTCACATGAGTACCTCCAGGTCTCATAAGATTCCTATTACCTGTGGAGTCCCCCAAGGTACCATTTTGTTCCTCACCATCTTCAACTTCTACATGAATCCACTTGAGGGTCCAAACACCAATAATGGCATCAAAATTACAAACATGCTGATGATATACAACTCAACTTGAAAGTCTCCTGAATTTCAGATACTCTCCTCAACGCCACAAACACTGCCTGCACCTCATCCAGACCTAGATGCCCAGCCTCGGCCCTACCTGAAGCTCAACACAATTAGGACAGAATTCCTGTTATATGTTAAGAACACCGAGTATCTACTAGTCTAACCCCAGTTCAATGGCATGCACTTTTGACAGCTACGAACCACAACTTTCACATAGTGCGACTTGGATTCACTTTGGACACAAACCGCTCCCTCAAAGAACACTCTGCCAAATAAAGATAGCATACCAGCTCTCGCTACTAAAGAAAAGAAAACGTTCTACCCAGAAAGTGACTGCTGGTCAAGCTCTGTACTCCCGCAAATGGATGGTGGCAATGTCTTGCAGCATGGCCTCCCAGACTCTATTTGCCCCCCGCACCCCTCTTATATGCTTCAGCACTTTTCATACATGGCCTGAAGTCAGGGCCGTTTCTACCATTAGGCAACACTAGGCGGCTGCCTAGGGCGGCAAAAGGGGGAGGGCGGCAAAAAACATGAGTTCTCCCCACGCCCCAACAGTAAGCACGCCCTGCTGTCCTCGCTCTTCTGGGCCCCAGCAGTTCAAGAAGCCCCCAGAACTCGACCGTTCAAAAGTTTTGAATGATAGTTTCTCCAGTACAGCCTGTTTCCAGGGCCTGTGGGTCCTCACACCCTCTTCCTTTCCTATCTCCTTTTCCTGTCCCTCTGTACCTCTCACATCTCTCCTCCCCTTACTATTCATTCTTTTAACATTTTGTGACTGTTAGAAATGGGATCTCTGGTTGGCTAAGGCTTGCGCCAAAGCCAGGCAGAGACCACCACTCTAGTCAGGGCAAGGGAGTTACACGCCAAAGATAACCCCTGCTCACCCCCTTGGTAGCTTGGCACGAGCAGTCAGGCTTATCCCGGAGGCAATGTGTAAAGCGTTTGCGCAACACACCCACAGCAACAACATTCTAGGCACACCACAAAAGGAACTCCACACAAGGTTATATATATAAAAATAGCCTTTGTATTATCATAAAACACATTAGAATAGTACTCACATAATATACATCGTGCCACCTGGCACTAGGTCATATTTACAAGGGATTATTTACACCTGACAGGGCCAACTGGACCACTGTCAGAACCAGCACAAAGCGAACTTAGTACATGTAGAACTTATAATAAATGTAGAACACGTCATAAACGTACAACCAGTAATCACTGGTAATCACAGTGCTTAGCATCAGCCTGTAACATAAACCACATTATGCACAGCATCACATTAGGCGCGAATTACATTCTGCGCCAACCTCACCAGCATAAATACATTATGCACTCATTTCAACAGTCTAAATGCCTTAGACCATAATCTCCTAAGTATAACTTATATTAGGAAATAATATCAGTGGAACATAATCTCACTAGCATAAACCATAATATGCAAAACAACCTCATAATCAGAAAACACATTTAGAGGTATCAAACAGGGTGCGTAAATCATGCTACGTACATTACATTTCCTAGCACCCTATAAATCACATTTAGGGCCTGGCGCCCTATAAAATATATACCGCCCCCTGGCCAACTGGCCACCTAAAAGGGGCTCAAATGCCCTGTGTCCAAAATGTCAGGGCGTGCTGCCTAGGCAGCGAAAGTCCAGGATGCGCCACTGCGCAAACCTAAACGTAGCAGCTGCCCACTACTTGCTGGGCAGCTGGGAAGATATGGGGCCTAGGAGTGCGTTCCACTCCTACCTCATCTTTCAATAATGCCCCCAAAGAATGATAGCCTAAACGTTGCAGCTGCCCACTAATTGCTGGGCAGCTGGGAAACTCGCTGTAGGCAGGGGCACTCGCTGTGCCCTCTGAGCCCCTCACTGGGACTCCTCAATCAATCTGCGCCAAACGTGGCCGCTGTCCTCTATCAGGCGGGGCAGCGGGGAAAATGGCCTGAGCCCTGCTCTGGGGCTCTTAAATCTTAAAATGTGCCCTCTTGGTGCAGCTGCCCTCTGCGAACGGGGCAGCTGGGAGAAATGCGGCTATGGGGCTTGGGCACCTCCGTGCCCTCACGTTGGAGCGGCCCGCTGCCATCCGGGGCCGCTCTGACTCGGTACTTCTGCTGTCATGGTGCCGCGATCGGCACCAACACTGTGCCCCCTGGAGCCCCCACTCACCGGACTGGTCTGGGGAGGCGCTCCTCTTCATCCCGGACACCGCGGCCAGCAGGCGGGGCTCTCTCGCTCATGAGAGCCTCGCTGGGGATCCGGCTGCATCTCTCTCACCCGGGCCCCCTCCTGGGACCCGGGACTCCTCTTCGGTTTGGCCGCTACCGCGGGGCTCTCCCTCAAGCATGGGAGCCCCGCGCTATCACGTCCGGTTGGCCTCTCCCGGTCCGGCGGTAGGCCCCGCCCACGTCCCAGGCAGACGTGCCTGACTTCCGGGTCGCTGCGCGATCGCGGCGGCTGTTTTCTTCTTCTCCCTTCGTGGTGGCAATGAGGGGTAGGCTCCCTCTTCATTAAAAATATAACGCGGGGTGGGCACCCGCTCCGTGCGCAAACATGCGGGGTGGGCACCCGCTTCAGGCAGCATCACGGGGGAATCCCTCACGCCGGGATTCCCTCTCCAAGGGCTGCAGCGCCGCGCTGCGAAGCCCACGCTCCCCTTCCAAGGGGACAGTAAAATAAGGCGCTCCCAGGGGCTAGGAGCACACGAAGTCCTGGGGCAAGGAGATGGAGCAAAGGAAGCTCCCAGCAAAGAGGTCCTTTAGGAAAGAAGGGGCAATGTAGGGCCCAGGGGCCAGCACACAGGGCCCTCCAGCAGGGAGGCAGCCCCCATGGCGGTCCCTCCTGGGCCCCACCAGCAGCAAGCCCCCCTCCGTTAGGAACAGACCAGGAACTGAACTGCAAGAGTGAACATTTACATGGGGTCACAGCCCCTTCTTTTATACACCCTTTTCCTTTGTCTAAAGGTGTAGGGTTTAGGGAAAACCAGATGCAACTGGTTTGGGGGAGCTTTGGAGCACTTTGTTTTGCTCAGCTCCTCTCTCCTTTCACAGGACAGGCTAGGGACATCAGACGCACCACAGGGGGTGGAGCCAGCATTGTGGAGGGAAGGCACAGCCCTATTCAGGTCCCAGGTGCAACTCCTCCCTCCCATCTAGATGCAGATCTCCTATTCAGCCCTGCGCTGACTCACCCTGCCCCTCCTGGAGCCACACACACCTCCCAGCCCCTGTCACTCACAAGCCAGACATGCAATTCACATTAGGCAGGCAGACACAGAGCACACATAAATGCCAACTTCTAAAAGTGGTATTTCTACACCAGTCACAATAAATCTGCGCACACCATTGCGCAGCATTTATTCTCACGAGTTTGCACATACTAAACTCGCCCCTGCACTCCTCTCACACCAGGAATTACCATGGACACATATATCCCCCATGCATTCCTATGGGAGGGCAGGACAATCTCACCACACGCCCTCAGCGCGCACGCACTTTACACTGGCCCACAGTGCTAAAGTGCCCAGAGACTTAAAACTACTACCATACAAGGCAAAAAGTTTAGGGGTGAACCGGCCAAAAAGGGCCAAGTCCAACACAACCCCCTTCCAGCCAAAATGCAGGGCAGACCAATCACCACCGTGATGGGCTTCCCTGCTTGGGGCGATCGAACACGGACGCGGGCCCGCACTGCAGGGATACCCTCCGGTTCTACGCCACTTGGAACCCATGGGATCCAACTAAGAAAAAAACTCAGGACCAACTAGGCTACCCCACCGGTACTCCTTAGTTGTCCACGGCCAGGACCAGGCCCTAGGCCACTGGTCCTTGCCAATCCACAGAGTGGGGGGCAGTAACCCCTGGCATCCAATAGCCATTCTCCACTCTCCCTCTCAGTGTAGTTCCAAACTACCACTGATCCTTCAACCGAGGGTCCGCGCCCTCAGGCTGACCAGAGGTCACGGGCAAAGCATCTCCTCACCCTACCTCTACTTCTGGGGTTCCGCACCCTCCCAGGGGAAGCACCCACCAGAACACAACTCTCCCACCAGTTCAGGACCTCTCTCCATCAACTGGTCTACCACCTGGGATCCAAATTCACCGGATGCACCGGGGTCAGAGGCGAGGACTCCCTCCCTCTGCACCCCCTTCCAGAGTTCTGCACCCTCCCACTGTAGAGCAGGGTCCCTTCACTTAAGATGGGCCCCACCTGCTCTCAGGGTAGTACTACCACATTCAGCCAGGGACCCTAAAGATCCCGGCTAGGCCTGCACCACCCCTTCTGGGAAACACAGGGTCTCTTCACTTAAGATGGGCCCCACCTGTGTTCACAGGGGTACCCCTAGAAGGCAACCCGGCCAGGACACTGATTACAGTCGCCCTGCCGTCCAGGTCAGGAAACACCTGAACCTGGCTCCCCAACCCAGGGACGGTACCCTTTGGTCAGATGCCCGGCGAACCAGGACTTCACGGGAAGCACGCATGCCCCCCTCGAGGGTGACACATAACTAATGTGTCGTGTGACAGTCTGCCTGGCGCAGATCTCACGACCTCCTGTCCATCTGACAGTGCGTGCAGATCCCCCAGGACAGAAGTGGCGTCACCATGGTCATTCATTGGCGACTCAGCCCTTCTGGCTGGCCCCTGACCCACTGGTTCTTCCACTGAGGACTCTTTCCCCCTCTCACCCCTCACTCTGGACCTCTGCACCCTCCCAACTGGAGTGGTACTGCCAGACACCAGGACCGCTGGAGCTCTGGTTACAGACACTCCACGTCCTCTAGACAATGGGAGATCCTCCTCAAATGGCCTACAAGTACAGCCTAGGCCCCCAACCTGGTGTTCCCTGAAGAAACCATCCAGGCCCTGGGACTGGGTTTCGGGCACCTTGGGACACAGCCCACACTCACTCCTTCTCCTCTGAGACAGGACGTGAGCCCCTACACCCCTCCCACTACACTGGGACCTAGCTGGGCTACACTGAACCTCTTCCACCACACAGGACCGGAAGATACCAGAGCCACTCTTGTTGGAATCATTCTCCAATGCCTCTGCAGGACCTCTAGCACACAGCCAGAGGTCCACCTCCCGTGCAAGCTCCTTATCACCAAAAGAACTCACACCCACTCGTCCAGTGCAACACACCACTCATCCAGACACGCCCCCCAACCAATGCTGGTGAGACAGTTCCTTACTGCCCCTGAATCTCAACCTGTACCCCCTTACTGGGAACCAGGTACCATACTGTGGGAACGGGGAATGGGACTTCCTGCACTGGACACCATATTGCTGCCACCACTGGATCCCACCCTTACTGGTGAATCCAGACAACTCAACTGAGCTCAGGGGATAAACTACCCTCCAGAGCTAACTTTTTCTCCTCCACACTCCCTTTCTTCCCTCCTATCCACCCACACCTCTGGGGACAGGAAAAGGGATTGGGCACTGGACCCAGCAAGGGACTCCCTATCTATGGGAACCTCCCAACCTACTGGCGTCCCGCCCTGTCATTTTCTCTCTTCTGCCACCAAACATAAAAGCGCAGAAAACACCATTAAAAAATGACACTCTTGAGGAAAAAAATAAAATCAGTAAAAATAATCCCCAATATGTGATTATCTAAATGCAGAGTTTGTAGTGCAACCAGTTGTCGCTGTGGTACTGCGCAAAAGCAAGTCCTATCCTCACCGCTGACAACCAATGTTAGAAATGGGATCTCTGGTTGGCTAAGGCTTGCGCCAAAGCCAGGCAGAGACCACCACTCTAGTCAGGGCAAGGGAGTTACACGCCAAAGATAACCCCTGCTCACCCCTTGGTAGCTTGGCACGAGCAGTCAGGCTTATCCCGGAGGCAATGTGTAAAGCGTTTGCGCAACACACCCACAGCAACAACATTCTAGGCACACCACAAAAGGAACTCCACACAAGGTTATATATATAAAAATAGCCTTTGTATTATCATAAAACACATTAGAATAGTACTCACATAATATACATCGTGCCACCTGGCACTAGGTCATATTTACAAGGGATTATTTACACCTGACAGGGCCAACTGGACCACTGTCAGAACCAGCACAAAGCGAACTTAGTACATGTAGAACTTATAATAAATGTAGAACACGTCATAAACGTACAACCAGTAATCACTGGTAATCACAGTGCTTAGCATCAGCCTGTAACATAAACCACATTATGCACAGCATCACATTAGGCGCGAATTACATTCTGCGCCAACCTCACCAGCATAAATACATTATGCACTCATTTCAACAGTCTAAATGCCTTAGACCATAATCTCCTAAGTATAACTTATATTAGGAAATAATATCAGTGGAACATAATCTCACTAGCATAAACCATAATATGCAAAACAACCTCATAATCAGAAAACACATTTAGAGGTATCAAACAGGGTGCGTAAATCATGCTACGTACATTACATTTCCTAGCACCCTATAAATCACATTTAGGGCCTGGCGCCCTATAAAATATATACCGCCCCCTGGCCAACTGGCCACCTAAAAGGGGCTCAAATGCCCTGTGTCCAAAATGTCAGGGCGTGCTGCCTAGGCAGCGAAAGTCCAGGATGCGCCACTGCGCAAACCTAAACGTAGCAGCTGCCCACTACTTGCTGGGCAGCTGGGAAGATATGGGGCCTAGGAGTGCGTTCCACTCCTACCTCATCTTTCAATAATGCCCCCAAAGAATGATAGCCTAAACGTTGCAGCTGCCCACTAATTGCTGGGCAGCTGGGAAACTCGCTGTAGGCAGGGGCACTCGCTGTGCCCTCTGAGCCCCTCACTGGGACTCCTCAATCAATCTGCGCCAAACGTGGCCGCTGTCCTCTATCAGGCGGGGCAGCGGGGAAAATGGCCTGAGCCCTGCTCTGGGGCTCTTAAATCTTAAAATGTGCCCTCTTGGTGCAGCTGCCCTCTGCGAACGGGGCAGCTGGGAGAAATGCGGCTATGGGGCTTGGGCACCTCCGTGCCCTCACGTTGGAGCGGCCCGCTGCCATCCGGGGCCGCTCTGACTCGGTACTTCTGCTGTCATGGTGCCGCGATCGGCACCAACACTGTGCCCCCTGGAGCCCCCACTCACCGGACTGGTCTGGGGAGGCGCTCCTCTTCATCCCGGACACCGCGGCCAGCAGGCGGGGCTCTCTCGCTCATGAGAGCCTCGCTGGGGATCCGGCTGCATCTCTCTCACCCGGGCCCCCTCCTGGGACCCGGGACTCCTCTTCGGTTTGGCCGCTACCGCGGGGCTCTCCCTCAAGCATGGGAGCCCCGCGCTATCACGTCCGGTTGGCCTCTCCCGGTCCGGCGGTAGGCCCCGCCCACGTCCCAGGCAGACGTGCCTGACTTCCGGGCCGCTGCGCGATCGCGGCGGCTGTTTTCTTCTTCTCCTTCGTGGTGGCAATGAGGGGTAGGCTCCCTCTTCATTAAAAATATAACGCGGGGTGGGCACCCGCTCCGTGCGCAAACATGCGGGGTGGGCACCCGCTTCCAGGCAGCATCACGGGGGAATCCCTCACGCCGGGATTCCCTCTCCAAGGGCTGCAGCGCGCGCTGCGAAGCCCACGCTCCCCTTCCAAGGGGACAGTAAAATAAGGCGCTCCCAGGGGCTAGGAGCACACGAAGTCCTGGGGCAAGGAGATGGAGCAAAGGAAGCTCCCAGCAAAGAGGTCCTTTAGGAAAGAAGGGGCAATGTAGGGCCCAGGGGCCAGCACACAGGGCCCTCCAGCAGGAGGCAGCCCCCATGGCGGTCCCTCCTGGGCCCCACCAGCAGCAAGCCCCCTCCGTTAGGAACAGACCAGGAACTGAACTGCAAGAGTGAACATTTACATGGGGTCACAGCCCCTTCTTTTATACACCCTTTTCCTTTGTCTAAAGGTGTAGGGTTTAGGGAAAACCAGATGCAACTGGTTTGGGGGAGCTTTGGAGCACTTTGTTTTGCTCAGCTCCTCTCTCCTTTCACAGGACAGGCTAGGGACATCAGACGCACCACAGGGGGTGGAGCCAGCATTGTGGAGGGAAGGCACAGCCCTATTCAGGTCCCAGGTGCAACTCCTCCCTCCCATCTAGATGCAGATCTCCTATTCAGCCCTGCGCTGACTCACCCTGCCCCTCCTGGAGCCACACACACCTCCCAGCCCCTGTCACTCACAAGCCAGACATGCAATTCACATTAGGCAGGCAGACACAGAGCACACATAAATGCCAACTTCTAAAAGTGGTATTTCTACACCAGTCACAATAAATCTGCGCACACCATTGCGCAGCATTTATTCTCACGAGTTTGCACATACTAAACTCGCCCCTGCACTCCTCTCACACCAGGAATTACCATGGACACATATATCCCCCATGCATTCCTATGGGAGGGCAGGACAATCTCACCACACGCCCTCAGCGCGCACGCACTTTACACTGGCCCACAGTGCTAAAGTGCCCAGAGACTTAAAACTACTACCATACAAGGCAAAAAGTTTAGGGGTGAACCGGCCAAAAAGGGCCAAGTCCAACAGTGACTCAGGCACCCGGTGAGCACGTTTATTGTGTCGGAGTTTTGAGTTCTTGTAGGTGACTCCGGCACCAGGGAGTGTGTGCTGCGGCCGGGGAGTAACGCAGCCTCCTGCAGCGCAGGGGGTGGGGCAACCCTCCAGGGGCCCCCATTTACCCCAAGGCCAGTGAATACCTGTGACAGATGGACTCGGGCCCCTCGTTACATTCTGCAGAAGCCCCCCCCCCCATAAAAATAATTTTGCGTTGCGCCCCTGGTGTGCCCTGTGTAAAGATGCTGCTGATCAGCAAACTCTGTATTAGGGAGCTCGCACTAGAGGTGTTTTTATTCTGTGGAAAATGCTTTGATCCGAATGTATGTTTTAGAAAAAAGAAGTAAGACAAATCAATTTCTAAAGCCCAAATCGTGCCCCTTAAAACGAGCTGCCAGGTATTATATTTGATTGGGGGGGCAGGCACCTTTTACGGAATCCCAAAGGAAGACAATGAATGAGTTTAAAGTAACTCATTATAGAATGCGCTGCTGTGATTTAAAAATATTAGGATAAAGGAACCTGCCAGCTAAAATGAAGTGAAACTGTTGAAGTTCCACAATAAATCTTTCTCCTCACCTAGGCAAACATTGCATTTCGTGTGGATTCCCGTTTTGTACACCCACCGGTGAATCTGCACGGAAGGTTGAGGCGCGTCTAGATTTATCCGGAAATGTGTATCTTTATTGGGTTTGCTGCAGAACTGCTTATTTAAAGTTTCCCTCTGCATCTCGCCTTGTTTTTTTACTATGGTGATAGTCGGTAGTGTGAGCCTTTGAATAAGTGATGTGTCCGGCATTTAATGGGCCCCGGTTCACACAATGTGCTCAAGTGGCGAAGCTGGGATTGCAAGACACGTCTCGTAGTTTGGGTTTGTCAGAAATCCAGGTGAGAATTGAAATCTTCAAGAATACTAAAACTGGCACTTTGAATGATAAAAGGTGCCAGCAAGGAGCACATGAAGTGGGTAAAACCTGATCTGAGGCATGGGGGAGGCAGCTCTGCCTGAAATGGCATTTATTTCACATTTATAGCACAACTCTACCCAGCTAAGGTGTCAGTGCTCTTACACAACAGCAGCATTTGGGCAGGTTTGGGCAGTCGGCAGTGGGGAGAGTAAGGTGCAACTAATGAGAGCAAGGGAGGGGGCGGCATTTTTCAATTCTCGCCTAAGGTGGCAAAACACATAGAAACGGCCCTGCCTGAAGTAATACAACTACATCTCGCCCGATCTTCAAGGAACTTCACTGGCGTCCCTTGCTATCCTGTACCATCTTCAAAACCAGTTGCATCATTTACATAGCATTCCTGACATGTAGCCCTGCCTACCTGCCTGAGAAGCTCACTATCTCCAGTGGCTCTTGGTACACCCGCAGGCAGGACACTATTAAACTGGAAGCAAAGAAGTATAAGAAAGAAAGAAATAGGGCAGCAGGCCTTCTCCATCGATGCACCCAGGACCTGGGAAAACAAACCCCTGACTGTATCCATCAGGACAACCCCAACCTTGATACAATTTAGGAACAAGCTGAAGATGCATCTCTTTAAAGAACAATACACCATGATGCAGTAACAATCCACTTTTGCTCCCATAAACCTGTACGCCTCCAATCGTTTGTTGATTATATCTTTGCCTTTGACCCTGTGCGGCCATGCGCTGCCTTCTGGCTAGGTTTGCGGCATACAAATGCCAAATACATACCTACATACATACCAGTGCAAGCAGTCAAAATGTAAACATCTTCAAAATGCCATGGGTTGATCCCAGAACATATAGGACATGCCAGCAAGCCAATTAAATTATGTGTTGTGTTTGAAGCTGTGTGTTGTGCTGACATAAGGCTTGCCAGACAGTTAAAGCTATCTGAAACTAGACCTTAAAAAGTACAGCGCGTGGGAGCAAAACCTAAAAGATCTGTAGAGCCGGAAGGGTAATTGGCGGAGCACTCTGTTCATACACAAACTAAACAAGCTTTGACAAAGCCAGTAGATCTGGCCTTAGAAATCTGGTGCGATGGTTAATTTTTGTTTTACTATTCTTTATGGGAAACATTTGTCACAAAACTAAAAAGGATGCCATCACCTTTACCTGGCCACCATATACTTGCAATAAACCTTTTAATTGTCAATACCTTTCTGTTATGCTACACATTTTTTTATTCTTTGTGTTGGAGACAAGAAACAATCATCACCTAACTAAGCATTCAAATTGCAGGCAGCTACAATTAAACAATGATACAATGCTACTTAAAGACTTTATAACACAGTGTTTGAAAAGGAGTGAAGGCAAAACAAATAGTCGGTATTTAAAGTGAATATAAACAACAAATTAAATAAATAAGGCACAGATTGAATCAAATTTGTAACTGGAGAGAAATTAACTATTTTTAGACAATTATGAAAAATGTGCACATGCTTTCTGCAGTGGCTTAAAGCGAAGGGGTAAGGCTGACTGAGGTACTGCCCCTCACAGTCTGTTGTGGTAGAAGCAAAATGTGAATGACAGTTTAAAAGATCTATGGATGAAGCCCACTGACCAAAATATGTATGAATATTATGTATGATTTTTGCGGAAAAAACGTAGTCTGACGAGACATCAAAAGCTGTTCAAAGGCCAGAACTAAAAAATGCAGTAATTGTTTAATTCAGCCTGGGGAATTATCTGCCACCGATTTGATATTATCAAATAGCTGAACAAAACTGAGATATTTCACGAGGGTTCAGTGTTACAATAATGTATGATTTGGACAATTTTTGAACAGATTAATACAACAGTACATTCAGCTGTATATCCATTAGGATACCCCTGGACACGAAGCAAATTTCCTTTGCCAATCTGTAGGAAAGTAGGATCTGCTTCTATGGTTACCCCCACTTTTTGCCTGGTGCTAAGTTGTATTTGCATAGTCTGACTGGAATCCTGCTAATCAGGACCCCAGTCTATCTGCTTTCTCCCTAAACTGTTGTGTTCAGTACTTAGGTACATCCCAGATTGGGTACTGGGGTACCCTTATCAGTCCCTAGTATATGGTACTAAGGTACCCAGGGCACAGGTACCCCAGAGGTCTCCCTTGGGCTGAAGCATGTATTATGCCACCCAGGAGAGACCATCGAAAATGGAACTACAGGCCTGCCATTTGCAGCCTGTGTAAGCTGGTGCTAGCACCACTTACTAAAGATATAGGTTTCCTATATCTAGGGTCACTGCACTTAAAACCTATAAGTCAGCCCTACAGCAGGCCTTTGCAATCCTGAAGGCAGGGTGCTTGGTTCTAGGTGAGAGGGTGCCCCTGCATGAGCAGGACATCCCTGCAGCATGCAGTGTCCATTCTCCCGGGTTGTCAGTGAAGCAGCCATATATTATATAGAGGGGCACCGCGTAATTATGCGATGACCATCTCGAAAACGGCTGCAATGAATCCTATTATGTTTGATATCAAACATGTTGGAATCATACCCCCACACCATAAACGGTGTGGGAGGTATGATTCCAAGCACTGGAAGAGCCCTCCGTTAGGCTCTCAGTGTTCCCAGTACCAGCCTTCTTGACCCAGACAGCACAAAATAGTTGCTGCCGGCCAGAGACACGATTCTGCCCTCCTGCTGCTGAGCCAAGCTCGAGCAGGGGAAGGCAGAACAATAGGCATCCTGTCACAAGGAGGTGTGACCACCTCCCAGACAGGATTTAGTGTATTGGGGTGGGGTGGGTGCGCATGCCAGCACCACTCAGTCTGCATGAGGGGCCCATTTGGTGTCCCTGTGTATTGTCCAGTTCAAACCAGTCCTGGGAGCCGTTGGCTCCCGCTCTGGCGCGAAGCTGGACAAAGGACATGGGAGTAACCTCCCCCCTATCCAGACCCCCCTCTGGGAGGGTCCCCTAAATCTTCCCAACCCTTTCCCTAGGGTACTTAAGGGTTTACCTGGGTGTAGGTCCCTAGATTCATCTTGGGATAAGATTCAGATCAGACACCACATTTTCTCCTACCGTCTGGGCACTCTGGACTTCGCTGGACTTCGTTTGGGTCTGACTTCATCTCCCTTCCAGTCTGCTGCATTGTCTGTGCCTGTGCATCATACAGGAACCTTCCAAGGCCTGTGAAGCATCAAAGACACTCGAAGGAATCTCCCTGGGAGTGAAGGAGCCACTCCCCTGCATTCGCAGGCACCGCAACTAAGTCAACTGGTCTGCTGATCCTGAGCTCCTCGGGACTCCGTAAGGTTCTGCAACACAGGTGGTGGTTTTCCACAGCTCCCGAGGCCTGCCTTGCCCTCTCACCAAGTTTGAGGCCAGTATCCCTCGTGGGGGTTGCAATAACCGAACCCCTGTGCACTGCGTTAACTTGCAGTTACAAAGGCTTGTTGACTTCTTTCCAAAAAGATCTTCGGGCTCCAAGTAGCCCCTACCTCGAGCACCTCCAGTGACCAGAATCTTCAGCCTCACCACATCGTGTGCACCGTGCCCTGCATCTTTTGGTGAGCTGCTTGAGGTCCTCTCTCAACTCCAGTTCCTCCGTCCTGTGGGTCCATTTGAGGGTCACCGTTGTTTCTTTTGGGCTCCCCTGATTGCTTGGGGCCTGCCCTAACTCCCCTGCTTTTGGTGAGTCCCCTGGACCTTGCTGGTCCCATCGTTGCTCCTTCACCGATTCCTGCATTGATTGCATTTGCCAAGGCTTGTGGTGCTCCCGCCAGACACCGACCCCTCAGCACTCGACATCCTTCGTGCGACAGCTCGTGCACGGCTCATGGTCCTCCTCAGCATTGCCTGGTCCTCACAGCTGCAGAGTCAAGGTCATCATCCAACATCCTGCAACACCCAACATCGGAGGACATTCGTCTCCCAAGTCTCCTGGTCATCCATGAGTGTCATAGACTCTGTCCCCTCTGCTTGCAGGTATCTCTCATCTTGAACCCATCTTCGGACACTTTCTCCTCTTCCAGCAGCGGCACTTTCCTGAAGGCCTCCATTGGGCTCGACGGCGGTTTCCGACACCACTTCACACGTATGCACCCGGCTTCCCTGGTGTAGATAACGTGGGTACTAGGGTATCCACAGGTGGGGTGGCTCTCCAACCTTCTGTCTTCCACGGGGTTTCTTCAGAGTCCGCTGGGAAGGGTCTTTAAACCTTAACAATCCAACCGCAACTTACACGTAGAGTACGCAGCACGCGGGTGTTACCACACTGCACACGCTCTCCGTGGGGTCCCTATCTACTCAACTTGGGTGGTACCTTGGGTCCTCAGCACTTCTACAGCCTCTCGACATTGTCTTGACCCGAGTCGTGGTTCTTATACCACTTTCTTAGTATATGGTTTGGTCCCCTCCGGGTTCCACTGTGTATTTCGTGCTATTTACTGTGTTTTTTTGCTAAAGTATTGTGGCATTGTGTTTATCTCCATGTAGGAGATATTTGAACGTACTAGAGAGTATTATATAATAAATACATATTTTTTATAAATACTTGGTGTGGTTCTTTTCACTCAATCTATACTATAAGATTGCATTCTGGTAAAACAAGCTGCTTTACACTCCTTCTGGACTAAGCCTGAAGGCTGCTCTCCACAGCTACCACTTAGAGAGCTTTCTAAGGTTGTCAAAGACCTCTTAAATCACCATAAGGGTTGTCCGGACTGGTGCAAGGTGCCCACTTACATAAGTGGACATCATATGCCAGGCCAGCTTCTCACACAATTTATTCCAATACACTTGTAATAATCATGTCTTTAGCATGTGTATATTTGTATGTGCCCGTAGGTGGTCACGGCGTACTGTTGTTAACCAGGTTTTGATGTAAATCTGCTGTTGTAATAAATTGTTTGTGTTACAACACAAAGTTTATTCAATGAGTTGACAATAAAGACATTGATTTTGGGTGTTTTATTGACTTTTTATACTTGTCTTACTATTTTTTGGTGTTATATTAGACATTCAGAAATATCTTAAAAGTATATGTAGGGATATTTCCTAGAGTAACACACCCAAATGATTTACATGTTGTTTCTCACAAAATTTTCGCTTTTGGGGCATGGAAGGACAAACAAGCATAATCAAAGGTGGGATTGCAAGTGCTCTCTACTAAACAGGATGCTAAGTACTTGGTCAACAAAGAAATGTTATCCTACAAAGCCTCCTTGTCGTAAGTTGGTATTCACGTCTAGGTACAGTATTCAAGTCTAGATACCGTACAACACATTCATTACAGATACAGTAAAGATGAAAATGCCTAGTCAGAGTTGTTATTTTATATAAAAGAACACTCATTTTATAATACCTCAAAATACATGAAAATATGTATATAAAACTAGTAATGAGATAATGTAAAAGGACAGAGTAACACAACAAATGTATTTGTAACATCGGCCACCTAAATTACACATGCTCTGCAATGTGCACATACATTATCCCAACACAAATACTGAATGTTCATAAAAGAGAATACAGAGCATCGTGATTCTCCAGCCAAAAACAGAAACTCTTAAAACATTAGGTGGAGATGCGGTGTAATGGCTGGAGCTGCTGGATTTGGAACCTGGGGGGCCAGATTCGAATCCCGGCCAGGACGCTCAGCTCAAATTCGTCTGATTCTGGGAAAATCACTAAGGGCCTGACTCACAAAGGTAACTTACAATTTTGAGTACATTTACCCTTTTGGGTACGTTTACTGCTTTTTGGTATTCACAAACTGCACTTTTTGTAGTAACTTACACTTTTGTAGTAACTTACATTTTTGTGCAAAATCCATCACTACACATGGCTAACCACTGGTAGTGCAACACTCTCCCATAGAATATAGTAGAGGTAGGGACCTGAAATAAACCTTTATAGGAAATAATCCTAAAATAAATTATTTAAAATAGTTACAAATATAAATAAATATAAATTAACGTTCAAAAATATATAAAAATAGTACATATTTATTACTTACTTATAAATATTTGCTAACCTATTTTGAGTTTGAAAAATAGTGTAACAATGAATTTTTTTGATAACCATATTATTTTATAAAATATATAATAAACTATTTTGAATTAAAAAAATTCTGTGACAACAAATGTTATTTGAAAAATATTTAAACTTACATTATTTTTTAAATTCAAAATACATTATTAAATATTCTGTGATTCAATAATAATTGTTGCCTATTCAAATAAAGACAGACCATAAAAACCAAGTCAAGTCAACTGGTACAAATTGCAATCTCTCCACCAACACAACCTTGTCTTTGCCCTTTATGCCTTTCTGCTCCGAGCTGAAAGACTACCACCCACAATTCCATTGAAAATCTTGAGGAGTCCGCAATTTTTTTCCTGTCCTCACCGTCCTCCAAACACATGGACATCATGGATATACCCCATGCATCACGCAAACAACTACCCCTGTATTATCCTTAATTTCTACATTTTGCAAGAGACCCTAACATCTGGACCGGTCCTTTTTCATAAACTCTCTGATATAGACTCCTTCACCCACCTTCCATTCTCCTTTCATGCACTCTTCTTTACATTGTACCACTTCGTACTACATCTCTGGTAAACCATCCTTTTGATGACAAAGCATACCTGGTCAGGATCCCTCAATATCGACCATACTTCAAACAAGGAGGGTTAAGCTTTGATCCCACCAACTGCACCTTCAAGCTCAGCAACGAAGAAATTTGGGTAACACTACTAAAAGTCTTACAATGTGCTCTAAGTGTTCTTCCACCTATTTCACCCTCAATTCTCTCCTTATCATGTACCATCTTAGAAAGCACGGCACCCAGCTGCTTCACACTTTCATCAATGCTTATGATTGTTTTCCTGTGCATATCAAAATGTTCTAAAGTTGGCATCTTACTCAAGTCCCCCTTCACTTTCCAAAAAGCAACTCCATTATCCAATGACCATTCATATATAGAATCTTTCTCCAACAACAATCTTATAGGTTGGACTACACTGGCAAAATTGGGAATATATTTTGAGTAATATTCTGCCTATCCAAGGAACAATATTACCTGAGCTTTATTCCCTGGGTTATGTGCCTTAATGTGAGCTCAGCAATCTCCATGTTGAACCTTATACCTGATATTGTATGACCAACAAACAACACTGTCCCCACACTTAACATGCACTTTTCCTTCTTGAGAGTAAAGCCATTTTTTTCCATTTTATGTAGGTTCTCCAGAAGGGCCCTTATCATGATCTTCCTGATCTCTGCCACACACATGGATACCGTCTTGAAAGACCATCACCTGATCAACTCATTTCAAGATCTTCTTCATCACTATTTGAAAACAAGCTGCAGGTGACGCGAACCGAATGGCAGCCATACAAATCTAAATGCCCCTGGCGCTGTAACAGATCAGTTCAAAGGCTTTGAGTCTTTCTTCAGTAACATCTGGTAGTGCACTGAGAACAAATCCATCATGCTGATCAACTTGGCATCACTTTTGTTAATCCTGGCTCTTTCTGCAGGGTTACCTCACATTTTCGCCTTCCTTTGCTGAACCTGTTTTTGTTGGCTTTTAGGACTCCGCGCACTTTACACCTGCTAACCAGTGGTAAAGTGCTAGCGCTCCCCTTTCTAAGTATGGTAAAATTGGTATACACATGTTTGGTCCCTTAAAGTTACTTTTGGCATATGGTACTGTTAGACCTGACAGCCTCAGGGTGGTCTTCCCACCACATTGTGACTGCCTCCCTCCATTTTTCTGACTTTGTTTTTGCTGGCTTTAGGATTGTGTGCATTTTACCACCGCTAACCAGTTGTAAAGTGCCTGTGCTCCCTCCCCTAAACATGGAAATATTGGATTATCCCCAATTGGCATATTTAATTTACTTACAAGTCCTCAGTAAAGTGCACTACATGTGCCCAAGGCCTGTAAATTAAATGATTTTAGTGGGGGACAGCACTCATTGTGTCACCCACTTAAGCAGCCCTCTAACCATGGCTCAGGCCTGCCATTGCAGAGCCTGCTGTGCAGTTTACACTGAAACTTTGACCTGACAACATAAACCTCTTGCCAGGCCTAAACCTTTCTTTTTTATACATATAAGTCACCCCTAAGGTAGGCCCTGTCTACCCACAGGGCAAGGTGCAATGTATTTAAAAGGCAAGACATGTACTGTTAAGTTTTATATGCCCTGGTAGTAAAAAACTCTCAAATTCGTTTCTCACTACTGCAATGCCCATCTCTCCCATAGGATAACATTGGGATTACCTTATTACAGCTTTTAAGTGCAATTCCCAATTGTGAAGACATAGTCTTTTCAAGTTTGGTTTTTCTGGACTTACAATTTAAAATCACAACTTATGATGAAGTCGGATTTTAAATTGCAGTTCTGAAAATATCACCTTTAGAAAGTTGGTATTTTCATACTTTAGACATTGTGTGCCTGCAGCCTGTCTTTGTTCAGTCTGGGTTGAGTGACAGCTAGGCTTTGTGTATTCCCACTAGACAGCCACACACAAGGAGCTTAAGTGTGACTTGATGTGCCAGCCTGGGAGAAGGGATGGAGGAGCTGGACACAGCCTCACACTTACACCTGAATAGGCTGTGTCCTGTCCACGCACAAAGGGCTGCATAAAACTCTGTGGTGAGTCTGACGCCAGGGCAGGAAGCGAGGACCTCTGTGCACTTCAAAGCCTTCTTTGAAGTCTCCCCACTTCAAAGGCACAACTGGGTATAAGTACTGGACCTCAGACACCATGACTTCAGTACGCTTCTGGACCTGTGAAGACTCTGCCAGGAAAAAGAGCTGCTGTGCTGCTGAAAGGACTGCCACTCTGCTGGACTGCTGCTTTTCTGGACTGCTGCCTTTCTGTGCTGCCCTGCTGCCTTCTTTTCCTCTGCATGGATGAGAAGGACTGGACGTGCATCACTTGAATCCAGAGTGGCTGCAAGGGCTTGCTGGTCTGCCTCCTGATTTGACTAAAAGACTTTCCTCTTACCTTCATCGGCACCTGGACTCTGCCATCTGTGAGTCTGCCCTGCCAAGTAGTGCCACCCTATTTCTAGAACCTTAGAAGTGAAGCATAAGGTGCTTCTTCAAGCCAAGCAACACCTCCACAGCGGAACTGGTGCATCTTCACCGTTGTGGGGATCAGAACCAGCGCATCTTCGTCTTTGCATGGATCAGAACCGGCGCATCTTCTTCATTGCATGTAGGGGACCGGGTGCAAACCCTTCGGAACCAGTGCGTTGTCCTTGGAATCAACGCTTCCTCTGTTGCAGGAGCCGCAGCAATGCATTTCTTTCGGAACCAGTGCATCGCATTTGGAACCGATGCATCGCCCCCGTTGCGTGGAGAAAATCGACGCATCTCATCCACTGCGTGGCTTGACACCGACGCATCGCTTCAGCTTCACTTCAAATCTGCTATGGCGACTCAGCCAGGATGAAGGTACTTTTGTTCAGCGTGCCTAACTGGTTCCCTATATCCGGACAATGCTCCATCGCGGTTGGCCTGAACTTTTGACTTTGTCCCGCACCAACACCACCAGATATCGCAAAAAAGCGCTTATTGCTTCTAAGCTCTATTTTACGGTTTATTATTCAGAAATTAATTTCTCGACTTCTACTTATTGTTTTTTGGTCATTTAGTCTTGTTTTATTTATTAAATTAAGCTCTATTTTTCTAACCCGGTGTGGAATCTTTTTGTGTGGTGTTTTCACTGTTTTACTGTTTGAAGTGTTGCACAAATAATTTACACATTGCCTCTAAGTTAAGCCTGACTGCTCTGTGCCAGGCTACCAGAGGGTGAGCAAAGGTTAATTTAGGGTTTGTCTTGCACTTACCCTGACTAGGATTGTGGTTCCTGTTTGGATAGTGTGCATACCTCTGCCAAACAGAAACCCAATTTCTAACAGGTACTAAATTTACCCTGGGTCTTTATATGAAATGCTACTAGTGTGCTAGCAGCACTCATTGTACCACCCACTAAAATAACCTTATAAAAACTGCAACTGCAGTCTGTAGTATAAGTCTAAATCTGCCATTTTAACCAGGCAAAATAAACCTTTTGCCAGGCTTAAACCTACCTCTTCAGTACGTCTACCCCTAGGATAGGCCCTAAGGCTCATAGGGCAGGTTGCATGGTGTCTAACAAGTAGGATAGGTATATTTCATGTTTTACGTGACCTGGCAGTGAAAAACCCCCAATGTCATTTTTCACTGCACAAGGTTAGCTTGCCCATAGACCAACACTGGGTTTCCTTATTACATTTAATAAGTGATAACTTCAGTTTGGGAGGAGCTACAGAAATATTGCTTTCACTCTTTTGAATTGCAATTTAAAATCCTCTTTAATGGTAAAGTTAGAAATTAAAATACTATTTTGAAAATGCCACTTTTAGAAAGTGGAAATTTTTCAGCCCAAACCAAATGTGCCTTTCTTCCAGTGTCTAGGGTCACACAACTGTTAATATATCTCTTGTGGTGTGATGTGTATTTCTTCCAGACTGGGGATAAAAGGGCCTTGGATATGGAGAAGGGCGTCCCACTCTTGAGCAGCTTGGCCTGGAGGTTTTACCCAGTTCCTTCCTGAGCTTCAAAAGGTCGCCTGAGGCCTCTACCCTGCCCTTCCCTTATTTCAGAAGATGCCTGCCCTATCATTGCCAAATGCAGCACATATCCGGGCCTGCTTGCTCTTTGTTTCACTTACCAGACTGGAGCCAGATCCAGAAGGAAGGGAAGAACTGACTAGAACCAGTATAGGGTTAGACAAAGAGGGTGTCACCTACCCACAGGTTTGCAATAGGCATAAAAGGGCCAATCCCAAAACCTCTCATCAGAACACTCCTGCACCTGAGACGTTTCAGAAAAAGTACTGTCCTGCTGTCCAAAGAAGGAAGAATGGCCCTGCTTGCCTTGAACCCAGGACCTCTGTAGTACTAGTTCTGAAGAGTAAATCACTAAATATTCCAATACATCATGGACTGGCATAGTATGTGTGGTGTTCCAGGGGTGTATCACTTGCCAGGAATGATGGAACCAGAGTGTTGGGTCATCCTTCCATGTTGGAATTGTCTGAATTGGAATGTGGAACTATTATGTTGAATGGGCCTGTGGAGTAACACACTGGTCTGCCCTGCATCTTAGATTCGCTGCTCCTTCAGCGCGTAGCTTGTCCAGCTATAAGAATAAGGCTGAGTCCATCCACGCTGTGTCTCTGGATTGTTTTCCCGGATTCCACATTTGGCAACAAGTGGGCAAGGAGTGCAGAAGCCCCAGCCTTTAGACTTCAGTAAACATGCATATGCCAGGGCGTGGCAGGACACTTACGGCTAGGCTGACTAGAGTAGCTGCAAGCTTTGAGTCTCAAATTATGTACATCCCAGGTAAGTAGAATCAGCACATGGACTGCATATCACATTTGCCATTGTGGGTCACTGACAAATGTGGAACTGAAAACAAGTGTGAAGTGGCATTCACTATCGATGATGGCGATACTAATGAAGGGAAGGCAGTGTTCAAGCAGGAGTGGATCTGAGCTCTGGAAGCTGATCCCATTCTTGTGAAAGTGAAGGAAAATCTCAGGATGGGGAAACATGAGGGGAGAATATTACAAGGGGATTTGAGGTTATTGGTTAAGGCCCAGGGATGGTTGGCATGGATTGAAGGAGTTCTCATGAGGGGGTGACAAAATTATTCTGCCAACATGCTTGAGAAATAGGGTTATCCAGAGAGGGCTTGAGGTTCACCTGGGTATGTTTGGGACAAAAAGGAGGTTTCAGGAGTATTTTGGTGATCGGGTTGGATTTTATGGTTCACAAGTCGGTCCACTAGTGTAAATTCTGTAACCAGAGTGACAAATCTGCCAAGGCTTTTGTCACTACCACATGCCGGTGGGTTTATCTAAGGGTCTTTGGAGGAAAATGTGTTGTACTGAGTGGGCCCATTTCATGCTCCTGGTTAAAAGAATGCCTTTGCTTTTGTTCTTGTGGTCTGTTTTTCCATGTGCCTGGAGTTAAGAGTTGTCTGAAGCGTAACGTTGCCACTATGTTTTTAGAAGATGTTTTTTTAGGGAGGGTCTACTTGAATGGCTAGAGAAGTAATGTCTTGCTTCATTTTTAATCCATGTATGCCCCATCACAACCAGTAAGAAGTGTAATTACCCACTTACACTAGTTACTCGTTGGCATTCAAATGCCAAAAATAAAGTACAATCCCTTCTATAAAATACTAATATTATTTTGAACCTTCAAGGGATTATGATTTCAAAGGTACTGATAAAACACTTTTGAACTTTATATTCCAGGGTGTTGCCACCATGTGCTAGGTAGGGTATTGCCAGTGCATAGCAGGTGTTGCTCAATTGTTACATTTGGATGATATGGGGATTCTGCTAAAATATTATAGCAGCGGTTTTTATACTGGGGTCCATAGAGGATAAAGTATATATCCATAAAAAAGCAATTGAAAATTGAAAAATGTAAGGCACTCTGTAAATTTATTTCTTTATTCTTGAGTTTTGTATAGCGCTAGCTAGACCCAAACGTATCAGAGCGCTTTAGATGTTATGTGCATACGTTTACTAGAGGTACATGTGAGTATTTGTACAGTTCACAAACAGTCAGAGAGTCACGAAAAGTATATAACAATACAGCATTAAGGTAATGGCAATGGTTACAGAATAGAGACTTAGAGAGTTAGGCGACCGTCTTGAAGGATCTTGGCAATGAGGGTTGGATCTTTAGGAAACATGATTCAGCCTGAGTGTGAGTTGAAGTAGTTGTCAAGCAGTAGAGATTTGAGGTCCCTTTTGAAACAAGAGAGAGAGGGGTTGTAGCGGAGGTCCTTTAGGAGTGAGTTCCAGATCCTGGCAGCGTTTCCTGAGAATGCACGTGCCTCGGATGATTTCTTCTTCAGGTTAGGAGGCATGAGAAGAAGAGACTTGGAGCTTCTCAGTGCCCAGACTCTTCCTCCTCTTGATAGTTTGATTTCTAGGTATTTGGTCTGTTTTGTGTGAAGGGCTTTGTGGGTGATACAAGCGGTCTTGTAGATGCATCTTCCTTCAATTGGAAGCCACTTGCGTCCACTTAGGGCAGGTGAGATCAAACCGTTTAAGTCCGCATTCAGAGTTGCTCTTAGGGACGCAAGGTGAATTTTCAGCGTTCCAGTTAGGATGGCGGTGCTGTAATGTAGTTTCGAGAGAACTAGTGATTGCACTACCGTCTTAAGTTCGGTGGGGGAAATAAACGGTTTGATTTTCTCAAGTTGTTTTAGTGCGTAGAACGCTCCTTTGGCTGAGGTGTTGATGTGCTCTTTCATTGACATGTTTTTGTCCAGGGTGATACCCAAGGACTTTATGGAGTTACAAATAAATGTGAAGGAATATGAAAGAGGAGGCTAAAAGTAAGTTTATTTCCATATCTGTATTTCTTGGAGCACCACAGCAAACAGAATTTAGTGTGGACGATTATTGACCTCAATAGAAGCACTGATATGCACCGATAAAAGGAGAGCATTCAGTAGGAGCAAAAAAGACAGAGCGCTATGCTACAGTCTAGCATATCACTCTGGCTTTTAGAAATAAAACTACATTTTGGAAGTTGCAACCATCCTAGTTAAAATTTCGATTTTTGCATTCTTTTTTGTGAATTAAATATCATATTTAATAATGTGTGTGGTGGTTTGTTTGTTTTGAGGCTGAAATGCTAGAACTTACTTAGGCAGGGATCCCCAGATCCCAGTAGCGATTCAGTGGGGATCCACGGAAGCTCTGTGTATGTATATGCATGACTAATCTATAAAAAGTCTTGTTCAGTCTGGGTTGAGTGAAAGCTAGGCTTTGTGTATTCCCACTAGACAGCCACACACAAGGAGCTTAAGTGTGACTTGATGTGCCAGCCTGGGAGAAGGGATGGAGGAGCTGGACACAGCCTCACACTTACACCTGAATAGGCTGTGTCCTGTCCACGCACAAAGGGCTGCATAAAACTCTGTGGTGAGTCTGACGCCAGGGCAGGAAGCGAGGACCTCTGTGCACTTCAAAGCCTTCTTTGAAGTCTCCCCACAGGTGTGTGTGTGTGTGTGTTTGTGTGTGTGTGTGTGAATATCTGTACGGGGTCCAAAGTAGCACACAAGCACACCTGGAATAGAGTAAAATCAACACATGGTACGTGCTTCCATTTGCAAAAACAACAATTTATGGACAGAATGCAGAACAATATCGTACATTCACCCCAGGACAGAGATCTGGGCCTAAATCCATGTTTTTTTTGCTCACCATGCCATTCCACTTTGGACCCAGCCATATGCAAATCAGTCTTGACCCTGTGCCCAATGGGAACAGTCCAGCCCGAACTGCCAGGCCAGGTCCTCCCTGGAGGGGAAACAAGCATCCTAGGACCGGTTTCGGGCTTTCAGCCCTCATCAGCCAGGATAGTTTGACTCCAGTGGCATGGAGAGCACGGGACCCACGTCTGGGCATACCCGTCCCACTCGGGGTGACAAATGCAAAAACAACAATTGATGGACAGAATGCAGAACAATGTCGAACATTCACCCCAGTACAGAGATCTGGACCTAAATCCATCGTTTTTTTGCTCACCATGCCATTCCAGTTTGGACCCAGCTATATGCAAATCAGTCTTGACCCTGCGCCCAATGGTAACAGTCCAGCCCGAACTGCCAGGCCAGGTCCTCCCTGGACTGGAAACAAGCATCCAAGGACCGGTTTCGGGCTGTCAGCCCTCATCAGCCAGGATAGCTTGACTCCAGTGGCATGGAGAGCACGGGACCCACGTCTGGGCATACCCGTCCCACTCGGAGTGACAAATGCAAAAACAACAATTGATGGACAGAATGCAGAACAATGTCGTACATTCACCCCAGTACAGAGATCTGGGCCTAAATCCATCGTTTTTTTGCTCACCATGCCATTCCAGTTTGGACCCAGCCATATGCAAATCAGTCTTGACCCTGCGCCCAATGGGAACAGTCCAGCCCTAACTGCCAGGCCAGGTCCTCCCTGGACTGGAAACAAGCATCCTAGGACCGGTTTCGGGCTTTCAGCCCTCATCAGCCAGGATAGCTTGACTCCAGTGGCATGCAGAGCACGGGACCCACGTCTGGGCATACCCGTCCCACTCGGGGTGACAAATGCAAAAACAACAATTGATGGACAGAATGCAGAACAATGTCGTACATTCACCCCAGTACAGAGATCTGGGCCTAAATCCATTGTTTTTTGCTCACCATGCCATTCCAGTTTGGACCCAGCCATATGCAAATCAGTCTTGACCCTGCGCCCAATGGGAACAGTCCAGCCCGAACTGCCAGGCCAGGTCCTCCCTGGACTGGAAACAAGCATCCTAGGACCGGTTTCGGGCTTTCAGCCCTCATCAGCCAGGATAGCTTGACTCCAGTGGCATGGAGAGCACGGGACCCACGTCTGGGCATACCCGTCCCACTCGGGGTGACAAATGCAAAAACAACAATTGATGGACAGAATGCAGAACAATGTCGTACATTCACCCCAGTACAGAGATCTGGGCCTAAATCCATCGTTTTTTTGCTCACCATGCCATTCCAGTTTGGACCCAGCCATATGCAAATCAGTCTTGACCCTGCGCCCAATGGGAACAGTCCAGCCCGAACTGCCAGGCCAGGTCCTCCCTGGACTGGAAACAAGCATCCTAGGACCGGTTTCGGGCTTTCAGCCCTCATCAGCCAGGATAGCTTGACTCCAGTGGCATGGAGAGCACGGGACCCACGTCTGGGCATACCCGTCCCACTCGGGGTGACAAATGCAAAAACAACAATTGATGGACAGAATACAGAACAATGTCGTACATTCACCCCAGTACAGAGATCTGGGCCTAAATCCATCGTTTTTGCTCACCATGCCATTCCAGTTTGGACCCAGCCATATGCAAATCAGTCTTGACCCTGCGCCCAATGGGAACAGTCCAGCCCGAACTGCCAGGCCAGGTCCTCCTGGACTGGAAACAAGCATCCTAGGACCGGTTTCGGGCTTTCAGCCCTCATCAGCCAGGATAGCTTGACTCCAGTGGCATGGAGAGCACGGGACCCACGTCTGGGCATACCCGTCCCACTCGGGGTGACAAATGCAAAAACAACAATTGATGGACAGAATGCAGAACAATGTCGTACATTCACCCCAGTACAGAGATCTGGGCCTAAATCCATCGTTTTTTTGCTCACCATGCCATTCCAGTTTGGACCCAGCCATATGCAAATCAGTCTTGACCCTGCGCCCAATGGGAAGAGTCCAGCCCGAACTGCCAGGCCAGGTCCTCCCTGGACTGGAAACAAGCATCCTAGGACCGGTTTCGGGCTTTCAGCCCTCATCAGCCAGGATAGCTTGACTCCAGTGGCATGGAGAGCACGGGACCCACGTCTGAGCATACCCGTCCCACTCGGGGTGACAAATGCAAAAACAACAATTGATGGACAGAATGCAGAACAATGTCGTACATTCACCCCAGTACAGAGATCTGGGCCTAAATCCATCGGTTTTTTGCTCACCATGCCATTCCAGTTTGGACCCAGCCATATGCAAATCAGTCTTGACCCTGCACCCAATGGGAACAGTCCAGCCGGAACTGCCAGGCCAGGTCCTCCCTGAACTGGAAACAAGCACGTGCTTCCATTTAATCAGAGTGTAGCTCTGTCCAGATATCAGGAGGCCAACTGGAATGAAGTTAAACAAGCTTTGGTTTCACACTGACGTTACTGTTTCCAGATTGCACCAGGCTGTAATACACATGACAGTTTACACGTTGCCCCGTTAGACAAAAAAGTGCAGTTACCATGCCACCTCTTTTCCCCGCCGTCCTCCTACCAGCAGCGGTGGCTGGCACGGATCAGGGGTGGTGAGGCGGGGAGAGGGTAGGGAGAAAGAAAAAAACACACTACCTTTTTACCCGCGTCTCTCCTCCATCATCTCTTCTGGCCGGAATGGAAGCAGGAAGCACACAGACGCCCCTAAGCCAATCATAACGCTGCAATGCAGCGTTGTGACAGCACTCAGACAGGCAGTGGGAGACTATGCATGTTCTCCTCCCATGCTGTGCATTACAGCCGGTGGAGATCATACAAAGTGTGCATGACTGTTTGGCCGGCCCAAGACGGCCGGCCAAACCGTCATGCGCACTGACAGAGTGCACTCACCACTCCTCCAGACCAGCCCCGCCAAACTGCCTCAGCAGGGAAAAAGAAAATGATAATAATATTGTGTTATTATCATTTTATTTTTCCTTTTTTACACTGCTGAAAAGCTGAAAAGCTTTGGGGCGATGCTCCTCCGCCTTAGCATAAGAGCTGCCACTGCCTACCAGCAGCTCCCACTCACTGGCTCTGCAGAGAAAACAGGTCAATGCCCTCCCTTGTATCTGCATTTTGCACAGAAAGTCTGGACCTGATCAGAGGGGCCGGTCATCTTGGCTCAGTTCCATGCAGCGCTTCAACTTTTGGCAGACTCGACTTGTGCGATGCTTTCGCTTTCTGCCGCACTGATACTGATTTGATAGCGCTTGTCAGCAATACTTGTATATTTTGTCTATACTGTTTAAAATTGTGGATGTTTTGTACAATGAATGAAATATAATGTAAATGAAGTAAAAACATGTGTATTTGAATACATTTGTGAATGTAATTCTCCTTCTTTTACGAAGAACTGTTTGGATCACATCTTTGACCGTGAATAAGTGTCAAACTTACTTCTGATATAAATAATTCCGCAAGGGATATTTTTGTATAAAACTATATCCACATTAAAGCACCATGAAGAGCTTTCACATTTAGCTGTTAACAGAAAGATAATACTAAAGTAATAATAAAGTAAAAACAAAAACACGGACAATGAAGGGAATTACCTTGTGTGTGGATGTGCTTCTTGTGAAAGAGCAAAATGCAGTCACTCAAAGTGACGTTAGCCAATGTCTGAAGAGGGTTTGCTCATTGCCCTACGCTGTATGCTGTAGTGGGCCGAAACAAAATATGAATGACACAACAACAGACCAAGTGATGAGCTGGATGCAGCCCCTCTAAGTAAGTACATTACATAATCAATCAATAAGGGGAATTGTAAGCGCGCTACTCACCAGTGAGGGTCTCAAGGCGCTGAGGGGGGGGGTCCGCAGATCTGTTAGCCGAAGAGCCAGGTCTTGAGGGTCTTCCTGAAGGTGTTCAGGGAGGGTGCGCGTCTGATGTCTGCCGGTAGCTCGTTCCAGGTCTTGGCTGCAATGTGAGAGAAGGATCTTGCTTGGCTCTGTGGATGCGTGGGGTTTCGGCCAGTGCGAGGTGGGAAGATCGGAGGTTTCTTTTGGGTACGTGGAAGTTGATTCTGTCATTGAGGTAGTTGGGTCCGTTGTTGTGTAGGCATTTGTAGGCGTGAGTGAGGATTTTGAAGGTGACTCTTTTCTCCACAGGGAGCCAGTGGAGTCTTCGTAGGTGTTGGTTGATGTGTTCATGCCGGGGGATGTCGAGGACAAGTCTGGCGGCGGTGTTCTGTATTGTCTGGAGTTTGCGGAGTAGGGACTTGTTAATGCCAGCGTAGAGTGCGTTTCCATAGTCCAGTCTGCTGGTGATGAGTATGTGGGTGACTGTCTTCCTTGACTCAGGGGGATCCATTTAAAGGTCTTGCGGAGGATGCAGGGGGTGTTGAAGCAGCTGGAGGTGACGGCGTTGACCTGTCGGTTCATGGTGAGGGATGAGTCGAGTACGATGCCGAGGTTTTTGGCGTGGTCCGAGGGGGTAGGTGGGCTTCCGAGGGCGGTCGCCCACCAGGTGTTGTCCCATGCTGAAGAGGTGGTTCCAAGGACGAGGACTTTTGTCTTCTCGGCGTTGAGCTTCAGGCAGCTGTTGGTCATCCAGACTGCGACGTATTGCATTCCTTTCTGGAAGTTGAGTCTGGCGGTGGTGGGGTCTTTGGTGAGGGAGAGGATGAGCTGGGTGTCTTCAGCGTAGGATACGATGTTGAGGCCGTGTTGTCGGACGATGGTGGCGAGGGGGGCCATGTAGATGTTGAAGAGGGTCGGGTTTAGAGATGACCCCTGTGGGACTCCGCAGGTGATTTTCGTGGGATCGGAGAGGAAGGGTGGCAGTCTGATCCTTTGGCTTCTTCCGGTGAGGAATGATCGGATCCAGTCTAGTGCTGTCCCCTGTATGCCGGCGTCGTGTAGTCTGGCGACTAGTGTGCGGTGGGAGACAGTGTCGAAGGCCGCTGATAGGTCGAGTAGGATAAGGCGAGTAGGATAAGGGCTGCGGAGTGGCCTTGGTCCAGGAGGGTGCGGATGTCGTCTGTGGCGGCGAGTAGAGCGGTCTCTGTGCTGTTGTTGCTTCGGAATCCGGATTGTGACCGGTTGAGGACGGCGTTGTCTTCGATGAATCGTGTCAGTTCCCTATTGACTATTTTTTCTGCAACTTTGGCCGCGAAGGGGAGGAGAGAGATGGGCCGGTAGTTCTTGAGGTCGGTGGGGTCAGCTGTGGGCTTCTTGAGTAGGGGCCTGACTTCTGCGCGCTTCCAGTCGTCTGGGAAGGTGCCTGTTTTGAAGGTGGTGTTGATGGTGCGCTGTAGTTCGGGTGCGATGCGGCCACGGCTCTGTGGTAGATGTGAGGAGGGCAGGGGTCGGTGAGGGCCCCCGAGTGGATGCCTTTCATGGTCGAGGTGGTGTCTTTGGTCGTGACCGGCATCCAGGTGGAGATGCTGGGCTGGCTGGTGTGTCTGGGGGGCGGGGGCTGGCTGTGGTGTCTGGTGGGTGGTCGGTGAAGTTGTCATAGAGGTTTTTGATCTTGAAGTGGAAGTAGGTTCCAAGCTTATCGCAGAGGTCTTGAGACAGGGTGATGTCTGTGGCTTCGCTGCGTGGGTTGGTGAATTCCTGAATGACACTGAAGAGTTGCTAGGAGTTGGTGGAGTTGGCGAGGATTTTGTTGTGGATGAAGTTCCTCTTGGTGGTTCTGATTTAATTGTGGTAGTCCGTCATGGCGTCCTTGTAGGTGGTGTCGTTTTTGGGTGTCTTGGTGTTTCTCCAGTTGTTCTCCAGGCATCTGCAGGTGCGTCTGGCTTCTTGGAGATCGGTGGTGAACCAGGCGGCTTTCCTGGGGCGCTGTTTGTTGGGGTTGCATAGCGAGGCGAGCTCGTCTGCGCAGTTGGAGATCCAAGTGTGGAGTTCTCTGGCTGCGATGTTGGCGTCGGATGCCCAGGTGTGGTTGTCTCGGGTGAGTGTGGAGTTGAGTTGCTCGTCGGTAACCTTGCTCCAGTTTCTTCGTGGTGGGCGTGGGGCTGGTTTGGGTGCCTTGGGTCTGTCGACGGCGAAGTGTACGCAGTGGTGGTCGGTCCATGGCAGTTGCGCTGTGTGGCTGAAGTGAACGCTGTTTCCTGCCGCGAAAATGGGGTCGAAGATGTGTCCTGCTCTGTGGGTCGATGTAGTGACGAGTTGTTTAAGTCCGATGTTGTCGAGGTTTTCACGAAGGATGGTGGAGTTGGGGTCGCTGGGGTTGTCGAGGTGGAAGTTCAGGTCTCCAATGAGTATGTGGTTCATTGAGGCGATGGCGTGGGGTGGGGTGCGATGAAGTCGGTGATGGTGGTGGCGAAGGGTGTCCAGGAGCCGGGGGGCCTGTAGACGAGGGTTCCTCGGAGTGTGGAGTTGGGGCTGGTCTGGATCTGGAAGTGCAGGTGTTCGGCAGAGGGGAAGGTTTCGCTGGAGGTGGTGAGGCGGAGGGCGCTCTTGTGGGCAATGGCGAGACCTCCTCCCGGGTGGTTGGGGCGTTCCTTCCTCTGGATCTTGTATCCGTCCGGGATGGTGGTGTTGATGTCGGGGCGGAGGAGGCGTTGGTCCAGGTCTCCGTGAAGAAGGCGATGTCGGGCGAGAGAAGAGTCGAGTAGGTTCCAGATTTCCACAGCGTGTTTGTGCACGGAGCGCACGTTGAGGAGGATGCATCTTAGGGTGTCGCCGGTGCTGGCGTCGCCGGTGTTGGAGGCCGGGGTGGTGGTGAAGGTCTGGCGGCAGTGGAGGCAGGAGAACTGGCCGTGTGTTGTGTTTGGCGAGGCCTGTTTGCAGTCTCTGAGTCTTCCGGGGTTGAGTGCGAGGAGAGTGGTTCCTGGCGCTGGCCACGGTCGGGTCGCGGATGGGCGCAGACGGGCTTGCCTTTGGTGCGCCTGCTGCGCAAGTCCGCTGCGCGACCACGCAGCGGCCGCCATTAAGTAGGGGATCGGGGAGGGACGATCAGGCAGAAATGGCAGAAAAGAGACAAGACTGTAACTGTAGACAATTGAGACAAGAATAACAGTTCCGGGAATTACACGCGTAGCCGGCCCACTAGGAGGTGGAACAGACAGAGGAAACATGAATCAGGCAGAGGCAGGAACGGGCACACAGTGGCCTTGAACCCCTCCCAGGAGGAGGCTGAAGGCTCAGCGGCGGCGCAGGAGGAGCGGAGCTGCTGGGGAGAGAGTAGGCCTGAGACCAAGGGTCAGAGGTCTTACTCGCCCTCCCCCGCAGCGGTCGCCATTAAGTAGGGGAGGGGGGAGGGACGATCAGCTGGGAGGCGGGAAGCGGGCGTGTACAGGGGGGCGCGGCCGCAGAGGCAGCAGCGGCGGGAAGGGGAGCAGGGAACAGACACAATGAGCAGGAGGTAAACAAGAGGCTACAACAATACACTATGGCAGAAAAGAGACAAGACTGTAACTGTAGACAATTGAGACAAGAAAAAAAAAGAGACAAGACTGTAACTGTAGACAATTGAGACAAGAAAAACAGTACCGGGAATTACACGCGTAGCCGGCCCACTAGGAGGTGGAACAGGCAGAGGAAACAGGAATCAGGCAGAGGCAGGAACGGGCACACAGCGGCCTTGAACCCCTCCCAGGAGGAGGCTGGGGGCTCAGCGACGGCGCAGGAGGAGCGGAGCTGCTGGGGAGAGAGTAGGCCTCAGACCAAGGGCCATACTTTTAGTAAAATCAAAAGGTCTTGGTTAACACAAGATCTAAACACCTGGGGTTATTCATAGTGTAGCTCACCTGAGCAATGGAAGAACCACCCAGCTGTGGTCTTCAGTCTCTGATGATGCAACAGAAGGTTGACAAGGAAGTGCACAGGACCTGATAGATCAGAGTAGGAGACTGAAAGTGTTGAGCATGGTGAGTTCAAGGAGGAGATGATGGAGGCTTGGAGGTCAGAAAGGATATGGTAGGGCTAAGCAGAAAGGAAAGTGTAGCTAAAGGTAGTGCAGAATGACCCTCCAAGGAACTGGAGATTCATAATGTAGAAGAGTAGGGCTTGGTCTCTGAAAAGGAGTAAGATAAACATGACTTTGGGTAGATACAAAGCACAGGGTTAACAAGATTAACGCCATAGGAGCAACACAAAGAAGTTGGATCCTTCCTGGGAAACTGGTTCCTTCGTGTCACTAACAGGGCAAGAAGGTGCAGACAGCCAGCGTCCAAGGGAGTGAAGATAATGTGGTACAGGCTGCTTGGCCAAGTAGAATAGAATCAGAGAGTCAGATACGCTGGAAAGGAGACATGAGAAGACAATATAGTCCCCATGTTAGGAACACTCTGCGAACAAGGACGGCGGTGAGAGGTTTGTGTGAGTATGTGTTTGTGTGGGTGTATGTGTGTTTTATCCATGCAGGCACACAATAGCATGTACCAGAAGGCCTGCCTGGGGATGAGGGATGGGTTGATTGCCTGAAAGCCCACCCTCAACTACCTTAGAGAGACGTTGGTGGAGCTGTAAGCCATCTCACATTGAGCTGTTATGAAGGGTCCTGGAGGGGGTGAGAATTGGAGAGGGGTGTTACCACTTCATCCTAGGCCAAAAACACAAAAACTGAAAACTGGCCCTGTGAAGAGGTTTCCAGCTCACTAGCTGACACAGACAATCTGAAAATCTACACACAAGCTGGTAACCTACTCTGTGAAGAGGTCACACACAGAGGCACCAAGTGAGTTGGTATATCTATTGTTTGTGTGTGTATGTTTAAATACTCTGTAAATGGTGTGTGTCTATGCATGTGAATACTCTGTGAAGGGTGTGTATGTGAGAATATTCTGTAAAAGATTTGTGCATGTTTGAGAATACTCTAAATGGTGTGCGTATGTGATATGTGACAACACTCTGTAAAGTGTGTGTGCATGTAGTAGAGATACTGGCCTGTAAATGGTGTGTGTATGTATTTGCGAGAGAGAATATTTTGTAACGGATGGGTGCGTGCACATATGTGTGTATGTGAATATTCCGTAAAGGGTGTGTGTGAATATACCCTGTAAAGGGTATGTGTGTGTGTGTGCATGTGAGAATGCTCTGCAAATGGTGTGTGTGTGTGTATGCACAAGTGTGTTTTTGTTTGATTGCTCTGTAAAGAGTGACTGTGAGCATATACGTATGAATAATCTGTAAAAAGTGTATGTGCGTGAGAGATTATTCTGGAAAATGTGTGTGCGTGCATGTGTGTGTGAACACTGTAAAGGTTGCGTGTGTGTGTGAATAATGTGTAAAAGGTATAAAGGTATGTGTGCGTCTGTGAATACTATCTCTCATATATATATATATATATATATATATATATATATATATATATATATATATATATATATATATATATATATATATATATCTCACGCTCCAATGCCTTTCAACAGTAAGGACCAGCACTCTCGTTGGTGAAAATCAGCTTAAAGATTTATTAGTGCACAGCAAATAAAACAAACGCGTTTCAGCCTCAGCCTTCGTCAGTGTTTAACGCGCGCCATCGAAGTCAGCATCTAAATAAAGTTTCAAATTAAACACAACTAAAGAAGGACAATTCATTTCACGAAACTCCAGCGCCATCTTAGAATGTGCAAATGTGCATGTTTTCAAATAAATATATTTACAAGTCTAGTTAAACACTCGTAATCCCCCTCAATACATTATTGATTCATTAATACTAAATGCAATTATTATTAATAGTCATAAACATATTATCAAACTAAACGGCATAAATTACATTTTTATTGCCTATCGATGCTTATAATATGTTTGAGTGGGGACAATGGATCTAATCTTCACTGCAACATGCACCCACTCTATTACCACATAGAGAGATCTCTTATGGCTATATATAACCTGGCCTCTCACACCAGCTATTAATATTGTTGGCAAGAAGACTGTCCTTCAGTGTGTTTTTTCACAGACATTAATTATTACGCTCTGGATGGGCTTTGGGGACAGTTCATGATTTATTTAACTTGCCATCAAATACCGCCCTAAATGGGCTAGTATTATTAATTTCTCTCAATATAGCGCTGCATATTCCAATGTGTAGTCCCTCTATCCTACAGTGGACACTCATGCATACTCAATGCTCAGTTCACAGATGAGTTATTAGCTCTTCTCCACCATTCAAACCATTCGGGGACTTGGTCTGGAGATCGATGATGTATCTCGACTCCAGACGTCGCAGTTTCTTCTCCCTGTCTCCCCCCCTGATGTCGTTGGGTACATGGTCTAGACAGAAGAACTGTAATAATGCCCTGTTACTCCTGTGGCTGCTAGCAAAATGGCGCGCCACAGGGTAATTGGCATCCTTGTTTGCAATCGCCCGTTGGTGTTCAAGGACCCTAGTTTTTACCGGATGTATGGTGCTGCCCACGTAGCGTAAGCCACATGGGCATACCAGACAATACACCACATGAGTTGTGGTGCAGGTCATGAACTTCATTACTTGCCTTACTTTACGGGACCCCGGCACCGAGTATTGGGACACTCTCCTACTGTTGGTGCAGGCTTTACATCTTCCGCAGGGAAAAGAGCCTTGTAGGCCCTGTAAACTGGTAGCTGGTTTCAACCCAGGTAGGTGGCTTACCACTAAGTGATCTCTAATCGATCTCGATCTTCTGAATGATATTTTAGGATATTCCGGGAGTTCCTTCCCCACCACACTGTCTGATTTTAATATGTTCCAGTTCCTGCGTAGTATAGCTCTTATTTTGCCTGCTGCTTGAGAGTAAGTAGTGATTAATCTTAGGTTCCCTGGTTGCCTTTCTACACTCGGTGCACCTGGTTCCTGCAGTAATGAGTATCTTTCTTTGTCCTTGACCTTCATTTGCGCTGTTCTTAATGTGTGCTGTGAGTAACCCCTGGTCTTGAAGCGCTTAATGCTTCCCTCAGCTGCCTCCTCATAATCTTGAGAGCGTGAGCTATTCCTTTTAATTTGGAGTAGCTCTCCGTATGGAATACTTTTTATGAGAGTTGCCGGATGACCACTACGTCCATGTAGGACGGAGTTACCCGCTGTGGTCTTTCTAAAAAGGGCCGTCTGGATAGTATTTGAACTTACGAAGACCCTAAGGTCCAAGAAATTCACCTCGGTCGTGCTCATGTCTCCCATAAAACTGAGGTTTAGATGGTTATTATTCAAATTAGAGAGATAGTCCCTCGCTGACTCTTGTGACCCTCTCCAAATAATTAAGAGGTCATCGATATACCTCCGCCAGCAAACCACCTTCTCCAACCAATCCTCCATCCCATCCGCCCAGGCCACCTGCTTCTCCCACCAGCCAACGAACAAGTTCGCATAGCTGGGGGCGAAGCAGGTGCCCATAGCTGTCCCCTGTATCTGCCTATATCTTTGTCCCTGGAAAATAAAGATGTTGTTATTAAGACAAAAGGAAATACATTCCAATAACATTGTATTATGTTCCAGGAACTGGAGGGAACGTCCTTTTAGAAAGTTCGATACCGCTGAGAGACCATCTGTGTGTCTGATACTTGTGTATAAACTACATACATCAAGCGTAATCATTATGAAATCAGACTCCCACTCAATTCCTTGAATTTGTTTTAGAAAATCCTTCGTATCTTTTGTGTACGAGGACAACTGAAAAACAAATGGGGAAAGAAAATGATCTATAAATTTTGACATGTTCTCAGTCAATCCCCCAATGGACGACACTATCGGTCTCCCCGGTGGTCTTACAGCATCTTTATGAACCTTGGGCAGGTGGTAAAACGTTGGGATTCTCGGGTGTTTGTTCTGTAAGAACATGAATTCCTGCTTGGACAGAATGCCCTTTTTGTACCATTTATCAACAAGTTCAGCATACATTTTAATGCTATGGACATAGTCCTCTTCCGTGGTTAGAGCATAGTTCTGTTTATCATTCAATTGTCGAAAGGCTTCTTCACAGTAATCATCTCTGGTTTGCAAAACGACATTTCCGCCCTTATCGGATGGTTTTATCACGATTAGAGGATCTTGCTGTAGGCTCCTCAGAGCTTGTCTTTGTTTGAATGTAAGGTTCCAGTTCCTTCCCTTGACATCTCTTTCTTCATTAGCTCGTAGAGTTAAAAGTTCATTATTCACAGTTTCTGAGAAGACATCTATTGCATTCAGTAGCCATTTGGGGGCAAAATCTAGAAGGTGGTTTAAATGAGCTCACGGCCCCTCTTTGAGACACCCCTAGCTCCAAAGCCCTCATTGCATTGTCTCTTGATGGCTCTTGTTGGGTACTACTCTCTGCACCTAGTTCTTCAAGGATTGCCAGAGTATCCAGATCACGTATGTTTATTACATCTGGTTCCTGTGGTGCCATCGTCCTTGCTTGTAATAATTGAGCTGGTTGTCTCAACTTGAAAAACTTCAATAATTAGATTTTTCTAATAAACTTAAATAAGTCTATTCGCGTTTGTGTATACTCGTAGTTACTCGTGGGGCAAAAGGTCAAGCCCAGTTTCAAAACTGTCTCCTCATCAGATGTCAATTCCTTTGATGTCAGGTTTACAATCGTCAAGTTATCCTCTAATCCTTGTAGTTCCTCCCCCTGCGGGTCCTGGTATTTCTTGCTCCGTTGTTTCGTGCAGTGTTTCCTGCCGTCCCTTCTTTTATTGTGCCTGCTTTTTGTTGTTCGGGAGGCCTTCCCTTGCCCCCTCTCAGCCAAGTTTGCCTGATGAGGTTGAATTCCTCGTGAAAAGAATGTTGTTGCCGTGAGCCTTGACCTGCGTTATTCCCCTCCTCTTCTGATTGTTCAGCACTGGTTATCTCTGATTCGGATGTATCGCGGGACTCAATTGCACTTTTCTTTGCTGTTTTCAAATCTCTGCGGGGAACATCGTACCTTCTTGCGAAAGTCAATATTCGACCCTGCTCATAATCACGTGCCTCCCTCTCAAACTTTTGCTGTTTTCTTTGTTGTATTTTCTTTTCATATATATTCAGGCGTTTCTTAATGGACTCCTTTTCTTCATCATGTTTTTGAGGCTCTACTTTTTGCAGAATGTCATTTTCCAAAGACTCTATGTCCTTTAAGGCTTTCTCGCGGTCACTCCAGGCAAATTTGATTAAGATCCTCAACATTCCTTGTGAGGATCCCGCTGTGTAATCCGCCCATTCACTCAGGAGCTCCGGATCCGGATTTTCATATGCCGGAACCGTGTAAATACGCAAGCCTCTAGGTACTCTGCTCACGTCAATATAGTGTTGTAAGGAAGTGGCTTCCCACCATTTCCTGATCTCGCGTTCATGCAGCCTTTCAAGTTGCTGATACTTTGTTCTGAAATTGCTTTCTGCCGCATTGAGTAATGCACCTTCGCCCTGCGTGGATCCCCCTGGGCGAGTTTTAAAGATTCCTGTTGCTGCTTCGCGGCGAGCCTTCTCACTAAACATTAATCAATCGTAATACGTGCACTCCCAACTCGTTCACACCGCGTCTCTCATATAGCTAGTGAAGCCGTTTCCATTGCTCTCCTACCTTCGAGTTGCTCTGGACTGATGAAATCGTAGTCCCGCTCGCTCGATGGTACTTCTCCCGGCCATCGCGGTGGTGCGGGTTCAATAATGGAATTTTTCACCTTTGCTCCTCTCGTTGTCTGGATAAACCAGCACTCTTCGAACGGGTGCCCGGTCCGGCGGTGACAAGCCGCTATTATCTCACGCTCCACTGCCTTTCAACAGTAAGGACCAGCACTCTCGTCGGTGAAAATCAGCTTAAAGATTTATTAGTGCACAGCAAATAAAAACAAACGCGTTTCAGCCTCAGCCTTCGTCAGTGTTTAACGCGCGCCATCGAAGTCAGCATCTAAATAAAGTTTCAAATTAAACACAACTAAAGAAGGACAATTCATTTCACGAAACTCCAGCGCCATCTTAGAATGTGCAAATGTACATGTTTTCAAATAAATATATTTACAAGTCTAGTTAAACACTCGTAATCCCCCTCAATACATTATTGATTCATTAATACTAAATGCAATTATTATTAATAGTCATAAACATATTATCAAAATAAACGGCATAAATTACATTTTTATTGCCTATCGATGCTTATAACATGTTTGAGTGGGGACAATGGATCTAATCTTCACTGCAACATGCACCCACTCTATTACCACATATAACCTGGCCTCTCACACCAGCTATTAATATTGTTGGCAAGAAGACTGTCCTTCAGTGTGTTTTTTCACATACATTTATTAGGATAAAGGATGGGTGCGTGCACATATGTGTGTATGTGAATATTCCGTAAAGGGTGTGTGTGAATATACCCTGTAAAGCAGTGGTTCCCAAACTTTTGACTCCTGAGGACCCCCAGTAAGTCACTACTGGAAGCCGGGGACCCCCAAGCAATTTGTACTATTTAAATTTCAATCATTAAAACAGTAATTTGTGAAAAATACACAAACAAGTGCACACCAAATAAATACTTTAATAACTAAAGATCTGATTATTTTATATTGAAAAAATTTGCAAAAATCTAAAGATTTTAATGGGAAGGTTGGTGCTGCACCTCGGCGACTAACTTTTCAATGTTTGCTTTCATTTCGCGGTATGACGCTCCTGCTTCTGCCAAGGCTGTGCTGGAAACCCAAAGCAGCCCTGGCAAATGTTGTCAGACCAGTACCTCCACGGTGCGCACCAAGTGTAGCGAGTGAGCCTGACCACTACAAAAGGAGCTTTGGGGGGCTCCCCCCCCAAGAAAATTTGGAAAAAATGGTGCATTCCACATACATTTGTCATTATATATTGAATTGTATTAGGTTTTAAAGCATAGTACATGATGACCTTACTGTGTACCAGGATACAACGATCTTTTGTTGGGGCTCTTCAATGATTCCCTCACTATCACCCTCCAACAGTGCCTCTTATCTCTCCATACCCCCTCTGTCACATGTATTGCATTTGTTTCATAGCATCTCTAATACCAGTGTAGGGCAGAGACAATGAATTGTACAAGTGCAAATCAGTGTATAGAAAAAGTTACATAAGGCAAAGGAGACTTCAAGGTGTAGGATTCCAAGGTCATCTATACTGGTAGGCATTTTTTAAGAGTGCTTGGTCTGGAGAAGCACAATCTCAGAATTCAGAACATAACACAGTGGTTAGCATTGACGTTAATAATAAGAATTTATTTCTACTCAAATAAACCTTTATTAGCAGCATCAGTATAATGAAATACTGAGAGAAAACATAACTTACTAACTTGTACCATGCAGTTTGAATGCAGCTCTTTGATGGCAGTTCATAGCTCAATGTGCTAGTTTACGGTTGTAACTTATGAACTGCACAATAACAACAGAAGCTCTCTGACAAAAGCCGTAACCCACTGAGCTATGCACATAAAATATTGTTTTTTTTTTTAAATGCATGGTACATGTTTTTTGCAGCAGGCATATTAAACCTCTGCGCTTCCTTAGAGGAGTCAAAGCAGCCAATAGACAAAACTCCCATCTCTCTCTCCAGCAGGTACATTAATCACCGGAGTTATCTTGACACTTTTATTGTTGCTTTGAAAACTGCTGTATATACAAGGAACTTTGCAGTGCTTTTAAAATTGCTGCCTGCGGACCCCCTGGAAATGTGTCACGGACCCCTAGGGGTCCAGGGACCTCAGTTTGGGAAACACTTCTGTAAAGGGTATGTGTGTGTGTGCATGTGAGAATGCTCTGCAAATGGTGTGTGTGTGTGTGTGTGCACAAGTGTGTTTTTGTTTGATTGCTCTGTAAAGAGTGACTGTGAGCATATATGTATGAATAATCTGTAAAAAGTGTATGTGCGTGAGAGATTATTCTGGAAAATGTGTGTGCGTGCATGTGTGTGTGAACACTGTAAAGGTTGCATGTGTGTGTGAATAATGTGTAAAAGGTATAAAGGTATGTGTGCGTCTGTGAATACTATCTCTCTCTATATATATATATATATATATATATATATATATATATATATATATATATATATATGTGTGTGCGTCTGTGAATACTCTCTCTCTCTCTATATATATATATATGTAAACAAAAAAAGGAAACAGCAAAACCATCCAAACACTGTGGAGTGTATGTAACGCACCTCACTCAATATAAGGAACAATAATCCTTATTTTTTAAATCCTCCTGTAGTTAAACTAACATTTGAGCCTTATGCTCCCATGGTGTGCAACCCCACTGCCCCTGCCGTTTCCAAGGAGCGATCAAAATGACCAACATAAACTTTTATCCACTGTAGGTTGCACCACCCAATCCAGATATCCAAGGTACAAAATAATTTTAAAATGTCCATCCAATGTTAGAAATGTTCAGATTTCTTTATTCTTCTTTTTATTTGAAACAAAGCACCAAGCAGCCAACGCGTTTCGTTCTTTTAGACAAGAACTTCGTCAGGGCTGTAAAAACATTTAAAAACATATATGTGATACAATCTAATATCTATTAACATAAAACAACACATTCAATACAATGCTAAAAGAGAGGAGACATTAAAAAATATAGTTGCAAAAACTTCATTCTATTGATCCAAAACATGGTATTTACAAGCATATTTATAATCAAACCCCATGAAAGCTTTTTCTTCATGAATATTCCATATTATAAAGATCAATTACCTAAAAAACATTTTTTTGAAATGTATTAAAAAAACATGTAATAAAATCATCCACCATGATTGAGACAATATCCAACATAGATAGTCCTGTGGCTACTGTTAGTAAACCAACTTGTTCACCCAATTTTTCATGCAACCATACTAATCGATTGCAGTAATGACCCCAACAGAAATGCCAAATACAGCTGGAAAAACAGAAAAAGAGAGGCAAGTAGAAACATTACATCAATAAAGTTGCGAGAGACAAAGAAAGAAGGAAAAACTTGAAGATAATCAAATACACCAAGAAAAAAGAACTAAGAAAATTATTGAAGGTTAAACTAAATAAAAATTAAAATTAAAAATAACCTTATATACTGAAATCACTCAATATATTAAAGGGTTGCCAAGTGACCCCTTTTTCCTAACAAATTCATCCAACAGAAATCCTGGTCACCTACCAATTGAACTGTTATCATTTCCTTAAATGGGAAAAAGGAATCGCCAGGCTAGCTCAACTAAGAACTCCGCACACGACGTCACCTTTCTTTTCTTAAATAGAATAAATGGCTGTTGTGCCTAGAAAAAATTATAATAGATTATTTTTAAGCCTTATCTGTAGGCCAAATAGGTATAAAATAGCGAGACACAACTATTTATGCACAAATATATACTGGTAAATGATATAACCTTGAATGTAAACCATATTTGCCAAAACTGAACCGACCTATCAACAACAAACTATTAAATGGCTGTTGTGCCTAAAAAGGTATATATAGGACAATACTCCTCATGTCTACAACCACTTGTTACAGATATTTACTTTCAACCTTTAATTAGGGAAATTTAAACAAGTCTGACTCTAGAGTATATATCGTACATCGACATATCTCCAATAAGGACATGTAAAAGAAAGCCCACGTGTACAGTCACTAATAAACGATGCCAACCGATTTCAAGGCACCGTCTAACAAAACAAACATTATTTGGCATAGAAATATATACCCTCATTCATTCTTTTGCATTTATTAGAACAAAACATCCCCACCCTCCCAGCAATGCCAGCAATATCGTTAAATAAAAACGCTCCAATATAAATGCAAGGACAAACTTGCAATATAACCTAGAAAAAATAACAATATAACCACCCCAGTAACATTGCCAGTAGCCCCGTCAAGTTAAATATACTCAAATTTAACGCCAATAAGTATTCAAGCTGAGCGTACGTAGGAGAATTGCAAGTGGCTAGAACGTACGGCCTCATTACGATATCAAATCGTGGTAAACACCGCGCAACGGCAGGGTTTATAAACTTTAGCAACAAATGTAAAAAGATAACCCGTCTAACAATAACCCCCTCTAAGTTAGAGTTGAAAGCCCTAGCGATCGTAAGGCTTACCAAAACCGCAGCGTCTCGAGTAGCAGGATATGTATAAATTCAAACGCTCGAAGAGAGTGCCCAATCTCACGCCTCCTATTTAAACACCTGACCACGTCAAGCAATTTTCCGGTACGCCGCTACGCTCTTTAGGGGACGTCTCAAAACCGCATGTTTGTTTGTTTATTTGAGTCACACCACTCATATCCCCAGGGGGAGTCTAAAAACAACGCACCAACACACTCCATCGGTGTCTCTCACCAAAAACCATGCAAAGTCAACGGGCGCCAATAACGACAATATAAAACATGAACAAATAACCAATTTCAACAAATGTCTAATTGCATATTCCATGATTAATCTCCACAACGTATCACTTATTTATCCACAACACATTTATAATTAAGAGCCGTATGAATTTTTGTAGCCAAACATTGTCTTATAAATTAAAGATAATAAGACAAAATTTAAAAATATTTATTATCCATAGATGTCTACTCTAACCTAGAGGAAATCCTATATCTTTTGTCGTAATCCCTATTAACACCGAAAATGAAATAAAAGAACAGAGACAGAATAAGTAAAAGTAAAGTAAGTAAAAAGATGTGTGAGCATGAAAAGACGTGTCACAGTTTGGACAAAACAAAAAAAAAAATAGCCCTCCTGTACAGTGCACAAACCTCTCTCGCCTGTACATTAATACTTTTCATTTACACGACCACAGCTTGAAACATTGTTACATACTGATACATCAGAGAGACACAAAATAATCAAGTTGTTATTGTCCTGCGCAGTTTTTTTAACTCTATTATTATCTTCCCAAGAGGATTATTGACAATTATATGAAGTAATGTAGCTCATCATCTGTATTATGTCCCTTTGTCGTGCTACGCAAGAGACAGATCCACCCTGCTTCATTACGTCGGAGGGCTAATTCTCTGTCCCCCCCCTAGATCTTACTGGAATATGATCAATTCCATGGAACCAAATTTCAGGATGAGCTACATTACTTCATATAATTGTCAATAGTCCTCTTGGGAAGATAATAATAGAGTTATAGGAAGACATCAGTAGACATTGGCTGAAGAGCAGGGTAGGGACTATGACTCACATAGCACATTTTCTGGATTTCATTCTACACCCCCCATCTCTAAATCAGCCTGATATTAAGCTTATCGAGATTGAGTGTGATTACTATCCATAATGTATTTGAGTTCCAAGCCTTTTACCACCTAATGGAATATGCCTTGAATGGACATTGCCTCTTTTAAGAGAGAAACAATAAAAAAACTTTGTTAACCAAATTGAACAGATGAATCTTAAACCCTGAAATATCAATGGTAAATACTAGTGTCGACCATGGATATTCCCCACTGCCTACTGCCCCCCGAGCCCATAGAAAAAGGTGTTGTAAACTACTTATGTCCCAGGGCACAAGTGCTAAAAAAAGAAGTGGGGGGACTAACCTAGTTAATCAGTATGCAAGTGGCATCGCAGTGCGTGGCATCGCGGCGCGTGACATCACAGGAACTGGCATCACAAGAAGTGACATCAGATCTTAAGCCCTCACATATATGTTTAGCAGGTGTATCATGAGTACATTTGAGCACATTTCGAGTAAACTTGCAAACCCTCCAGATTTAGGCAGAAGATTCACACTTTTGTACGCTACACATAAAACAATGTTACCTTTTATCAGCGTTAACTTTTCTCTAGCCATAGTGCTTTAAAAGAAATAGTGATATTTAAATTATTACAACGCCTCCTCAGGGGTAGTAAGCGCTATATAAATGCTATTTCATTTGTGCAAATGCTGGGAAACATCAACACATCTGAGGTCTTGCAGTGCATGCATATCTCCTAAACAGAGCCTGAACAAAGTTAAAAGCTGCCTCTCTTCAGTATGTGTGAAGTGCTAACAAGGTGTGAGCCTGTGTTTCCCCTCTGCTGCATTTGCATCAGGTGTGAGGCTCCTGACTGTTCCCAGCCAGGAGACTCCAACAAAAGGAGGCCTGATGACCCCTCCGATTCGGCCTTTGTTATGGGCCCAGCAGGAGTCAGAACTAAGAGAGCCCCGTCCCCGCCTGCACGTTGTTGCAGATAGAAAGCAGATATCAACGTGCAGGCGCTGCTGAATGTCCCGGTGTTTGGAAATTACACCGGGACGAATTCAGCATATTTTACAGTGGGGCCACACTTCTTGGCAGGGTGGACGCCGTCCACCCTGTGAAAAAAGTGGGGGGACGCCGTCCACCCGCGTGTACCCCCGACTCGTGCCCTGTTATGTCCTATTATATTAAAATATTGGGGGAGCTTAGAAAGAGGCTCAATAGAAGTGAGTGTTTTTAAAACAAACCCTGACAGGACCCCCAAGAAGGTGGGAAAGTCCTTAGGGAGGGAGACAATTGACTTAGAAGTGAGTGGGTACGTTTTAGCCATGGAACTAGGATACTTGACATCTGACCTTGGCTTTACCTGTTCACCTAAATATGCTGGAAATTCATGCACCCGCTGGGCACTCTGGAGCGGCGATGTTCCCAGTGCAGCATCTATCATCTTTAACTCTTCGATAATTGAATCCCGTAAAATAATTCCGGCTTTGTCCTGGGAGTCAGGAAAAGATACATTGCAGAATGGCAGATGGGATGGGTGGATGCTTGGATGTGTCGGTTTGCGGATAGATGTGGGGATGGGTGGGGAGAAGATGCATGCATGTTTGCAAGAAGAGGAACTATTATATGCATGTTTTAATTTAGGGGTGATTCACAAAACCATGTATAAGTCCAGGAAGTAGTACAATAGATGAAACTATTTACATACTCTTACATTCCTTGTGAATCAGCCCTGAAACGTCCAACTCCCTATTCAAATCTAAACGTGCAATAAGCGCACACCTTTTTTATTTGTAGTAACTGCATATGAATATTCCATGAATATTGCAATTTATACCCGTATTAGATGCTTTGGGAACAAATCACAAAAACATGGACAAATATTTAAAAGAGCATTGTAGGACCACTATTTTACATACTCCAAAACGCCATTCTGCGTAGGCCCCTAAGTGTTCAGGATTGATTTACTCAGTAAAACACAAACATTTTTAGATAGTGTTAATGCCCTAACCAAATGTGGTGCTCTGTCTTCTTAGATATCTTGGTTCCAGGCACTAAACCCTCAGTCAGGAGCGTAGCTTCAGGGGGTGTTACACCCCCCTAATAAATGTATTCTGTAGTAAATAGTTGGGTACAGGTGCTTTAAGTCAGGTATGGTGAGGTGTTTGTGTGATTTCACTTGGAAATTTTACATACACATGCAGACAAAAACACGCAGACACACACACTCGCTCGTCTCTGCTTTAAAGGTCTTAAAAATGGTTATCTTACAAAATATTGATTTTTAAGTACCTGTCCTAATCCGCACTCCTCTCCCTTCCTACTACTCCTTAAGCCCCCTCCTGTCCTGCAACTCATGTAATATATTTTGCCCAGCCTGTTTGCTGTGAAATCTGAAGCGCACCCCCCCAATCGTACTGACCAAGCTACGCCCCTGCCCTCAGTGCTTAGTTTGTGAATGAGTGCCAGTGCCCAAAGCACTGCTCAGAGGCCCGTGGCAGGTGTTATTAAATATCAGTGCTCCAAATACCAAGGCTGCATAGTCTTCAATCCACCTTCTGCCTCTTTAACCCACTGCCAGACACTCCCTGCCAGTTTATCTCACTCTTGCAGGACCCTGTTTTCTCCCTTTATGAGAGTTTTTACTTCTTTATCTTCCTCCTTCCCTTCCCCTTTCTTTATTTTTCCCTCTCTTCTTCTCGGGAAATGTCTGGTGAGGAAAAATAAATGCCAGTCCAGAAAAATGAGTGCCAGTGCCCCCACCCCCTACCAGCAAGCACCGGCTCAAATTAAGCACTTTATACCATGTAGTGTCTGGAGATTGTTGTGTGTAGGAGGGGCGCAAGACCGCTCTGCGGTTTTTACAAATAAACAAGACACAGACAGAGTATGGATAACTGCTGGCTACAGACCACAAGGTCGGTCCTGGCCATATTTATTACTGTTGCTCGTGACGTCATGGCCAAGACTGAGACCTTCTCACAGGGTCTACCTCGTAAACAGCCCTACGTGGTCTTTTCAACATGGGGTGGCCTATCCCCAAACATAACAGAGATAATAAAAGATATGGTATGATTTAATGTTCAACCTCTAGGCAATGCATCCATTGACGGAGTCCTAGCTTGGCCTTAATTGCTGTCACAGCCTTTTATCATACAATAAGTCACATACCAATACGTCCTTTGTTTAGCAAAAAAGGCCACTATATTAAGACAGGTATATAGCATAAACGTTCGATGATACAAATATTTTAACCAAACCAGCCTCACTAATACATGAAACATATTAACCATTCCCTCCACCCTTAAACTCCCCAAATAGCTCAACATTGCTTCAATCAAAAACCCCATGGTCTTCCACCTTTTCCCATTCTTCCTTCCTTCCCCGCCTTTTCCTCCAATCTCACGATCTCCCCCATCCAGCATCTTCATGTGATCTTCTCTAGTGTTGTTCAAAGGCACATCATTTATTCTTCACCTCCCCTGTGTTCTGTCCTCCCCCCCCCCGATGGATGGATAAGCCCGTTCCAGACTGTCCAGCCCCCAAAAACCGCCAACCAGGAAAACCATAGAGTTTTCCTGCCCCACCCAATTTTGTAGAAAAATTCAAGAATTTATATATCTTTATTAGAGTACCATAGTTATTCCTTCCATAGCGATGCAAAAAAAATTCTCTTTTCCAGTAAATAGTAAGCTTGCCCTATTTTGGATAAAGACACCCCATCCTCTCGAAACATATGAGCATCATTCTCTTTTATATTCCTATGAGACAAAATAGGAATGCCCATATTGAAACAGAAAACTGTCATTGCCCTATTCAGTTTACGTCTTACCTTTTCTATTGCTGCATGACTCCTCACCCCACTCCATAGTTTCCTTATTATAAATCCGGTCCAAATTAAGCACGTACCACCCCCCCAGTTCTTTTTTATAACACAAAAATCCATTTTCATTTGTTTTATTAGTGTCAAACCTGACAATTTCACTAGATCGTTTTAGCCTAGATGAATAACTAACATATCTAGACACCCTCTGATGGAGCAAAGTTCAGCTAAGATATTCAGTAGACTCCCCCAACGCATTCCGCATTTGCCTTTCCATACCACCTTGTGTCTGATACTTGGGAGTCCAAGAGATCAGCCATAAATGTGTTGTTCTGCATACAAGGCTGGCCATTTTATGAAGGAATGACCCACTATCCAAGTGTTCATTTTAACAGATAACAGACCATGAATGCAACCTAAATGGGAGAAACAGGTATTAGCACAAGATTTCTTACCTAAAAGGAATTTATTTACGAACATATCTTTCACAACATTTTGATATCCATCTCCCAATTCTTCTTATGTCTGACCATGACCAACCCAGACGTGCGGCCTCCGTAGCTGCCCCAATACGGAAAGAATGTGTCCCATACCGCCTAGGATCCATCTCCAGCCTATTTAACACTTTTCTCAGTATCGCTAAAAGGTTTGCAATAGTGATCCTATTACCGTTAGCATGACAAAAGATTTCATTTATTAAAATTCCTCCACTCCTCTACTGGGCAGCTACCCTCCACTCTGCTCTACCTCTACCCAACTGATCCGTTTTAGATTTTCGTAACCAAATCCTTATTCTATGTTGCTCCAAAACTATCTCATCCCTTAGAATGCCTATGTGTCTTCGTAACCCCAACAACTCTGATGCTCGAAAGGCGCTAATAAATAACCACGACATGCACAACCTAAACCTGAAACTTTCAAATTCATCATAACAACGAAAAGGCAGTTGTAATAACAACTGTTGTAGTAGGTTAAAAGTCATTGGTTCTCTTAATGATTTTTTGTTACGCTGCTCTTTACGTAGTCCCTTTAATACTTTCCTCACTAAAATACCTTCAACCGAATCATGCCCCACCATAGTTGACCATAAAAAGAAACCCCTGCTAATTTCCCAGAAATGGTGTTGTGAGACAGACCTTTTTGAATCAAACACAGCACAAAGCCCAATACAACCTGTTCCTTTGACGACTTATTCCCATGCAGTGACTCAATGTTACCATAACTTAAGAATTCACTCCAGGCTTGTTTATGACTTCGTCTTGTTTATGGAGCTAATGAATTTTCTACGAGCTCAACTATCCTCAATACCCCCAGGCCCAAACGTCCTGCGGGATCGGTGTCTTGTTGTTGTCGGCGCCCGGAGCCAAACTGCAAAACTTCTGCCAATGGAATCGAGATAGAGCGTCCGCTGTATTATTCCTTACTCCAGGAACATGCCTAGCTTTAAAGATGACATTCAGTTGCGAACATTTCAACATCAAGGCTCTTAGTAGGCGCAAAACTCTCAGATCACGCTCTTTTTGTTTGTTTACCAATTGCACAACAGCCATGTTATCCACATGAAAAAGAACTGATCTATTTCTAAATTCTTCTCCCCAAACATACAGTGCGATGACCAAAGGAAATAGCTCTAAAAAGGCTATGCTACGCCCTTGTCTCAACCAGTGATCAGGCCAGCTCTCCGCGCACCAACGACCTTCCCGAAAAAGACCAAAGCCTTTAGCACCCGACGCATCCGAAAAAATCTGACTCTGCAAAATCATATCTTCTTCAATAAAGTATAAGGAAACTCCATTAAAGTCACCCAGAAACTTTAACCAAATGCTCAGGTCAGCCTGACAGCCATGGAGACCCAGATTCTGTGATGAGGGAGATAAGCTCCAGACATGGACAAACCCAAACATCTGCAAAAAGTTCTTCTGCCCTGACCACTCTGCATGCAAAGTTTAAATAGACTAGTAATTCATGTACTTTCTTAAGTTCCAATTTTCTTTCATTCATTACTAACAGCAAGAAAGACCTTATCTCCTGAACTTTAGCAGCTGGGAGTCTGGCTAACATTTCTACTGTCTCTATTTCAATGCCCAGAAAGATCAACCTGGTGCTAGGACCCTCTGTCTTTTCTGGTGCCTGTGAGCTTTTTTGCCATGACTTGAAATTTGTTTAGAGCTTTTGGGCACTGATCTGTGTTCTTTGGGCCAATAAACATAAAGTCATCCAGGTAGTGACAAACCAAATTGTGATCACTAAAAACCATGAAAGCCCATTGCAAAAAGCTGCTGAATGTATCAAATAAAGCGGATGAGATTGAACACCCCATAGGAAGGACTTTGTCTACATAGAAAACACCTCCAAAATGCAATGCATGCCAAGCAATTCAAAATATGTGGGATGTATGGGTAAAAGTCTAAACAGTGATTGAATATCACTTTTCGCAAGTTCTGCATCTTTTCCAGCCATTTGAACTAATTTTAAAGCATCGTCAACTAGTATAGGATACACTAGCATCCGTTTGAGAAATAAAATAATTTATAGAATGACCCTCTGTCCATGACAAATGGTGTATACGTCTGTATTCACCAGGCGTTTTCTTTGGCACTACACCTAAAGGTGAAACAATGAAATATTTAAATGTGCCTTCTTGTAACTCTGCACTTAGCTTTTGTTGTACAACATGCGGTAATTCCTTTGCTGATTTGAGATTTTCGGCCCATCTCCTCTGCCTTGGCCCTTGATAACCAATTTTAAAACCATCTTTAAACCCCCAAAATAATTCGGATGCTGCCTCTCTATTGGGATACAACCTTAACCAATTTGATAAAACCTCAAAACCTAATTGGGGTATGAGCCCTTTGATGAATATTGAAATGGCTGACCTCTGCTTCGCTGCATTCCACCTTGTTCCCCGAATTTGGAACCTGCAAAGCAATGTTTTTCACCACATTGTGAGCAATCGTGTTTGTAATGGCAAAATTGACTGCTACAAATGCCTTTGTTGAAATTCCAACATAATCCTGAAGAAGATGCTGCCCCCCTCCTGTAACACCCCGCCCCATTTTGGGCGGTACGATACTGAAAAGACCGATAAGTGACCGGTAAGCCATTTGCTGTATGAGTCTTGGTTAGAAGCTGTGTGGACGACATCCATTGGAGCCATAATTCAGAGTCAACATCTCCCCAAGGTTTATCATTAAAAAGACTGACCTTGGCCCTGAACTCTTCATCGTAGCTTAGCCAAGCATAACCTCCAAAATGCATTTGTGCTTTATGAATAATATCTATGTATTTGAACATTGCCACTGCTTTATCCTGATGTCTCGCACAATAATGCTCGCATATATTAGAAATGCAGATGTCTAATTCTCTATAGTTTTGGGAACTCTAGGCCTTCTTGCTAACTCCCACTCTTCTTTTTTAGAACCTTCTTTCGCTTGGATATCTCTATGCGATAACTTAAATACATCGACAAAATCATGTTTTCATATTCCATTCTTTGTTTTCTCTGATAAATGAGATCTCAAAGGCATTATAATACCCATGTATGGTAACTTCTTATGCCCATTCTTATCCTCCTGTTCACCCTCTCTACTGTCAATTAATGTATCTTTCTTAACGGCATCTACGCTTTGCATCTACTTATCGCACGTTATCTTTTTGAGATCTTTTCCTTTAGCTTTTCCTTGTTGTCATTGACTGCAGTTTCATCTCCTCTCATATCAGAACCACAATCTTTTAACAGCTTACCCTCACCCACTCCAACAGATCTTGTGTTATTTTTACCAAAATTGTCCGAATTCTCCCAAACCGACCACCACAATGCCTTACCTTTTGGCAACTGTGATGATTTCTTCTGGGAAATCCTTGGCTTAGCATGTCTGCTGTTTGAGTCTCTGTCCACCTTGTACAATTGCTCGGTCCGCATCTGACGTCTGCAACATGCTAAAAACACTTGGTTGCCCCGTTATTCCCCTCTGAGCCCCATCCTTTGCATTCGTACCTTCTTCAGTCTTACAACATTCCCATTCTCTCAACTCACCCTCTTCTAGCTCATCACTGTCTTCATTGTAATCCAAAATTTCCTCATAATCAGTTTGACAATCTTTCCCACTTACACCCGGTTTCTCACCATCAACCACACCACCATCATATACCTTCCATTGTGATGCCGTCATAAGTTTAAACGGCTCCCTCGATGAAGGAAAATCCACTACTGATCTTCCCTTTTCTTTGGACCAACGTGTAAGAGCCGCTTCATGCTCTGTTGATAACCGTTTTGCTCTGACCGATTCTTCTGGTTTTCGATTTGCAGGTTTCTTCAGTAGGCCGCACCGGTCAGATATCGCCACAGTGCTAAGGACCCTGACTGTATTGTCACCCCTATACTTTGTTGAAACCAACTCCATGAAAATTACGTTTCCCATAGCACTTGGGAAATCAGACTCAATGGCCGTGTCCTCCATGCGCGAAGCTTGTCCCAATATTTTGTGGGGGGGTGGTAGATTTCCACTCCTGTATTATTACACTCTCCTCTGCCTCGCCCCTCAATGGCTCAACAACTTTATCAGCAAACCGCCTTATTTTTAATTCTGGTACGCCGCAGCACAACGAGTCACAAACGGGCGGCTCTACATAATCACCACTGCCGCCTACGGCAACAGCCTCAACTTGCACATGTGGAAAGGGGCCCACCTCCTCCGCTTGACGTGCGTTGGAGTCTATGCACGCTACGTCCCTTATGTGCTTCTTTCCGATGTGGGACTCCAATGGCGAAGGCTCCGACCTTTGGGCTCCTCCCCTGCATCTTCCAGTTCCTCCCATAGCCCGCTGCACGCACGAACCTGGAGCAGCGCGACTCTGCTGCGGTACGCTCTTCGCCCTAAAAACTTGATTTTCTTCGACCGCCACATCAGAATGAGGACCTGAAGGGGCAAGCGGCACACGCACCTAACAAGGTACTTTTTTAAGCTTTACCTCCGGCTCTGAATTAACCTTTGTTTTGTTCAAAACCGGCAAACACGCAGCAACTGCTGCCACAACCCCACCAGCCGCCCTCTTCTTAGGGCGTTCTAAGCCCACCCATGCCTCACCCAGTATGCCTGGTTTGAGGAGGTCCTCCCTGCCTGCCTCACAAAACACCCTTATTGCTTTACGAATGTCTTCATTGACATCCATTCTAAAAAACAATTAAGTTGCCTTAATGTTTAAATATGCCTTACACCTTACCTGACTAAAATATCCTTTCACAAACACTTTCCAACCCTCTTGGCACTGCCTCAGCGAATCCTTTCCCGCCCAAAACACTGCCTCAAATAACCTACCACGAAGCCCAGTCCCACTACCTACCTAACCTAACCTACCTAAGTCATGGCCCGTTCCATCGTGCAAAGTAACCCAGGGGGAGACGGCTCATGCCTTGCTCCCCCTGGGTCCCCACATACTCTTGAAATGTGGATAAAAAGAGTACCGCTGGCTGGGTAATAGCAGCACCTGGTAATTAGGGAAGCAGAAACACTCATTGACAGCAAATCACAAGGAAAGCTTACTGTTAATGCTATTTTTAATGCTGTTAGTTTTGTCAGTGGTACTATTGCTTTCCCTTTTCATAACATAATGTGTGAACACACGCATACAGAGATGACGTAAATATGGTATGCCATTAGTATGCAACACCCTGTGTGAAATCTGTCTGCCCTTTGGAAATTAACAGGTGATTGCATGTACCCGCGAATCAGAGGGTTCCACATCCAGCAGCGCAAGGTGCAGCCAGTGACAATGACACAACATCACACATATAAGAAAACACCCACTGCAGGGCTTTAAGGGAGCTGGGTCCTTGCAGGTCTCAGACCTAGTAGTAATGAAGAACACATTGATTCAAGTCCTTAACTCTAATGTCAAAACACTGATTGATTTCTGAACAATGAATGTAAGAAACGTTAAGGATATACATGTCAGCAATTTAGTTCCTGTTTATAGTTCATACCTTTTAATTTATCTTGCATTCTTTAAGTGTTAGCTATTTCCAAGATGCTGTCTTTCTGTGGTTTTTTTTTCCCTGCAGCATGCTACTCTTGTACAGTGCAATATTTGTAGGGGGTCATCTTCAGGTGATTGAACGGGCCACTATTGAGAACTCTGAAGTTCAGGGTGAAAGCAGTGCGAGTTTCTCACAGTGCCCTGCGGTGGGTCAAAAATGTGTTCAGAATACATGGACATCCTTGGCCTCTCTGCAAAGCCCACACAGCAATTGTCACATATTCCAGTTTCAAATGTGATTCTGTGCAAATGTGTGTGAAGAAGGTACACAGTGTCTAAATATTGACAACACAAAAAGAACATGCATTGGTTGCGGGTGAGTGGGCCTAGGGTGGTGTTGAAGTGAAGGAGATGTGAGGAAGTGCATTTAGGAGAGTGTGAAAAGCGGGTGTGGAAAAGGAAAGAGATGAGGTGTAAGATATGCAGATGCACGAGATGTGGAGAGAAAAAGGATGTTCATGTCTAACAGAGTGAACAAAACAGGAGTGATTAAGACACTCCGAAGACCACTACCCTCTCCATAGACCATAGTAATGTTTAATTCACTTTTATTCAGTATTCAATATTTATAACAACATCATTGTTGCTTGTTTATCGTGAACAGCTAACAACCACTGATAAAGCTAATAGTCCTGGCTGGTTTTAGGCGAATGTCAGTTGTGTCATATACCAGGATGCAACAACAGAAAGATCAGAAAGGAATCAAAATACTGGTCAGGTGGTGGTACACTATGGGAATCACAGAATTGTAGGCCCTTATTTATGAGAGCCCTCGTCACTTTTGCACCATGTAATGTGGTACATGTGTGACGCAGGGCTCTCATAAAGATTTATAGAGCCACTCGAAGTCACCCTGCGTGACTTTGAGTGGCCTCATAAATCATGAGTATGGCGATGCAGCACAAATCGCTGCCTCGCCTTACTCTGCGCCTGGGAGGCGATCCATGGGCGTTGCGGTGGGTTTTCCTTTGCAAAACCTATGGAATTTGATGCTGCCCCAGATTTACAAAGTGATGTAAACCTGGGGAAGCGTCAAATCCGTACGCCTCCCGAGGTGAGGCGTAACGAGGAGAAATATGTTTATTCTCCTCGTTTTTTTCTCTTTACATGTGTGCTGCAGGAATACGCCTAGTCAGGTTGTTTTTGTGTAGGAAGCTGCCCCTTCCTGCACAAAAACAATCCTGCCTGCAACGGAGGCACCCTTGCAACATGGTGCAAGGGAGGCTACGTTGGCACTGGGCTGCCAAAACGGTGCCAGCGCAGGCAGACAGGAATGCACCATATTGCTTAAATACGGTGCATTCCTGCCCTTTCACTTTGGCGTAGGGCAGTGCAGTGCAGCCAGGGCAGCATATCAAGGTGCCTTGCTGCGGGGCGTGGCTTGGCGCCCAGCGGTAATGGCAGCGCACGGGTGAAGCTCCCGGAGGAGTCCTGGAAAAACCCAATTCTAAGACCGAGTGACGACTCGGAGTGGATGGCAGATCGTGAATGAAGGTTGGGAGAGCAACCTGAAGCCCTCGCCTTCATCAAAACCTAACAGCAAGTAATTTTAAAACCGAAAATCTGCTCTCTGTCAGAAACGCAAATTCGCGGCCGCCATTTTGAATTTTTGCCGCGATCGCGGACTTTCCCGATTTTGCTTCCTAAACCTCTAATAACTCCTAAGCTAAAGTTATTAACATATCCTTCGCCTAAAACTCGCTGGGAAACTCATTATTTGATCGAATTGACTTAGGAAGACTCAGCGTGTTTAAAATTGTTTGGAGGTTTGTGACAGGAATGCAGGGCAGCCATTTTGAGACTTTTAAGACTCTTCAGTCATTTGAGTCATACTTTACAGAGAGCAATGGTTTTGCGTCATATGTTGCTGTAGGGAAGTAAGCGAGATGAGCTCATTATTACATCCACAGACTGTTTTTTGGATGCATTCAGCATAGCTCAGCCTCTGTTGGGTGTCTGGCCTCTCTACAAGACAAAGTGATGAGTTGTTGAAGTACGATAGTAATAAGTAGAGGAGGGAGTTCGGAGATTCTTGTCAGTGCTGACCTCAGGTTATACAAAAAAAAAAAATCCTCAGGAGAAGCGCTTCTTGCACTCCCACACTGTTGACCGGCGACGGAGAGACTTATTCAGAGGTTTATGGGCAGAATAAAAGTACCCAGCTCGTCTAGCTCCAAGAAAAACATTTTTATAAAAATTCTAGAATCTTTACTGAATTCTCTAGACTTGAGGAGTCTTCACCATCCTCACCTCGACAACTAAGAACAACTATGGATCCCGCCTCTGGCCCGGCTGGGAAATCTCTCACCAAGCGTCTCAAGAAGGATCCTCCTTCTCCACCCAAGTCAGCCTCACCAGTATCGATGGAGATGCTGTTGGAGGAAATCAGAGCCCTCCGACCTTTTATGGAAGAGACTAACACCAAGCTGCAAACTCTAACAGACAATTGGTCCCGATTGGAAACGAGAGTTACAGAAGTTGAAAACACTGTTTCCTCCATAAAAACACATGTGAAGGTGTTTCTCAGTTGCACTCCCAGGTATCCATACTCCAGAAACAAATCGAGGAGCTTGAAAACCGCAACAGACGGAACAACCTGCGCATTTACGGTTTGGGAGAGGGACTTGAAGGTTCGGATTCTCTCACTTTCTTTAGATCCTTTCTCCCTAAACTACTTCACTTGCCAGAGGGGACGCAACTCAACATCCAACGAGCTCACAGGTCAGGTCGAATGCCATCCCAAACCAGCTCATCACAGAGACCAAGAGGAGTCATCTTATATTTCTTAGAATATACAGATTTATTGAAGGTGCTGGCGGCGGTTAGAACCTCTCCAAAAATAACATGGTCAGGCTCGTCTCTATTCTTTGCACAAGACTATGCTAAAGCTACTGCTGACAGACGCAGAGCCTTCCTGAATTTGAGAGCGGATTTACGTTCCTTGGGGGCCAGATACGGTCTTTTCCATCCTTGTCTCTTCAAAGTTACGTATAATAACAGAACAACGGTGTATGAAGATCCAATGCGTTTACAAGACTTCATTAATTCCTGCAAGACACACGAGATGGATTCCTCTGGACCCTCCTCTTCATTCAATACTTGATTGACTGTTTCTTCTCTTCTTCCTCCCACAAGTTCTTCAGTCTCTGTTTGCTTAACAGATATACTCCGCCATTTTAGATGCGCCTTTAAGCAGCTGGCGATATATCTGATATGGCGGCTAGGACGTTACAGAAATATTCACGTTGCTTAGTGTTAAAAGCTGGTTTTCCTGGTTCTGTTTTATGAGATAAATGGTTTACAGTTATGTTCTGAAACATCTCCTAATCTTTGATTGTTATTGTCTCCACAGGTTTTTCTACTCGTCTACCGTGGTTTTTCCTTGGTCCTCCGTTTTGTTGATCCCGGTTGTGTTGCCTAACCCATGTGGTCCCATCCATCCTCCCGTATATCCATGACCCTTCCTTTGTAGGTATGTCTTTATCCCACATTCCCTCAAGTTTGGTGCTGGATATGTCTTTCGTTTTTGTCTTTTTTCTTTCATTGCTTGTATCCTTTCACATGTTGGTGTCACATGTATAACTAATTCTTCACACTTCTTGATATCTATCGCATTCTTGATCATCATAACTCTGCTTATTTCTATTTTTGCATCTTCCTCTCGCCTGTTTCTTAGATCTTTCTCTTCTCTTATTCCTATCTTCAGCTCACATTCTACGCCTTTGTTACATGATTTACCTATTTTTCTCAACTTTGAAGCCGCAGAAAATACTCCTTTCCTGTTTTGCATATCTCTTATTTCACATTGCTACTATAATGAATTGGACTTATGGTTCATAATTTCAGTACAAATTGTTTTTATTTATTTATGTCATTAAAATTGATCACCTGGAACGTTAGGGGATTAAACTCCCCCATCAAGAGGCAGAGAGTTCTCTCTTACTTAGCCAAATTAGAAGCCGATATTGTATTCTTGCAAGAAACCCACTTATCGGAGGTTGAATCATTAAAGTTGAAGAGGGGATGGGTGGGGAGGTCTTCTTTTCCCCGGGGATGGCAAACGTAATGGAGTCATGATATTGTGCCGCAGATCCCTCTCTTTTACAGTTATGTCCCAGGACTCGGATGCTGATGGTAGATGGCTAATTGTTAAGTTATCTTTGAAGGGTGTTCCTGTCTCTCTTCTCAATGTCTATGCCCCTACATGCGGAGAACCTTCCTTTTGGCCCACACTGGCTAAGCAAATTACCCAACACATGGAAGTTAATTTCATTTTGGCGGGGGACTGTAATCAGACCTTTGATCCGTTTATAGATAGAAATTCCAAAGTTTCTTTTATTCCCAACAAGTCCCATAGATCTTTTGTGCATGCAATTAATCAACACAAACTTTTGGACGCGTGGCGTCTCTGTAACCCAACTACTAGAGAGTACTCTTTTTATTCCCCTTCCCATCAAACCCAATCAAGGATCGATTACATATTTGTCTCTCACAACATCTCACAAAATCTTACAAATGCAGAGATTGGTCCCATTCTATTATCAGATCACGCTCATGTCTCGATCAACCTAGATATTTTACCTAAAGTTACAGGTCCCAAAAGATGGCGCTTCAACAATACCCTCCTTCTAGACCCAAAGTTCACTGCCTCGTTTACTTCCTTTTTTGATGAGTTCTACGAGATGAATCAAACAGATTCCATATCATGTTCAACCATATGGGATGCTTTTAAAGCCTCAGCGAGGGGCTTCATAATTGGCTTTGTTGCAAAGAAACGAAAACTCTTCCGCAAATTAACTAAAGATCTCCTCCAAGATATTAAAAGATTGGAACACTCCTTCTACACTTCACATTCAAAAGATTGCCTCACAGCTCTCATAAACGCCAAAATGCAATTTAATAAGAAGTCAACGGAGGACGCCTCATTATATTTGTTAAAATCCAGTGCAAAATTCTACGGAGGCAAAAATAAGGCTGGGAAACTATTGGCTAATTATTTAAAAGTTAAACAAAACAAGCTGAATATTGAGTCCATTTATGACAACGGATTAAACCTAAAATTTAAAGATAATGAAATTTTGAATGAGTTCTCTCTCTTTTACAAGTCTCTGTACGACTCTGAAACACAACCCTCTGAAAATTCTCTTCTGCACTTTTTCTCTGGTATTCAAAAACCTCAAAACGCTTTCCCAAATCTATCCTCCCTGGAGTCCGATTTAACATACCAAGAATTGTTAAAGGCTCTCCAACATCTTAAAAAGGACAAAGCACCAGGACCAGATGGTTTCACCGTAGAATTTTACCAACATTTTTCCAAGCTCATAATGCCCAAGTTACATTCTTTACTAGATTCCTTTAGCACATCAGGTAGCTCTTCAGGTTCTTTTTCAGAAGCTCATATTTGCCTCATCCCCAAAGAGGGTAAGGATTTTAAATATTGCAAGAATTATAGGCCTATATCCCTAGTTAACATAGACTACAAAATTTTTTCCAAAGCATTAGCCATACGATTAGATTCATACCTACCGGACTTATTGGGGAAAGAACAATCTGGATTCGTTAAGGGAGATTTATTACCGACAACACGAGACTTCTTTTTAATGCCTTGTCTAAATCCTCCCATTTAAAGTACCCCTGGCAGCAATTGCACTTGATGCCGAGAAGGCGTTCGACAGAGTTGAATGGACCTTTTTATTCTATACTCTCAAGTGGTTTGGCTTTGGCCCTAAATTTACCTCCCTAATCGCTCTACTATACTCCAATCCCCGTGCGGCAGTATGTGCCAACGGTTTGATCTCACCATTTTTTGACTTAAAGAGAGGAGTGCGTCAGGGATGCCCACTCTCCCCTTTCCTTTTCAACTTGGCCTTAGAACCCTTTCTCTCCAAATTACGTCAAAATCCTGACCTACATGGATTCCAATCATCTAATTCTCATATTAAACTTGCAGCATATGCTGATGACATTCTGCTTTTCATGTCCAAACCGGAAGACTCAATACCTACTTTTTTGGAGGAGGTGCAGGCTTATTCTAGCATCTCTGGATATAAATTGAATAATGATAAGTGTGAAATTTTGCCTTTAACTAAGTATACTTTCAAGTCGGATTTTTGTGCTTCCAACTTTACTTGGAGCCCTCACCACATTAAATATTTAGGGTTACACGTGACTTCTTCAATAGCAGACACGGTGGCACTTTGCATGACCAAATGCATACAAAAGGTTTCGGATTTAGTAGCTAAATGGCATCCCCTTTATATATCTTGGTGGGGTCGTCTAGACACTATAAAGATGATGTTATCACCTATAATTTTATATACCATCTCTAACATTCCAGTCCCTATTCCTAAAAAGTTTTTTAAGAAGATTAATTCCACACTATCTTCCTTTCTATGGAGCAACAAGAGGTCCAGAATGTCTTTATCTAAATTAACTCGTCCTAATACAGAAGGTGGGGTTAACTTTCCAGATTTTCAGACATACCAGACAGCTTTTCTCCTACGTCAAGCATCCTTTTGGTTACTTGAATCTGTGGATGATTGCCCTTTATGGACAATAACTGAGCATTCCTTCATATCCCCTTTCTCTTTTCAGGAATACCTCTCTTTTTCACGCAAACCACAGGCTATGTCCACTCCCATAATCAAATTGACCTCGAAGCTTTTAGAACCCACATCTGCTTCCACGCACAATACTACGGAGCTATTCCTTAATTCCACAATTTGGCACAACAAAGACCTAACTATTCGAAGTAAACCTTTCTACTGGAAGACTTGGCGACAGAGGGGTTTGATCTGGATCCATCAGTTATTTGCACAATCAAACTTTTTACCCTTCCCCTCACTTAGTCAATTATTCGACTTACCTGCCTCGAGCATTCACAAATATAGATTACTTAAAACTGCTGTGATGGATAGATACACTCAATTATCCACCACATCCACTATCTCCACTCCATCAGAACCTTCCTCTACACTTTGTACCTTACTAAAGACTAGACCCAGAGCTTCCACCATATATAAGTATCTACGGGCGGGGACATTAATAGGCAGAAATCTAAAACAGAGGAGGCATGGGAACGGGATCTCACGTCAACATGGCCAATTTCTTTTGGAATAAAATATGGCTTAAATTACGCAAATCATCTAGGGCAGCCAACACAACACAGACGCTGTTTTTTGTGTACAACAGACTTTTATTTACACCAAGTGTTTTGAGCAAGAGATTTGTGACTGTGTCGGATGCATGTTGGACATGTTCCTCTTCAAATGCTGACCTATTCCATATGATATTTTCATGTACAACTGTAAAAACTTTTTGGAGGCAAGTGTGGTCTCAAATTAATCTGATCTTCGGAACTAAATTTTCTTTTTCCTTCACTCATGTTTTCTTAGGTAGTCTCTCGCCTTGTTGGGAGAATGTTACACTTAATGTGAAAATTATTGACTTGTTATTAGCGGTTGCATTCCAACAAATTACCGTAAATTGGAAGGATTTCTCTAAAATCTCATATAAGGCATGGTGGTATACTGTTTGTCATAATCACAGATTGGATACCTCCTTTGTTTATCCTATATGCATGGCTACGAAACGCTTAGACCTGTGGTCACCTGTTACAATATACCTAGATGTTTGTGCCAAACAATGTTTCCAATTACAACCATCCCAGCAAGAAGTTCCAAAACCCCCTGAAACCCCTATACGTTCCTACAATATCTATTAATCACATTATCTATTAATCACCTACTTACAAGATTCATTTGTACTGCTTAGATTTTCTAAATTTACCCATAAGTCTGGTTTCTCATTTCTTAATCTTTACTGTAGCAAAATTTATTTATTGTACTGATGTGTATTTAATGCTATGAACTCTGTATTGACACCTTTACTCTACTAATAAAATTTTCTTTTTAAAACTGAAAAAGGTGCCTTGCTGCGCTGTCCTAAACCAAAATACCATAAATGAGGCCCCAAGATTATGTGTTTAGGCTACGCCTTTGATTACATAGTACATGCCACTTTTAGAGACCCCCCCTATTTGTTCATTCCACTTAAAGCCATGACTCACCGCCTCTAATTTGTGCACGAGGGAAGCACAGGGCCCCTGTGCCTTGCACTGTAACCCAACACACACCCCGGTAAAAAATGCAACATTTTAATATTGTGTATAGCACATGATGCTTGTGTGAAATAAAATGTACCAGTAAACTTTTGAAACTAAAAAAAAGAAGTACAAATACAAATGACAAGGAGCCTATAAATAAGCAGAACAAATACTGGTCACGAGGGCTGCTTCAATATTCACTTTTCATGGAATTACAATGTTATGTTTGCACCATCACTAGGTGTGCATGGAAGGTGTTTATAAGACACGTAAGCGGCTCTGTCGCTTGGAAATCTGAATGTAAATAGACATTCGTACTGGAGGGCGAACAGCCTTCACATCTCTAGCGCCTTGGGACCCTCGAAAGAAGCGCCTCGTGGGAATGATGCAAAAAAGGCTCTTTAAGTAACGCTACGACAGGGGAGTATCAGCAGCGGAGAGAGCTGCCTTTATTCAATACCTCTGCCCATATTGGAGACGAGGCAGTGTGAATTGCAATGCAAACACTGTCTGGCCGCGGCTCCTTTTATACTTTGAAGACATTCACAAAGAGGACGTTGAAGGAAAATCGTTTGTAAAGCATTTCTGAGCTGATTTGTATGGGTGAAATATGGAGGAAAAAGAGAGCAAATCATTTTACATCAATGGGACACCTCTTTGCCTGGAGCAGTCTAATATGTTGCAGCATCCTTTCTTCTTCCACAGCGCCAGAGAGGAAGCAGAAATGCCCGCATGATTCTATCCGGAATACAGACTTTCTTAACATGACTCGAAAACCTGAAAACTGGATATATGTGTGTAGATTTACATTGACACTGTCCCTCAGGGGTGCACCTGGGAGCCCCACTGGGCGCTGTGAGTTTATTTTTATTATTTTAGTTGGTTTTTTTTAGTTTTATATATCGAGAACTTGACCCGAAGGTATCAGAGCGCTTTACATGAGCACCAGTGGCGTTACAGAAGGACACATACATTTGTTTTCCTTTTTTTTTTGTTAGGCAGATAAGTTAAACTGATAAGGTGAGGTTTGTGCTACCAGGAACACAAACACACAAATACAATATGTGTGCGCATGTGTGTGTGTGTGTGGGGAACAATGTAACTGGGTCACTGAGACATACTGAAAGTAGAAATTAGTAGAACATGAGAGTGTTGGGAGCTCCATTGAAGACAATGATGTGGCTCACGGCTAATAATGGCCGGAATAATAAGACTTCTGCTCCAACATTCCAATGATTGTCTCTCGGTTTCTCCCTTTCCCATTTAGAGCATTCTACCCTTAGTGGGTGACATATTCTAACAGCCTTATAGCCCTTCTGCCTCAGCTTTACCGGTTTTGAAAGGCCCTCTCCTTTGTTATAGGCCCTCGTGTGCGGATCAGGCTTATAACAAGGGTTCAGGGCCTTTAACAACCTGTATAGCCATTGGCAGCAGGCAATTACGCTGTTGGAGTGTGCTAGGTAAGGTTAGTACCCTTACTGTGTTTTCTATAGAATGTTAGCAATGTTAGGTTCTTGGTTCCCTTATGGAATGTTGTGGAATTGGTGACTGAGGAAACTGCAGTTGGTGTTTGTTCTGACTCCAGCAGTCTGCTGATCGCCGTGGGTCCTATGAGCTCTGTACTTATGGAATAAACCTACACCTTCATCATAACCTGCCTCTAGACTCGTCTCTTTGCCAAACCCCGATACTACAGCTAGATTAAAGTCTTTGGAGCTTATACAATCAGCTCGCAGGGGCAGTATCTTCAGTTGGAAGTGCTTTACAATAAATTCCTCACTCATCCAGTCTCTTATTCGCCCCCTCATTTGCTCGTAAACTCTGGTCCTACAAAATCAAAATTAAGACACGCTTTGGCAATCCCTATAGAGATAGCTTTAATGTGTTAATACATGCATTTGTGCGTGCGCAAGTAAGCACCTTAAAACCAGAACCAATCGGCACACCTCTCCACCCTGCACTCACACAGGCACACCTTTTGCCCTGCACTCTTACAGGCACATCTTGTGTCCTGCACTCACACAAGCACATGGCTCTTCACCCTGCACTCACACAGGCACATTATTCATCCTGCACTCAGACAAGCACACCACTCATCATCTCCCTTCATTCACAAAGGCACGCCCTTCACCCTGCACTCAGTTAGGCACACCCTCACTCTGAACTCAGATAGACACTGCTCACCTTTGTGTTACTAACAACAGCAGAAGATGGCACACACAGACACGATGCATGCAACAAACGCCACTCTGTACATCCATGGTAGAGAAAGATAGAGTTAAACCTGGCACACCCCCCTGTGTGCCATGCTTACCAGCACTGCAATAGGCACAGTTAAGTCAACCCTACAGCAGGTCTTATAGCCCGCACTATACCTCATATGAGGGCATGACTGGATGAGCAGATGTGCTCCTATGGTGTCTAAGTCCATTCTTAGATATTATAAGTGCACAGTGAAGCAATACTGAGTACATGGGCTGGGGGCCTGCTACCATGAGTTCTACAGCTCCATGACGGCTTTACTAAATTCCAAGATGTTTGGTACCAAACATCTCAACTTATTAAACCCACACTGATGCCAGTGTTGGATTTATTAAGAAATGCACCCAGACGGCACCTCAGAGGTTCCCCCTGAAATCCTACCAACTCGCTACTATGTGCCGGACTGGTCCCCACCAGCCTCCTACCTCTAGACATATTTCTGACCCCTGAGGTGGGAGCCTTTTTTAGGTCTCGCCTAGCGTCTCAGTGCATGCGCTGCTCGCTCTGCGAGATCTATTGTCATCGAGTCGATTTCGGAAGTGGAGTGGAAGCTCCGCCCATGCTTTTGATTGGCACGCGTCATCCTTTATGGTAAACGCTGGCCTCCGATTGAAAGTGAGGCTTTTTGGTGACTACCCTGTCTCCTTTAGGCCCCGCCCATCCGGACTCGATCGTGTGCTTGCGGCGTTATCCTGTCTCCTTCATTTAGTCGGTAAGCACTTTTTACGCTATGCTATTCCTGCCCTCGTAGATCGCCGCCTGTGCCCAGACGGCGGTGCTGCTGACCGGGGCAGCCCCTCAGCCCACACCGCCCACCTCCCGGAGCCCAGCTCCTCCTGCTCCAGCAGCCGCTCGCCCAGCTTGTTTTTCCTGCCCTGGAGATGACTGTAGAGCCCGGCTCAGATTGCAGCGGCCCGTCTCTTTCCTCTAGCCCAGAGGCTGCCCGCTTCATGGATACAGCCGACCAGATTACAGGCCGGTCCCTACTTGTGCTCACAATCAACTTCCATGCCTAGAATGTCGGTGCTGAGCCTGGGTGGAGAGCAGACCCGGCGAAGGACCCCCGCCACAACACCGCCTGCCGCATCGCTGTTGCCATTTCTCCAGTTAAAGCGTGCTACCGCACCCCCTTTCCCCTAGATACAGCAGGTAACGAGACCACCATTATCTCATTTTATAATAATCCTGTGTGTGTTGTTTTGCCTGCATTGCAGGTCCCGTTCTGTACGGGTGGGATTTCGTATACCGTTATTGCATGTACAGGCTAAAAGAGGGCATGCATTGCATGTTATTGAGCAATATTTATAAGCCAAATAAATCTGTTCATGGGCGCTCAATCTTTCACCGAGTGATGGGACCAATGCCACACTCCATGTTTTAGATCGAGGTTGTAAAGGTTATGTGGAACAGACACACAGTGCACTTGTAGGCAGGGAAATGCTACATGCAAGCGCATGAGTGGAGAGGAGCTCACACACACGTTTGTGAGGAAAAGCGCACTCTTGTCTGTCACTCTGCATTTTTCCACATCTCCCTCTGCCTACTCCCTCTCTCTCTTCCTTACTCCCTCTCCTGTCCCTACGTCTTACTCTCCCACCTCTCTCTCTTCCCCTTTCTCTCTGCCGTCACCCCTTTCGCCGTTGTTTGTCTCGGTTTCTTATTTAGTGTGGTGGCCCATTATCACATTCCTTGCATGACTGTGACAGTAAATTTCATGGTGTGATTTTTTTTAGTGCATAAGTATAATTATGTAATTGCATTTATCATTCGTGTATTTGACTTGATGGATAGCTGGTAGAATATCAAGCTCGCTGGTGATGTTTTAAAAGTTCCAACAGTTGAAGAAATTGGCTGAAAGTGCTAGCTAAGTAAATTAACTGGCTTCATTTTAACTTCTGTATCTATTTGTTAATAGAAAGCTTTTCAATTGCAGGAAAGAAAACAACGAGTAAACACAATATATCTATCTATCTAACTATCGATCTATCTATGGGCAAAGTGTAGTCTATTATTTGTCAGCAATGTTCTGGATGGGAGGGGAAGTGATTTACAAGAAGCAAAGCCTCAAGGGTGTCATGAGGACTATTCCCAAAACTCAAAATTGGTAGTACATAACACGTTACCCTTTGCATACTTTATGTATGGCTTGTTTAGTAGTTATAAACAAATACATTTATATATAATAAAAATTTAAGAGGAGATAGTGGATTAAATCCGTACAATGAGATGCAGGCACACTGAATAGGCCTTGTGAGCACCAGCAGAGATAGTATACTCTAAAGACATAGTAGCAAATAGTCTCTGAGGAAGAAGAGTGTTTTTTTCACATTAGATGGGTTGCTCTATGGCAATAACATAAAATCTGACATTTGTTCTGTGGTATAAAATGGGAGTGGGGGGAGGGCATACATGTATTAGTATACATTCTCTCCAGTAGCATATTTAATTTAGCCACATTAATTTTCACTGTCATAGCATAGATCTATATATTGTTCCACTAACATAGATGCCCATAGATATATACCTAAATACCCTTTCTCTTTAATTATACACATACATATGTACACATCACAAGCGCAAATGCACATCAATATACTGCTATTGATTGGTATTTATATGAAATCTGTTGCCTATTGTGAATACGCACTTAGGCAACCGTTCTCTTCTGCTCCAGAGCCCACACTAGTTCTGCTTCAGACTCAACACAAAATGGCTTCAGTTTCTGCTAAATTCTATAAACAAGCATTTGCAATGCAATAGGTCTCGCATTTACTGCGAGTTTAAGCTATTGGCATTGTAAATGACAATGCCTTTATTTCTGTTTTAAAAACTAAAACACAAATAAAAGGCTTTGTTATTTGCAATGTCAATAGCTCAAACTCACGTAAATGCGAGACCTATTGCATTGCAAATGCTTGTTCTCTTGTGGGTCAGAAACAAAGTCTGCTCTGAGTGGAGGTGCTTCACACCTACTCAAAGGCAGAAACAGCATAGAAAGGCAGTGAGATTCAAAGGCTTCCCATCCTTTGTTATGCTGACCAGGACCTCTCCAGCTAGTGGAGATGCCCACCCCCATGACCAAGCCCCATTTTTGGCCGCAAGGTCGGCAGTAAAATTAGTAAGCAAGAGAGGTGTGTCCCCTCTCACCCTGAGCTGAAGTGACTGCCTCCCTTCAGAATCCTCCATATTGTTTTGAAGGACTCTAGCCAATAGGGTTAGGAATATGCCCCCTCCCCAGAGGGAGCAGACATACAAAGGGTGTAAGCACCCTAAAGGTAAGCAGCCCATTGGCTACTACCTTCTGACCCCTGTAATGCCCCTAAAATTAGTAATTAGGGGCACCCCTGAACCTTAATCCTCAGATTACCGATGACCTACGAAGAAGAGGACAAAAAAGACCCATGCAGCAACGAAGACTGAAGACTTTGAAGACTGATTTGGCCCCAGTCCTACCGGCCTGTCTACAGTCCTCAAAGACCCTGCTAAAGAAGATCGACTCATCCTGCAGTCCAGTAACTTCCAGAACCCGGGGAACACTGACTGCCTTCTAAAAAGACTCCTGATCTCCTGTGGACAGCGGACCTGTCCAGAAGAAAAACAACTTTAAAGACAAAGTGCTCTGCCTGCGGAATTGCGAAACCGACTACCTCTGCACCCAATGCCCAAGGCCCGAGTTCCAGTGGCCCACCGGTCCAGCCAAGGTTCCCCAGCGTTCTGAGCAAGAGTCCACCATGGACTGACCCTGCCGGACTTCATGTCAATGCCTGCAGCCTTCTTCAATCGGCCTCCTGGCCTGAGCCTGCAGCCTTTTTCCGACTTCGAGATTGTTTGCATTGGGCGCCCGGTGCAGTGTTGTCACTCTGCACCCCGCTGCCCCTGTGCTGTCGAATGTGTAAGTTTGATGCTGCCTTGTGGCCGCCTTGTGCTCACTTTAACCTCCGGAGACTGGGTTACAAAACAGTGCTACTTACCTCTATGTAGTGCCACTTCAATTTCCCCCTTACCCCATTGGATAACATTTCTATTATGGAGGGTGCACCAGAATTGAAATCAAAAAGTATCAGAATAAGTCCACGTAATTTTTCTTTTTATTCTTCACAAAAGCCAGAATACAGACATCAGCCAACGCGTTTCGTTCACTAAGAACTTCATCAGGGCTGAAAACAATCAACATGAAACAACATATAAGGAAAAAACCACAACATAAAACTGTTTTTACATACATACATATATACTACAACATAAAAATATACATAAAAATATACATAAACGAAGACATTTATAACCAACACAGACTTTGTACCTATAATATTATCATTGGTACATAGGAAAGACTTATTATACTATCGTATAAATATCACAAATACACTTAAATCTTTAAAGATAAACATCACATGTCAAAACTAAAAGCTAAAACACATTTAATAATATTGTGCCCATTATATACTTTTATACCACATATATATTAAAATTTACACATCTTTGGAAAGGAAAAAGAGGAAAAGGAAAGAAAAAGAAAAAAGAAGAGAAATATACTACTAATAATGAAAAAGCAAAAGAAGACAAGGAAATTTTTTTAGTAAAGAATAAGAGAGAACAAGCATAGAAACAACAATATAGAAAAATTATAAACCAAATAACACCACACTGGTAGCCAATATCCTCACCGTTAAGTGTTGATGAGAATAGATTAATCCAAAATAGCTTTAAATTAAAAGCATGAAGTGTACGTTGTAAAGTACATGAAAACCCCACGATCCTGGGAAATTGCTGTACCATCCAGCATTAGTATTCTGCATCGATAAGCAAAAAGAATATATTTTGCATGTATGTGTAATAATAAATATAAACATACAAATCAATTTACCGCACAATCAAAAATGGAGCACTTGCCTAAAAATTCAATATAAAAAAGGTTACAAATATCTACCTAACATTCTTAGAGGGTCTATACACAGCACAATCCATAATATAGGTCTATTGTAGTATAAATTTATTAAAAAACGCAAAGAAAAATCAAAAAAACTACCATCTGCCTAAGTGAAAATGTTTAGTTTCAAAACAAATATAATGATACTAACTAATTAAAGACAAGAACACTGCCATCAAACAGTCCAATTTACTCCTTTGACATTAATATAAAACACACCCAAGTAAGGGTCACGACCAACCGATATACCAAAATAATATGACCAGTCTGCAAATATTAAATAGAAATACATAAATAACCAAAAGAAAAAGGGGGATTATCATATATATCACTCGCATTGGGTAATTTGCAACATAACCTTTAAACGATGTGTCACAGTCAATATATAAGTGTGACCAATAGTGAAACAAAAACGAAATACACAGACATCAAAGTTCTGTACATATTCTATCCCTTCATTGTATGAATACTCAAGCGTTATAATGCATTCAACCTAACCACGCTGAAAACGACCAGCGTGTGCGTTACCATTAGTTTGTTAAACAGACTGTAATCCAGAAAGTCCCCGTTACTGAGTAAATCACTAATCATCATACCTGCAATGGTTCCTTCGTAGACTGACGATGTTGTCAAGATAAAACACTAACCGGAACACAAGTCAGCAGCACTTTTAAAGTGATCGCGCGCAACGTAAAACGTAATGACATCATAACTGGTGTCGTAATACTAACAAGTTAGGAAAAACACAGCGGACATCTTATAATGGTAGTAAATATTGTATAAAGACTAAGAATAACATATATAATACCAATTGTAAGGATAAAATGTACATAATAAGGTACATGAGAACCCCACGATCTTAGGAAATAGCTGTACCATCCAGCCTTAATATTCTACAATGGTTCATTTATAAACAGATACCAAAACAACCATTGATTTTAAATAACATAAAAGTATCGTAATACTCCCAGACTTCAATCATAGTCCGTGGCCTTCCTATATTGCAAAACGTACCGTCACCAATCCATACCACTAGTGATACACTACCGTTCGAAAATATTGAAACCAAAAAACCCAATACTGATGGAGTTAGACGTTTTTATGTTGAATAATAACATTTTAAATAAAACAAAAAAAGGGGGGGAAGAAAAAAACAAACAACGAAACAGCTACACTTTTTGAAGGAATATCGTACAACATTGGTGCGTAATAATATCTTAACCTGTGTTTTGATATACAGGGATTAAGGAAAACAGCGGCCATCTTAAAGTGATGATGAATATTGTATTTAAAGGCCAGAAGTAACTATCAAATACCTAACACTGACCAAAGTCAATGTTTCGTTGTTTGTTTTTTTCTTCCCCCCCTTTTTTTGTTTTATTTAAAATGTTATTATTCAACATAAAAACGTCTAACTCCATCAGTATTGGGTTTTTTTGGTTTCAATATTTTAGAACGGTAGTGTATCACTAGTGGTATGGATTGGTGACGGTACGTTTTGCAATATAGGAAGGCCACGGACTATGATTGAAGTCTGGGAGTATTACGATACTTTTTATGTTATTTAAAATCAATGGTTGTTTTGGTATCTGTTTATAAATGAACCATTGTAGAATATTAAGGCTGGATGGTACAGCTATTTCCTAAGATCGTGGGGTTCTCATGTACCTTATTATGTACATTTTATCCTTACAATTGGTATTATATATGTTATTCTTAGTCTTTATACAATATTTACTACCATTATAAGATGTCCGCTGTGTTTTTCCTAACTTGTTAGTATTACGACACCAGTTATGATGTCATTACGTTTTACGTTGCGCGCGATCACTTTAAAAGTGCTGCTGACTTGTGTTCCGGTTAGTGTTTTATCTTGACAACATCGTCAGTCTACGAAGGAACCATTGCAGGTATGATGATTAGTGATTTACTCAGTAGCGGGGACTTTCTGGATTACAGTCTGTTTAACAAACTAATGGTAACGCACTTCGTGGTCGTTTTCAGCGTGGTTAGGTTGAATGCATTATAACGCTTGAGTATTCATACAATGAAGGGATAGAATATGTACAGAACTTTGATGTCTGTGTATTTCGTTTTTGTTTCACTATTGGTCACACTTATATATTGACTGTGACACATCGTTTGAAGGTTATGTTGCAAATTACCCAATGCGAGTGATATATATGATAATCCCCCTTTTTCTTTTGGTTATTTATGTATTTCTATTTAATATTTGCAGACTGGTCATATTATTTTGGTATATCAGGTTGGTCGTGACCCTTACTTGGGTGTGTTTTATATTAATGTCAAAGGAGTAAATTGGACTGTTTGATGGCAGTGTTCTTGTCTTTAATTAGTTAGTATCATTATATTTGTTTTGAAACTAAACATTTTCACTTAGGCAGATGGTAGTTTTTTTGATTTTTCTTTGCGTTTTTAATAAATTTATACTACAATAGACCTATATTATGGATTGTGCTGTGTATAGACCTCTAAGAATGTTAGGTAGATATTTGTAACCTTTTTATATTGAATTTTTAGGCAAGTGCTCCATTTTTGATTGTGCGGTAAATTGATTTGTATGTTTATATTTATTATTACACATACATGCAAAATATATTCTTTTTGCTTATCGATGCAGAATACTAATGCTGGATGGTACAGCAATTTCCCAGGATCGTGGGGTTTTCATGTACTTTACAACGTACACTTCATGCTTTTAATTTAAAGCTATTTTGGATTAATCTATTCTCATCAACACTTAACGGTGAGGATATTGGCTACCAGTGTGGTGTTATTTGGTTTATAATTTTTCTATATTGTTGTTTCTATGCTTGTTCTCTCTTATTCTTTACTAAAAAAAATTCCTTGTCTTCTTTTGCTTTTTCATTATTAGTAGTATATTTCTCTTCTTTTTCTTTTTCTTTTCCTTTTCCTCTTTTTCCTTTCCAAAGATGTGTAAATTTTTATATATATGTGGTATAAAAGTATATAATGGGCACAATATTATTAAATGTGTTTTAGCTTTTAGTTTTGACATGTGATGTTTATCTTTAAAGATTTAAGTGTATTTGTGATATTTATACGATAGTATAATAAGTCTTTCCTATGTACCAATGATAATATTATAGGTACAAAGTCTGTGTTGGTTATAAATGTCTTCGTTTATGTATATTTTTATGTATATTTTTATGTTGTAGTATATATGTATGTATGTAAAAACAGTTTTATGTTGTGGTTTTTTCCTTATATGTTGTTTCATGTTGATTGTTTTCAGCCCTGATGAAGTTCTTAGTGAACGAAACGCGTTGGCTGATGTCTGTATTCTGGCTTTTGTGAAGAATAAAAAGAAAAATTACGTGGACTTATTCTGATACTTTTGATTTCAATTCTGGTGCACCCTCCATAATAGAAATAACTTCTGCTCTGGATTACAGTGGAGTCTTTTGTGGCAGGCTCCGGAGGTGCAATACACAGAAAGTTTATTGTACAGTGAATAGAGATTGTAGTGCATAACATATGGTCAGCCACTCTTTGCCTTTTGTTTTCTTCCATTGGATAACATTGGCAACATATCGCGAGTTTGACCACTACACCCGGCCACCCCAGTGCCACTGGTGGTGCAGTTTTGTCACTTACCTGGTACTGATTCTTTATCCAGAAACTCAATATCATAAATCGTTTACTTACCTGCATATTGCTGATTGTGTTTCCTCCCATAGGATAACATTGTATTGTTGAAAAATGCACTGTCTACTTTTTACATTGAAAGTCATTGATGTTGCAAAACATATTTAAATGCAACAAAGTATCTTTGGTTCTATAAAATAAATATACTAAAAGTAATAATTTTGCCAACCAATGAGCCCGGATTTAGTCATTAAGTGTGTGTAATTCTTTCTTGCCAGTGTGTGTCCACAAATGCTTAGCATTACCCTCTGATAAGCCTAACTGCTCGCCCACACTACCACATAGAGAGTATTAGTATTATCTACTTGAGCCTCTGTAAAACCTCTCGGGATCCACTGGACTCTGTGCATACTATACCTCATTTTGGTATAGTACATACAGAGCCAGCTTCCTACACCATCCCTCCCAAGAACTCTGCGACACCCTTTCGGACTACTTCCACTGCAAGATTGCCACCATCTACGACAATATGACCCCAGTCGACCTCTCTCAGCTTCAACAACCTCAACCAACCAACGAACACCAGCTGAACAATCATAACATGGTCTCTGCTCACCACTCAGACCACCACTGCCACCATATAATCCATCCACTCCGGGGCGCCCACCAACCCCTGCCCCCACCATCTCTTCAACCTCGGAACCAACCCAATCAGCACAGAACTCACCAGCCTCCTCAACACCTCCATCTCCACAGCAACCTTCCCGGACAGTAGAAGACACGCAGAGGTCAGACCCCTCCAAAGAAACCCTCGGCTGACCCCAGCGATCTTAAAAATTATCGACTGCTCTCCCTGGTCCCCTACCCAGACAAAGTACTTGAGAAAGCCATCAACCAACAACTCATCGAACACCTGGAACAAAACCACCTACTCAACGCCTCACAATCAGGATTGCATGCCAACCACAGCACTGAGACTGCTCTGATTGCAGCCACAGACGACATCCCAACTCTCCTTAACCATGGAAACACTATGGCCCTGATCCTCCTTGACCTCTCTGCTGCGTTTGACACCATCTCCCTCCACACCCTCATCGACAGACTCCACAATATCAGCATACAGCACAACACCCGCAAGTGGGTCACCACTTTTCTTAAAGGTGTCTCACAAAGCACCTGACTTCCTCCCTTCACCTCCACACCCTAGGTCATCATATGCGGTGTACCCCTAGGATCATCCCTCAGCCGCACCCTGTTCAGCATCTACTGAACCCCCCTTGTTGATGTCGTCAGATCCCATGGTCTCAATCTCGTATGCAGACAACACTCAACTAATCCTCTCACACATCGAGGACCCCGGCAGTTTCAAAACCAACTTCTGCAATGCCATGACCAACGTAGCCAAATGGATGAGAGACAACTGCCTCAAACTCAACGCTGACAAAAAAGAAGTACTAATCTGGGACCACAGCTGGTGGCCAGCAGAACTCGTACCAACGCCCACACCAACAGACCACGTACACAACTGTGGCATCATCCTTGACAGCTAACTGACCATGAACAACAAGTCAATGCAGTCTCCTTCATCTACTTCCACACCCTCCGCATGCTCTGTAGAATCTTCAGATGGATCCCAATCAACACCAGAAAGACCGTCAAGAAGGCCCTTGTCACCAGCCGCCTCAACTATGGCAACGCTCTCTACGCTTGAATTTCCTCACAGCTCCTCAGATGACTCCAGACTATACAGAACACTGCTGCCAGACTCATCCTGGAGCTCCCTAAATGGAGGCACATCACCCCCCACCTCAGAAACCTCCACTAGCTCCCTATCCAGAAGAGATGCCAGTTGAAGATCCTCACGCACGCCTACAGAGCTCTACACGATAATGGACCATCCTACATCCACCATCAACTCAATTTCCATGTGCCCGCTAGACAGCTGTGCTCCTCCTCTCTCGCCCTCGCACACACCCCCCCGCATCTGTCACAGCTGCTGCCGGGGCCGCTCTTTCTCTTATATAACTGCCAAGACCTGGAACGACCTGCCCCTCCACCTCCGAACAGCACCGTCCCTGGCGGACTACAGAAAGAAACTCAAGACCAGGCTTTTCGACGGAGACCCTTAGCGCCCAGATACCCCTAGGAGTGACAGTGTTTCGCTATACAAATGCTAATGGTGATTGAATGCTTCTACTGGGCTGTAGCGTCTGACCTCAGTTCCCCGAAGAGAATGCTTGACTGCTTTCGAAAAACACTTCTAGAGCGTATCTTTTGTAAACTTGGTAATATAAATGCATGTGTTTTGATTTCAAGACCTCCGGTGTTTTCTTGCTTGTTACATTCTCTTCATTCATCAGGCAGCATTTATAAAAGTTTGTAGCTGGCAGCATTTATAGAAGCTTGTTGCTGACTTTTACCACCCGGTCTAAATAGATGGAGACTGTCAACAAATTCATAGCAGATATTAGGCAAGCAATATTCTGTAATATTTTAAATATGAAATGCAATGAAAATGTTTTTAAAATGAAAAAGAAGTAAGGAAGCGTTGGCACTGCACAACATTTATTCACTGCACCTTATCCAGGTGGTGGAAGAATCATTTCCTCGCCCCTTTTCACTTGAGGTCGAGAGTAATAATTAGGTTCTTTTTTGACTACATTTAATTGCCCACAAAGTGCACTGAATAATTTATTTTAAATAATCTTATAATGTCTAGTTGCCTTAGCTGAAAGGAAAAGACAATTAAAGCCCATGTTGAAAATGACGGCATCTGGACAGTTACTGGGGATTTGACGATATGTTTTCTTTCTTACTGAAAATAATGCGCTTGCCCTTAGCTTATTTTTAAACGACATGAAGAGAAAGAAATTAGCAGGTGTTTAAGTCATTTTTGTTGTGTACATTTTGTTCCACTGAAGCTTTGTGGATGTATATATGGACCCAATGGCTGGATAATAAGTTAATTAATTTTTACAAAGGTGGTGCTATATTTTTAAGCCAAGTCCTTCCTTGAAGTATTTCAGGGTCAGAGCAAATACACTACTTCCTGGTCCAGTTAATGGCCCAGTCTATGGCACACAGCCCATGGGAGTACCGGATAATTGTGGAACAATTTGAGTGAATGTATGAATACTTTAGGGTGCCATTGGCACCGACAAGGAAGAAAGAATGTATCCAGACCAGGCGTTCTTTAAATAGAGGTGATTCTGAGGCTGCAGTATCAAGATAACCGCAAAACAACAAGGTGGACGCTTTGAGGAAATTAGTGGTAGAGACAATTTGCAGCAAAGAAATGATAAATTAGCAAAAATACCGTTCCTAATTCTTGCTAGGCTGGAGAAGTTGCACACATATGGCCTTTGCCATTCAGCAGACAGAAAAAACTCAAGAAAGGGTTTCTTCGCCTTTTGAATGAGAGACCATCTGGTGATTTGCCACAACTTTTGGGGTGGCTTTTAAGAAGGGGGTATGGGAGGGTGGATGTATCTTGCAGGTGCACAAAGTCAGTAATATCAGGATTTGCAAATGTCGACTGGCGGACGCTGATGACAATCCACTTCACAACATGAGTCTGCCTGGACTAACGTCAATACACAGAGCAGAAGGAAACACTGGAAGGAAGGGGGATGGAACTGAGAGAAAATAGAGTCCATCAGCACCTGACGGTCCTCTCAGGCACAGCTCTGTCAGGGCTCAGGTATGGTACGATAGCAGGGCTATCAGCGGGTGGTCTTGGGCATGTCAGGTGCGCACTAAGGGGCTTATTTATGAGAGACCGGTCTCACTTTTGCACCACGTAAAGTGGTACACGAGTGGCCTCATAAATCATGAGGTAGGCGACGCAGGGCGAATCGATGCGTCACCTTACTCTGCGCCCGGGAGGCGTTCCATGGGAATTGTGGTGGCTTCTCCCACGCAACACTCATGGAAGTTGATGCTGCCCAAGATTTACAAAGTGATGTAAACCTGGGGAAGCGCCAAACCTGTACACCTCCCAAGGTGAGGCGTAACGAGGAGAAATAAAGTTATTTCTTTTTGTTTTTTCCCTTTGACCCTCCGTGCACAAAAACCAATCCTCCATGCAACGGAGGCACACATGCACTATTGTACAAGGGTGCCTATGTTGGCGCTAGGCTGCCAAAACTGCGCCAGCAGGGAGAAGGGACAGGAATTCACTGTATTGCTTAAATACGGTGTATTCCTGCCCTTTCACTTTGGTGTAGAGCAGCGCAGAAAGGTGCCTTGCTGTGCTGCCCTATGCCATAAACCCATAAATAAGCCCCTAAGTGAATATAAAGAACAAAGATGTTTAGACACATTAATGACCACCGGTGAGTCGGCAGGAATTGTGAAAGTACAAATGACCTTCGCTACCGGCTTTGGAATGGTGGCCACTGTGAATCTAAGCCAACACGGAAGGAAGCCAGTGTAACGGAAATGAAACGCCAGATTAGAAGACTTTTGGAAGGATAGAGAAAAGGGACAAGGTAAGGAGGAAGCAGTAAAGCCAAAATAGATTCCTAAGTCAAAGTCAAATAGATGCCAATAGTTAGGTTCGCCACTAGAAGTAGACCATCCCCGGAGGGAACAGTTAGTAATGAAGGGAACAGAAATACTATGATTGGTTAGATGAAGGCTTAGGAACTGATTTAAAGTAGGGCGGTAATGGAAACTCTCCTGTATCTAAAGGAAGTTCGCAATCTGAAGGAAAGTCAACCAGTGGAATTTTCTCCAACAAAGGACTAGAGATGGAGGAAATGCCAGCACTGGATTTTCCTCAGTTTTTTCCATTTCCTCCAGATAATAGAGCACTTTCATCACCACTCATCTCTAGACTAGACCCTTAGACAATAATATATCTATATGTGGCCATAGCAATGGGAATATTGGGTAATAGTGAAAGAATAATTTACATTATCATTCACTTTTGGGTTTAGCAATAGAAAGCTTTACCTGGCCACCAGATCTCATGCTACACACACAACATACAAAATTCAGAAAGGGGCTTTGAGTCACCCCCCTTTAGCCACTGGCTTGTTTGGGTTAGCACCCTCCATGCATTGGCTTGCTGGGTTATCTGTCACGTTTTGGTATCCGCCCACAAAATATATTTCTTCTCCAGCACAACAAGAGACAAGAAACTGTGCTGCTCATAAATGCACACCTCTTTGGACTGAATCCTCTAAGATGGCCGTCATGTGACTGGGATGTCGCACCGACCTTCGGAGAGGGGATTTACCTTATAATACAGTGTTCTTCACTGGTTCTTAAATTGTAATCAACATGCTTGTTTTTTTAATATTCCGTATGTGTCTGTCAGAGCGCTTCTTGTATGATCAAGAAATCACATGACTGTCTGCCCACCACTCACTGCCCTTTTACTAGAAGGGAGCTCCATGGCTTTCAGCCCTCTCCGGCATATATCCTTCATGAACCAGGTGGGCGCTATATGGCTGCCTCTCCAAGACCTCTGTGGTTAGAATTTATCCCCCACACTTAGGGAGCAAAAGAAGATGCCCGCCAGACTCCAGGGGGCGCATTTATGAGCTTGTGATGCAGCGCAGTTAGTCACCTTGCTGCGCTGTACTGCATGACAGGGAAAGGACAGGAAGGTGCCGTATTTTAGTCATTAAAGCGCACACCTGTCCTTTCCCTTGCGCTGGAGCCCTTTTGGCAGTCTAACGCAAATGCAGTCATTCTTGCACCATGGTGCTAGGGTGCCTGTGTTGCATGCAGGATTGTTTTTGTGCAGGAAGGGGCACCCCAAAAGAGTGAGTCAAACATATGGCTGCAGCTTGACCCCTGGTTCAATGTTGCCAACCCAGCTCTCCAGGTGCTAAGGTGGGAACACCCTTGAGGTGTGCATCGTCCTTGATGATGATAGGTCGTCGTTTGTTTGCCCTGATGTGCCTCCTGGTCAAGTGCAGAGTCCATAACCCCTTGGAATGGTTGGATTCCAGCACAGCTGCTTCTTCAAGCCAGACTCTGCTGTTTCCATATGCTTTTTTCTTTGCATCAAACCAGTGCTTTACCATGAGGTCACAGTAGTCTGGATCTACTGGGAATGATGTTCCTGAACAGTTAAAGACAACCTTGAGTTGCCTCAGGATGAAAGGGAAGGAGGAGGTCTCCTGTACAGTGAAGTAAGTCAAGGGACAGGCAGATAAAGGAGAAACAAGCCTTTTGTCGTGGCACCTTCTATCTGAAAGGAATGTAAATGTGTGCAATTGATTAATTAGCAAACCTTAAGGTTGCTTAGGAACCACTATGTGCTTTAATTGATAGAATAATTTCAAGCTTCATATTGGCAAAGAGTTATGATTTTTGAGAGGTTTTAACGGTGCATCCGTCTGATGGAATCCCAGAACAATGTTTGCATTAGGTACAGTCTGGTTGTTTATTACTAAAAATATAGCTTTTGAAAGCACTGTAAAAACGTAAATGCTGAATCTTTTTGTGCATTTTACAGCAGCATATCTTATACTGGGTGCAGTGTATTTCATAGTGTGTGTAATTCATTTTTTTTACTGTGACAACCTGTCTTATACTGTGTTTTTAAACTAATAACTTACAAATTCACAGTGCTGTCTGGCAGAGGCTTTATAAATACATATGCTACTATTCCCCAGTGCACCAACCAGGGTACAAATCAGTGACCCTTCAGTTGCACCCACAGCCATCTTAAATGATTGCATTAACCAACTGATCTTTCCTACCTGAACAATGCATTTCCCACAGATACGTTTAGCGTGCATTTATTTTTCATTTAAATTGTCTTTAATATATTTTATATGTTACATTTCAGCGAAAGACCCACAAAATGGTTATAGAATATTTTGTTCTGTTCAGCCCTGACCCTGTCCTCACTGATTTGCACCCTTGTTGCACTCAGGATCACGTCCCCCAAACTCCTTTTTATGCACTTCAACCTCTGCATAGCTGCCTGGCTTCCCAGGTCTATGCTTGACTAGTTAGGTCAATCCTGTCTCAGAATTCTGGGACTTGCAACGCTGACTTTATACTGGGGTAAATAAGACTACATGTCCCAGAATTCTACGAAAAAAACAGGACTGCTCTAATGAGTCATGCATGGACCTGAGAAACTTGCCAGCTATGCCTCTACCTCGTCTTTCTGTCTGTCCAGCGCCTTGAGACACACACGGTGATTTTCCCTGATTGATTGATGGTTCCCTACTCTCCCTTGACAGAGAGAGAGCTATTAGGCCCCTCCCACCCACTAGTCTGGTCACAATCCTGCCAATATTTGTGTGGGTTTTGCGCTCAAACACTGCATGTTATTAAACTTTACAACTTCCTTAAATGGCAACTTTTTTGAGGGTTTTTCTCATTCATGGAGTGGAGCGTGATGAGCTGCTCCACTTCAGGTTTTTCCCGTTGGAATTCTGATTTCTGGGACTTGTAGTTCCGGTTTTATCATGGAATAAACGTGACTACAAGACCCAGAATTCAAATAAAAAAATGTGCATTGGAACATCTAGTCACGCATGGACCAGGGAAACTTGGCAGGACTGCGTGACAGAGAGTTTAAAGGTTGCAGGAGCAGAAGGATGAAGGCTTGGATGTGGGCCGCTGTGTACAGAGGTTTGGGGGAGTCAAAAAGATGCGGGTACAGCTCCTGTAAGTGTGGAAGAGGGAGAGAGAACCTGAAAGGGAAGCTAAGCTGATTAAAACTTGGTCGAACAAGCACAGTGAGAGTAGCTGCAGTTTACATGCCACATAACACGTGCAACATGCCTACACTGTCTGGTGGCCCTTGCACAGAGCACAGATCCCAAAACATGGTTTTGTTTCTGAATCCGCCCCTCTGGGATTCATTGCTGAATCTAGCTAGGTCTCTTTAGCTTACTCCTGCAGCACATACAGTGACCAACCCTTACCTAGATCTTAAAATATAGACCTGACCTGTGAACTTTGAGTTCTGCATTAATACATTGATCTTAATTAGCAGAAGTTAAGCAGTGAACAGAAGAAGTCCACATGGGGTTCGCCTCCGGTTTAATGTTTATGCTGGCATAATGATGGCAATTCTGTGTATATTGTGGGGTGGGCATTTTTGGTACAACAGTGACCAACCCAGGTGAAATGCTTCAACTGACATAATATTGTTAATTAAACACCGTTATCACTAATGGCGTCTTAGACCGGAGCCTGCAAGATGGATGTAACCTGTCTGCATCCACTCATTCACCTACTCATGCATTCATCCATGTAGGCACTCAAGTATTCAACCATACCTCCATGCACTCCCTCCTCTAGGCAACCACGCAGCCCTTTCACTTATAAAGTGCCCAGACCTACCAGCTTTGGCAGGGCATGTCCTTTAATGCACTGAGTGGCAGGAAGGTGGCAAGGGAGGTAGTTTGGGTCTGGCTGCTCCATTGTGTTTGTGGATTATTAATGACTGTCATTTCATCCCACAAAGCCTGCTCTTTACGAAACAATATCGTGGTTCTGTCTGTACCAGGTGAGTCGATAATGCTGTTTCAGAAGGTGCAGGTTTCTAATGTGGGTGTCAATATTTGATTTTAGTTTTCATTATTGGGCAGTGCCAGGATGCCCTCTGAGGAAGGTTTGAACTTCAGAAAACATCTGTAAAAAGAAATGTAAATACAATTGTGAACTGCATCAGAGGAGACTTATCGGTGTGTCTTGGGCAAAGTCAAGGGTGCAGTGCCATGGATGAAGCGGAGTGAAATGGGGAAGTAGCAGAATATGCTGAACTAAATGCCATCTGACAAAAATATTGTATCCTAAGTATCATTTAATAAACTTTAGCGCCGTTGGAGTTAATATTATAAAACCTGCATCCAATTGGGCGATATTTTTTAAACAATATTTTGCCAGAGTTATTGTGGCATACAGCTGTGAAATGGAAGTTGCTTTGAACCAGATCCGGGTAAAACTGAGAGGCAGATTTATAAAAAACGTTTCACGATTGGTTTTTGCTACTTTAAAACGCAGACCTGACGGAAAATTATTTTCAAGATTTACAAAGGAACACGAATTGGTACTTGCGTTAGTTTGTAGGAAAAAGTAAGGCAAACCAGCGCAAAGCGCTGCTTTGTGCTACTCTGCATCAAGGGGTGGTTGGTACATTGGCATTCCTGTGCGACCATCCATGGTTTTTTGACGTAAAACCCGATCTACTAACAATAGTAGACAGAGTTTTGTGCCACAAATGAACACCACTTGAAGGGCGTTAAAAAGGAGAAATGCTTTTGTCTCTCCTTTCTCGTCCCACCTTGCATGTGTGCTGCACTGTACAGCACACATACAACGTGGGAAAAGTTTTAAGGTTAGTCTAGGCATAGTATTTCATACTGGAAGGGCACCCAGTACAGAACCTATGCTGTGCAAAGGTGTGTGCGTGGTGCTCGGCTGCTAGATTTTGTTCCGGCGCAAGGGAGAGGGGAGGAGAGTGGCATTTCTCTGTAGAGATGGTGCTGTCCTGCTCTCTCCCTGTCATGCATCGCAGTGACTTTGGGTGCTGCGCTGTGTTTCATGACAGTTTCGAAAATCTGGGCCACGGTGTTAATTTTTTCTGCATCGGAATACATGATTGAATGTTCTCCCTCCTGCTTTACTGTTATTTGGAATTTGTACAGCTCACAATCTGCTGTTAGTGTGGCATTGCAGTGACTTTGAAACGTCCTTTGTAAACGCTTACACTTCTGACGTTTCCATCACAGACCAGAGTCTAGTCTGGTTTGTGGAAAAGTGTGGTCAGTGCACTGACGTAACGAAACTTGAGGGGGCCCCCTTGCAAGGTGCATGCAGGCCTTCCTCACCCCCCCCCCTCCTCAACGGACTCAATTAGGAGATCTCCAGCCAGAGTACTGGGCTGAGGGGGGCCCCTGGAGCTTGGGGGCCCCCTCGCACTGCGGGGGCTGCAGGGACCTGTGTTTCGCCACTTGGTCAGGGGTAGGATTGGGTGGCCTCCCTTGTAGCATGCCTCGCTGAGCGATGCGAGTGAGATGGACAGGTCACTCAGGTTGAGAGGGAGGACAGGGAAAAGAGAGCGCAAGAAGAAAACTGATTTTTCTGCTGGGTCTTAAGGATGGACATGGTCCAAGGCATGTTCCGGCCTGTTAAAGCCAAGCAGTTGCTAGGGATCGCTAGTGGGCAGTAGCTGCTACACCTAACTTGCTCATTGCTATCGAAGGTGCTGCTTTTTCTGCCTACCATCTTAGGGTTCAAGAAAACAGTGGAAGGAACAAGCAGTGCTTCATTTGAACCGGTATTTGCTGGTACTCAGAACTGGCACTCTCAACCCTAACATTTATGACAGCCCACCATGTGGTGGCGCTGATTGCCTACTGTTGAGGTCAGCATATCAGCAGAGTTTTTAACAAATATCCGCCAAATATAAATGTTACCAGCACGTCTAGGCCTTTTTGACAGCTTTAGGTGCCCTGATATAGTCCAAATCTTTAGACGTGTAGAAGTGTGCTTCTTAAAGGTTGTGCTGGTAATGACATTTGGTAGTGTTGGAAGGGGCAGGGAGTGGTGCATACTGCAGTGGTGTCCTGAGAACTTACTTTTTCACAAATAAAGTCCTGGGAACATGGATTAAACAAGAATGTCTAAGCACTGTTTAATTCTGTAGTTGTATTACTCGCACTTATCCTAGCCCCTGAGCAGAAAATAGTAGACCATTGAGGGGAACACTATGGCACAAGGGGACCTTTAGGTAAATAAAGTCACGTCTGTTAGCCCCAGCATTTTGGGAATAGATAGCCGTGCCACTGGGACCACTCTTTTTTGGCCTGTTGCTGATGGTTCTTTCTTATCTAGCCTCGGTATCAGTTGTGGCTCCATCACAGCTTGTCTGTGCACCTGCAGAGTTGGCTACCTGTGGTCTCACGGGCCAGCACTCTATTGCCAGAAGCTTCTAAGACTGTGCCCTTAAGGGCTGGGAAATTGGACTGAATTTTGCTCGCCGAAGGATAACAAAAGAAAGAAAATATTGTCTTTCTGCTGCGAATATACTGTCATAAATTGAAAGAAAACTCAGGAAGCGCAAATGTTTTTAAGTTTTTATTAAGTAAAATATTGAATCCAGTCCATTTAAACAATGCTGAAAAAAAGGTCCCTGCCACACAAAACCACACAACTTTCAGATGTAGAGGCTGCTGTAAATGCACCTTGTCAGGCAGCCCACACAAGAGGTGATAAAATAAACGGCAGAGGTGGATAATATATTTTAAAAGTGCTCAAAGAAGGTTTTCATCACCAGAACTATGTTACAACAGAAAAACAATAAGCAATATTTCTCTTGTATGAGGATTTGAGGTATGTGGTGGTTAGTGTAAACTTTAAAAAGGACAAAAAAATGTGAGTGTTCAAACAAATACAAGACACTTGCTTTTTTAAGAATCCACCAGAAGTGAGTGAGTGAGAGAGAGAGTGTGCGTGCGTGCGTGCGTGCATGTGTGTGTGTGTGTGTAAGAGAGAGATACCTAAAAAGGCTACCCGTTGCTCACATCCCATGGTAGGTGGCAAAGATAAGTTAATGGTCCAGGACATATAGAATTGGTTATCTGACAACAACAAGTTTTGCTACTGATGCACCAAAGGATTGTGGGTGGATTTGCATATTCACATCAATTGTTTGCACCTTGAATCTGAACACTCTCGATAGAGGACTAGCCAATGGTCTGCATATATAGCTAAATATCCACGAGTAGGACAGTATGGCATATTCCTTCTTGTAAACTGAAGGATCACTACCTCGATGTACATTGCACCCAAGTCAGAAAATGGCTGCATTTTCGATTACTTTACACTTACTTGCATGTCACAGTTTGCATCACATTAACCATTTTGCTCACTACATAAATTTGCATACAGCAACTTGATAAAAAAGAAGTATTGGGAATAATCTGGAATAACAGGTAAGATAAGAGAACCTCACTCTTATACCATCCAGCGAGGCATTGTGTTAATTCACTAAAACGCGAAGAAAAATGGAGGCATAGGAAAATTTAGAAAATCCATCAAACATTGGAAAAACTGAAATCGAGTATTTCTGATTGGTGCGATAGAATATACATTGTCTTCATGATTACTTCCTCAAATGTGCAACTTTTAATTTTTTGCATTATCCTAAACGCACACCACCTCGAACTAGTATTTTTACAATAGTTCAGCAAAAGCAGTCTTACTCTCCAAAATAATAGACAAAAACCTCCAACTGAAATCAGCTTATGACGTGTAGAGATTATCAAGACACACCCAAACCCAGGTTCCCCATAGCCTAGATCAGTGTTTGCACTGTTGTATTGATCTGTCAAAGTCCCATCTGAGCAAAGTATGAACTCCCTTGTTTGGCAAAGGCTCACATTGGATCTCACAGCTGGTCACTTATTTCAGCAGTGCTAAAACTTAAACACCAAGATTTGTCGAGAATGTCCTGTTGTTGTTGTGGCCACTATCATGGCAGCAGTCTGTGGTGAATCAGGGCATTCATTGCGTTGAAGTGTCAGAGCATCCTGCACAGCCTCACTCTTCGAGTCCAGGTTTCCATGACCCCTTGGACAGCTAGCCGTGCAAAGCTGAGTGGCAGTTCAAGATCCCTTAAATACTTGTAAACACCTACATGCCCTTTTGATTTGTGAATCAGAGTCCATGAACCAACAAACAAACCCGTACGCCTGTCCTCAAAATGGCTTCCCCCTTTTTCTCAACTGCGCCTAAATCACACTGCTCCTGAGCTAGACTCTTGGAGCGCCCATCGAGAATCCTCCATATCACAAACTCCTGCTTCTGGACCCCTTGCAGGTCGTTGTTACAAGGAATTCACCTTGCTGCTCCTTATCTGGTACGTTGAATGACAAGAAAACCAACTTAAGATGGCTCCCACAATCAGAATTCTATTGAATCTAAGAGTTCCTCTGAATTATCCCCGCCCAATGAATCATCCAAGATGGCTTCTGGGTCTATTGTGAACCCCTGGCTCTTCAGGGCGAGGTGGGCATTCATGAACTTCTGGAGGTGTTTAGAGGTGTAGAGCCAGTGGTGCTTCAGGACATCCTCCATTTCATAAAACTTAGACTGCCTGGCATTCATTTTCCTGAAACGTCTGAAGAGCTTGTTACCGGATTCATTGCCTTCACTCGCCCAGGCTCCGATAGACCCATCTCGTTCAATTATCTCAGGCACGTGGGCTAGTGTCTTGTGGAAATAATTTGTGATTTTGCCCTCATATCGGTACTTGAACTTGGTTGAGAGAAGCTCTGCAAAGCGTTGAGAGTTGTAGCTGTACTGGCAGAGGAGTTCTGGGCACTCCTTGCTTGGGCATGAGGATCGCCAGACTGGCTTCATTTTCAGGTACAGCTCCATGAGTTCGCGTAGGGCAGTCCGCCGTGCCTCAGAGGGGACCAGCTCACAGACCGCCTCAATGGTCTCTTGGGACATCAGTTTCCTTGCAAAATTACCGTTCATTCTCATTATGGGCTTCAAGTTCATCTTCTTCCTCAGATGCTTGTCTAGAGTAGACTGCCACCTCTTTCTCTCCTCTTTTGAGGCTTTGGGGTTCTTGAAGACCTCCCCTATTTCGAGTTGGAATATCTTGTAAAACTCAGCAGCATTGCCAATGTCGCAGTGCAAGGCATCGATGCAAGGGAGGGTCTCAATGAAGGGCTTGGCTGAGACCCCCTTCACTCTGTCCCGCAGCTCGTCGACCGACTCATGGTGTCTGTTGGACCGCCAGATCTCGTACCGCTCAAGGTTCTCCTTGTGACTCCGAGTGATGGAGTGGAGTACAATGTTCTGGGAGGCTTCAAGGCGTGTCGAGTCACACAGGGTACAGATATAGACTGAGCCAGATGCCTCTAGTCCTTCAACTTCTCTCACAAGCTTCTCATCATATCCTGTGCCCCTGAACGCAAACTTGAATGTTCTGAGGATGCCACCAAGTTCAAGCATCAGTTCACTGCCTTTCATGGACTCTCTTTCTGCTATCAGTGGGCTCAAGATGGCGGTTAGTGTCTCATGGTCAGATTCATCAGCGAGCATGAGGCACAGGGGCTTGCAGCACAGCTCTGAATTCGGCTTGCTTTCTTCAAAAATCCTCACATTGTCTTTGTTGTGATGGACGGAAATGGTCATGATGGTGAACGAGAAACGTACTGCCTTTTCTGGAACCACTGGTCCACAGCCGTGCTTCTCACTGACATCACCCATCCCATCACAAGACTCCTTAACGACCACCGTGAATGGACCACTGAGGTAGTCGTCTAGCTGATAAGCTTTCAGGCCTTCCAAAATGTCCTCCTCCATGTCCTTCAGAGTGGAGACTAGGGCGACGTCGTACCTAAACCGTTTTGAGATGGTGTCTACAGGATATTCATCGACAGACTGCACCAGGCCGGATAGCCCATTGATTATGCCCACTTCGGTGTTGCAAGATACATTTTTCAGAGGAGGCATCCATTCAAAAGGGTGGTAGCCTGGCAAGAGGGCTTTCTCGGCTGTGCGGAGAGCATGCAGGGGCTGGAAAATCTGGCGCCCAGTGATGGCCTTCACGGTCCGATACATCTTGTGGTATTGACTGCAGCTCAGGAAGGTGTTCACTCTGATGGCCAAGCACACAGATGGGTGAAGGCCTGCTCCACGGCCCTGCATCAGGGCTTCCAACTCGTCTGCCTGACGGTGCTCATTTCTGGCTCGCAGGGCGAGAAGGAACAGTGTCAGGCACACTGACTTCACATCGCCGCCCTCCTCCTTGTCAGCAAAGTCTTTGACCAGCATCTTCAGCTCCCTGAGGCGATGCTTCTGTGCTCTGCGGGTTAGGGTGAGCAGGTGCTGCCTAGGGCGCCCCCCTTTGTTGATGTGGGCATAGGCCTCTTTCCCTTTGATCTCTTTGTGGCTGCAGATATGCTGATTGTACTTGGCCAGGGTGACCTCCTCACTGCAGTTGTCCACCGTGCACCTCAAAACCAGGGTACTCAAAACAGTCTGGAAGGATTTCACTGGGGTGGCAAGATCTGTAGGGAAGCAGGGGTATTTGCAGGAGGGGCAATAGCTGCCCATAAGCCTCAGGCACTTGAGAAGGCAGATTCTGCAGAATAGGTGCTTGCAGGTAGTCTGCACGGGGTCCGCCAGGATGTGCTCACAGACTGCGCATGAAATGGTCTTTATAAAGTCTGCTGGATAGTCCACAACGAGGAGATCTGTGCCCAGGTGAATCTTCTGGCAGTTTACAATCTTCTGAATTAAGACTTTATTTTTTAGAATTAATGTCCTCTTTTTGGCTTTTATTTTCCTGGTCCTTTCGGCACTTATCTTTAGCCTCTTGGCTAACTGTAGATTTGCTTGAGATACCATCTTTCTTTTGAGGCTTTGCTTGGCAGAGCGACAGACCCCGCAGTTAGCTGAATGTGGCCGCCACTGTACGGCACCGTTCCGGGGGAAATAGACCTCGCACGGCGTGCTGCTGAACCTCTGTTTGATGATGGCCCTGCAGTTCTGGCAGAAGCATGTGGGGTGGACAGTGTCCATGTCCCCTCTGACGTCAATCTTGAAGACCTTTGCGATCAGCTCTGGCCAAGACGTGACCTTCTTCTCTTTCCTTCGCAGAAGCTCCTGCGTCTCCTGGTCCACAGGCCCATGCACTGGATGTCTCTGGTTGTCTTGGCCAGTCTTGAATGGTGTCCCACAAATGCGGCAAAGCTTCTGAAGTCTGTCGGCGTGGGCTTCCATCTCTCTCAGGTGTGTGCGGTGGTTGGTGATGTTGGATTCCTGCAGTGCAGCTTTGATGTTGGTGAGTGGTTGCATAACTTCCACCTGTGCTGTGGAGAGATTCAAACCAACCGGAGGAACTTCTTCTCGAGAGGCTGGCTCCTCCACTTCAGACTGTTCTGGAGCTCCAGGACTCTCCACTTCAGCTAGTTCCAGAGAGCCCGGCTTCTTGACTTCCTCTTGTTCCGCAGCTCTGGAGTCCTCTGTCTCACTTTGGTCAGAATCAGGAAGGGTTTCCAAGGGCGTCTTCTCAAAGGAGCGGACCCGGAAGAGCTTGAACTTCCATTCTGAGAACTTGGAGTAGGGGTGCTGGATCTCAGATGGTATGTTCTGCCGAGGAAGGCTGGAAAGAGACGCCGCCATCTTTTCTGGAGCCGCGTTTCCTGAAAGAAACAACATATTTATTAAGTACAGAATTTACACAAATGTAGGTAATCTGTGTATTTTTACTATCAGGTATACAGTGATTGTAATAAAGCCCTTTTTCGCATAGTGGAACAGTCTCACCAACAGCAAGATACTCTCAGCCATCTTAGGGATTTGTTTTAACGTCATTGAAGCCTAGAAAGAAGCTGAGTCAGCCGTGCCCAGATTCGGATCTGCTAACGGCAGGAAACACACAGGACTAGTGCAGCAGCCTGCAGGTGCATTAACCACAGAGCTAACACCTAGCGGTACTCACCAACGACACAAACAGAGGACTAACACCCGCAGTAAGCATGGAGCGGACGAAGGAACAAGACGGAGAAAAGTGGAAAGAGGGTGGGGGGGGGAGAGAGATAGAGAGAGAAAGTTACAAGAGGTCAAGAAGAGAGGGGAGAGAGAACACAAGGCAGACGGAGAACTAAAGAAACGATGAGAAAGAGGGGGAGGGAGAGAAGGAGAACGAGGAGGAGAAAGACAGCGAGAGATGGGACAGACAGGGATTGTGGGCGCGGGAACATAAGGCTCCAGAGAAAGGGGGAAAATAGTCAAGCAAGGGAGATAGAGAGAAACAGAGAGAGAAATAGAGAAATACAATAGAATGATGTTGTACAGAGACGGGAGAGGGGGATATAGTAGAGAGAGAGAAGAATAGAGAAAGCGAGTGAGAGTGGGAAGCGAGAGAGTGTGAGAAGAAAGACAGAAAAAGATGAAGAAGAGGTGCAGGAGAGTGAGAGAGAGGGGACGAGACAGGTGAGATGGTAATAGAAGGGGAACATTTGGAGAAAAGGAGAGGAAAGACGGAGAAATAAAGAAAGAGGGAGCGAGAGAAAAGGAGATGGACAAATGAGAGACAAACAGTTGGGAAGGAAAAGAGGGCGGCAGTGTGAGAGAAAGGGGTTTTTAAAGAAAGAAAAGAGAGAGATGGAGAAACCAGAGAGTAATAGCAAACGAGAGAAAGGGAGGATAGGTAAGAAAGAGACGGAGAGGGAAAGGGAAAGGGCAGAGAGCAGAAAGAGAGAACAGGAAAATAGGAAAGGGAGATAGAGTGGGAGGCAGAGGGAGAGATACCGAGCAGATAGTTGAGAGCGGAAGGAGGGAGAAAAAGAGAGCAAGGGAGAGAAAAGGACACGAAGTTAAAGAAGAAAAAGAACGCGAGAGAGAGAGGGAGGAAGGTATACGCAGTGAGCGACAGAGAAGGTGCAGGGAAGAAAAAGAAAAAGACATGGAAAGTGAGTGTGAGATAAAGAAAGGGCGAGAGGGTAGAAATTCTACAAAAGAATTGAGGCTCAAGGACTGCAGGGCGTGAGCGGATTCTCCACTAGAGGGGGACAAAGTGACATCCAGGTATGACATGCACAGGGCGGACAGTCAGGAGCAGGTAGACTGGGTCTAAAGGGGCCCGGGCCACGCCCAACCTTTGTCCATGACACCCTGGTCCTCGCTTGTGTATGTTGTAATTTGGCTCGTAGAATCTCTGCTGTTCGTAATATCTGTTATTACTTCGCCTCAGCTCTCCCAAAACATCCGAGAGAAGACGTGACGCGGGGATGAAAGGACCATGGTGTAACCTAAGGGCTGGGTGGGGAGGGGAGGGGTCAAGGGAATGACTCCTCCTCCCTTGTTCTCTTCACCTGTTACCCCCACCTGTCACACCTCCGGATCCATAAGATCTCAGAGAGTGAATGGCCTCTGGACACAGCCAGTCTGCAACTCAAACTGAACGCAGAGCTGATCAGAGCTGCCAGCATACCACAAGCTATAAAATAAAGTGCATCTACCTCTCAAAGTGCTTCACCCATCACACCGCCTAGCGCTGCGCACTCGAAGCACAATAAACGCACCTCGGTGGGCATCAGGCATGACATGGAAACACTTCCCACTTAGGGTCAAAGCAAAGACAACAGCTTCCACCCACACACCCATACGGTGTCGCATGCTACTTGCGTGGATAAGCACTTAGGCGCCTCCTGTAGGGGTACTAAGCACTTTATAAATGCTGCAATACCATACAACGCTCAGGCAGCGAGTATTTGAGACTGCAAAAAAATGTAAGTATTTAGAAATGACAACGAAATACTGCTCCAACCAATGCCCCATGAAACTCCACTACACGGTGTGCGCTCTGCCTTGTGCACTGCTTGTGCTTCCTGAAAGCTGCATAGACTGCATCTGTATATGCTTACATTACCTTACAGCGCCCTGAAGCCACGATTGTGTTCACGTAGTTCCCAAGAGCTCTGAAGAAGCTTAAATGCAGCTCACTGATGCCCTATACAGCACCTACGGAAGTGTCCAGTGGGAGCTGGTGACCAGCAAGGGAAGAGAAACCAAGCAGCCTGAACCTCAGTCCCTAGAGTCAGGGCCAGGCGAGCCACGCTGGAGACGGAACTGGCCAGAAAAGGAGCAGGCAGGAAAGTATGTTCAGTAGAAGGTGTCAATTAGTGTGAGGCACGCACCTTGGGCACTAATGCCACTCCAGCCCCGGGTGCACAATTCGCACAGTGTCTGCTACCGCTGCTCTGAGTCTCACCTGGAGGTCCCTCCAAACCCCTACGGAAATTGTAGGGCTTGGGTGTAGCTGAGAGGGCTGCTTTAGCACAGGAAGACTTTCCTGAAAACTGTGGTGATAATAGGTGCTGAAGTGTCCAACTTAGACCCAGGAGGGTCAGAGCCATGTCCGGTTTGAGGGCATCCACAGAAGATACACACACATACTACAAATCTGAATAAAACGCATTTACACAGCCAGGCACCACTAGGGTCCAGATAATTTGTATCACGTGTGGACGAACAAGGCATCCATCTTGTCTCACAACATTTTCAACCACTACATGGAGCCCCTTGAGACTACTCACCAACAGCAGCATCACCATTCATGGCAGTGCGCCTGATGAAATGTATCACCCCTCCCCGTGCACCCTTCATCGTGACATCACACCTTATCACCGTTCCTTTCTTTGGCATTCCCATCCCTTACCTGCTTTTGTTCTCCCCTACTGTTTCCTTACGTTCACGGTACTCTGAAGAGGCCGTTTGGTGACACCCACGCACTATATAAAACTCCTTAAATAAACTAACATACTGATGACGCCCAGGTCTATTGAGAGACTCCCCGCTCCAGACAGTCACCGCCTCAAACACTGCCAGCGCCTACTCAGACTTCGATGCCCAGCACCTACCTACAGCACAACCCCTCTAGGACAGACTGCCTACTATTCACCAAGAGCAACAAATGACCACTGGTGCAAGCCTAGCTCAGTGACATGAGCCTGGACACAGACCAAGCCCAACTTTCACCAAATGCTGAATTACTTGGATTCTCTCTGGACACCAAAGTCATCCTCAAGGAACACTTTGCAAAGAAAACCAAGAAGGCCCGATACCAGCTCTCTCTACTGAAGAATGAGGAACTGTCCTCCCAGAAAGCGCTTTCAGAACTGCCTCAAAGCACTCGTAATCTCGCATCTTGATGAGATAGATCGCACCACCACCAACTTGGTGGAACTTCACGGGCTCTCTTAGTCAGCTGTTCATACAACCTCCGTTGTGTAACAAAACTTGAGGGGGCCCCCCTGCCAAGTACACGGAACAGCCACCACTCCTCGGCCAACCACCTACCACTTTTGCTGAGGGGGCCCTTCTGGACCTCGGCCCATCCCCCTTCACCGCAGGGGCTGCAGAGGGCTTATATTAAGCCACTGTACAACCTATGGACCTCAAGGGCAGGAAACACCTAGACAGCCTTCCTTGTTGTTGTTGAAGACCCTCACCCACTCTAGTAGTGGCATGTGCCATCATTGGATCTCACCCTGGTTCCTAAAGATCAGAATGAGCTCAACCATATTCCATGGAGCACTTATGATATTACCCAAGTGGGGTCTTAAAAATACCTCGCGGACACCAGGTATCCCTTTAATCGAGAGGGTCCCCGGTATGGACAAAAACAATGAGACGGGTGTTGGCAGCATATAATGTCCTTACACCCTCATCAGTGTCGACGTGTTTCAGCCTCTTGTATGGTGACTAAGGAAAGTACATGACAAGTCAAAATGTTGTACCATTTTGCCTCACTTGTGGTGCATTTGCACCGGAGCAAAGTGTTTTATAAATCTGGCCTGTATTTTGAGTGTAATAATCTTCATTCACTGATTCAGTTAAGTGAATAACGGTAGGATTTCAAAGGAGCGAGTTCAAAAATCGGCTCCAGCTCTTGGTGTGTCGCCGAGTGTTATCTTGGGCACATCACCCAACACCTTGGTTTATCCATATCTGTAGCAGAAGTAACACACAATTTCCCTGTATGAATTATTCACACTTATTAGTCATGGAAAGCTCTGGGCTTGAGCGTCAGGTTTACAGCTCAGCTGGTTGAGCGGCTGTAATCTATGTGCACCCAGCAGGTCACGAGGTTGAAACAGGACCAATTTGCTTTAAGTTATGTAAATTGATGTTCGTGTATGCAATTAAAGCATTAGATCTGTGCGTGTGTGTGTGAAGAGGCATGTGCAACTCTCTCTGCACAAATATACAGATATAAATGTGTATATGTTATGTGCATATAAAGATATAAAGAGAGTTTAAGTGTGATGTTCTATTTTCGTGAAAATACTGAATACATTCCAACTGCCTGAAGTCCTTGTTTGACAAGGAGCTTTCACTCTTGCTTTCTAGTCAGGAAAGTAAAACTTCCCTTCCTCCGATCACTCTTAATACCCAAGGGTGTGCTTTGCAAGTGGAAGCCATTTGCTCCATCTACTATGGGTGCCCATGGCCACTTTTTTATTAAGTCATTTAAGAGTTGTTCTGTGCACGAGCCCCACCCACCCAGGTTGAAGAGCGCGAGCAGAGCATCTTGAGGCTGTATTCAAGGTCAGGTTGGCTTAAACAATTTGCCTAATTCAATATTATCCAAACAGAGTTTACAGTTGCAAGGCCCATCTACTTGTGCACAGTAATAATACGATTTATAACACATACATCATGTTTCCAAGCATAATTAACAATAACTGTGCAGGGTAATATGGTGAATCTATGCAGAGAGAAGAAAAGTCATCCAACTGTAGATTTGCCCGTTTCTCTTTGCTCTCAGTTTCGCTTAGGAATTCATTTCGACACAAATAAAACTGCGATAAACGAATTTGCCCAGGATCACACATTTTGAACAGGCCTAGTTGGGATTACATCTTAGTTGCACAGACACTTTATCATGAGCCCACAGCCTCCTGCCCCAGTGCTACTGAAAGTTGTCATCCACTCACCTTCTCGCCAACCTGTCCCTGCTGCACCTTGGCGCTGCCCAGCGAGAGCCCAAAAAGCATTTATGAATGATAAAACACTGTCGCCCTCCTCGTTCAGATGTGTTGAAGAGGGGGCTGTTGGGTGTCTTTTTATCCAAGCCCCCCTTGGTTCAGAAACCTCTCCTGCCAGCGCTCCCATTTCCAGCAGCCAATCAGAAGCCCTCGATATCACCCCTTCTCACCCCTTCTGAGCTGCACCTGCTGTTGCAAAGGCCACTCTGCTGTTGTTGTTTACGGTGCCCAATAACTGCTGTCCTTTGGGGCATGCACAACCGCCATGACCACAACAAGCTGCTCCCTGCAACAGCGACTACAACACAACAAGTTATCATAGGGTAACCGCAGACCACAAGCCCCCGCCCCCTCCCGCGCTCCCCAACTCCTCACTTGTCGCAAACCTGCGCAGTGCTTGCTCCTAACCATATGACGAATAACGTATTCTGAACTTGCTTCTGCACGTCTTTCAGCTTAGCAGCTAATACGCTCGTGGCACTGTACTCATCTTATCGGCTGTGCATGGATGAAAGTTGGAGCTGAACTCCCTGGTACTCCAGCCGTTGACCAGCGCACTGTAACATAATTCTGCAATACGCGCCTTTGCGCGCCGGTCTGTGTTATGCCTCATGTGGCTGTCTGGTTGGATGTTAAAACGTGACTGAGGTAGAGCGAATGTAGGTTGAAATGAGGAGCCAATCATGCCAGTCGGAGAAGGGGAAGTTTACACTTTAAGCAGTAGTCTAGCAGGAGGTGTAGTGTTTGAATGAATTTCTCAAGAGAGAACGATATCTCTACAGGTACAGACACCGGGAAAACTGAACGTACAATGGTAGATTTTCAAACAGATTGGCATCTCCGAAAATTCAGCAGGGCAGGGACGGGGAGCGTCAGGCGGTGCCTCTGAAAAGCTTTTATAACTGGGGACGAGTCAGTCACTTACCTGGCCTGTGCTCCAGAAAGGGTGTTGAAGCTGCTCCAAAGTCACTCACTGAAAGAGTCAAACACATATCAGAATGGTGCTTCTGGAACACCAGTAGGGCCAGAGTAGGCCAGGGCCCCTGGAAGACCGGTGGGGCCTCTACAGTCACTCACTTGTCAGGATCCTGAAAGGTCAGTATGTCTTGGGCAGTCAGTCACATGTGATGCCTGTGTCTCAGTGAGGCTACCAGACCTGGAGACGGCTCGGTTACATGCCAGGCTGATGCTTCTGAAAAAGACAGATGGGCTGGTGGAAGTCAGTCACAATTCATACAATTAAACAGAGACAATTATCTTAGTTTGTTCAAAGCTGTTTTTGTTTGAAGCCTGGTTGTGAGCGAGAAGTGGCGGGAGGGGAAGGGGTCGGGGGCTGTCATCCCTGGAGGAACTGTTCTCAACAGCAGCCTGACTAATCACAGCACACGCATTCACATCCAAATGTACTGTATCTAAAAGATTGTTAATTCGTTGTTGCTGTTTAGATACTCAGCCTACTTATGGCACATTGCATTTGAAACAATCATTTTCTTTAAAGTTCTAAAACATCAGTAGACAGCAGCCTCACACTTCACAGTTCTTCATAGCAAATAATAGTAAAAACTTATAAAAAACAACACAATCAATAACATTTCTATTACTTGTCAACGTCAAAGACAAGAGTGTATTTGGGCCCTCGTCTGTCTTACACAGAATATTTTGTTTTCTCTGGCTTACGTCGATAGCAGCATCTCTATCTACGGGGATATTTGTTGGCAACAATCATTCTTTGCCACCAGCACAGTGTAAGAAATTCATCAACATACTGTATTAAAAATACTTTATCTCTTTATTCATTAGATATTAGAAAATTAGTTTAACCAAGCTCACAATATATTATCAAAGCTTTAAGAAGCAATTGTAGGCTTAGTGAATTCAAATGTGGTCCTGTTGAAGGCACCCCTAATCAGAAGAAATGCCGAAACATTGATACAAATAACTTAGATGGGCGTGAACCTTGATCAGAAGTTGAACTCATATTAGAGCTTCTGGTTTAGTAATAAGGAATTCAGAGAGTAGGCTGTGAGGCTAGTAATACTCCAGTTTTATGTTAGCCCCAAGGCACTGATATAGCATCGTAAGTGGAGGTGGAACCTCACTCCACCTCGCTCGCCCTGGTCCACACCCTGCGCATCTGCCGGAACAGGTGCAGAGGTCATTCCTTCTCCTACCTCGCCGCCAAGTCCTGGAACAACCTTCCCCTTCACCTACACGCCTGTCCTTCACTTGAAGAATTCAGTAAGAAGCTCAAGACAAGGACTCTACGACCAAGGACGTCAGGACCTAGCGCTTGGAGACCCCCCCGGGGTGACAAGTCGCACTTTACAAGAACTCTTTGATTGATTGATTGATTGACTAACTTTAGACAATCGAGCTTGTACTATGGGCCCCAAAGAATGAATTTAAGCATAGCTGGTAATGCTTTTAATGGCGTGATTTTGGATGTCTAATGAGAAAAGAGAGAAAATGTTTTTATATATAGTAATTTCCTACTCTGATGTATGTGGCAAATTAATTGTTGTTGCCCATAACTATCCTAGGAGCTAGATGAGTTGCTATCAAAGGTAATCATGGAAAACACAATATACTGTGTAATGGGAACATATGGTCTCATGTAGGTAAGGGTAGTTATGACACTAATTTGAGACAAATAAGGCTGGGGCCTCTTTTGACAGCCTCTGACCTTATATTGGTCAACGAGACGCCCACTGATGGTCTTCTGCTCATGAGCTTCCCCCAGATCATTCGCCCGACCACCTGCTCAATGAAACTCACATTCTCTACCACAAGGAACATGGGAGGGATGTGCACAATGGGATATTAAATCCAGAGTCGTATAAATGTAATGTTAGTGAATGCACTGTAACAGGCACTGATTTAGGATTTGCAATGTATGCACAGTTTATATGATTTATGTCGTTTGGTCTATGTGTTGTGTACAATATATAAAATATTTTTATATAATCCCGTGTGGTTTATTTATTGTGTTACTGATATGAGTGTGTTGCACAAATGCTTTACACATTGCCTCTCAGGATCAGCGTGCCTGCTCTGCGCCAAGCTACCAGAGGGTGAGCACAGGATATCTTTGGTGTGTATCTAACTTGCCCTAACTAGAGTTGTGGGTTCTGCTTGGCTTAGCTGCATACGCTAGCCAACCAGAAACCCCATTTCTAACACTTATATGTGGACCACCAGCCCACCCATTCAGCCCATTTCACGGGCACCTGCAAACGACTGGAGGAACCAGCTCTGTCTTTGCTCTTGTGCTACAATGACATTATATACAGAGGTAAAAGTAGATATCAGTGCTCCGTTAAGGCTGACAGACACCCCTACACTCCTTGTGACCTTGTCTGCTGCAATCTCCTAGTCCCCACCTCTGTCTGTACCATGGGCTCTGGAGCCACCAGCCTGCCCTGTGTAGTAATGAAGAAGGCACCATAGAGTAGCTGATGAACAGCCAAGCAGGGTTGTTAGGGAGCAGGCAGGATGGGAGTATTTTTTGTAAACCTCGTGCAAAGCTATATTCAATAAACCCCTGCAGTGATTGTAACACTGACTTGTAAAGCACTGGTGGGGGCATACAAGCTGTGGATGTGCGCTATATCCATACTGTGCAGCAGAGCAGCACCTCCTACTGCTCGAATCTTGCAAGCGCAGCCATTGTACGGTAATGCCTCAGATTACAGAAACATTATGGGCTCAAGCAGCAGGACTGTACACCTGGTACAAAGATGGTTATAGCTCAGACGTCCAATAAGAGCCACCCCTCAGAATTCAGGGATTTCACGTTAAAAGACTGCAGAAAACAAGTTTATTCCTTTTGTTAAGCAGATGTTACATGGTTATTCATACCTCAGACATCTGAGCTGTGCCTCAGACATCCAAGCTCTGCCTCAGACATCTAGGCTCTGCCTCAGACATCCGAGCTCTGTCTCAGACATCTGAGCTCTACCTCAGACATCCGAGCTCTGCCTCTGACATGCAAGCTCTGCCTCAGACATCTAAGCTCTGCCTCATACATCTAATCTCTGCCTCAGACATCCAAGCCATGCCTCACACATCTAAGCTCTGCCTCAGACATCCGAGCTCTGCCTCAGAAATCTGAGCTCTGCCTCAAACATCTGAACTCTGTCTTAGACATCCAAGCTGTGCCTCAGACATCCAAGCTCTGCCTCAGACATCTAAGCTCTGCCTCAAACATCTGAGCTCTGCCTCAGACATCCAAGCTCTGCCTCAGGCATCAGAGCTCTCCCTCAGATAACAGAGTTCTGCCTCAGACGTCCAAACTCTGCCTCAGACATCCAACCTCTGTCTCAGACATCCAACCTCTGTCTCAGACCACAAAGCTCTGCCTCAGAGATCCGAACTCTGCCTCAGACATCCGAGCTCTGTCTCAGACATCCGAGCTCTGCCTCAGACGACTAAGCTCTGCCTGAGGCTATGCAGATTTTCTGGCACAGGAGAAGAGTTTCTGTAGGCTCTGGCCCCAAATAATTGCTATGATCATCAGATCTTTCAGCCTCAACATCGAAGAGCAGGAACACTCTTCAAGCTACAGAGATATCTCCATCTTGGGTTTAAAACATCAGGGATATCTCTCTAGTTACAAACATCTTACAGGATCAGTGTTTGGCCAGCACAACAATACTATATCTCTGGTACAACGATCATACCTGCTAAAGTCTAGGATAGTATAGTAATCCATCCAGTTACAGAGGTCTTTTTGGATCAGGATTCACAGTAGAATTATGCTTCAGGTTACAGACGTCTTAGGTGCCAAGAGGGATCTGGTGACCCTTCCTGCCCCTGGAATAGTGATGCAAAGGAGGCGCTATGCCATGTGTTATCTTGCTGTAGATGTGACCTGCAGCTCAGCAGACAAGTGTTAAAGGATAGGAGCCATTACCAGTGCTTAATTTGAGCCGGTGGTTTCCGGTGCTGGGCACCGAATCTTAACTGTCAACACCAGCACTTATGACAGTCTACCACTGTCTGCGGTTTGACTAATTTAGAGACGATCACAATAAAAGTTGTTTATTAATTCAATATACCTTAAAAATGACTAATACCTGCCTCCCAAGCCATTCTTACAGCTTTGGGGGCCTGGAATATTCTGAATCCTCACACTTGTATGAGTGTGATGGTTAGTAGTTGTGTTGGCTGCCATTGGCAAGACTGGCAGGGGCAATATGTGGTGCAAGCTGTAGTGGCCTCCTGATGAGGGCCTTGGCACCTATGTTTTTTACAAATCAAGCACTGGCCATAACTCAAATCTGGAGAACTCAAAAACGGTTTCTATGCTCTCAGCATTGATCCCAAACCTAACATTGGCAGAGTTAGTATTGCGCATGCCGGCAGCAGCCTGAAGGAGTCTGCGATCTAGTTCCAGACACCTAGTGTTGCCTCTGATGACATTGAATGTCCTCAGAGGCCACCTTGAGATTGACAGAAGCTACACATATTGCTCCATTCCTCAGTGGTGTATGCCTGAAAATCATTTGGTGCAAGTGCATGACTATTTTATGACCTTTCCCACATCAGGCCATGCAAACAGGGCTCTGCTCATCTACCCACGTGCAATATGATGTAGCAGTGAGTGTCAGGAGGTCACTGCCACTCGATATCTTAGGGCAATATGGTGATAATTGCCCATGGCACGTGCATCTCTTTTCTTACAGGTACAGAGCAGGTCGCAGTGGTGGCTGGCATCTATGTGCATGCAAAATAAAATAAAAATGTACCTGAACGCGAGGCAACGTCCTCCCCTTTGGTCCTCTTCTTACCACCGGAACTGGAAGCAGCAACTCCTTTGACTGATCAGGGCGCTGCTCTCATGCAGCATGAGAGCAGCGCCCTGATTAGAAGGAGCGGCCTCACTCGGCACTCCCCAGTGCTCTGGAGGCTTTGGCTTGCTTTAACCTAGCTGTCTTAAGACAGCCGGGTTAGAGCTGTGTTAGACCTGGCATCCTTGGCGTGGGTCTCCCTTCCATTTTTTATGATGCCTCCTATGTTACCGATCCATTTTTGCTGGTGTTAGATGCTTTGGGCACTGTGCCACTGCTATTCAGTGCCACAGTGCAAGTGCTCCCTATGATAAATTGCGTTATGTATTAGTGACTCCATGATTGGATGATTGGTTTACTTGTCAGTCCCTAGTACAGTGCACTGAGTGTGCCCAGGGCTTGTAAATCCAATGCCGCTGGTGGGCTTGCAGCACTGGTTGTGCCACCCACAGAAGCGGCTTGTAAAATGTGCCTCAGGCCTGCCATTGCAGAGCCTGTGTGCAGCCTAGGGCTGCCATGTCGACTTGGTGAGTACACCCACTTACCAGTCCCTAAACCTTCCCTTTACTGCATGTTGGTCACCCCTAAAGTAGGCCCTAGGGCAGGGTGCATTGTAAGTACAAGGTAGGACATGCCCTGGTGTGTGTGGCATGTCCTAATAGTGAATTACAGCCATTTTCGTTTTTCACTATTGCAAGGCTACCTGCTCCCCATAGGCCAGAATGGGCAGACTGACTATTACACCTTATAGTCAGAACTGACCCAGGGAACATGGTAGAAAAACGAATTTAGTATGCCTGAACTCAGGATGATAAAATACATCTTTTAGTGAAGTTGGTTTTAACATTCTGTGTTTGAAAATACCACTTTTAGAAAGTGGGTATTTTCTTGCCTAACTATCCAAGCCTGCCTCTGCTAGGTTGTGTATTCCTTGTCTGGAGATTGAGTGACAGGGGCTGGGGGTGGCTACAGGAGACAGGGTGAGTCAGCACAGGGCTGAATAGAAAGATCTGCATCCAGAGTGGAGGGAGGAGTTGCACCTGGGTCTGAATAGGGCTGTGCCTGCCTTCCACAATGCTGGCTCCACCTCCTGCCGGGCGGCTGAGCACCCTGCCCCACATTCTGAAAGGAAAGAAGGAGTCAGAAAAACAAAGTGCTCCAGGACTGACCAGAACTGGTTTTGGACTAGGCAGAGGCCTCTCTGCCTTCAGAGAACAAAGGAAAACTGGGTATAAAAAGGGGACCCAGACCCCTAGGAAATTAGATCACTTTGGGAAAACAAGAAGAAGCCTTTGCTGAGGAGCGGAACCAAGAAGGAACTGAGGAGGAGACTATCCCTAAGCTAGAGGGATCTGCCTGCAGTGGTTGCCTGACTGCCAAAGGAAGGAGAAAGGACTTTGTGTGCACTTTTATTCAACTTGTAAAGTATCTCCAAGGGCTTGAGAAAAGAGCTTGCCTCCTGCTGAAGTCTCAGGGACAACAGACTTCAACCACCAGCTCCCCAAGAATCCTTTGGAAGTGCCTGCTGCTGTTTTGGGCCTTCTGAAGGGACTGCGTGTCGCAAGGAGCTGGAAGCGCGACTCAAGAGGAAGAAGCGTGTCGCCGCCGCTGCTGCTGCCGTCGCAACTCCGAAGGAGGGTGTCGCCGCTGTAGCTGTCGTATTGCACCGCCCCGAGAGAAGCGTCCCGCAACGAAGAGGAAGCGTGTCGCCGTCGCTGCTGCTGCCGTCGCAACTCCGAAGGAGGGTGTCGCCGCTGTAGCTGTCGCATTGCACCGCATCAAGAGAAGAGTCTCGCATCGAGGAAGAAGCGTGTCGCCGTCGCAGCCGCTGCCGTCGCAACTCCGAAGGAGGGTGTCGCCGCTGTAGCTGTCGCATTGCACCGCATCAAGGGAAGCGTCTCGCAACGTCGGAGAAGAGGGTCGCCGCAGCCGCTGTCGTCGCATCGCTGAACAAGGGTGTCGCCGCTGTAGCTGACGCATCGAGTCGAGACTTCCGCAACCTCGGAGAAGCGTGCCGCATCAGGAAGAACTTGACGTCTTTATTTCTTTGCACCAGAACTTTGTCGCATTTCCATCGCTGCAACATTGCTTGTTGTGGAAGCGTCCCGCATCGTAAGGTACATTGACTTAAAGTGTCGCATCTTAAGAACTGAACTGAACTAAGCTAAAACTACCATTTTAAGTACAGTATGGTGGATTTTTGTCGTTATGGTCTTGTGTTAAAACTATATAAAGAATACTTATTTTTGATATAAAACCTTGTGTGGTGTCCATCTGTAGTGTGTCCCTAGATTACTGTATGTGGTCACAAATGCTTTACACACTGCCTCTGAGATAAGCCTGTCTGCTCGTGCCAAGCTACCAAGGGGGTGAGCAGGGGTTATTTTAGGAGTGTACCCCTTTACCCGGACTAGAGGCGAGGGTCCCTATTTGTCACAAGTACCTACCTGTGCCAACTAGAGACCCCCAATTCTAACATTGGTGGTCAGCGGTGAGGATTCTGGACTTGCATTTGTGACTCATGTACAGTGATTGGTGAACACTACTAGTGAGTGCAGACCAAAACGCGACCACATACTGTTGGTAGATTTGTTTTTCTAGGACGTTCCATTTTTGCCAAGTTTAACCATCATGGAAGACACAGCATCCATAGCATCTGTTGGTTCTGAGTGGGAAGAGGAGAAACTGGAATGCTACAAAGTGAGGCAGCTGAAGCACTTCTGCAAAAAGTTTAATGTTGCAATTACCGGGCTCACCAGGAGGGAGGAGTTCTACAAGGCGCTGAGTGCCTGGGTAGAAGCAAGGAAAACCCCTGAGATTGAGGAAGGGGAGAATAATGCAGATGTGCAGCTGGAAGGGCCAGTGGGTCCAGGGAAAGGAAAGCACCTTCCCTAATAGGTAGCAGTGTTTCTGCCAAAGGCCTGTCCCCAGGAGAGCTGGAGGACAGGGAGAGAAATAGGATGCATGAGTTAGAGCTGGCCAAAATGAATGGGCAATTGGAAATTAAGAAACTGGCCCTAGAAGAAAAGAAAATGCAGCTTGAGCATGATAGAAGTTTGAGGGAGTTGGATTTGAAAGCTAGGAGCTTAGAAATTACTCCCTCTGGTGGCAGCACACTGTCAATACCTGTGGAATCTAGAGTATATATTCCTAAAGATGTGGTCAGGGAGTTTTTTAAAATGATGACATTGGGCAGTGGTTCAAGGCCTATGAGGTAGCCATGTCTTCCCACCGGGTCCCTGAGAAGGATTGGGGAGCGGGGTTGTGGGGACGGTTCCTTAGTGAGGGGCGGGACACACTGCTGGATCTGCCTTCTGATGTCCATAATTCATATCGCCACATGAAGGATGCTTTAATGTCTAGGTATGGTTTAACTCCTGAATTGTATAGGCAGAGGTTCAGGGGTTGCACAAAGATAGAGAACAGTACCTGGGTTGAATATGTCACTTTTTCTGCAGAGCATTGGATGGTTGGGTGAAGGGTAGCCAAGTTGATGATTTTCAGGGGCTCCTTGATTTGATTGCATGGGAGCACTTGTCAAGTAACTGTTTTCCAGAGCTACGCCAGCACCTGATAGATAGCAAGCTGACTATCCCTAGGAAGCTTGCTGAGGAGGCGGACCGCTGGGTCAGTACCAGGGTCCACAAGGGACACGTGGGAGACTCAGCCAAGGGTGGGCAGGGTCCCCAGCAGAAGAGTGGGGGACAAGGGTAAACAGAGGGAGTTCCAAAGAAGGCCCCAAAGTAGTCCCCAAGGGAACCAAGGGAAAGGTTCCCAGCCTCCCCCCAGAAACCCGCAGGGGCCCCGACAGGTCCACCTGTTCAAAGGGGACCCCTGAGATGCTACAAATGTGGGGACCTGGGTCATATAGCGAGTGATCCCAGGTGCCGCCAGTTTGGAAAGACCGCACCCCCTGGTGCAGCCCCCGGCAGATGGCTAGTGTAGCCCTGGGGGAGGAGATGGATGCCCCAGAGGGTGGGGTCCCGCACAGATGTCCCTTGTCTCATTAGGAGACTGTGAGATGGTCCCCCAGACCCAGCTGCCTGATAACACTAAGAAATACAGGCAGTGGGTGACCATCAATGGCCATAGGGTGGAGGCTCTTAGAGATACAGGAGCCAGTGTGACAGCTGTCAAGTGTCACCTGGTGTCTCAAGAGCAGGTTGTCCCCCATGCGTTCTATCCAGTTGTTGCCGCTGACAACACAGAGAGTCACTGCAAAGTGGCTCAGGTTCCCTTTGAGTGGGGGGGTCTCTGGTACTCTTCAGGTAGCTGTGAGGCCCGCCATGCCTGTTGACTGTTTGTTAGGGAACGACTTGGAGAGCTCCCCTGGGCGAAGGTGGAGCGAAGTGCTCATTTAGAGATGTTGGGTTTGCCTGACTGGGCGTGTGTGACCACCCGGTCCATGGCAGCAAGTAAAGGTGCTCAAGAGGACCTGGAGCCTGAGAGGGAGGCCCAGGTACCTGCCGTCACGAGAAGAGGCAGGGGCGCGGGAAACCGGCCCCGAAGTTCCCACGGTCCAGGAGGAGGCAGACCTTGAGGGGGATGCCCTGGAGCCTACAGGGGAACAGGTAGCTGAACTGGGGGACCTGCCTGAGCTGACCCATTGGCAGCAAGAAGGAGGACCCTCCAGGGAAGAATTCTGCAAGGAGCAGAAAGAATGCCCTTCTCTGGTGGGTCTGCGGCAACAGGCTGCAGACCAGGCAACAGGTGATCAGTCTGGGTCACATTGGGTCTATTGGGAGAATGATCTCCTGTATACTGAGCCTAAGGTTGCTGAGCCTGGGTCAGCCCGTGTGCTGGTGGTACCCCAGTGTCTCAGAGCCTTCCTACTGGGGCTGGCTCATGATGTTCCATTGGCAGGACATTTGGGGCAGGACAAGACCTTTGAGAGGCTTGTCACCCACTTTTATTGGCCCCAAATGCGCAGGAGTTCAGACACTCACTGCAGGACATGTCAGACTTGCCAGGCAAGTGGAAAGAGTGGGAGGAAGCGCAAGGCTCCTCTCCAGCCATTCCCTGTAGTCAACACCCCCTTTGAACGGGTGGGTATTGACATTGTGGGGCCACTGGACCCCAAGACAGCCATGGGCAACAGGTTCATCCTGGTCTTGGTGGACCATGCCACCCGGTACCCGGAAGCCATACCTCTGAGGACAGTGACGGCCCCCGTGGTGGGACGAGCACTGATGGGAATTTTCTCCCGAGTGGGATTCCCTAGCGAGGTGGTGTCTGACCGGGGGACCAACTTCATTTCCAAGTATATGAAGTCCCTGTGGCAGGAGTGTGGGGTAACCTACAAGTTTACCACTCCTTACCACCCCCAAGGAAATGGATTGGTTAAAAGGTTCAACCGAACCCTCAAAGGCATGATTATGGGTCTTGAGGAACCTATGAGGCGTAAGTGGGACATCCTCTTACCATGCGTGCTCTTTGCTTACCGTGAGGTGCCACAGAAATCTCTAGGGTTCAGTCCCTTTGAGCTTCTCTATGGGCACCCAGTAAGAGGACCTCTAAGTTTGGTCAAAGAAGGCTGGGAGCAATCTCCCAGGAAACCTCCCCAGGATGTATACAGTTACATGCTGGCCTTTAGGAACCAAACTAGGCGTTTCAGGCAACTCGCTGAGGCGAATCTGGAAGCCAGCCAGCAGGAGATGAAGCGGTGGTACGACCAGAATGCCACTCTGGTAGAGCTTCAGCCTGGCCAGAAAGTATGGGTCATGGCCCCAGTGGAGCCCTGCGCGCTCCAGGATAAGTGGACCGGACCCTTTGAGGTTGTAGAGCGCAAAAGTCCGGTTACCTACTTGGTGGACTTGCGGTCTCCCAGGAACCCCTTGAGGGTCCTGCATGTCAACCGCCTGAAGCCCCACTTGGAGAGGTCCCAAGTGGGCATGCTCTTAGCGACAGATGCTGGGATGGAGGAGGAGACTGAGCCTCTTCCTGACCTCCTGTCAGCAACAGAGCAAGATGGGTCAGTGGATGGTGTCAACCTCTCTTCCACCCTGACCCCTGAGCAACAGAATGACTGCCGCCAGTTGCTGGGACAGTTTTCTGATCTGTTCTCCCTGGTTCCCGGTGTCACAGATTGGTGCATCCATGATGTGGACACTGGGGACAGTATGCCTGTGAAGCACAAATCTTACAGGGTGACTGACAGGGTGAGAGCTTGCATCAAGGAGGAGGTCTCCAAAATGCTTGCGTTAGGGGTGATTGAGTCCTCTAACAGTCCTTGGGCCAGCCCAGTGGTCTTGGTCCCAAAGGCTGCCGCACCGGGTGCCACACCAGAACTCCGGTTCTGTGTGGACTACCGAGGACTCAATTCAGTCACCAGGACTGACGCGCACCCCATCCCCAGAGCTGATGAGCTCATAGATCGGCTAGGGGCTGCACGGTACCTCAGCACGTTTGACTTAACGTCTGGGTACTGGCAGATCGCCTTGACTGATGGGGCAAGAGAGAGGTCCGCATTCTCCACACCAGATGGGCACTACCAGTTCCGGGTGATGCCCTTTGGGATGAAGAATGCCCCTGCCACCTTCCAGAGGTTGGTCAACCAGGTGTTGGCTGGACTGGACTCGTTCAGTGCCGCCTACCTGGATGACATCGCGGTGTTCAGCGCCAGTTGGGAAGAACACCTGCGCCACCTCTGGGAAGTGTTGATGGCGCTGCGGAGGGCAGGCCTCACGATCAAGGCGAGTAAGTGCCAGATCGGGCAGGGTTCTGTGGTGTACTTGGGACACCAAGTGGGGAGCGGCCAGGTGGCGCCCCTACAACCCAAAATTGAAACCATCCTGAATTGGGAACCCCCCAAAACCCAGACAGAGGTGAGAGCCTTCTTAGGATTCACGGGTTACTACAGGAGGTTTGTCAAGGGGTATGGCAGCATCGTTGCACCCCTGACAGAGCTGACTTCCAAGAAGCAGCCCAGGAAAGTGATTTGGACTGACACCTGTCAGAAAGCTTTTGAGGCCCTGAAAACTGCCATGTGCACGGCGCCCGTGCTCCTGGCACCCAACTTCTCCAAAGAGTTCGTAGTACAAACAGACGCTTCAGAGCATGGTGTGGGGGCTGTTCTGTCACAGATGAATGAGGAGGGCCTAGATCAACCCGTAGCCTTCATCAGTAGGAGGTTACTACCACGGGAACAGAGGTGGAGTGCTATTGAGCGTGAGGCATTTGCTGTGGTCTGGGCACTGAAGAAGCTGAGACCATACCTGTTTGGGACTCACTTCCGGGTTCAGACAGACCACAGGCCCCTCAGATGGTTGATGCAGATGAGGGGTGAGAATCCAAAGCTGTTGAGGTGGTCCATTTCCCTACAGGGGATGGATTTCACGGTGGAACACCGCCCTGGTACAGAACACGCCAATGCTGATGGTCTGTCCAGATTTTTCCGCCTTAGTGAAGAGAGCTCCCCTGAGGTAGGGTAGTTCTCCCCACATTTCAGCTGGAGGGGACACGTGTTAGACCTGGCATCCTTGGCGTGGGTCTCCCTTCCATTTTTTATGATGCCTCCTATGTTACCGATCCATTTTTGCTGGTGTTAGATGCTTTGGGCACTGTGCCACTGCTATTCAGTGCCACAGTGCAAGTGCTCCCTATGATAAATTGCGTTATGTATTAGTGACTCCATGATTGGATGATTGGTTTACTTGTCAGTCCCTAGTACAGTGCACTGAGTGTGCCCAGGGCTTGTAAATCCAATGCCGCTGGTGGGCTTGCAGCACTGGTTGTGCCACCCACAGAAGCGGCTTGTAAATGTGCCTCAGGCCTGCCATTGCAGAGCCTGTGTGCAGCCTAGGGCTGCCATGTCGACTTGGTGAGTACACCCACTTACCAGTCCCTAAACCTTCCCTTTACTGCATGTTGGTCACCCCTAAAGTAGGCCCTAGGGCAGGGTGCATTGTGAGTACAAGGTAGGACATGCCCTGGTGTGTGTGGCATGTCCTAATAGTGAATTACAGCCATTTTCGTTTTTCACTATTGCAAGGCTACCTGCTCCCCATAGGACAGAATGGGCAGACTGACTATTACACCTTATAGTCAGAACTGACCCAGGGAACATGGTAGAAAAACGAATTTAGTATGCCTGAACTCAGGATGATAAAATACATCTTTTAGTGAAGTTGGTTTTAACATTCTGTGTTTGAAAATACCACTTTTAGAAAGTGGGTATTTTCTTGCCTAACTATCCAAGCCTGCCTCTGCTAGGTTGTGTATTCCTTGTCTGGAGATTGAGTGACAGGGGCTGGGGGTGGCTACAGGAGACAGGGTGAGTCAGCACAGGGCTGAATAGAAAGATCTGCATCCAGAGTGGAGGGAGGAGTTGCACCTGGGTCTGAATAGGGCTGTGCCTGCCTTCCACAATGCTGGCTCCACCTCCTGCCGGGCGGCTGAGCACCCTGCCCCACATTCTGAAAGGAAAGAAGGAGTCAGAAAAACAAAGTGCTCCAGGACTGACCAGAACTGGTTTTGGACTAGGCAGAGGCCTCTCTGCCTTCAGAGAACAAAGGAAAACTGGGTATAAAAGGGGACCCAGACCCCTAGGAAATTAGATCACTTTGGGAAAACAAGAAGAAGCCTTTGCTGAGGAGCGGAACCAAGAAGGAACTGAGGAGGAGACTATCCCTAAGCTAGAGGGATCTGCCTGCAGTGGTTGCCTGACTGCCAAAGGAAGGAGAAAGGACTTTGTGTGCACTTTTATTCAACTTGTAAAGTATCTCCAAGGGCTTGAGAAAAGAGCTTGCCTCCTGCTGAAGTCTCAGGGACAACAGACTTCAACCACCAGCTCCCCAAGAATCCTTTGGAAGTGCCTGCTGCTGTTTTGGGCCTTCTGAAGGGACTGCGTGTCGCAAGGAGCTGGAAGCGCGACTCAAGAGGAAGAAGCGTGTCGCCGCCGCTGCTGCTGCCGTCGCAACTCCGAAGGAGGGTGTCGCCGCTGTAGCTGTCGTATTGCACCGCCCCGAGAGAAGCGTCCCGCAACGAAGAGGAAGCGTGTCGCCGTCGCTGCTGCTGCCGTCGCAACTCCGAAGGAGGGTGTCGCCGCTGTAGCTGTCGCATTGCACCGCATCAAGAGAAGAGTCTCGCATCGAGGAAGAAGCGTGTCGCCGTCGCAGCCGCTGCCGTCGCAACTCCGAAGGAGGGTGTCGCCGCTGTAGCTGTCGCATTGCACCGCATCAAGGGAAGCGTCTCGCAACGTCGGAGAAGAGGGTCGCCGCAGCCGCTGTCGTCGCATCGCTGAACAAGGGTGTCGCCGCTGTAGCTGACGCATCGAGTCGAGACTTCTCGCAACCTCGGAGAAGCGTGCCGCATCAGGAAGAACTTGACGTCTTTATTTCTTTGCACCAGAACTTTGTCGCATTTCCATCGCTGCAACATTGCTTGTTGTGGAAGCGTCCCGCATCGTAAGGTACATTGACTTAAAGTGTCGCATCTTAAGAACTGAACTGAACTAAGCTAAAACTACCATTTTAAGTACAGTATGGTGGATTTTTGTCGTTATGGTCTTGTGTTAAAACTATATAAAGAATACTTATTTTTGATATAAAACCTTGTGTGGTGTCCATCTGTAGTGTGTCCCTAGATTACTGTATGTGGTCACAAATGCTTTACACACTGCCTCTGAGATAAGCCTGTCTGCTCGTGCCAAGCTACCAAGGGGGTGAGCAGGGGTTATTTTAGGAGTGTACCCCTTTACCCGGACTAGAGGCGAGGGTCCCTATTTGTCACAAGTACCTACCTGTGCCAACTAGAGACCCCCAATTCTAACAAGCTGTTTAAAGTGTGCATGTCTGGCTGGTGTTGTGGCGTGGCTGTGAGGTAACAGCCGCGACAGTGAGGGCGCCCCCAAGTGTCCATCCCGATAGGGATGTTTGTTGAGGCTCCCCTGCCGTGACCGGGCCGTGTGGTTTGGACCCGGTCACGTGACCTGCATTAATAAATACGACCACCGCGGACATGACGTCAGTAGACGCCTGTACGCGGTGGCCATTACACACCAAGCAACAGGCTCCGTGTCGTTATTGGCCTAGGCCTTACCTCCTGCACCTTGGCCCAAAATAGTGAGTGCCCAGATCGTCGGGCACAACACAACACTGGCGACGAGGGCGGGCGTGTTCCCACCGTGTTTTCCTGTGCCGGGGCGGCCGCGTGCGGATGAGGTCGGTCCCGCGGTGCTCGTGCCCCGTACCGCTCTGCTACCCCTGCGGACACCCGACGCTGGAGGCCTCCGCGCGCCAGGTCAGAAGCGCTGTCCCACGTGCTACCCCTGCTCTGGGCCGGCCTCTCTCCACCAACGCTGACGCAGCGCTCCGCGCCTGAAATCATCGGCAGGCCGCGCGCATGCGCATTAGTCACGTGGTGTCTGCAGCGGCCTGGGAGGTTGCGGTGCTGCTCCTGGTGTTCCCGCTGCGCAGGAAGATAGCGCATGGGGGTGGCCGGTGTCCTCCTCCCTGGGAGTGAGTGTTCTTCACCTCACCACGCTGCCAACAACTCCGTGAGTTTGCAGGGGCCACACACATCCTGGACATACTAAAGGGATAAGTCATCTGCCCTCAGTGAGAGTATTTGAGCTGGCAGTGACGTCACTGGCACGCTCCAGGTCACAGTGGAAGCAGGAATTAGGCTCACAATCAGTGTGCTGGCAGTAGGCCACATTGCAGTGGGTCATAATGTCTACAATTCCCCCAATTGAACCATTTGTGGTGGAGGGGTCTCCCTCCGCCCAGGCGTCACGATGGAAAGAGTGGGTGGAACGACTCATTATTTTTTTGAAGCCACGAAAGTCCATAAAGATCAGAAACGGGCGATGTTGCTTCATCTAGGAGGAAAAGACATTCACCGCATTACCAAGACTCTCGTAGAAGCAACGCCCAAAACTCACATCACCCTCATGAACGCGCTCACGGGCCATTTTGAACCCATGGCCAACCAGGACTACGAGCGCTTCATTTTTCGTCAAGCTAGACAGCTACTGGAAGAACCACTCGACACATTCCATGGTAGGCTCAAGCTCCTGGCGTCCACGTGTGGGTTCAGAGATGAGACGGAGGAAATCCGGGGGCAAATTATCCAAGGGTGTGCCTCGGCGAAGCTTCGCGAAAGGATATTGGAAGAGTCAGGCAAACCATTAGCGGACATCTTGACCCTGGGACGCACGAAAGAGCTGTCAAAGGCCCGGGCAGCGCACATGGAAGCGGCGCTGCAGTCACCGGTCAAAGCGGAACCGGTCAACGTGATCACGACAAGACCGGCGGACAGTCGCAAACAAAAGCCATTCACCGGTGGATCACGAGGAGGTCACCGATATTGCGGATACTGTGGTGGTCCACCTCACAAGGCAGCTGAGTGTCCGGTGAAGGGCAAGAAGTGCACAGGCTGTGGACGGTTCAACCATTTCGAAAAGGTATGTCGCTCAAAACAGTACCGAAAACCCAAGCATGGAGTCAATGCGGTACCTGAGGGAGGCGGCGAATCAAGTGACATGGACGACGACGAAGAAGACGAAAGGGCAGTACACAAGGTGCACATGATCGGGGCCGCGTCTAGTGGAAGCAGACGCCTGCCACAGTGCTGGATCCAGGTAGGCGCACAAGACATCACGGCTGTCGTGGATACTGGAGCCACCATCAACATAATGGCAGCCGCTCTGTACAACTCCATGAGGCCCGCACCTGTTTTACAGCCCACCAGAATCACGGTCTTCGCATATGGACAGGACAAACCGCTGGAAATGAAAGGGAAGTTCAAAGCCACAGTGACACATGACCACAAGTCCATCACCACCGTGGTATATGTCACCAAGGATGGACAAGGTATGCTTCTGGGATGTCGTGCGGCAGAGGATCTAGGGATTGTATCCTTCGCATTCGGGATCCACCAAGAATCAGTTCAGCATATACTCCAGGAATTTGCATCCGTCTTCGAGGGCATTGGAAAATATCGAGGAAAAGAAATACATCTTCACATCGATCATACAGTGCGGCCTGTGGCGCTGCGACACCGACGGGTGGCTTTCCATCTACGGCCCTTGGTGGAACAGGAGTTACACAAGCTGGAGCAAGCGGGTATAATAGAGAAGGTGTCTGGTCCCACGCCGTGGGTTTCCCCGATTGTCGTCGCCCGGAAACCAAAGCAACCGGGAGCTGTCAGGATATGCGTCGACATGAGGTTGCCGAATACAGCCATCAAAAGAGAGAGACACATCACCCCGACTATTGACGATTTGATCGGAGAGATGGCAGGGGCGTGCTGGTTCTCCAAACTCGACCTGCGGTCAGGTTACCACCAACTGGTCCTTGATCAAGGATCGCGAAATATCACGACCTTCTCTACGCATGTTGGACTTCGCCGGTATACCCGGTTGAGTTTTGGAATATCAAGTGCCGCAGAGGTGTTCCAAAACGTGATCCACGAACTGATCATGGACATCCCTGGAGTCATTAACGTGAGTGACGACATTATGATACACGCTAAGTCCATCCCGGAACATAATGCCCGCCTGGTGCAAGTGCTCCAGCAAATCAAGGATGCTGGATTGACACTCCACAGAGAAAAATGCGAATTTCTCAAGAACAAGTTACAATTCTTCGGATACACATTCTCAGCTGATGGCGTCAACCCGGACCCAGACAAGGTCAAGGATGTCAAAAAATGCGCCAGCCCCAATCAATGTCACCGAAGTCCGCAGCTTCCTTGGCATGGTGAATTATTGTGGGCGATTCATCAAGGATCTAACGACCCTCACTCAACCCCTGAGGGATCTCACCAAAGATTCAGTTCCATGGGAGTGGGGAGAACCGCAAGCCAAGGCGTTTCAAGACATTAAAGATGCCTTGTCCACCGCTACCACGCTGGCATTTTTTGACCCACAGAAGCTTACGATGGTTGCCGTTGATGCAGGACCAAAGGGACTAGGCGCTGTACTCATGCAACGCCGCACGGCTGAAGAGGATTGGGCCCCGGTGGCGTTCGCCAGCCGCTCGCTCACTGACACCGAGCAGCGGTACTCTCAAATTGAGAAAGAAGCCATTGCAATCCACTGGGGGTGTCGCCATTTCCACCTTTATGTCTACGGAAAGCCGTTTGTGGTGGCTACTGACCACAAGCCCCTCCTGCCCTTATTCTCTGGCACCTCGTCCAAGCCTCCACCGAGAATAGAGAAATGGATGCTGCAGCTGCAGAACTATAATTGTCGAATTGAATACCAGCCAGGGAGTCGCAATCCAGCGGATTATCTTTCGAGACATCCCCGGAGTACCACAGCACAGGAAGAAGAAGATGCTGCCGACACAGAAGAGTATGTACAGTGCATCACAGAACGATCCTGCCTGTTACCTCTCTCCATGGGTGACTTGAAGAGTGAGACGGATAGAGATGAGTGCCTCCAAAGGATCAAAAAGGTGATGAAGCATGGCAGCTGGCACAAAGCTTCGAGAAAGGTGGAAGATACTTACGGAGGAAGCTCGAAGACGACTCGAAAGTCTGTACCACGTCCGTGAAGAGTTGATGGAAGACACCACAGGATGTCTCATGAGAGGACATCGACTGGTAATTCCCTCCTCGCTAACTGCCAGGGTGATTCAACTTGCCCATAGTGGTCATCAAGGGATGGTGAAGACCAAGTCGCGACTGCGCACCAAAGTATGGTTTCCCTTGATGGACGAGCTAGTAGAGGCTGCCGTTCGCGAATGCCAGTGGTGCCAGGTGACGGGAGAGAGTCCCAAACCTGCACCCGTGGTCACTGAGCCAAGACCCCCTCGCCCGTGGATGAGCGTAAGTCTTGATTTTGGAAGCCTGCCGGACGGGAGACACACTTTTGTGGCCATCGACGACTACTCCAAATATCCCGAGATTGAGATTGTGAACACTCTCAGCGCTGCTGAAATAATCCCGAAGATAGAAAAGGTGATAGCGACGCATGGCATATTCCAAGAACTCAAAACGGATAATGGGCCGCCGTTCCAAAGTCACGAGTTAGCCACATATCTAACGGCATTGGGTGTCAAGCACCGGCGAATCACTCCCCGCTGGCCGCAAGCGAATGGGGAGGTGGAACGTTTCATGCAGACCTTAAACAAGGTCATCCGCATTGCACACGAACGCCGTCAACACATGGAATTGGCTCTATTCACATTCCTGAGGAATTATCGACAAACTCCCCACACCACCACGGGCCTGGCCCCAGGACACTTGTCAATGGGTCGGGTGGTAACGGATTCCATCCCACATCATCCCCGGTGGTGCCCGGAGAACCCTGACGACTGCAAAATAGATGAGCAGAGGCGTAGAGTGCATGAGCGAGTCAGTCAGCACCGGGGAGCTCGACAGGTGAATCTGCAACGAGGAGATAAAGTGCTGCTCAAGAACCGTTTGAACAAAGGCAAATTCCATCTCCCATATGAAAGGCGACCCTGGACTGTCATCAATGTACGAGGTACCAGGGTAATGGCTCGTAGAGGTGGAGAAGTGGTGACTCGGAACAGCTCCCATTTTAAGAAGTGTCATTTCACAGAGAATCCGATGGTAGACTCAGGGGCGGTGAATCAGAGGCTTTCCCCTGTCGACACTCCGTCGCTGCCCGTAGCCGAAGAGGAAGCGGACACTGCTCTGTCACCGACACCAGGAACAGATCCTAGTTTCCACCTGAACACTGACACCGGAGTGGCTGAGCATGAGGAAATGCCGGTGAGGTCTGGGGAGTCCTCACCCCGAACATCGTGTGAGGAGGTTGAAGCTGAATCCAGTGGGCGGGGAAGCTCCCAGTACCAGCTCCGACGCAATCCTGAGCCGAACCGGAAGCTGAGAGACTACTTTACGTAAGACTGTTCTATTATTGTTTTGTGTATTTTTCCCAAGGTCCACATGGTACATACCGAGCGAGGTATGGGGGACACATGTTGAATGGACTATTGTTGAACTGGTTTTTATTCTGTTTTGGGAGGAATGTTGTGTCGTGGCTGTGAGGTAACAGCCGCGACAGTGAGGGCGCCTCAAGTGTCCATCCCGATAGGGATGTTTGTTGAGGCTCCCCTGCCGTGACCGGGCCATGTGGTTTGGACCCGGTCACGTGACCTGCATTAATCAATACGACCACCGCGGACATGACGTCAGTAGACGCCTGTACGCGGTGGCCATTACACACCAAGCAACAGGCTCCGTGTCGTTATTGGCCTAGGCCTTACCTCCTGCACCTTGGCCCAAAATAGTGAGTGCCCAGATCGTCGGGCACAACACAACACAAGACGGCCGGCCAAAAAGACATCGCATTTTAAACAGTGCATTGAGAGCTCTCTCTGCTGCTGTTACTCAGCAGCTGCCCTGCCCCGCCCCTGCCCTGACGTTCTGTTCGGGACGGGGAAAAAAATAAAATGGTAATAAATTACCATTTATTTTTCAGGGGTTTGGGAGGATTTTAAGTGGGGCGACGCTCCTCCGTTCCAACGGAGAAGCCGCCCCTGCCAGGTTGGCTTATGACCACATCAGGCCCATCTCATGCAGTCTTTGCAGTCTTCATCATATGGGGGCCACATATGTTTGCCACATGTCCGAGACTCTAGGGCTCTCCTCTCATAAATAAGTCCAAGAGGGAACATTCTTTTCAGCGTCAAGGAGGGTGTCCTGCCTAAATGTTCCCTGATCCCCTGTCCATTAACAGAGAGGAAAGGTGGCCCCTCCCAGTAAATCGCACCAATATTATTTTCTGTTAAACTGCTCTGGGACTGAATATCATTAGTCATTTACTGCAATAATTTCCGTATTTTGTCTTTTTATCTCTAAGGGTAAACCCTCTCAGTTATTTTCTTGGCCTCCTATAAATCCTGTCTGAATAAGTTACTTAGGGTATTTCCTGGGGTGCGCGCGTCTTTTCAGGTTGCTACAACTAAACTGGATTTTGCGTTCCTTATCAACCAGATTCATCATTTGTCCTTGTTGTGAGGTGCTGGTTAGTCTGGGGGTGACCATAGCACATTTAGCTAGAAGCATAGATTCCTCATGGGCTCTCACAACTGTTCAACTCCTCTTAAGGTTGGGAGAGACTATGGAGCCTGGATGTTGTGTAACTATTTCAGATCCACCTAAAAATAATTATTATCTCACGAGGTTTGCACCAAGTTTCTTATTCTTTTCTACAGCACTGATCCTCTGGAGATTAAGGTCCAAGGCCAGGGGTGCCTGGTGACTTTACACTCTTAATTTTAAATTAAAATGATGAGAGAAAGTTTAGAGCAGTTCCAAAGCTGTGGTCAAGTCACCTGCTCTTTGCTTGTGTTCTCCATGTCGGATGAGCAGGAGGGTCAGACTCCAGGCATGCATTGCACTCCCTCAACCACAGGTCAGTCTCACAGGGCAATGGCTCCTCGCGCACACATGGGGCATTCACATGACTCTATGCCAGGTGCAGTGGGTGCACCCCAACATCCGGGTTCCTCTTAGTGTTGCCTGTCTAGGAGCAAATGTGAACATAGATGTCCAAGTAAAGGTTACCAGTCCCACCACGTTCCCCATGTCTTCCTTTCTCAATGACATTTGTTCTATAGTAGGGAAGTTTTCCATGATGTTTTTTTCGAATGTGTTTTCTGTTCCTCTGGCATTTGTCGTTATAGTTCTGTAAAGAACAAATAATAACAGTGGAGGGGTATCAGAGGTACCACAGCTCCAGAGTTCCAACTCGACCATGACTTGCTTCGATTCTTCTTTTCAAATTGCATATTTTTTGTAGAAAGTCCAGTGGCCACTTACAGATGGTGGCTACTGTATCTATTAGATGGCATATGTGGTTTTCAACATCCACTGTACTCCTACGGATATGATTCTGTTAATTGCAGTTGCATCATGGAGCTGTTTGCTGATGTCTAATAGTCAGGGCCACTGGAATTATGCGGCAAGGGAGAACCAAATTATATGGCGGGGTTTACTAAATTACGCAGTATGAAATGCTAATTTTGCAATATAAAGTATCACATTTTGTGATAGCATCAGTTCAGTATTTTGTTATTTTTACATATTTTTACTCTGTCTGGCCAAAGGATTCACCTCATTAGTTTTAGTGTGGCACCAAAACACAGCAATACGCAACTGAAAGGTGAACAGTCAACCTTTGCAAAGGGCCGTCTGCTGCGCAGTGACAGGTGTTGCATCATTTTTAATAACCTTTGATCCGTTTGAGCCAAAAACAGCATTTTTGCTAACATCGAAAAACTATGTAGCAGATGACGGATTGTGTAGTAAATGCCACAAAACCATAATTATGCGAAAAATTCCGCAGCCACAGATTCACATATTTCTAGTGTCTCTGCTAACAGTGTTTATTGATTTCAAGTGGCATTTTTATTTAACCCTAAAGAATAATTTTTTTAACACTGAAGTCATTTACTATTGCCTACATGCAATTGGGCCACACCAACATTACATAGAAACCTTTTCCAGATGGGATTTCTGTAGAAAGGTGCTCATGTTTACAACCACCTTTTTCTCTTGCTGTATCCTGTGTAAGATATCATCTAATCCTGATATATGATTGTTAGTTCTGGTGTTTAACAAAGATTAAAACTGGTCTATACAATGGACCAATGATCTCAATATGTGTGTCTCAAGGAGATGTGAATGAACACATGTTCTAATCATGTTGTAGAATGAACACAATTTTCCACCATGTGAACTGACAGTTATTTTTCCGGATCGCTGCCTGGGTCTCCTCACCCGTGACGTGTTATTGTGTAAAATGTTGTTTGTGCGCCGCCGGGTGAACAGTAACAGAGAGTGAAGAGGGGAGAGCGTTGTCTCCTCGCTGCTGGGATAACAACAGCCAGCACCTGACCCTGCAGGCCTTGTTTTCATGGAAAGCTGGACCTCTGGCAAACACCTCCTTCCTTCCTTCGCAGCCAAGAACATGCCTGCAACTTTTAGGATGGCATATATATGCAATCTGTCTGTGATTCGTGCGGTGCAATTGGGGTGGGATGGAAATACTGTGGCTTGTTGGTGTTTGGGCAGCCCTAAAGGCTAACTTTAAAGGGGGATGGTAGATAGGATGGAAGAGAACCCACACTGTAAACAAAGCTGATCTACAGAAAACAGGTGCAAAGCAAAACGTAGGCCACTAGTCCTGAGAGCCTTCCACAGTCATTATATACATTAATTGATTCGCTGATTTAAGGAGCGGTTGATACATTTGTGTGCACAGGGCAGGGGAGGGATGGGTAGAGGGGAAGGGAGGCAATAGACTTTGTGAATTATGGCTTTTTCCCCTCCAAAGAATTTTCTATAAAAAAGTGTGTCATCCTGTGCATTTTGAGGCACATATTCTAATAGCTTATTGAATGACTTTAATTGAATTAAAATTACATGGTGATCCCAAATAAAGACATAGGGTTATGGTTGAGCACACGTTCACCCTGGAGTGCATGCATCATTTTTGGTTGCTTTAAACTTAATTGGATTTTGCATTCCTGATCAAACATGTTCATAATTTGTCATTGTTTTGAGATGCTGGTTAGTATTGGGGTTGATCATAGAACATTTAGATGGAAGCACATCTTTCTCATGGGTTCTCACAATTGTTCAACTCCTCTTAACGTTGGGAGAGACAATGGAGCTTAGATGATTAATGATTTATTTATGTGTAATTTTACGCGATTGTGTGCACTGGCAGTGGGGGACTTTACCATCCAGGAAGCCCTGCTTTGCGACTCCAGGAGGAGGGGCCGCACAACGCGCTGAAAAGCGCGCGATTGTGTGCACCGGCAGTGGGGGACTTCACCATCCAGGAAGCCCTGCTTTGCGACTCCAGGAGGAGGGGCCGCCCGACGCGCTGAAAAGTGCCAGCTTTTTCCCGCAGCGTGGGACGCGATTGTGTGCACCGGCAGTGGGGACTTCACCATCCAGGAAGCCCTGCTTTGCGACTCCAGGAGGAGGGGCCGCCCAGCGCGCTGAAAAGCGCCAGCTTTTCGCGCCCGGGCATAGCCTGGGTCAAGGGCGGGCCCGTCCTTGCCCGTCATAGCCCGGAAGAGGCAGGGCAGGGCCACCCCCTTGGCTACGGACTACGGTGATTGCTGCGACAAAAACTGTGAGTTGGTCTACGTCCAGCATTCTTTTCCCTGTCCCTGGATACCAAATTATAATTAATATCTCACTGAACTTGGACATAAGGGTTATAAGGGCTTGTTTGCATTAAACTAGTGACACAAACTATATGCCCGCTCTATTTCTGCCCTTGAGTGCTATCAAGGTTGTCTTTTGCTCAAGTTGGTGCTGCAGATTTTATGATGCTCTACATGAAGACGCACTAGTGCCATCATATAGCACCTGGGTAGGGGTTAGTAGTAAACGCCTTCTACCCGTCCACCCGGAAGATACTCGCTTGCGAGGTTTCACTTTTGAGGGTCAGTACTTCCTTGACTTGTGCATGCCCATGGGGTGTTCCATAGCGTGTTCAGTGTTTGAGACTTTCAGCAGATTCCTGGAATGGGCAGTGAGGGATTTGGTGGAATTGGACGATGTGGTGCATTACCTAGATGACTTCTTGTTCATGGGTCCCCCAGGCAGCTGGCACAGGCTTTGGGGGTTACATTGGCGGAGGACAAAACAGAGGGCCCCACGACATGTTTGTGCTTCCTAGGGATTGAGATAGACTCGGTGGTAGGGGAGTGTAGGTTGCCACAGGAGAAGGTGAGGGCATTCAGGGATGCTGTTAACACCTGTTTATCGGCCAGGAAGGTTACGCTGCATCAGCTGCAGGTATTGGTAGGGCAATTGAACTTCGCCTTGAGAGTGATTCCCATGGGGAGAGTCTTTTCAAAGAACATAGCGCGAGCAATGACCGGCCTACGGGCAAAGCACCACCACTCGAGATTGTCTACAGAGGTCAGAGAGGACTTGGAGACGTGGAGGGGTTCCTAGATAATTTCAATGGAACACTATTGTGGCAGCAACAGGGACAGAGCAGCAAGGAGATAGCCCTCTACACAGATGCCGCGGGCAGCATTGGGTTTGGGGCAGTGTTGGGCTTCAGATGGTGCATGCAGCATTGGCCAGGGGAATGGTTTGCGTCTGGGATCACACGCAACGTTACCTTTCTAGAATTGTTTCCCATCATTGTCGCCTTACACATTTGGGGGGCATCAATAGCAAACACCAGGATAATTTTTTGGTCTGACAGCATGTCAGCGGTCATGGCAATTAATAATCAAAGCGCGAAATGCCTTTGGGTGCTGCGGTTGCTGAAGACTCTTATTCGCCTATGTCTCTTGCATAACATGCATTTTTCTACCAAACATGTACCTGGTGTGGATAATGCAGTGGCTGACGCTTTGTCTCGATCTTAGTTGGCAGAGTTCAGGGCACTGTGGCCGCAAGCGGACGAAGTGATGGCGGAGTTCGCAGAGGAGTTGTGGAGGCTTGGTGCCCCATTGCCACAAACCTAATTGCAGCAGCGCTGGCACCCAAGACAAAATGTATGTACGAGAAGGCTTGGGGGGTATATGATGCAACGTTCAGATCAGGCGATGAAGCAAAAAGGTTCACCCCGGAAGGAGTTCTGGGTTTCCTGGTGGGACAGAGGGACGGGGGGAAATCGTTGTCGCTAGTGAGACGGCAACTGTCCGCCATTGCCTTCTTTGCCGGGTTAAAAGGGGTCAGGGATCCCACCAAGGAGTTTAGGGTACGGAAGGCCATCAGAGGTTGGGAACGCATGGTACCGGGCGTGCAGGACAACAGGCAACCTATAAACATGGAGAGCCTGGGGAGGATGTTGGGGGTCTTACAGCACGTGTGCCGGTCCCATTATGAGGTAGAGCTATTCAGGTTCGCGTACGTGCTGGCCTTTTTTGGGGCCCTGCGCATCTCAGAGTTGGTAGCATCATCAAAGAAGCGTGAAGGGGGGCTGGGTGTGGCGGATGTACGCCTGGAAGTAAGGGCGATCCATCTCAGGATCAGGAGGTCAAAAACAGACCCGCTAGGGAAGGGCGCATGGGTGCAATTACATGCGGCGCACGACACTGCGTACTGTCCAGTGGCATTGGCAAGGGATTACCTATGGGGACGACCCGTGGTGGCCTCAACCAGGCTTCTAGTTCACAGGAAGGACACCGCTGACACAATACCAGTTCACTCAGGTGTGTAGGCGGGCGCTGACCTATTTGGGTGAGGATTCAGCACAGTTTAGCTCCCACTCATTTTGCATAGGGGCGGCCACCACAGCAGCAGCAATGGGCCTGCCAGCGGAAGCAATCAGAAGGGTGGGCCGGTGGCGGTCAGCATCTTTTGAGCGGTACGTGAGACCAAGTCTGGTGCAGAGGGAGGAACGATGCCCAGGGGCCCGCCAGTCATGGTCATAACAGCAATTCTCTCTCTCTTTCAGTTGATGGGCGCAGTCCAGTACACGTATGTTGGTGTGGGCATTCCTTTATTCGCAGAGCAGCAATTCCGCGGGTCCAGGCTGGAAGAAGCACAGGGGGCCGCTGGGTTCGCACACCATTGGATAGGGGTGGGGGGTCTAAGATTGCAGGATCTGTTTGGTCGGCTTGAACAAGCAATAGAATCAAAAGCAGTTCCCCGCCCTGTCATTTTAGTCATTCACGCTGGCGGGAATGATATGGTGCCGCTAGGCAGGCGAGGTGTGAGGGAAGTCTTGTTCGCAACCATGTATAGGATTAGACAATACTTACCGGCAACGTCCAAATTATGGTCGGAAGTAATACCGCGGGCGGTATGGTCTGGTGGGCCCCGGTGAAGGCTATGAACGAATCTGTAAAGAAGCTGAACCATTCCATCAAACGAATATTAGCGTGTTACACTATAGGCACAATTCGGCACAACTTGCTCCAGCTAGGGAAAAGGAGCTGTTCCATCAGGATGGGGTGCCTCTCTCGGCAAAAGGGCAGGAGCTATTTATCCAGACTATACTGGGGGCTATTGTGCAGCACAGTCAGCGCCAGGGGGGGGAGGGCGAGTGCGCCAGGGAGCTTCTCACCCTGTGGCGGAGCACTGACAGATAACAACAAAGGGGGATGCACAGCAATGGAGGTTCAGCGACCTGATGGACCCCAGGAGGAGGTCGGTTCGATGTGCGCAGAGGGTAGGCGGGGAGGAGGGACTGACCTGCTGGTGGTCCTGGACTCTACTGCCCTAACCCGCAACGTATGGACTGAGTAGAATCTTGGGGAGGCTGCCTGTGTTCAGGTACCCCGGTGGGCCGGTGCGCTGTGCGGTGCCCTGGATGTCAAGTTGTGCAACTGTTTACTGTAGCGCGTTGGGGCCTGCTGGCACAATGTGCGCAACAGAGTGGATGTTTGGTGGGCCTAGACGGCCAAGTTCAAGTGTACGGCCAAGTTCAAGTGTAATGTCGTGCCTAATTTCCTCACTGCCTTTGACATGTTGATGCCGATAAAGTGTGATGCTGTGTATAATTTTATATATCCAAGTAGGATACGTTTGCTCTCGTATTGGTTTGTGGTGAATTGCATGGTTTGATGTGAATAAAAGGCTACGCCTTGGACAACATACCCTGACTTGGAGAGTTTTTGGGCACAGCGGGGAGGAAAGGTGATGGAAGTGGGGGAGGAGTGAGTGTCACGTTGTGCGCCTACTATGAACAGGTGCCCCCCGCGCCTAAGGGAGGGGCGCCCTTAGTAGCGTCACGGGGCTAAGCCACCACCGTGGTCAAGTAGGGGGGTTGGACAAAGAGGGGGTCAGGTGACGTCATCGGGGTGCGCAGGAAATTCCTGGTGGGTTACTTAAGGCTGCGCCCCAGGGGTTTCAACCTCTTTGTCCCTTTCAACCGCTGGGAGCTGCAGGAGCACGTCGTCAACCACCCACCCACCCCGCAGAAGATAAAGGCCGCCCCGCGCCCTGACAGTTAACAACAAAGGGGAATGCACAGCAATGGAGGTTCAGCGACTGGATGGACCCTAGGAGGGGGTAGGATCGATGTGTGCAGAGGGTAGGCGGGGAGGAGGGACTGACCTGCTGGTGGTCCTGGACTCTACTGCCCTAACCCGCAACGTACGGACTGAGTGGAATCTTGGGGAGGCTACCTGTGTTCAGGTACCCCGGTGGGCCGGTGCGCTATGCGGTGCCCTGGATGTCAAGTCGTGCAACTGTTTACTGTAGCGCGTTGGGGCCTGCTGGAACAATGTGCGCAGCAGAGTGGGTGTTTGGTGGGCCTAGACGGCCAAGTTCAAGTGTACAGCCAAGTTCAAGTTCAAGTGTAATTTCGTGCCTAATTTCCTTACTGCCTTTGACATGTTGATGCCGATAAAGTATATCCAAGTAGGATACGTTTAATCTCGTATTGGTTTGTGGTGAATTGCATGGTTTGATGTGAATAAAAGGCTACGCCTTGGACAACATACCCTGACTTGGAGAGTTTTTGGGCACAGCGGGGAGGAAAGGTGACGGAAGTGGGGGAGGAGTGAATGTCACGTTGTGCGCCTACTATGAATGTCCTCAGAGGCCACCTTGAGATTGACAGAAGCTACACATAATGCTCCATTCCTCAGTGGTGTATACCTGAAAATCATTTGGTGCAAGTGCATGACTATTTTTGATCTTTCCCACATCAGGCCATGCAAACAGGGCTCTGCTCATCTACCCACGTGCAATATGATGTAGCAGTGAGTGTCAGGAGGTCACTGCCACTCGATATCTTAGGGCAATATGGTGATAATTGCCCATGGCACGTGCATCTCTTTTCTTACAAGTACAGAGCAGGTCGCAGTGGTGGCTGGCATCTACGTGCATGCAAAATAAAATAAAAATGTACCTGAACGTGAGGCAACGTCCTCCCCTCCGGTCCTCTTCTTACCACCGGAACTGGAAGCAGCAACTCCTTTGACCGATCAGGGCGCTGTTCTCATGCAGCATGAGAGCAGCGCCCTGATTAGAAGGAGCGGCCTCACTCGGCGCTCCCATGTGCTCTGGAGGCTTTGGCTTCCTTTAACCTAGCTGTCTTAAGACAGCCGGGTTAGAAGCTGTTTAAAGTGTGCATGTCTGGCTGGCAGCCTCAAGACGGCCGGCCAAAAAGACAATCGCATTTTAAACAGTGCATTGACAGCCCTCCCTGCTGCTGTCACTCAGCAGCTGCCCTGCCCCGCCCCTGTCCTGATGTTCTGTTCGGGACGGGGAAAAAAAATAAAATGGTGATAAATTACCATTTATTTTTCAGGGGTTTGGTAGGATTTTAAGTGGGGCGACGCTCCTCCGTTCCAACGGAGAAGCCGCCCCTGCCAGGTTGGCTCATGACCACCACAAGGAGATCTCAGGCCCATCTCATGCAGTCTTTGCAGTCTTCATCATATGGGGGCCACATATGTTTGCCACATGTCCGAGACTCTAGGGCTCTCCTCTCATAAATAAGTCCAAGAGGGAACATTCTTTTCAGCGGCAATGAGGTTGTCCTGCCTAAATGTTCCCTGATCCCCTGTCCATTAACAGAGAGGAAAGGTGGCCCCTCCCAGTAAATCGCACCAATATTATTTTCTGTTAAACTGCTCTGGGACTGAATATGATTACCAAAATATCAAACAAAATCCTTGGGTCTGATAAGAGAGCACACAAAAGAAGACACTGACAATATCACACAGACCTAACTGTGGGATGATCCCTTTTAGGACGAAATCCCTCACCCACCAAAGGTGGCATGCTTCATCATTTGAGATTCTCCTCTCAGAGGAAACCTAGTTCCTCTGAGGGCTACAACCCCTCTCTGAGAGGGAGGAGCACAGGGATGTTTTGATGTCTACTCTACACGGATTTTCTAAATCCACTAAATGAGAGACAAAGTGTGGGTGAGGGCGCAGCGCAAAAGAAAAAGTTTCGTGAAGGGAGTGGTTTTAAAACTAGCTAGAGAGAGCACAACACATCCTTTATTCATATGTTCCCACTTCCAGGATTAAAAACAGTGCACCTGCGGTATGGATTTAAACCGCATGTGTCAGACGAAATCGTCTTCTTTTGTGTGTTCTCTTATCAGACCCAAGGATTTTGTTTGATATTTTGGTATACAGAATTGGGGATATAATCCTGTGCAGGTCTTTAAAATTTTCCCTAGGACCCTCCTTTTAAATCTTTCTTTGCTTGGTATCACTGAATATCATTAGTCATTTACTGCAATAATTTCCGTATTTTGTCTTTTTATCTCTAAGGGTAAACCCTCTCAGTTATTTCCTTGACCTCCTATAAATCCTGTCTGAATAAGTTACTTAGGGTATTTCCTGGGGTGCGCGCGTCTTTTCAGGTTGCTACAACTAACCTGGATTTTGCGTTCCTTATCAAACAGATTCATCATTTGTCCTTGTTGTGAGGTGCTGGTTAGTCTGGGGTTGACCATAGCACATTTAGCTAGAAGCATAGATTCCTCATGGGCTCTCACAACTGTTCAACTCCTCTTAAGGTTGGGAGAGACTATGGAGCCTGGATGTTGTGTAACTATTTCAGATCCACCTAAAAATAATTATTATCTAACGAGGTTTGCACCAAGTTTCTTATTCTTTTCTACAGCACTGATCCTCTGGAGATTAAGGTCCAAGGCCAGGGGTGCCTGGTGACTTTATACTCTTAATTTTAAATTAAAATGACGAGAGAAAGTTTACGAGCAGTTCCAAAGCTGTGGTCAAGTCACCTGCTCTTTGCTTGTGTTCTCCATGTCGGATGAGCGGGAGGGTCAGACTCCAGCCATGCATTGCACTCCCTCAACCACAGGTCAGTCTCACAGGGCAATGGCTCCTCGCGCACACATGGGGCATTTGTATGACTCTATGCCAGGTGCAGTGGGTGCACCCCAACATCCGGGTTCCTCTTAGTGTTGCCTGTCTAGGAGCAAATGTGAACATAGATGTCCAAGTAAAGGTTACCAGTCCCACCACGTTCCCCATGTCTTCCTTTCTCTATTACACTTGTTCTATAGTAGGGAAGTTTTCCATGATGTTTTTTTTCGAATGTGTTTTCTGTTCCTCTGGCATTTGTCGTTATAGTTCTGTAAAGAACAAATAATAACAGTGGAGGGGTATCAGAGGTACCACAGCTCCAGAGTTCCAACTCGACCATGACTTGCTTCGATTCTTCTTTTCAAATTGCATATTTTTTGTAGAAAGTCCAGTGGCCACTTACAGATGGTGGCTACTGTATCTATTAGATGGCATATGTGGTTTTCAACATCCACTGTACTCCTACGGATATGATTCTGTTAATTGCAGTTGCATCATGGAGCTGTTTGCTGATGTCTAATAGTCAGGGCCACTGGAATTATGCGGCAAGGGAGAACCAAATTATATGGCGGGGTTTACTAAATTACGCAGTATGAAATGCTAATTTTGCAATATAAAGTATCACATTTTGTGATAGCATCAGTTCAGTATTTTGTTATTTTTACATATTTTTACTCTGTCTGGCCAAAGGATTCACCTCATTAGTTTTAGTGTGGCACCAAAACACAGCAATACGCAACTGAAAGGTGAACAGTCAACCTTTGCAAAGGGCCGTCTGCTGCGCAGTGACAGGTGTTGCATCATTTTTAATAACCTTTGATCCGTTTGAGCCAAAAACAGCATTTTTTGCTAACATCGAAAAATTATGTAGCAGATGACGGATTGTGTAGTAAATGCCACAAAACCATAATTATGCGAAAAATTCCGCAGCCACAGATTCACATATTTCTAGTGTCTCTGCTAACAGTGTTTATTGATTTCAAGTGGCATTTTTATTTAACCCTAAAGAATAATTTTTTAACACTGAAGTCATTTACTATTGCCTACATGCAATTGGGCCACACCAACATTACATAGAAACCTTTTCCAGATGGGATTTCTGTAGAAAGGTGCTCATGTTTACAACCACCTTTTTCTCTTGCTGTATCCTGTGTAAGATATCATCTAATCCTGATATATGATTGTTAGTTCTGGTGTTTAACAAAGATTAAAACTGGTCTATACAATGGACCAATGATCTCAATATGTGTGTCTCAAGGAGATGTGAATGAACACATGTTCTAATCATGTTGTAGAATGAACACAATTTTCCACCATGTGAACTGACAGTTATTTTTCCGGATCGCTGCCTGGGTCTCCTCACCCGTGACGTGTTATTGTGTAAAATGTTGTTTGTGCGCCGCCGGGTGAACAGTAACAGAGAGTGAAGAGGGGAGAGCGTTGTCTCCTCGCTGCTGGGATAACAACAGCCAGCACCTGACCCTGCAGGCCTTGTTTTCATGGAAAGATGGCACTCTGGCAAACACCTCCTTCCTTCGCAGCCAAGAACATGCCTGCAACTTTTAGGGCGGTACATATATGCAATCTGTCTGTGATTCATGCGGTGCATTTGGGGCGGGATGGAAATACTGTGGCTTGTTGGTGTTTGGGCACCCCTAAAGGCTAACTTTAAAGGGGGAGGGTAGATAGGATGGAAGAGAACCCACACTGTAAACAAAGCTGATCTACAGAAAACAGGTGCAAAGCAAAACGTAGGCCACTAGTCCTGAGAGCCTTCCACAGTCATTATATACATTAATTGATTCGCTGATTTAAGGAGAGGTTGATACATTTGTGTGCACAGGGCAGGGGACGGATGGGAAGGGGGGAAGGGAGGCAATAGACCTGGTGAAAGATGTTTTTTTTCCCCTCCAAAGAATTTTCTATAAAAAAGTGTGTCATCCTGTGCATCTTGAGGCACATATTCTAATAGCTTATTGAATGACTTTAATTGAATTAAAATTACATGGTGATCCCAAATAAAGACATAGGGTTATGGTTGAGCACACGTTCACCCTGGAGTGCATGCATCATTTTTGGTTGCTTTAAACTTAATTGGATTTTGGATTCCTGATCAAACATATTCATAATTTGTCATTGTTTTGAGATGCTGGTTAGTATGGGGTTGATCATTGAACATTTAGCTGGAAGCACATCTTTCTCATGGGCTCTCACAATTGTTCAACTCCTCTTAACGTTGGGAGAGACAATGGAGCTTAGATGATTAATTATTTATTTATGTGTCATTTTATATAGCGCGTACATGACCCTTCGGGGTTTCAGAGCACTGTACATATAGTCATCAAGTCATACGATAGCGGTAAAAAGAGAATAACAAGTAACAATCCAAGAAGGCATATATCATGAAGTACAAAAATACAGTAAGTTGTTAAGTATATCAGTTCTAAGATTCTCTGGAGTCGAGAATGCATGTTAAGATGTTTGTCCAGTATAATGCCTAAAGATCGAGTAGACTCAGTAGAGGTGCAGTTAAGAGCTGTGAGTTGTTTGATCCAGTCTTCTACCGTGGTCGGAAGATTGTGGGGGCCATCAAAAGTAATTCAGGTTTGAGGGTGTTGAGCATGAAGTGATCGCGGTAGCCTTTGTTGGGTTTTCAACAGGGTGCAGTTGAGCATTTTGATTTCTTCAGGAAGAGATTTTCATATACAGTTGTGTAACATCAGAGTACTTGTAGTATTGAATTACTGAGTTCTTCAAAATGTCCCTAAGAGGTTCCATGAACAGGTGGAATAGAGTGGGTGAGCGTGAGAAGCCTAGAGATACTCCAAATGTTATCGGTGTAATGTCTGATAGGGATTGGTTGATTTTGATTCTCTGAGTTCTGTTTTGTAGGAAACAAGCAAACCATTTTAAAACAGGGCCAGATAGCCCCATCCTTTTTTCGTGGAGGTCAATCATGCTGTCATGTTTGACCGTATCAAACGCCGATGAGAGATCAAGAAGTATGAGTACACAGGAGTCATTCCAAGCAAGCAATCTCAGGGCATCATCAACAATAGTTGTCAGAGCCGGTTCTGAAACCAGATTGGTACTGGTCTAGATGCTGGAATTGATCAATGTGGTTGCAGAGTTGAAGGTGTACACATTTCTCTAGAAGTTTTGCTAGAGTCAAGATATTGGAGATTGGGTGAAAATTATTGGGATCAGACAGTTTTTTTAAAAATTGGGGTGACCTGACCAATCTTAAGGCTATCATGGACCATGCCCTGAGAGAGAGATGCTTTGATGATCTTTGACCATAAAGGGATGAGGGAAGTAAGGAGTAGGGAATAACTAAGTTCTTTGACAAGCTTAGCAGGCAGCAGATCATAAAAATGGTTAGAGGGTTTATTGAGGTCGTTATTGTGTGTAAGTCAATTTCATCAGGTATTTTGAAGGAGGACCATGTAGCCTTATTTTGTGTGTTAAATCCATTGCAAGAGAAGATGACAAGGTGTGCACTGGGATAAGACTGGAATGGTGAAGGCTGATCATACGCTGTAATGTGAGTTGTAAATCTGATGCAATCTTCCTTGTCTTATCGATGAGGTGGGCGGAGAACTCTTCACCATTAGGTAATGTCTACTTGTCTATAGAGTGTTGGTTGAAATGGCAAGTTATTTGTTGTTTCATGATTTCAAAAAGTTGTCTGGTTCTGTTTTGGCATTATACAATTGTGATGTGAAGTATTCTGCTTTTGACCTTCGGATGAGTTTATCATAGGAGCTTCTTACTGCCCTCAAATGCTTGAGCTGAGAGTCAGATAGGGATATTCTTCATGATCTCTCAGCGAGACTTAGAATGTGCCTTTCCTCGTTTAAATTGCTATTGAACCAGGGTTTGGATTGTCTGCTCGGTATTCTTTTAAGCTACTTCGGGGCAATCATTCTAGCATATCTTTCATGGATTGAGTGTAGTGATCGATAAGTTCATTAGCATTCATCATGATTGTGGGAGGAGGTAGGATGTTGCTAATAGCAGTTAGTTTAGTAGGATTAATATTTCTTAGATCTATAGACCGTTGTCTGGGTTTAACCGGTTGCCCTTTTTCAGTCAGCAAATTTTCAAGGATCCGGATGTAGTGTTCAGACCATTCACATCAGGCTATGGATTCAAGTTTGTTAGAAATGGGGTTTCTGGTTGGTTAGGGTATGCACCTAAACCAGGCTGAACCCACCACTCTAGTCAGGGTAAGGGAGTTACACACCGAAGATTACCCTGCTCACCCCTTGGTAGCTTGGCAGAGCAGTCAGGCTTATCCCAGAGGCAATGTGTAAAGCGTTTGTGCAACACACACACACTCCAATGACACACTAGGCACACCACAAAAGAGACTCCACACAAGGTTATATAAAATATCCTTTGTATTATACATCAAACACATAGACCACCATCACATAATCACTCTGCCACTAGGCAATGTGTGATTACATCACATGTAGTGCACTGAGTAAATACTCATAAGTTGCACACATTAGAAAACATCATGAAAACATTAGGCATAGCACCTTACACCATCACGGTACATTATGCGACTTTTGCAGCTGGTACTTTTACCCTGTCCCAAGGCATAAAATTACACTTAGTATAACATCAGAGCATGAAACAAACGCAGCAGTACTTGTTTTGGGAGAGACACCTCATCCCCATTACCCCCGTTGCCACATTCATGAATGAATTACTAAAAGTATGAGTAATCGGTACTGTTGCTGTCACCGTGGATTGGGCCTCCGTCGAGGTTCCACCCATCCCTACAATCAAATCACCATGCCCCAAGGTACGTGTCAGGATGGGGGGAGAAGTGGACCACCTCCCTCAGTGGAGCCACCTCTATGGGTCACCCACGTATGGCCAGAATCGGCAGGTCTGTTTAGGGCATCTGCCCACTACCACGCTGAGCAGTTGCTACACCAGGCAAATGGAGCTTGTTAGAAATGGGGGTCTCTAGTTAGCAGAGGTAGGTACCTTTGTCCAAATAGGGACCCTTGCTTCTAGTCAGGGTAAGGGGATACACACTTTAGATAACCCCTGCTCACCCCCTTGGTAGCTTGGCACGAGCAGACAGGCTTATCCCAAAGGCTATGTGTAAAGTATTTGTACCAACACTCACAGTAACACAGTGAAAACACCACAAAAGGACACCACACCAGTTTAGAAAAATAAAGTATCTTTATCTAGACTAAACAAGACCAAAACAGCAAAAATCCAACATACAAGTATTAAGAAAAATGACTTTCAAAAGGTTTTAGCAACTGAGTCCATAGAAAACTATGGATGCATGATTTCTTGCAAAGTAACTGTTGTTGCGACAAAATTCACCAAGCCAAACAGCCACAGCGATGAGAAGCGTTGAAAAACAAAAAGATGCGTTTTTCCTGAGACCTTCGTGGATGCGATGCGACAGTGCCGCTGTACACAGGGGAGCGATGCGTCGGGTCCGGTCTGTAGGGGGAAGTGAGACGTCGATTCTGAGACGACTCCAATCCGCGGGTGATGCGTTTGGGAAAACTTGCCGCACAGGGACGATGCGTGGAAATCCGGGATGCGTCGAAGAACGATGCGGCGGCGTCAAGCGGCGCTGCGTCGGTTTCTTCAGCCGCGATCCCTCGATGCGTCGATTCTTGTAGCGGCGACAGGCACTCCGTCGGTTTCAGCAGCGGCGCAGCGGGGCATATTCTTCTCGCACCACGGCGTTGCGTCGGAAAGACTGTCGCAAGAAGAGTGATGCGTCGATTTTCTTGTTGTTGAGTTGCTTTCCAGCTCCTGGCAGCAGAAACAACCTCCAGAGGCCCCACACAGTCACAGGCACTCCTGGCAGGTCAGAACTCCCAGCAACGATGTTCAGGGGAGCTGGGGGTGAAGTCTTTGTGTTCCTGAGACTTCAAAACAGGAGGCAAGCTCTACTCAAGCCCTTGGAGACTTTCCTCAAGCAGGGGACACAGCAAAGTCTTTCACCTTTCCTTGGCAGAAACAGCAACTGCAGGCCAACCCCAGACACACAGCAAGGGCAGTACTTCTCCTCAGTTTCTCCATCTCTTCTCCTTGGCAAAGGTTCCTCTTGATTCCAGAAGTAGTCTAAAGTTCAGGGGTTTTAGGTCTAATATATACCCCAAAATGTCTTTGTTCTCTTTGTGCAAGGGTCTCTGAGCCCAGTCCAAACCAGTTATGTCCTTTCTGGTGCAGCTGCCTGGCAGGAGGTGGAGACAGCATTGTGTAAGGCAGACCAAGCCTATTCAGGTGCTAGTGAGAACTCCTCCCCCTACTCTGAATGCAGCCCAGGTCTATTCAGCCCAGCCCTGACTCATTCAGGAAAGGCAGGACACACATCAACCCCCCGGTGGCTGTCTGAGAGAACGCACCTCCCCAGCCCCTGTCACTCCAAAACTAGACATTCAATACACAAACAGACATAGGCACACAGAATGGTTAAACAAGAAAATACCTACTTTCTAAAAGTGGCATTTCCAAGCACACAATTTAAAAACCATATTTAGTAAAAGATGTGTTATTAAATTCTGAGTTCAGAGAGCATAAACTTTATTTTTCCATCTTATCCCTATGGGAAGATATGCTTGTAAATGTTACAAAGCATTCCCCATTCTGTTCTATGGGGCAAGATAGCGTTTCAATAGTGAAAAAATGAAATTGGCAGTATTTCACTATCAGGACATGTTACACACATCAGTACATGTCCTACCTTTCCACATACACTGCACCCTGCCCAGGGGGTACCTTGGGCCTACCATAGGGGTGTCCTATATGTAAGAAAGGGAAGGTTAGGGCCTGGCAAGATGGGTGCACTTGCCAAGTCGACATGGCAGTTAGCAAACTGCGCACAGGCACTGCAGTGGCAGGCCTGAGACATCTTTTCAGGGCTACTCATGTGGGTGGCACAATCAGTGCTGCAGGCCCACTAGTAGCATTTGATTTGCCAGCCCCGGCACACCCAGTGCACTTTACTAGGGACTGGCCAGTAAATCAAAATATGGCAATCAGGGAGAACCAATCATAATAACAATTTACACAGAGAGCATATGCACTTTAGCACTGATTAGCAGTGGTAAAGTGCCCAGAGTCCTAAAACCAACAACAACAGGTCAGGAAAAAATAGGAGGAAGAAGAAAAAAGTTTGGGGATAACCCCCCTGCAAAAAGGGCCAAGTCCAACACAACCCCTTCCAGCCTAAAGCCAGGATAGACCAATCCATACCTCGATGGGCTTCCCTGCTTGGGGCGATAGAACATGGAACCTGGCCCGCAACAGCAGGGGTCTATTCCCATTCTACACCTTCCTACCCAGTTGGATCCCTCCATACATACTCTCGGGGCCCACTAAGCTGACCCATGGGGAACCCTTCTCCTCACCTGTGGACCCCATCTGTGCAGCGCCTAAACTTAGTTTGCTCACAGATGTGTCCCAACAGGCAGACAGTACCCACATGGCCAACACAGTGGTGTGGCCCAGTCCACCCCTGGGTGTGACTCCTGTCCCCCTCCCAGGGGCAACTCTGTCCACCAGGACAGCAAGCCACAGTGGCCACTGACAATTGTCAGTGATGAGAGCCCGGCCTTATGCCTTTCAGGCCTCTCTAACCTCTGTGGCGTCAGAAAGTGGGGGGCGGTAGCCCCAGGTGCCTGGCACCTTTTTTCCACTCTCCCTCCTGCTAAGTCAGGTATGGCATCCTGACACTGACCCACCAGCCCAGGGTCTGTACCCTGCAGCTGGACAGGAGACAGGGTGGGCTCTCCACACCCTGTTCCGCCTCCCCGGGGCTCTGCATCCCCATTGGGAGCAGTCCCCCTTGATTCCAGAATTGTCAGGGCACCTGTGGAAGGTGTTCTGCGCAATTCTCCCACCAGTTCAGGGGTGCTCTCCTGGTCTGTACCCTGAGGCTGGACACAGGACTGGAGTGGGCTCTCCCAAATCCGGTCCTCCTCCCTGGGGCTCTGCACCCTCCCTCCTGGAGTGGTACCCCCAGAAGAAGGAGCACTGTTAGGACACCCTGAACCTGGCCCTCCAACCCAGGGTCTGTATCCTTAGGCTGGACCTGTGCCTGGCAACCCAGAACTTCTGGGGGAGTACACCAACACCCCCCAAAGGGAAACACACTCCCCTGGAGTTGTGTAAGAGTCTGCCTGGCGCAGGTCTCCCGCCTCCTGTCCACCTGACAGAGCATGAAGACCACCAGGGTCATCCCTGGGGTGCTCTGACCTCAGATCTGGCAACCCCTGACCCACCCCTCACCCTTTTCTCTGGACTCATGCACCCCCCCAAATGGAGAGGTGCTGCCAGACACCAGAGCTGGTGGGATGCTGGTTACAGCAGCCTCCCACAGCTCAACTGGCACCTTAGGATCCCCTCAGTGAATGGCCTCTCTGTACACACTAGGCCCCCTCCTGGTGTTCCCTCATGGAACCAACCAGGCCTTGAGACTGGATTTCGGGCACCTTGGTACACAGCCCACTCCCATTCCTTCTCCTCTGAGACAGGACATGGGACCCTATACCCCTCCCACTACTCTGGGACCTATCTGGGTTATCACAATCCTCCCCCACCTCAGTTGGTTGGGGAAAACCTGAGCCACCTCCTACAGGGTCACCCCAGATGCTTCTTCAGACCCTCTGGAATCCACCAAAGGGTCTGCCTCCAGTGCGAGCTCCCTGGGGTCAGAGAACTCACACTCCACCAGGTGTTGGCATAGCTCTAGAAAACATGGACTTAAAATATGCTCTCCAACAATTGAATCACCCGGCCCCACACAAGCGTTGACCAAGCTACTCTTTGCCTCACCATCCAGTGCCTCACACAAGAAGCAAAAAGTTTGGGGATAACCCTGCAAAAAGGGCCAAGTCCAACAGAGCTGCTCGGACTCAGCTCCTAACTTGGCCACCTGCGTTGGCTGCGAGATGCGGGTGGGCCTTACCTCTGGGACCCTCCTGCGATGCCTCTGAGGTGCTGGGTTCTCATCCTCGGAGAATCCGAGGCTGGGCAGTGTCGTCGGTCTCCCCCCTGGGCCCGTGTTGTCGTCAGAGGCAGGGACAACCGGGAGTGTGGACGGCAGCTTTCCTGACGGAGGGGCCCACATGGGGGGGTCCCTGACGGCCGTCACACAGGTCTTCACACCAGGAGATGGTGCCACAGGGCGGCACTTCCCTCCCCCCATGCACGCCAGAGACTTCAGACAGGAGCAGCAACTGCAGGCCGACCCACACCACAACAGGGGCAGAGCTCCTCACACAGCTCTCAGCCTTCCTTCCAGGCAGGTTACTCTTAGATCCAGCCAAGATCTTCCCTGAAGTCTTTTATCTCCCTAAGACATCCAACAGGAGGCAAGCATGCACAAGCCATAGAGATTCTTCACGAGCAGGATACCACAGAAGGGCAAAAAGAGTCAGTCCTTTTCCTCCACCACAGACAGAAGCAGCAACTGCATGCGAACCCACCCCTCACACAGAAAAGGCAGCGCTCCTCACACAGTCCGTTCACTCTTCTTCTTGACAGTGTCCTCTTGTTTCTTGAAGTAATCTAAAGTCCTGGGGTTTAAGGTCTAATACTTATACCCCATTTTGTCTTTGTTCTCTTTGCTGTAAGGGTCTCTGAACCCAGTCCATACCAGTTCTGTCCTCCCTGTTGCAGCATGACCACAGGGGGTGGAGACAGCATTGTGAAAAGGAGACACAGCCTATTCAAGTGCAAAAAAAACTCCTCCCACCCCTCTAAATGCAGATCAAGGCTTTCCAGCCATGCCATGAGTCACACAGGCAAGGAAGGGAACACCTCAACCCCCTTTGTGACTGTCTAGAGTGAATGCACATCCCTAGCTCCTGTCACTCTAACACCAGACGCTGAATACACAAACAGTCAGAGGCACACAGATGGTCAAGTAAGAAAATGCCCACTTTCTAAAAGTGACATTTTCAAGCACGCAATTTTAAAACCACCTTTTCCAAAAGGTGTGTTATTAAATTCTGTGTTTTCAGAGAGCCTAAACTCAATTTTTCTATCTTGTCCCAATTGAAAGTTCCACAGGTAAAAATGTTACAGTGCAGCCCCAATGATAAGCCTATGGGACAGACAGCCTTGCAATAGTAAAAACGAAATACACAGTATTTCACTATCAGGACATGTCACGCACACCATTACATGTCCTTCCTTTGACCTACACTGCACCATGCCCACGGGAGTACTGTGGGCCTACCTTAGGGATGCCTACATGTAAAGAAAGGGAAGGTTTGGGCCTAAATGGGTGCACTTGCCAGGTCAACATGTCAGGTTACAACTGCGCGCGCAGACACTACAGTGGTAGGTCTGCGACACATTGACAGGGCTACTCCTGTGGGTGGCACAACCAGTGCTACAAGCCCACTAGTAGCATTTGATTTACAGGCCCTGGCACTTTACTAGGGGCTTAAATCAAACATGCCAATAATGGATAACCAATCATATTACAATTTATACAGAGAGCATATGCACTTTAGCACTGATCAGCAGTGGTAACTTGCCGACAATCCTTGAGCCAACAAAAACAGGGTCAGAAAAATAGGAGACAAAAGGCAAAAAGTTTGTGGCTAAACATGCAAAAGGGGCCAGGTCTAACAAAATTGTATCAAGTTATCCTTGGCAATGATTAGATCAAGGGTAGAGCCAGTGTTGTATGCTGGGCCATTGCAAGATTGAGTGAGGTAGAGGTCCATAAGGAAGGCCTTGGAATTTTAAGAATAGGTTTCTTTAAGTCCTTCCAGTGGATGTTGAAATCCACAAGGAAGATCTTATTGGTGTGTTGGTCTGAATTAGGGAAGATGGTTTCCATCATTTGTTCAGTAAAAGGTAGGGTATTACCCGGGAGGTGGTAAATTGTGTAAAGTTTACACGCAGTTTTATTATTGCTCCATATTTCTATACCTAGATATTCACACAATGTAATGCTAGCCGTTTTTGTATGTTTTAGGGTGAACATGGAGCGATAAGTACATGCTATGCCATCACCAGTTCTTCCGGATCGTTCAAGTCTGATGATGTCATAGTTAGTTGGTATTAATATGTCAAAAGTGGGAGGATGTATCATTGAGCCATGTTTCAGTAAAGATAAGAAGGTCAAGGTATTGGGCAAGAATGAGAGCAGCGATGTCACCTGCATGTTTACCACCAATCTACAGTTAAGGAGCAGAGATCTAAGATGAGATTTGGTAACTAATGTCTCATGATGTGTCATGTGGAGATGTGGTATAAGTATTCAGATCCAAATTCCCCGAACAAGAATTATTATCTAACTAGGTTTGGACAAGTTTCTTATTCTTTTCTACAGCATTGATCCTCTGGAGATTAAGTGCCAAGGCCATGGGTTCCTGGTTACTTTACACTCTTAATTTTAAATTAAAATTACAACAGACAGTTTGCAAACATTTTCAAAACTATTGTCAAGTGACCTGCTCTTTGCTTGTGTTCTATCTGTCGGATAAGCTGGACGGTCAGACTCCAGCCATCCACTGCACTCCCGCAACCACAGGTCAGCCTCACAGGGGAACAACAGCTCGCTCACACATGGGACATTTGTGTGACTCTATACCAGCTTCAGTAGATAATTCCAACATCCGGCTTTCCTAAAGTGTTGCGTATCCAGGTGTAAATGTGGACATAGATGTCACGATTCGCTCCCTGCACTCTTGTGCCCACCACCAGAGGGGTGCATAGTGTGACTTTCCTGTGTTCTAATAAGCTTCCAGATACTCCCCTGCATGCATATCCTGACTTCCATCCATTTGGTCACTATTTGGGAATTGACATCCATTCCCAATCCATGCCGGGTTTTGTGAAAGCCAGCCTGCTCATGCTTGAAGCCAGCCTGCTAATGTTTGACACTCTGTTACCTAGAATTCCCTGCTCACTGCTTCGTCTCCACCCCTGCAGGCCAAGGATGGGTGGAGGAATTCACCTCACCTGTGGCTGGCTGCTGCTAGTCCGCTCACACCTGATGCATGTGATTACTGTGAGCTCTTTTAAGCCTCAGCTCCCTTCAGGCCAAGGTTGGTCATTGTAGCTGTCTACTAGTGAGAACGACTTTTGTTTCCAGTATTTCCTGAGCATTTGATATCCTTGTTTCCAGTGTTTCCTGAGCTTTTGATATCCTTGTTTCCAGTGTTTCCGGAGCTTTTGATATCCTTGTTTCCAGTGTTTCCTGAGCTTTTGATATCCTTGTTTCCAGTGTTTCCTGAGCTTTAGTTATTCCTTGTTCCTGAGCTGCTGCTGTTTTCCTTGTTTCTAATTAGCACTGCCTACAGTGCATCCTTGACTCCTGAGCCTCAGCATTCCTTGTTCCTGAGCTGCAGAAGTTTCCCTTGGTCCTGAACTAGCACTGCCTGCAGTGCTACCTTGACTTTTCAGCTTTTGCTTAACTATTGTTCCTGCTCCAGCACAGCCTTCAGTGCTATGTTGTTCTCTTGACTCCTGATTCAATTCTATACTTGTATACCCTTGTAGTCTCTCTCTTCTGTATACCCTTTTACAGTCCCTGCTTTTCTTCCCATTTCCTTGGTTCCAGTTCCTAGTTTACTGTCTTTCTATTCCTGCTGTCTTGCTTCTATTACCTTGTATGTTTGTTATTTGCTTTCTGCCAAGTGTGCCCTGTGATTTCCTTTGTTTCCCGTTAAGCACTCCTCCTTGCTAGCTCCTTGTCTATTGTGCTTGTATTTACTTCTACCCCCTTGCTGTTACTGTCTTGTATGTTCCTGATTGATCACCAGGATCCATGGGCACAGCTGAGAACCTAGGTGGTGTTTCTTGTTCACTGTGAGTATTGTCTTTGAGTTACATTTATAACAACTCCATAGGTCTCAGTTCCACAGACCCTGCCCTTGCATGCATATCCTATATGTGGGTATTTGCAGTCAGTATCTGTAACAGCAATTGTGGGTGAGGAACTTCCTGAGCTTCAGTCTTACCATGTGGAGCTCCCAAAGTGCTTTACCCCACATTCCCTTTATTGTTAATGTTGTTGTGTGTGTGTGTGTGTGTGTGTATATATGTATATATGTCTGCACATCCATTCTGGGTGTAGTTATTCTGAATGCTAAATTGCTTCTTGAGTGCCCATCCTTTGAGTCTTAGCCATCTTGTTCACTTCTACAAGCTTCCCCTTTGGACCCCTTTTTCTCCTCTGACTCCTCAAGTGATCCTGGGCAGTGCTGTACTACTCTTTCTGTGTACCTTTTCTACCCAGTTCCTAGTCCTTGCCTGTTAGAAATGGGATTTCTGGTTGGCTAGTGCATGTGCCTAAGCCAGGCAGAAACCACCACTCTAGTCAGGGCAAGGGAGTTACACGCTGAAGATAACCCCTGCTCACCCCCTAGGTAGCTTGGCAGAGCAGTCAGGCTTATCCCAGAGGCAATGTGTAAAGCGTCACAGAGCAGCGACACACTAGGCACACCACAAACGAAACTCCACACAAGGTTATATCAAAAATAGCCTTTGTATTACCCATAAAACACATTAGAATGTAATCACATATATACACTGTGCCATCTGGCACTAGGTATCACTTTACAGGGATTATATACACGACAGGGCCAATCGGGCCACTGTCATAACCATTAGAACACACAAGTAGTGAAAATAAAAACAACCAGTAACTACTGGCAAGAGGCACTTAGCATAAACACATTATGCGCAAACATATTAGACATACATCCTAAATTACCAGTGCACCACTGTAGCACTAATAAGGTGCACACATCACCTCAGGGCCTTATGCCCAACCAAAACATTGAGGCGATCTCCAGGCCGTCTGACCTTATCCTGCGGGGCCCGTCTTGGGCTCCCCCACAATGCCCTCTGTCCAAAAGTCAGGGCTCCCCTAGCACGAGGCCTCCAACTGGCCCGTACTATTATGGGGGCGAGGGTGCAACTCACCCTTGTCTCTGCTTCGTAAACAAAATGCCCCCGACGTTGCAGCTGCCCGCAATCTGGCGGTGCAGCTGTGTAAACAAAATAGGCACCAACAGGGTGCCTTGTAAGCCCCACTCACCGGGGCCTTTCTCTCCTCCTCATTACCGGAAAGTAGGAGGGACGTTACCGCAGGGAGCCTGCGAGGCTGCGGTCCTTCCCTGGTGTCTGGCGAGGTTGCGAGGCTCCGTCTTAGTCTGGGCAAAGGTGCGGGGCTCTCCTCTCTCCACTTGGCAGACACGCGGGGATCTCCTCCTCAGTACAGGGAGCCCCGCCCACTGGCAGGCACGGCCATGCCTCACTTCCTGTCCCAATGCCGCTTACTACGGCTGGCCCCACCCATGGTCAGGCTCTCTCCGACTTTGCCTGACTTCCGGTCTGGACGCTCGGAATGAGCGGAGCGGGAACCCTCTTCTCGGGCTCAGGAGAATGTGGCACTGAGTGCCTGCCACGCACTCACATGCGGTGGAAGCCCTCTTCCTTGAGTTTCTGGGAACACGTGGGGCTCTCCTCATCATCACGAGAGCCCCGCCCCCAACCAGGAAACATGCGCCTGACTTCCTGCTCGGTGGCTCCTTTGCCACGGCGCGACGGCGCCCACCAGGCTCAACGTCGGAGCCCCCTCCTCGGGCTCAGAGGGGGGCTATGAAAAGGAAGCTCTCACAAGGCGCTAAGGTGCCTAAGTATGGCAGGGCAGGATCCCCAGCCCTGAGAGATCCCTGGGGCAGAGGACAGGGCCCAGGCAGGCCAGCACGCCAGGTCCACTAGCATAAGGGCAGTCTTCTTACCCACCCAGCAGGCAGCAAGCAGTCCCCGGCGGCGGTACCTCCTGGCAGTATCTTCCTCCAAGTTCCAAGTAAGCACACTTTCATGGGGCACAGTTCCAATACTTATACTCATGCCAGTCTTTGTTCTCCCCCTGGCAGAGGGCTCTGTGCCTGGTCTAAACCAGTTCTGGGGGGCACTTAAACATTTTATTTACAGTGCACAACAACCTCCTTTGTTAGTGTAGGCTCTGCCCCAGACACACCACAGGGGGGCGGAGCCAGCATTGTGGAAGGCAGGCACAGTCTTATTCAGGCCCAGGTGCTACTCCTCCCACCACTCCAAATGCAGGTTGGCCTATTCAGCCTAGCGCTGACTCACCCAGCCCCTCTGGAGCCACTGCACCTCCCCAGCCCCTGTCACTCCAGAGCCAGACATGCAATACACAACAGGCAGGCACAAAGACATATAGCACACTGAAATGCCCACTTCTAAAAGTGACATTTCTAAAATAGTGATAATAAATCTGCGAACACCATTACGCAGCATTTGTTACCACTATTCCAAACATACCAAACTTGACCACGCTACTCCTCTCATGTCAGGAATTACCACTGAAACACATATCAGGGAATCCCCAATGCTTTTCTATGAGACGGCAGCCTCACAGTAGTGAGAAACCAAAATGGCTGTTTGTCACTACCAGGACATGCCACACAGTTAAGGCACATGTCCTACCTTTTACCTACACCGCACCTTGCCCATAGGGCTAGCTAGGGCCTACCTTAGGGGTGACTGATATGTAGAAAAAGGGGAGTCACAGACGTGGCAATCACTTTATGTGCCACGTCACAGCTGCAGGAAACTGCGCGCGCAGGCCCTGCAATGGCAGAGGCCTGAGACAGGTCTGAAAGGCTACTTTGGTGGGTGGCGCCAGCAGCGCTGCAAGCCCACAAGTAGCATTTAATCTACTGGCCCTGGGTATATGAGATACCACTTTACAAGGGACTGATCGGTAAATTAAATATGCCAAACAGGTGCAGACCAATCTTACTACGTTTACCATAGAGAGCACATGCACTTTACACTGGACAGCAGTGGTAAAGTGCCGAGAGTCCTAAAACCACCAAGACCAGGTCAGAAAAAATACAAGGAGGAAGGCAAAAAAGTTCAGGGATCACCCTGCAAAAAGGGCCAAGTCCACCACAACCCCCTTCCAGCCTAAAGCCAGGGTAGACCAATCAATACCTTGATGGGCTTCCCTGCTTGGAGCGATAGAACACGGAAGCGTGCCCGCAACTGCAGGGGCACACTCCAGTTCTATGCCAATCTGAACCCATGTGGTTCCCTCTGTCTAAGCTCCCAGGACCAACTAAGCTACCCCACTGGGACTCCCTAGATGTCCGCAACCAGGCCCTAGGCCATCTAGATGTCTCTGGTCCTTGCCATCTCACAGAGTGGGGGGCGGTAGCCCCAGGCACATAGTACCCATTCTCCACTCTACCTCTCATCAGTGCAGTCCTATACTGCCACTGATCCCTCAACTCAGGGTCTGCACCCTCAAACTGATCAGGAGTCATGGGTGAGGCTCTCCTCCCCTATCCCTCCTTCTGGGGTTTCTGCACTCTCCTCCTAGGAGAGGCACCCTCAGAACACAAAACTGTCAGGATGCTGGAATTAGCCCTCCCACACAATTCTCCCACCAGTTCAGAACCTCCCTCCTGCAACTGGTCTCCCAACCTAGGGTCTAAACCCTCAGGTTGAACCGGGGTCAGAGGCGAGGACTCCCTCCCTCTGCACCCCCTTCCAGAGTTCTGCACCCTCCCACCTGGAGTGGTACCCCCAGAAGAGAAACCGGTAGGGACACTGCTTACAGATGTCCTTCCCTCCAGGTCAGGCAGAACCTGAACCTGGCCTCCCAGCCCAGGGACTACACCCTGCGGCTGAGCACTTGCCTGGCACACCAGGAATCCGGGGCAGCACGCAGGCCCCCAAGGGTAACACATACCTCATGTGTTGCGTGACAGTCTGCCTGGCACTGATCTCCCGGCCCCTGTCCATCTGACAGTGTGCAAAGACCACCCAGGACAGAGGTTGTGTTACCATGGTCACTCCTAGGAGGATCAGCCCTTATGGCTGCCCCTGACCCACTGGTTCTCCCACTGGGGACCGCATCCCCCTCTCACCCCTCCATATGGACTTCTGCACCCTTCACTCAGGAGTGGCACTGCCAGACACCAGAACTGATGGAGCTCCGCTTACAGACGCTCCAAGTTCTCCTGACACTAGGAGATCCCCCTCAATGGATGGCGTACTAGTACAGCCTAGGCTCCCCAACTGGTGTTCCTTTAGGGAACCATTCAGGCCCTGAGACTGGGTTTTGGGCACCTTAGGACTCATCCCATCCTCACTCCTTCTCCGCGTAGACAAAACTTGAGCCCCTACACCCCTCCCACTACACCGGGACCTATTATGGGCTACTAAGAACCTTTCCCACCACCCTGGGCTAGGAAATACCTGAGCCACTCTCAAATGCCTCCTCAGACCCTCTGGCACTCACCCAGAGGTCTGCCTCCCGTGCAAGCTCCCTGGGATCAGGGAACTCACACTCCAACAGGTGTTGGCGTAACCCTGGAAAACAACAACGAAACATGTGCTCTCTGACAATCAGATTGAACAGCCCTTCAAAAGTGTTTGCCGTGCTACCCATCACCCAACCTTCCAGTGCATCACAACACTCATCCACAAACTCCCCCCAAGACTGGTGAGACAGTTTCTTACTGCCCCTGAACCTCAACCTATACCCTTCAGGTGTGACACCCTCTTCCTGGGAACTAGGTACCACGCTCTGGGATCTGGGAGTGGGACTTCCTACACTGGACTCACTTCTGCTGCCACCACTAGACCCCACCCTCACTGGTGAATCCAGACCACTAAAACTACACTCAGGGGACATCTCCTCAAGAGCTAGCTATTCTCTGGCGAAGGCCCTTTCTGCCTCCACCATCCTCTCCTGCGTTAAAACCCTTTCAGTCTCTAGCTTTTTCTCTTCAAGGATCAACTCCTTGAGACTCAACTCCTGAGCCAACAATGCCTTTTTCTCCTCCACACCCAGCTGCACTATCTCCTTGGCATGCTCTAACCTGAGCCTTTCCAAAGCCAGCTGGTGCTCCCTTTCTTCCCTCCTATCTACCCACTCCTCTATGGACAGGGAAAGGGATGAGGCACTGCCCCCAGCACTGGACCCAGCAAGGGACTCCCTATCTATGAGGTCCTCACTACCTACTGGCGTCCCTGCCCTGTCATTTTCTTCCTCCTGTGCAGACTCTTCAGGGCCACCCTCAGACCCACCACCCTCTTGGTATGCGGACAGTGCACTCTTCCTCTCAGAGTACTCATGTCTCCATTCATCCTCTTGCCATTGGAGCAGGATTTTTTCTGAAGGCCTAGCTGGGTGTCTGACCCACTCACTGCTATGTCTCTCTCCTCACAGAACCCCCTCAACTCCAACATACTGTATTTGAACAGATCACCTACAATAAATGCAGATTCTATTTTTGGCAAGGCACTAAGACACAAGTGCAACACAAGAGACCTAGGTGTAAGAGCTGCAACAGGAGTACATAATAAAAAATGACTTTTGTGAGAAAATCAGGAGGAATCCCCATACACGTGATTGTCTAAAATACAGAGCTTTGCAGTGCAACCATGCGTCACTGTGGTACTGCGCAAACGCAGGTCCTATCCTCACCGCTGACAATCAATGTTAGAAATTGGAATTCTGGTTGGCTAGGCCAAGTGCCTAAGCCAGGCAGAAACCACCACTCTAGTCAGAGCAAGGGAGTTACACGCTGAAGATAACCCCTGCTCACCCCTTTAGTAGTGTGGCAGAGCAGTCAGGCTTATCGCAGCGGCAATGTGCAAAGCATTTGCGCAACACACTCACACAGCAGCGACACACTAGGCACACCACAAACGAAACTCCACACAAGGTAATATCAAATATAGCCTTTGTATTACCCATAAAACACATTAGAACGTAATTACATATGTACACTGTGTCATCTGGCACTAGATGTCACTTTACAGGGATTATATACACGACAGGGCCAATCGGGCCACTGTCATAACCATTAGAACACACAAGTAGTGAAAATAAAAACAACCAGTAACTACTGGCAAGAGGCACTTATCATAAACACATTATGCACAAACATATTAGGCATACATCCTATATTACCAGTGCACCACAGTAACACTAATAAGATGCACACATCACCTCAAGGCCCTATGCCCAACCAAAACATGGAGGCGATCTCCAGGCCATCTAACCTTATAACCGATCCCGTCTTGGGCTCCCCCGCAATGCCCTCTGTCCAAACGTCAGGGCTCTTCTAGCACGAGGCCTCCAACTGGCCCGTACTATAATGGGGGCGAGGGTGCAACTCACCCTTGTCTCTGCTTCGTAAACAAAATGCCCCCGACGTTGCAGGTGCCCGCAATCTGGCGGTGCAGCTGTGTAAACAAAATAGGCATCAACAGGGTGCCTTGTAAGCCCCACTCACCGGGGCCTTTCTCTCCTCCTCATTACCGGAAAGTAGGAGGGACGTTACCGCAGGGAGCCTGCGAGGCTGCGGTCCTTCCCTGGTGTCTGGCGAGGTTGCGAGGCTCCGTCTTAGTCTGGGCAAAGGTGCGGGGCTCTCCTCTCTCCACTTGGCAGACACGCGGGGATCTCCTCCTCAGTACAGGGAGCCCCGCCCACTGGCAGGCACGGCCATGCCTCACTTCCTGTCCCAATGCCGCTTACTACGGCTGGCCCCACCCATGGTCAGGCTCTCTCCGACTTTGCCTGACTTCCGGTCTGGACGCTCGGAATGAGCGGAGCGGGAACCCTCTTCTCGGGCTCAGGAGAATGTGGCACTGAGTGCCTGCCACGCACTCACATGCGGTGGAAGCCCTCTTCCTTGAGTTTCTGGGAACACGTGGGGCTCTCCTCATCATCATGAGAGCCCCGCCCCCAACCAGGAAACATGCGCCTGACTTCCTGCTCGGTGGCTCCTTTGCCACGGCGCGACGGCGCCCACCAGGCTCAACGTCGGAGCCCCCTCCTCGGGCTCAGAGGGGGGCTATGAAAAGGAAGCTCTCACAAGGCGCTAAGGTGCCTAAGTATGGCAGGGCAGGATCCGCAGCCCTGAGAGATCCCTGGGGCAGAGGACAGGGCCCAGGCAGGCCAGCACGCCAGGTCCACTAGTATAAGGGCAGTCTTCTTACCCACCCAGCAGGCAGCAAGCAGTCCCCGGCGGCGGTACCTACTGGCAGTTTCTTCCTCCAAGTTCCAAGTAAGCACACTTTCATGGGGCACAGTTCCAATACTTATACTCATGCCAGTCTTTGTTCTCCCCCTGGCAGAGGGCTCTGTGCCTGGTCTAAACCAGTTCTGGGGGGCACTTAAACATTTTATTTACAGTGCACAACAACCTCCTTTGTTAGTGTAGGCTCTGGCCCCAGACACACCACAAGGGGGCGGAGCCAGCATTGTGGAAGGCAGGCACAGTCTTATTCAGGCACAGGTGCTACTCCTCCCACCACTCCAAATGCAGATTGGCCTATTCAGCCTAGCGCTGACTCACCCAGCCCCTCTGGAGCCACTGCACCTCCCCAGCCCCTGTCACTCCAGAGCCAGACATGCAATACACAACAGGCAGGCACAAAGACATATAGCACACTGAAATGCCCACTTCTAAAAGTGACATTTCTAAAATAGTGATAATAAATCTGCGAACACCATTACGCAGCATTTGTTACCACTATTCCAAACATACCAAACTTCACCACGCTACTCCTCTCATGTCAGGAATTACCACTGAAACACATATCAGGGAATCCCCAATGCTTTTCTAGAGAGGGCAGCCTCACAGTAGTGAGAAACCAAAATGGCTGTTTGTCACTACCAGGACATGCCACACAGTTAAGGCACATGTCCTACCTTTTACCTACAGCGCACCTTGCCCATAGGGCTAGCTAGGGCCTACCTTAGGGGTGACTGATATGTAGTAAAAGGGGAGTCACAGACGTGGCAATCACTTTATGTGCCACGTCACAGCTGCAGGAAACTGCGCGCGCAGGCCCTGCAATGGCAGAGGCCTGAGACAGGTCTGAAAGGCTACTTTGGTGGGTGGCGCAAGCAGCGCTGCAAGCCCACAAGTAGCATTTAATCTACTGGCCCTGGGTATATGAGATACTACTTTACAAGGGACTGATAGGTAAATTAAATATGCCAAACAGGTGCAGACCAATCTTACCACGTTTACCATAGAGAGCACATGCACTTTACACTGGACAGCAGTGGTAAAGTGCCGAGAGTCCTAAAACCACCAAGACCAGGTCAGAAAAAATACAAGGAGGAAGGCAAAAAAGTTCAGGGATCACCTTGCAAAAAGGGCCAAGTCCACCACAACCCCCTTCCAGCCTAAAGCCAGGGTAGACCAATCAATACCTTGATGGGCTTCCCTGCTTGGAGCAATAGAACACGGAAGCGGGCCCGCAACTGCAGGGGCACACTCCAGTTCTATGCCAATCTGAACCCATGTGGTTCCCTCTGTCTAAGCTCCCAGGACCAACTAAGCTACCCCACTGGGACTCCCTAGATGTCCGCAACCAGGCCCTAGGCCATCTAGATGTCTCTGGTCCTTGCCATCTCACAGAGTGGGGGGCGGTAGCCCCAGGCACATAGTACCCATTCTCCACTCTACCTCTCATCAGTGCAGTCCTATACTGCCACTGATCCCTCAACTCAGGGTCTGCACCCTCAAACTGATCAGGAGTCATGGGTGAGGCTCTCCTCCCCCTATCCCTCCTTCTGGGGTTTCTGCACTCTCCTCCTAGGAGAGGCACCCTCAGAACACAAAACTGTCAGGATGCTGGAATTAGCCCTCCCACACAATTCTCCCACCAGTTCGGAACCTCCCTCCTGCAACTGGTCTCCCAACCTAGGGTCTAAACCCTCAGGTTGAACCGGGGTCAGAGGCGAGGACTCCCTCCCTCTGCACCCCCTTCCAGAGTTCTGCACCCTCCCACCTGGAGTGGTACCCCCAGAAGAGAAACCGGTAGGGACACTGCTTACAGATGTCCTTCCCTCCAGGTCAGGCAGAACCTGAACCTGGCCTCCCAGCCCAGGGACTACACCCTGCGGCTGAGCACTTGCCTGGCACACCAGGAATCCGGGGCAGCACGCAGGCCCCCCCAAGGGTAACACATACCTCATGTGTTGCGTGACAGTCTGCCTGGCACTGATCTCCCGGCCCCTGTCCATCTGACAGTGTGCAAAGACCACCCAGGACAGAGGTTGTGTTACCATGGTCACTCCTAGGAGGATCAGCCCTTATGGCTGCCCCTGACCCACTGGTTCTCCCACTGGGGACCGCATCCCCCTCTCACCCCTCCATATGGACTTCTGCACCCTCCACTCAGGAGTGGCACCGCCAGACACCAGAACTGATGGAGCTCCGCTTACAGACGCTCCAAGTTCTCCTGACACTAGGAGATCCCCCTCAACGGATGGCCTACTAGTACAGCCTAGGCTCCCCACCTGGTGTTCCTTTAGGGAACCATTCAGGCCCTGAGACTGGGTTTCGGGCACCTTAGGACTCATCCCATCCTCACTCCTTCTCCGCGTAGACAAGACTTGAGCCCCTACACCCCTCCCACTACACCGGGACCTATTATTGGCTACTAAGAACCTTTCCCACCACCCTGGGCTAGGAAATACCTGAGCCACTCTCAAATGCCTCCTCAGACCCTCTGGCACTCACCCAGAGGTCTGCCTCCCGTGCAAGCTCCCTGGGATCAGGGAACTCACACTCCAACAGGTGTTGGCGTAACCCTGGAAAACAACAACGGAACATGTGCTCTCTGACAATCAGATTGAACAGCCCTTCAAAAGTGTTTGCCGCGCTACCCATCACCCAACCTTCCAGTGCATCACAACACTCATCCACAAACTTCCCCCAAGACTGGTGAGACAGTTTCTTACTGCCCCTGAGCCTCAACCTATACCCTTCAGGTGTGACACCCTCTTCCTGGGAACTAGGTACCACGCTCTGGGATCTGGGAGTGGGACTTCCTACACTGGACTCACTTCTGCTGCTACCACTAGACCCCACCCTCACTGGTGAATCCAGACCACTAAAACTACACTCAGGGGACATCTCCTCAAGAGCTAGCTATTCTCTGGCGAAGGCCCTCTCTGCCTCCGCCATCCTCTCCTGCGTTAAAACCCTTTCAGTCTCTAGCTTTTTCTCTTCAAGGATCAACTCCTTGATACTCAACTCCTGAGCCAACAATGCCTTTTTCTCCTCCACACCCAGCTGCACTATCTCCTCGGCATGCTCTAACCTGAGCCTTTCCAAAGCCAGCTGGTGCTCCCTTTCTTCCCTCCTATCTACCCACTCCTCTATGGACAGGGAAAGGGATGAGGCACTGCCCCCAGCACTGGACTCAGCAAGGGACTCCCTATCTATGAGGTCCTCACTACCTACTGGCGTCCCTGCCCTGTCATTTTCTTCCTCCTGTGCAGACTCTTCAGGGCCACCCTCAGACCCACCACCCTCTTGGTATGCGGACAGTGCACTCTTCCTCTCAGAGTACTCATGTCTCCATTCATCCTCTTCCCATTGGAGCAGGATTTTTTCTGAAGGCCTAGCTGGGTGTCTGACCCACTCACTGCTATGTCTCTCTCCTCACAGAACCCCCTCAACTCCAACATACTGTATTTGAACAGATCACCTACAATAAATGCAGATTCCATTTTTGGCAAGGCACTAAGACACAAGTGCAACACAAGAGACTTAGGTGTAAGAGCTGCAACAGGAGTACACAATAAAAAATTACTTTTGCGAGAAAATCAGGAGGAATCCCCATACACTGTAGTGTTGCTCCTATTTCCCTTATAGGCTCTGCGCATTGGAATAATATATCCTATAGGTTTGACATAGGACTGAGGTCAGTATGTCCCTTTCGAGTATATTAAACTTAATTACTTGTGCCAGCTAGCTCAGAGGCCACTAGAAACTTCTTGACGACAAGAAGGGATTAGTTTCTGGCAGCCGCAAAACATGACCACTGTGTTTCCCTTACAGAATCAGGATGTGTCCCAGAGTCGTAGAAATAATAGATAACTATTTCACTCAGCTCAGTTGTGCAGGATTCAGTTACGTCTCAAAGTTTACACAGAAATAACAGACGGGCGTTTCAATAAAAGGTTTATTGAACAGTCTTGTTTCTGTTGTAAGTTAGATGTGCTGTTACGATCACAAGACAGTATGCGAGATAGATGATGTACAAGGTGAGCAGTAAAAATAAATAATACTGCGTTAGCATTATCTTTTCAGCATATATACATTTACATAAAATGACACAGCCTAAAAATGCGAGTACTCATACGATGCGTTTCTTAGCCTAGTTCTACCCAGTGTGCCTAACCTTTCCTAGGTGTAGGGAGAAGTAGAAGTAGGTGCTGTATTCCTGACTAGAGTATACTAAGAGTAAGTTACGCCTAGAGTCTAGTATGCCAAGAGTCCCTCTAGGTTCTAGTCTGCTCCATACCTGAAGAATGAGAGAGGTAGGAATCTCTATCCGGACTCGAACTCCAACACCCCGCAAGGGAAGTTAGATCACTGGAAGCTGGACTCTCTGCGTGCAGGAATGACAGTGTCTTCTCAGTGCGTCTGGCCGGGAATCGGGCTCCTCTGAAGTCGAGGTCTCCTCTGATTTACAGGGGTTTGGGAAGGTATATTTATACCTGAAAATGTTAGCATTGACGTGAGTTGGGTAGCGAAAGACGTCATGAATGAATCCCTTAAGGAATAGAGGTTCATGCATAATGTATGAGTCCTTGAAGAAATCAATAGTCCTGGGCAAGAGAAACTCCCGCAGCCTGAGGGTCAGTTTTTTCATGGACTCGTTGAGACGCTAGGGTGGACGGATGTCGGAAGCCATGCCTGTATTTGGTATGCATGGGTTATGCCTAAATAAGGTCTGGGAGTTTATGCCTATATAAGGGCAGGTTGGATTGTGCCTATATATGGTCATGATTCTAGAAAGCCCGTTTATGGACACCCTATGAAGTACACAACACCCACTCCTCTTTTGTGTATACAACAATACTAAAAATGCTAAACATTTAAAATGCTAAACATTAAAATGGAGTATCGCATAATAAAACATATCCTAAAAAAAAAACTTTAAAAGACATATTAAAAATGCAAAGGTTGCTGTACATCTTTAAGCAGTGCTTTTCATTTCCAGCATAAAGTATGAAATAAATGCATTTGGAACGAAATATAAAAGCAATATTTACATATGACGAAAATGAACGATAAGGTTGTCCAAAATCAAAAGTCATTTCCTGTCACGGAACTAAAATGAACTAATTTAGACACACAAGATGACTAAGTGTCCCTGGAAGTACTGCCAAGTCTGTATTATAAGGCTAGTTCTACTTCAAGCAGATTGGAGTGCCATTTTCGTTTGAAAGAAATGGGACAAAGTTCAAATTTTGGTAATGTTCCAAGGTTTTGAAAAATGAAGGCCAAATTGCTGCTGTTGCACTGGAACACAGTATGCCGAATCAGAGTCAGTTCACTGGTCTGGTGTAAACATTAGATCATCTATTTCAATAGACAAAACATCTTCCACTGTCGTCGGTGTAAGTTGAAACACCTCGTGTAAAAGATTGACCGCACAAAGATGGGAAACATCGCTCTCAGCAATGTTCGCGTTCGTTGTTACCTGTGTGCCCGAAGTTGTTACTCGTACCTCAGCAGCAGCAGGAGGCGACTGTGAGATCTCAATGAATGCTGACATCAGTATTGGAAGCCTTTGGGGACAACACAGAGCATGTGCCGTTATCGGGTCCAGCAAAGCATCGACATCCTTTGGCGCAGCTGATGGATATGTTAGACAAGCGTCCAACACGCATTCTTCACCGCATAGCAGGCATCGTAGAACAGGTAAGATGCAATCTTGCCAGATTAGTCGGAATGACAGGAACCATGTGGTATTAAGGTCCCGTAGACGAGTCATGCCTAGTAGCTGTACTATTCGCTCACAGCACTTTCTTTCAAGGAGAGCTTTCTCCACTTCGCTCGGAGTGATTTCGGCGAAGAGGCTGGCCATAGCGCAATAGCAGACAGATGAATAAAATTCCCACAACAAGTGCTAGAATTAATGGTATGCCACCAAACACCGAATGTGCAAAGTTCGGAATGATTCCAAGTATTGCCTGGAACGGTGCTAAAAGACCGGTGCAAATGCTCTTAAATACATGAACAATTCCCGTTGTATCTGACATGTTAAAGATACGTGATATCATTTCTACGAAATGTATAGGGCAGTTTGTACGTATTAAAGTCTGTATCTCAGCCAAAGTCCTTGCAACTTGTAGATCATAGGTTTCTTTGGCCGAGGTCAAAGGCACTGTTTGCTGCAAAAGCATGGCTTTCATTCTGCTTAAAGTATCAAATCTTATAAAAGAGACGTTCAGCGAAGGCCATAAAGGCGACTCCCTGACTGTGTCTATTGGGGGAAACAATACTTGCATACAGCAAGTGACCCTGGAGTTGACCGTTACTAGATATGGGATGCCTGGCAACATTCCACAGCAGCTCTGATCATTCAACATGAGGTAACTCCCATTCGAAAGTTGTCCAAACGTCGGATTAATCACAGCAGCTGGTGAACCGTGCTGATGGCAAGACAAGTTTGCCACAGAACCATTACAAGCTCCGTGTAAAATAATGTCCTGGCAAATGAGTGAACCGGTCAGCGCATGTTTACAGTTGATACCGCTAAGATACACTTCACGATCCCCACTCCAACATCTATGTGTATATGGTAAATTCCAAGATATCTTAATGTATTCCTTACCCAACCTTTCATATTTGCCTGCTTGCATCTGTCTGAGGCAATACTGAAACTGAAAAGTTGTCACAGGCAACGTTATTTTGCCATGAATAACCCATTCTGTAGCTGGTTTTTCTGCCACTGTAAATGGTAATTTCTCCATTTTTTCAATGCTCAGCACTGTATACCTAGCTCCTCTCTGTGCCAATTCGATCTGTTTATCAGTGAGATTGTATTCTGCAAACAGAGACGACGTGTTGATGAAACGCCAAGGCACATAGCCCGCTCGCAAAGATTGCAGCGTCCATGTCAATGACACTATAGAACGTAATTGGGATTGACCTTGTTGTAACATAGCCAAATCTTGTTCTAGAATGTCGATAGCAGAGGATACAATGCCATCCAATGAATACATTCTGGAGGACAAAGTTGTTAACCCATTGTCGACTACAGAGAGTGTTTTCTCTAAATTAATACGATCAAGTTCACGTATTCGTTCTGCAGCCTCTATCTGTGACACTTTCCATGCTTCGTTATAAGCAGCATAGATGCCGGCATATATGAAACGTTTTTGACGCGGTTTTCTTGGTCCAAGCAAGAATTCCCTAAGATCTGCGTCATGTGCAAGTAAGGTTAAGTGTTGCTTCACATCTTGTAGTGTAGATTTATGCAGCCAATCGAGGCATAATTTTCCTACACTGTATGTTGTAACTACCCCCGGATGTTGTCTTTGGACATATCTTGGGTCTGGCCTATGAATAGTAAAGCCCTGAGTTTTGTTCAAGAACCTTTCCTGACAGTTGTTTGTGTCTGTGGGCCAGATCAACCATTTTTTCCAATTTGGATGAGTTCTGTTGAGTTGTAGTATATCGTCAACTGTCACCACTGCCTTCGTATTATTATCACCGGCAGGTGTTGGCACAGAAGGTGTTTTCATCTCTTTGATCTTGGCTAATCCAAGACAAGATGTCTGTTGGACGGTGTCATTCAAAAACAGTATTTGTTCAGGGATGATACAGGCTCTAAATAAAGCTTCTATACCCTGTACTTGCCAATCTTTACTACCCCAGACAGTTTTTGTCTCAATAGTGTCTTTCCATAAGTCGAAACCCTGTGTAGACAGTTGGGCAATAAATGCTTCAGAGTAAATCTGTTTGGTATTTGTTAACATAATTTTCAGTCTTGTTTTGTTTACATTTTATAGTAAAACGTTTCTGGATCAGATGTATTATAACCTGAAAAATATGGAAATTTACTAGCAAAAGTTTTCGAACTACCTTGTGGTGGTGTAGGACAGTGTTCCCATTGATTAAACATAAACACATTTCTTGGATATGCAGTTTTGTGCAAATAATGATGACCATAGTGGTTATAACAATATAATTCCTCGTAACCAGATGAACCCTCTAAAAATTCATTTTTAGAAAATGCAGCAGATTTCTCTAGATCAAACATTATATCTTGAACAGTCTCTAAGTCCCAATCATCTGAATAGGTACTGGACGTAATTAAATCACTTAGTGAAATTTTAAATAAATGTGGAATGTTCAATTGTTCACTTGGACCGAAGATTTCATAATCTGTTTTGTCCCACACTATACCATCCTGTATAGGAACAGCTGTGATGTTCACTGATGACAAGTCTCTTGCTTCACGATGGGAAGATTTATGTGGTTTCAAAAGTACATTCACGTCTTTTCCTTCAATGTTCACATGGATGTATCTGCCACTTATAAGCACGCTTACAGTTGTTACCAAAGCTAGCCAGAGCAGGAAAACAAAAAGTCCAGATGTAATCCAGAATTCAATCCATGGAGAAACCAGATAAGTCTTTTTCAGAAAGTGAATAAAGTCTTGTACTTGCTGCTTGAGTTTTGATGATGCTGGCGTCGTTTCAGGTTCGCTTGGATCTTCTGAGAACGTATCAAAGTCAATGAAATAGCCAGAAGCAGTTCTGTCAATTGTTGGAATTGCATCAGGATTTGTTGAAATCATAGGAACCAGTTCTTCACGAGTCACGTTGGTGTAGACAGGTGTATTTGGACGAACTGTTATTCGGTTGTCAAGAGGGATGAGTTCCATAGCTTGGTTGCTTAGTCCTTCATTTGTTACAGCTGAGTTCTCGATCGTGATCAGTCTTTCAGTCTGAACCTCTTGAATAGTAGCGAGAGGAGTGCGTCTGCTACTAGGTCGGAGTCCACGAGGCCTACTGCTTAGTATTGGCCACATGTTGTGGTTTGATCAGGTCAATTGACACAAATCTTTTCTCCTTTCTTCCAGCAAGGGGCGGCAGAAGTACTGTCCTTGTTCCTTGAACAGCTAGAACAGGTACCGGTTGTCTGTAAGAAGGTCCAAATTCCTTCTTGTCCGCTATTTTTTCTCTGACCAGATCCCCAACTTTTGGAATCCAGACAGGCCTTGCTGGGACCGCCGATTTTTCCCCAGTGGTGGTTGGCTGTAGGGATACGTTGCTTTGTTTCGTTCGTAATTTGTTAAGATCCTGTAAAACAGCCAAACGATCTTTGATATCAAATGGTTTCATGTCCACCACTGTGCCTACGTGTTCTAAGTCTGGAACCCACATTCTTGTCCCAAATAGGACCTCATATGGAGTGACCCCCCCTAGAGAACTTCTTGGCAAATTATTGAGAGCGCGCTGAACGCTAATGAGGTGTTTGACCCACCCTTCACCCGAGCCTAATACCCTAGCTATTATAGACTGCTTTATGTCCCGGTTTTTCCTTTCCACAACAGAATTTCCCTCAGGATGGAATGGAGAGGAGTACCGCAATGCAACGCCCAGACTGGCCATGGCCTCCTTGTAAGCCCTAGAGCTAAACGCAGGACCCTGGTCAGAATGAAACGTGCCTATTGCGTATGTGCCGATAAAGACTCGCAAATCTTTTATAACAGTTCGAGCGTCAGCCGAGCGCTGAGGCCATAACCATAGGAACCTAGAGCATGAATCCACTGCAACCATGATGTATTTATAATTACCGTCCCTTTGTAAGGGACCGCAGTGGTCCAGGTAAACACAAGCTAATGGTTTATCTGAAATTAATAAGGGTGTCTGCGCAGGACGTTTCACTGTTGAGACTTTCATCTGTTGGCAAATATCACATTCTAAAACATAGTTCTTAGTTTGTTTCCGAATGCCAGGCCACCAATATCTTTGCTTGAGTAAAGATACTGTTGCAGAAACACCTGCATGGGCAGAAGCCATCCCTTCGTGTGCTGCTAGGATAAGTCCTAATCTGCGTTCCTTGTTTGGAATTACCCTATCCCCCACTCCAGGGATTCGAGCAAAAGGAACGTTATTCGCATCAATTACATAAGAGTACTTGAGTGGAAACTTTTTTGGTAACGCTGCACTGCTGCCTTTGCTCGAAGCATTGACAGCTAACATTATCTCACCGTCTATTTTTGTTTTTGAACGAGTGATCGCAGCTACGGAAGCCGTCTGAACAGCCCCCTTCGCGGCTTCATCAGCCAATGAATTCCCTGCAACGTGAACGCCATCACGCTGATGACTCAGTGTGTGAATCACGTGAGCCTTTGGTAGTTCGTTTTTCAACTGAACTACTTGTTCCCAAAGCAGTTTGTGCTTTATTGTGCCACCTTTCGCATCTTTAAAACCATTTTCAAGCCAGGTTCGTATATAATCATTATACGACTGAACACAGTAATAGGAATCGCACACTATCAGTGTGAGGAATTCTCGATCCGTACTCTCAAGTGCCAGTTTGAATGCCTGTAGTTCAGCTCGCTGAGCTGTACAATCACCTAGTGATTGAGTTTTTGTGACCATAGGTCTGAAGATGCCATTTCGCATGCGACCTTTAACGATAGCACACGCTGCACTGTAAGCTTGCTTACTCCCTGTTGCGGGCTGTGCGGATCCGTCAGTGTAAATTATGAATTCATACTGATCGAGAGGCAGAATCTCAGTGGGCAGAGGACATTCTTGTTCATATTGGAGAAATGCCTGTGTTTTTAAATCTGGATCAAAAACATATTCAACATCAGTTGCAGCAAGAGAATTAACCCACTGTATCCATCTCGGATGTAAAGCTTTAGCATTTGGAATGCTTGCTTTTGTGACCGCTTCCAAAGCTGGTACTGGGGTAACGACAATTATGCGTTTCCCTTGGGCTAAGGCTCTTTCTTTTGCTACAGCTGTTTGAACTGCTGTTAGAATTTTTTCAGTTGAACTGAAGCGCATTTCCGCTTGTGTATACAAATGTGATTTGTATGCAATTGGTACTTTCTCACCCTCATTAAAGGTTAAGTAAGTGAATCCACATTGACCCGAAATTATTCGAATCACCAAATTTCTTTGACTTACGCGTGTTTGTAAGTGATTTGTTGCTAACATGTTAGCCTGGAGTGAACGCAAAATTTCTGTGTGTTCCTGTGTCCAGTTTTTATTTGAAAAATCAGGTTTGATTAATGCGTAGAGAGGTTTAACCCTTTCTGCGTAGTTTAGAATGTATGTTCTTCCAAAATTTAGGAATCCCAGTATTGATTGTAAGTTTTTTAGCGATTTTGGAGGTTGGAGCAGCGCACATTTCTCTAGAAAGTTAGCTGCCAAGCTCTTGCCTTCACTTGAAAGCTCATATCCTAAAAATAGGACATTGAGATGGGCAATCCGAGATTTTTTAAAGTTGAACTTATAGCCCTCAGAGGCGAATCCCAATATAATGGTGCTCACCCTGTTCAAGTGTCTTTCCAAGTCATCGTCTGTCAGATAGATGTCATCGACATAGGACAATGCCTCGTTGTCATAAATTTGTAGTAACTCCGTTACTCTCGCTGAGAATAAACCTGGGCTGTTCTTGAACCCTTGTGGGAGTCGACAAAAGTGACGCTGGGTCCCCATTATGGAAAATGCCGTTAAGTACCTGCTTTCAGGTGCTATATTTTGACAAAAGAAACCGTTTGAGATGTCTAATGTTGTTTTGTATTTTTTACGCACAATGTTATTCATTAATGCTGTGCTGTGTGCATTTTGCACTGCAAAAGTTTTAGAACAAGTGTTTAAATGTCTGTAGTCCAAAACTAGACGATATGTATTGTCTGGTTTGGAGACAGGAAACAAAGGATTGTTCATGGAGGAGGTGCATGTTTCAATCACCCCTTGGTATTCAAGTTGATCTAAGATCTCCCTGACCTGTTTTTTAGCTTCTTGCTTAATAGGATACTGCCTCTGAGCAGTAGGTTAATGTTTCAGATTTATTTTATGGTGAGGAGAGTCCTCATCCCATCCTACATGATTTTTATATAATGCTGGAGCTTGGGCCACTGCCCATTTTCTGGCATATGTATATTTTAAATGAATTGGAATGTGATTGGAGAAGGCAGGCATAATCATGTCTTCGCCGTGTGGGCACTCCTTGACAAATTGTGGTGGCCAGTCTTTTTCTGCTAGAAGTATGTCATAACCCTTTGATAGTTTTTCCCAAAAAAGTGCTTTAACCTGTCTAGGTTTGTCTCCCTCCATCCGGAGTGTTATTTCATATAACCTTTGTGGAGTACTAACCCTGGTGTCTACAGTCTCTACTGTAATGTACTCATTCAAGTCCACTATCTCCAGAAGTTCCATCAGGTTCTGGCGAGCTATTGTGACTTCTGCTGCACTGTCCAGCATTGTCTGAGCCCATTCTCCGTTCTTGAGTTGACTTCTCAGAATTCTCGGCATGTCTTACTATTAGACCTGCTACCTTCTTTTTGGAGAATTGAGGTTTAGTTTTAATTTTTGTTGCGTGCTTGTCGTCTTTCGATTTCACGCGTTCTTCTCTATGTTCTGTTCGTCCTCTTCTTTCCGAAGTCTGTGATGAGACCTGAAAGGGACGAGAGGAACGTGTATCATTATCTTGACACCTATCAGGTTTTCTCAAATTATCCCTATTCCTGAGGTTGTACCTCCTTTCAGAGGGCTCCTTTTGAGGAGACCTACCTCGGGATTGAGATCTTTTCTCATTTGAATTTTGTTTAGTAGACTCCCACTTCTTTTTAGAAGATGTAGGAGTTTGTTTAATTGAGTCCTTCTCAGGACTTTCAGATAGTTTTGGTTTAGCTGGTTTCCCACCCAAACTATCTCTGCCTAATTCTGCATAAGATTGCTCTATAATTCTGGGTAGCTCTGTTTGATGTTCTGTAACATCAAATTCCCTTAATTTTTGTCGGATCGCCACTGCTGCTGCCTCCCCTTTAATATTTGACAATATTATTGTTGAGACCTGGTCGAAATTTTTCAGTAATTTCATACCTAAATTTAAAGCAGGCTCTGCCCCGTATTCGTTTTGAATTTGTTTTAGGACATCAGGTATTACCGCAATTGACGGAATGCCGTGTGTTTTAGTGTAGATGGCAGCAAAGACTGAGCCCCAAGTGGTGCAGTCTTCCAGTTGTGGTGTGATCCCCATAGGTAAACTAATGGTTAGGATTCTGTGTTTCTCATGTGGGCTAGTATTTGGAAATACTGCGTCGATTTGAGTAATTTTTTGAGCTATCCAAAATGGAATTTGCTCACGCTTAGTGGGCATTTTACCCATGACTGCGTATAGAGTCTGTGGTGTAATTTTTAATGTACTCCCCTGTGGAGGAGTATGATTTGGAATTGTTAATGGTGGTTGGACTGTGAAAGTCCGCATGACATATTGAACCAATTGTCTGTAGATTTTTATTAACTCTGTGAGTTGATTAAGTATTTCCTCGTCTGACATTATTTCGATGTCTGGATGAGGTGTATAGCCGGCTAAAATCGGCCATGTTGCTCCTGGTCTACCTAGTGGACCGAGCCTGGTTATATTTTTATTGTGTTTTAGGGCGCCTTTAAACCAGAGCTGATGCTCCTGGTATGTTAATGGAATCTCTATATCCTCGAAAGGAATGTATTCCTCTGGTGGTTCATCTTCTTTGTAGAAGTGAAACAAGTGTGTTACTGGATTGGATTCAGGAAGAATTACCCATGAATAGAATACCTCTGTCTGAAAGGATTCATGTGCCTCAATCACGAAAACTGCTCTACCTCCTCTCGGTGGTAGGCCATGTTTTATAAGTTTTAGAGTAATGGCTCTTCTTAAGTTTGGAGCGATGTCAATGACACCCTCCTCGGTTTCATTTAAACCGGTATTGTTAAAAAATGCTGCTTGGGCTGGATCAGCCGCAGCTACACCGTTTCCGGCGTCATTGTCAGTGCCTGACATTTTTCTGCTTGAAAATATGGAAACAAATTTCAAGGAAACAAAGATAAGGTGCACAATATTGTGGAACACTGTATCCTTCAACGTTGAACAAACCAAACAGCTAATATATAGGGGTCTTCCCTATGTAGCCGTGGCGGATACTATCCCTGCCCACTCCAGACGTCTTTTGGAGTATATGGGTAGGGGTCTCTGAGAGAAAAGAATATATGCACAGCTGAGTTACTCAGTATCTAACGTTGAATTACTGCCTTACCAAACGTTGGGCGCCATGTAGTGTAGCTCCTATTTCCCTTATAGGCTCTGCGCATTGGAATAATATATCCTATAGGTTTGACATAGGACTGAGGTCAGTATGTCCCTATCGAGTATATTAAACTTAATTACTTGTGCCAGCTAGCTCAGAGGCCACTAGAAACTTCTTGACGACAAGAAGGGATTAGTTTCTGGCAGCCGCAAAACATGACCACTGTGTTTCCCTTACAGAATCAGGATGTGTCCCAGAGTCGTAGAAACAATAGATAACTATTTCACTCAGCTCAGTTGTGCAGGATTCAGTTACGTCTCAAAGTTACACAGAAATAACAGACGGGCGTTTCAATAAAAAGGTTTATTGAACAGTCTTGTTTCTGTTGTAAGTTAGATGTGCTGTTACGATCACAAGACAGTATGCGAGATAGATGATGTACAAGGTGAGCAGTAAAAATAAATAATACTGCGTTAGCATTATCTTTTCAGCATATATACATTTACATAAAATGACACAGCCTAAAAATGCGAGTACTCATACGATGCGTTTCTTAGCCTAGTTCTACCCAGTGTGCCTAACCTTTCCTAGGTGTAGGGAGAAGTAGAAGTAGGTGCTGTATTCCTGACTAGAGTATACTAAGAGTAAGTTACGCCTAGAGTCTAGTATGCCAAGAGTCCCTCTAGGTTCTAGTCTGCTCCATACCTGAAGAATGAGAGAGGTAGGAATCTCTTTCCGGACTCGAACTCCAACACCCCGCAAGGGAAGTTAGATCACTGGAAGCTGGACTCTCTGCGTGCAGGAATGACAGTGTCTTCTCAGTGCGTCTGGCCGGGAATCGGGCTCCTCTGAAGTCGAGGTCTCCTCTGATTTACAGGGGTTTGGGAAGGTATATTTATACCTGAAAATGTTAGCATTGACGTGAGTTGGGTAGCGAAAGACGTCATGAATGAATCCCTTAAGGAATAGAGGTTCATGCATAATGTATGAGTCCTTGAAGAAATCAATAGTCCTGGGCAAGGGAAACTCCCGCAGCCTGAGGGTCAGTTTTTTCATGGACTCGTTGAGACGCTAGGGTGGACGGATGTCGGAAGCCATGCCTGTATTTGGTATGCATGGGTTATGCCTAAATAAGGTCTGGGAGTTTATGCCTATATAAGGGCAGGTTGGATTGTGCCTATATATGGTCATGATTCTAGAAAGCCCGTTTATGGACACCCTATGAAGTACACAACAACACGTGATTGTCTAAAATACAGAGCTTTGCAGTGTAACCATGCGTCACTGTGGTACTGCGCAAACGCAGGTCCTATCCTCACCGCTGACAATCAATGTTAGAAATTGGATTTCTGGTTGGCTAGGCCATGTGCCTAAGCCAGGCAGAAACCACCACTCTAGTCAGAGCACGGGAGTTACACGCTGAAGATAACCCCTGCTCACCCCCTTAGTAGCTTGGCAGAGCAGTCAGGCTTATCGCAGCGGCAATGTGCAAAGCGTTTGCGCAACACACTCACACAGCAGCGACACACTAGGCACACCACAAACGAAACTCCACACAAGGTAATATCAAATATAGCCTTTGTATTACCCATAAAACACATTAGAACGTAATCACATATGTACACTGTGTCATCTGGCACTAGATGTCACTGTACAGGGATTATATACACGACAGGGCCAATCGGGCCACTGTCATAACCATTAGAACACACAAGTAGTGAAAATAAAAACAACCAGTAACTACTGGCAAGAGGCACTTAGCATAAACACATTATGCACAAACATATTAGGCATACATCCTATATTACCAGTGCACCACAGTAACACTAATAAGATGCACACATCACCTCAAGGCCCTATGCCCAACCAAAACATGGAGGCGATCTCCAGGCCATCTAACCTTATCCCGCGGGGCCCGTCTTGGGCTCCCCCGCAATGCCCTCTGTCCAAAAGTCAGGGCTCTTCTAGCACGAGGCCTCCAACTGGCCCGTACTATAATGGGGGCGAGGGTGCAACTCACCCTTGTCTCTGCTTCGTAAACAAAATGCCCCCGACGTTGCAGGTGCCCGCAATCTGGCGGTGCAGCTGTGTAAACAAAATAGGCACCAACAGGGTGCCTTGTAAGCCCCACTCACCGGGGCCTTTCTCTCCTCCTCATTACCGGAAAGTAGGAGGGATGTCACCGCAGGGAGTCCGCGAGGCTCCGGTCCTTCCCTGGTGTCCGGCGAGCCTCCGTCTTAGTATGGGCAAAGGTGCCGGGCTCTCCTCTCTCCACTCGGCAGACACGCGGGGCTCTCCTCCACCGTACGGGAAGCCCCGCCCACCGTCAGGCACCGCCATGCCTGACTTCCTGTCCCAACGCCGCTTCATACGGCTGGCCCCGCCCATGGTCAGGCTCTCTCCGACTTTGCCTGACTTCCGGTCTGGACGCTCGGAACGAGCGGAGCGGGAGCCCTCTTCTCGGGCTCAGGAGAATGTGGCGCTGAGTGCCTGCCACGCACTCACATGGGCAAAGTGGAAGCCCTCTTCCTTGAGCTTCTGGGAACACGTGGGGCTCTCCTCGTCATCACAAGAGCCCCGCCCCCAACCAGGCAACAACCGCCTGACTTCCTGCTCGGTGGCTCCTTTGCTACGGCGCGACGGTGCCCACCAGGCTCAACGTCGGAGCCCCCTCCTCGGGCTCAGAGGGAGGCTATGAAAAGGAAGCGTTCACGAGGCACTAAGGTACCTAAGTATGGCAGGGCAGGATCCCCAGCCCTGAGAGATCCCTGGGGCAGAGGACAGGGCCCAGGCAGACCTGCACGCAGGGTCCCCTAGCATAAGGGCAGTCTTCTCAGCCACCCAGCAGGAAGCAAGCAGTCCCCGGCGGCGGTACCTCCTGGCAGTATCTTCCTCCAAGTTATCACACTTTCGTGGGGTCACTGCCCCAATACTTATACTCATGCCAGTCTTTGTTCTCCCCCTGGCACAGGGCTCTGTGCCTGGTCTAAACCAGTTCTGGGGGGCACTTAAACATTTTATTTACGGTGACCAACAACCTCCTTTGTTAGTGTAGGCTCTGGCCCCAGACACACCACAGGGGGGCGGAGCCAGCATTGTTGAAGGCAGGCACAGTCTTATTCAGGCCCAGGTGCCACTCCTCCCACCACTCCAAATGCAGATTGGCCTATTCAGCCTAGCGCTGACTCACCCAGCCCACATAATCCCTGATGTGACAATATCCTGTGATTCAGACCACACTCTTGATTTAACTGCTGCGACTGAAGCCAACCTCCTCATTGAGAACGAATAAAATTCTGACCCCTTGTTTGCTCTCTTGCCTTTAAGTACACCACATATTGAGAAGATAGGAAATATTACTCTATGCTCTGATGCATCTGTAACACCTTGTAATATGGAGGAAATTGAAAACATGTCCAAAGACCCATTAATCTCTGACCTGTTTCCTCTGACTAAGAGATGTGAACTGCCAAATGGTAAAGGGAGTCCGGTCATCAGAGACTCTAAGATAAGCAGTATTCTTAGCCATCCCAAAGAAAGCTCTTCAGTGTGTTTCAATGAGCCAAGGAACTGTGAAGATTTCACTATTGACAACAGTGAATCTACTGTTCACGGGCTATCGCCATTCCCAGATTTTAAAGTCTGTCATCCTTGTGCCTCTCTGCCATCAGCTTGTCTGCTTTCAGAGTCTCCAGAGTCCTCAGCCGGCCTGCTGCCTTCTAAACTTCAGCCTGCAGCCTGCCTGCCAATCCGTTATCCACTTTTGAACCTACAGTCAATCTGCCTTCATTTTCAGAGTGCTACTGCAGTTTTTCATCATCTAAACATCAAGCACCTTTGATTCAGGCTCCTCAGTCGCCATTATTGGATTTGGACTCTTCAAATCTGCATTCTATTCTGCCTCCTATATCAGAGTGCTTCCCTCCTCAAAGTTCTGTTTTGGATGCTGCCGTTAATGTACAGCCTATTATCCTACCCTCCAGCACATCACAGTTTTCCTGCAGTTCTCTGGTATCTTGCACTACATCTATGATGGAAATAGACTTAGTTCTTAGGAGCCAAGGCTTTGAATCCAGTTCCAGGTTCTGGGAGCCGGTTTTTGGAGGGGGTGTACTGTCACGATTCGCTCCCTGCACTCTCGTGCCCACCACCAGAGGGGTGCATAATGGGTCTTTCCTGTGTTCTAATACACTTCCAGATACTCCCCTGCATGCATATCCTGACTTCCATCCATTTGGTCATTATTTGGGAATTGACATCCATTCCCAATCCATGCCGGGTTTTGTAAAAGCCAGCCTGCTCATGCTTGAAGCCAGCCTGCTAATGTATGACACTCTGTTACCTAGAATTCCCTTATCACTGCTTCGTCTCCACCCCTGCAGACCAAGGCTGGGTGGGGGAATTCAGCTCATCTGTGGCTGGCTGCTGCTAGTCTGCTCACACCTGATGCATGTGATTACTGTGAGCTCTTTTAAGCCCCAGCTCCCTTCAGGCCAAGGTTGGTCATTGTAGCTGAGTACCGGTGAGACCGACCCTTGCTTCCAGTGTTTCCTGAGCTTTTGATATCCTTGTTTCCAGTGTTTCCTGAGCTTTTGATATCCTTGTTTCCAGTGTTTCCTGAGCTTTTGATATCTTTGTTTCCAGTGTTTCCTGAGCTTTAGTTATTCCTTGTTCCTGAGCTGATGCTGTTTTCCTTGTTTCTGAATTAGCACTGTCTACAGTGCATCCTTGACTCCTGAGCCTTAGCATTCCTTGTTCCTGAGCTGCAGCAGTTTCCCTTGGTCCTGAACTAGCACTGCCTGCAGTGCTACCTTGACTTTTCAGCTTTTGCTCAATTCTTGTTCCTGCTCCAGCACAGCCTTCAGTGCTATGTTGTTTTCTTGACTCCTGATTCAATTCTATACTTGTATACCCTTGTAGCCTCCCCTTCTGTATATCCTTTTCCAATCCCTGCTTTTCTTCCCATTTCCTTGGTTCCAGTTCCTAGTTTACTGTCTTTCTATTCCTGCTGTCTTGCTTCTATTACCTTGTATGTTTGTTACTTGCTTTCTGCCAAGTGTGCCCTGTGATTTCCTTTGTTTCCCGTTACTCCTCCTTGCTAGCTCCTTGTCTATTGTGCTTGTATTTACTTCTACCCCTTTGCTGTTACTGCCTTGCATGTTCCTGACTGATCACCAGGATCCGTGGGCACAGCTGAGAACCTAGGTGGTGTTTCTTGTTCACTGTGAGTATTGTCTTTGAGTTACATTTATAACATCACCATAGGTATCCGCTCCACAGACCCTGCCCTTGCATGCATATCCTATATGTGGGTATTTGCATTCAGTATCTGTAACAGCAATTGTGGGTGAGGAACTTACTGAGCTTCAGTCTTACAGTGTGGAGCTCCCGAGTGATTTCCCCCACATTCCCTTTATTGTTAATGTTGTTGTGTGTGTATATATATATGTATATATGTCTGCACGTCCATTCTGGGTATAGTTATTCTAAATGCTAAATTGCCTCTTGAGTGCCCATCCTTTGAGTCTTAGCCATCTTGTTCACTTGTACAGGCTTCCCCTTTGGATCCCTTTTTCTCCTCTGACCTCCTATGTGATCCTGGGCAGCGCTCTACTACTCTTTCTGTGTATGTTTTCTACCCAGTTCCCAATCCTTGCCCAAGTCCCTGACTGTGTTCCCGACATAGTCCTAGACAGTCCCTGACAATAGATGCCCCAATAAAGGGTACCAGTTCCTCTACCATCCCCATATCTTTGAACTAATTAAGATTTTCCCAACATTCTGGAGAATTCTAGACTGAAACACAGGTGGCTATAAATACAAAACAGCAGCAACCACAAACACTCTACAGCACAGTATACTTCTGTGCAGGTTAACAAGTGTTGCCTTATTTATCTTTCGTAATTTTATATTACCGGAGTGGAGCCACCTTCAGGTGTGTTCAGTCATTTGTGAGTGCTCTCCCTGTTTGATTTTAGGTACTGTTCTAAAGCAAAGTAAAGAAGAGCTGATCTGTGACTGGGGTCTTACTAAGCCCGAACAATTTGAGCCTCAAAAGTAAGCTGGTTCTTTGAGCAATCCCTGGTTCACCCTTGGTAGACTGGCTCAAGCAGTTAAGTAGTACTCAGAAAAAATCAACTTTAAAGGTCCAGCCTAACAAAATTACAGGATGTGGTCCGTCGGCTAGACTGCCGACTTTGGTGCTGGAAACCAGGGTTTGAGCCTCGGGGTCGCGTCCAGAACCTGTGATTCTGGGAAAATCACTTAATCTCCCAGTGCCTGAATGTGTAAGTAACCGGTGCTCATGTAAAGCGCTCCAATACCTTCGGGTCAAGTTCGCGCTATATAAATATGCAAAAAAATATATATATAAAAAATGACACAACAATTAACAAATTAGGATACAGGGCTCAGAAAAATAAAACCGACCTACAGGAAAGTGTACATTCCTACAGTACATGCAAAAACATGTTGAGAAAAGTCACTGTGTCTTCCTTAAGATAGACCATGAGCTGGTATGATCTGCGGCTGGTCCATGAAGGGCCACAGCCGGCAGAGGTTGGTCTCTGTTTCCATTGAAATTGTTTTTATTCAGAAGATTGTAAAAGTACATCGGGCGGAGCCTGGAGGGTGTAGACATAAATAGTCCCCTGAGGATGGAGGTGTCTTGCTGCATCCTCCACCTGGCCACCAAGAAGCTCAGAACGGGACAAGCATTAACAAGCAGCCATTGAGGGTGCACTTCGGCTGAGCTCAAGCAGGATATATACTATATTCTATAAGTGCTGTGAGGGGAAGAGATACCAGCAACTTAACTACACTACTTATTGCCCTGCACAGGTGACCTAGACAGTGCACGTTTTGTTTGATTGCACTTTTATATCAAAAGTTACAGCTGTAAGGTTTTAAAGTATCTCAGCAGCACATGCTTCTAGGAAATACACTAGGACTAGTGTGGGAAACATTTCCTTCACTCCTGGTCCCCATATTTGTGTAAATGCAACTATGGGGACGTCCAGCACCCACAAAAGCCATCTTATCAGAGTGACACAGGTTTGTCCTATTAAAGCGAGCGAAGCGGGGCCGCTGAGCACCCCATACCCACTGCGAACAGCAAATCACCAGCTGTGACCAACAACAAAAAATGGGTCGGGCATGACAAAATAGACTTTTCCACATATGTCAAGTATCATACAGTATTTACGTTCTTATCCAGACACATCCCTTATAGCGTTTTCATTGCCATTCAATTCCCAAACACATACATGTCTATTGTTATATGACTGGTGGGTTTGGAAATGGTAGAAAGAGTGCTTTTATTTGTTGATGCTCTTGACAAAGTCACTGAAAACGGACAAAAATCAATATTTTCCGGTTCCTTATAGTGAAATCAGTTTACTTTCCAGCGTTTTGCCACCTACATTTGGCAACAAACAACTCCATGTTTCAGTAGGCTGTGCAGAGTCTGTCCTATTTAGCATGTGCTGTATGTACATATGACCCAGCCATCATATGACACATACTTATTTCAAACACCATGTACTGCATGTTTCTTTCAGAAATCTTATTCACTGTACGGACCGATCTGACATTTTGTGTATCTATCTCACCTGTCATGTAGTGCATGTAAATATTTGGTATGCCATGTTCTTCTTCTCAGGTGTTTTGTACTGTATGATCCTATCTCACATGACAGTCTGTATGAGGAGACCTGGTTTGCTATGTATACACATTACCTACTTCACATGACATATATTTTGATGCACAGTGCACTGTATGTAACTATCCAACATACCACATACAATATAGATACTGCATGTAACTTTCTCACATGCCTTGCACTGTGTGTATCTATCTCATATGCAAGGTACTGTGTATACCTATCTGACATGCCTTGTACGTGAGTCATCTACCTCCTGTGCCATGTTCTGTGTGTGCCCATCTTACATGTTTCGCACTGTCTGCACCTGATCACAATGCCATGCATTGCATAGACCAATTTCAAATGTCATGCATTGCATGTTACTTCCTCACATTCTATGTGCTATTGAGTATACTTGTACTATGCACTATTCATACACATGCAATGCATAGTACAGTATATTTTTACCTGCCATACACTCGCTAGTATCTGTCCGACATGGCATGTATTCTACATATCTATTTCACATATAATTTACTGTATGTACCTATGACACATTACTTAATGTAGCACACTTATTTAATATGTCATGAGCTGTATATAGAGATCTGACTTGATATGCACTACACATACCTATTGCATATGCCATACACTGTACATGCCTATCTGATGTGCCATTCACTGTATGTACATATTTGCACTGATCACATGTTCCAGGCACTGCACATATATGCCATATACGGTATAAATCTATTCCATATAAAATGAACTGTGCATACATATCTGGCATGCTATGTGCTCTATGCCCCTAACTCACATGTCAAGTACTCTACCTATCTCACCTGACTTGTAGTATAATGAACTTACCTGAAATGTTACTTTATGTACTGCTCTTGTATTATTTATGTACCCATCTTGCTTTACTTTATGCACCGATCTTGTTACGTTATGTATCGATCTTGCTCTACTTTATGTACTGATCTTGCATTACTATATGTACAAATCTTTTATTACGTTTTGTACTGATCCTGCTTTACTTTATGCTCTAATTTTGCATTACTTTATGTACTGATCTTGCATTACTTTATATACCAATCTTGCTTTACTTTATGTATTGATCTTCCATTACTTCATGCACCAATCTTGTGTTACTTTATGTACCCATCTTCGTTTTATTTATTCACCAATCTTGCATTACTTTATGTATCGAACTTGCTCTACTTTATATACTGTTCTTACATTGATATATTTACAAATCTTGTATTACTTTTTGTGCTGATCTTGCTTTATTTTATGCACTGATCTTGTATTACTTTATGTACTGATTTTGCATTACTTTATGTACCGATCTTGCTTTACTTTATGTATTGATCTTTCTTTACTTTATGTACCGTTCTTTTTTGTACTGAACTTGCTTTACATTATGATGCTTCCCCGAAGTGTAGCAGTTTTAATAAATTACAAGGTTGTCTTGCACATGGGATTAATGTTTCTATCCTTTTTTCGTTTCTTTAGTTTTTGTATAACCACTTGTAGATTTTTCCTGCACATTGGGTATTGACTTTTTTACACAAATAAATATTTATATTGGTTTTTTCTTTATAATACACTTCTTTGTTTCCCTCCAACTTGGATGGAATGTTGTATTTGCACATTAAGCCCAGCGCTTGTTTTTGCGTGGCAATAGGACTCATTTGAGCGTAATTGAATACGGTTTTCCAGCGGAAGTACTTCTTCCAGCTCTACTAGGTCGGATCACACGTGACCTCACCCGGTTATTCACCGGTTTACCGCCGGCCGCTTTCTAACGCTGCGGACTCGGCGTTGCAGGGCTCACGACACATGCGGAGTGCCTTAGACAATGAGATGAGAGTTGGACACACGGGTGAGTGTTCTTTCCGCCCCGCTTTTATTCTATTTTTGATCGTGGCGGCACTGGGCTAGGACAGATTAAAGTAAGCCCTGTCTACCTGTTATTGTTTCCTAGCAATTACCGGCTAAGAAGTGGCATATGATTAAACAGCCCGGAGTATTGTCCATATTTAACAGAATGTATAAGGTATTTTTCATCTTGCACTTAGAATTTACTTTATACGCGGTCACATTTGTGAATAGTGCCACTCTTCATCTGTATTTTAGAAACAAGACTGGACTAAGAATCCAGTTTGACGAAGCGTTTTTTGGTGCCAGGAGCGGCCGCTTCCTTAACACTTGTGGCACCCATACGACAGTTCCAAGTGAGCGTTGTTTACTTTTATCGGCTTAAGGTCACAGTTGGTTTATTTATGTTAGAGTTTCCCACAGCATGAGCCACAAGTGGGAAATATAATACAATATATAAAAATAGGCGATCTCACGTTTGGTGATGGAATATACTAATTTCCTAGAATACTTGAGAATTATACTTTGAGTTCACATACACGTGTGGAGGTCTCTGTCTGATGGTACGCTTTTCTTGGACTTTCTCTGGCACTAGATGCACATTTTGGTGTAAGTACATGAAAATAAATCACAAATACAACCTGGTAGTGTTCCGTAAGTATGTAGATGTATAGTAATGTGTGTACATATTGTGAAATTGTATTATAGGTCCTTCCTCATACCTCCGTCCTGATGAGGCCCAAATAGAAGGGTCGAAACGCGTAGACTACCGGAAAAGGAGGAATCCATTGAACAGTAAAGTGATATATATTTGTTGATTTGCACATAAAAAGATTGCGTTGAGGTGAAGCTAATACCTCACTTGTGCATTAGGGTTACCTCACAGTGAACCGCAACATACTTTTGTGAACGGACACCTGTTGTACATCAAAAAATTGGGGTCTAGGAAATGATTTTGATAGTTTGTAATTTTGTATGTATTGTATAATGTTTAGTGTATATATAATTGTTTGATGAAAAAAATGCGAAAAGATCATTGGTCTCAACCAGATATGAAATAAGAAATAAAATACGGTTCTGACCTGGAATGAATTATGAATGTGATTTATTTGGAAAAATATAATTAAATTTGATGGGATGAAGACCCTATGCAAAAGAGTAATTAAATGTACTCTAGTGTAATTATTTTGGATATCTGTTCCTCCACCTCATATTGTCTTTTGAACCTTACTTTATGTACTGACTTTCCGCTACTTGATGTACCAATTTTGCTTTACTTCAAGTATTGATCTTGCATTATTTTATGTACTGATTTAGCTTTACTTTATGTACTGATCTTGCATTACTATATGCACGGATCTCGATTTGCTTTATGTACCCCTCTTGCTTTAATTTATGCACCAAATTTTTTATTACTTTATGTGCTGATCTTGCTATGCTTTGTGTACCAATCTTGCATTGCTATATGTACTGATCTTATATCACTTTATGCACTGATTTTGCTTTACTTTATTTATTGATCTTGCATTACTTTATATACTGATTTTGCTTTACTTTATGTACTGATCTTGCTTTATGTATTCCTCTTGCATTACCTTGCGTACTGATCTTGCTTTAATTTATGTTCTGATCTTGCATTTCTTTGTGTATCGATCTTGCCTTATGTATTGATCTTGCATTAATTATGCACTGATCTTGCTTTACTTTATGTGCTGACCTTGCTTTACGTTAAGTATGGATCTTGCAATACTTTATATACCGAATTAGCTTTAGTCTATGTACCCACCTTGCTTTCATTTATGCACCGATCTTGCATTACTTTATGTACTGATCCTGCATTAATCTATGCACTGACCTTCCTTTACTTTATGTACTGATCTTGCTTTACTTAATGTACTGATCTTGCTCTACTTTATGTATTGATTTTGCAGTACTTAATTTACTGATCTTGCTTTACTTTATGTACTGATCGTGATTTACTTTATGCACTGATCTTGCTTTACTTTATGCACAGATCTTGCTTTATTTTATGCACAGATCTTGCTTTACTTTATGTACTGATCTTGCTCTACTTTCTGTATTGATTTTGCAGTACTTAATTTACTGATCTTCCTTTACTTTATGAACCCATCTTGCTTTACTTTATGTACTGATCTTCTATTACTTTATGTACTGATCTTGCTTTACTTTCTGTACTGATCTTGCTTTGCTCTATGTACTGATCTTGCTTTACTTAATGCCCCGATCTTGCTTTACTTTATGTACTGATCTTGCTTAACTTAGTGTCATGGTCATCGCGAGTAGGGGGCGCTCCCATTCGCACCAAACACATACACAGACACTTCCTAGACTAGCCCCATTAGTATATTCACGTGTGAATGGAGTACAGGTGCAGAATAATTGCATACCTGCTTACTACCGGGGGGGTAGACTACAACACCCAGACGCCACCATTCCTGATTATCGAGAAGACCTGTGCTAGGGCGGAGCCTGGGTATTTAAACCACTCATATTGAGTGGGCTGGTGCTTGTCAAACTGCCAAGACATTGTACGAGTGTTGCTTAATTAGCACCTTCCCTGCAAATCTGGACTTCGTTTCTTCACGGGAGAGGTGCAGGAAGATTTCCTGGCTTGCACGCTCTCCCGACATCTGCCTTCAGCGTGTGTGGCGCCTAGAGCCAAGCTGCTCTGTGTTCGGCTTGCGCCTTCTTGAAAACTTCTACGTCTGCCCGCCTTTCCCTGATGCCGGCTTCGGGGTCAAATTGGTAAGGCTTCTGCTAGCTGGAGCAAGGAGCAGACCTAGACAAAGACCACGCGTTCACCCGCATGAACTGCTGTGGTGCGGAACGCGCTTCTTCAACACCGCATTTGTCGAGCTTGCACGTAGTGCTGCGGTGCGAGCGGTGGCATTCTTATTTATCATATACTGTAGATGCATTTCGCCCGCACGGAGTGTTACAGTGCCACTCCATCCTCAGCCCTATATTCATCGCGTTAGCACGCACAGAGAGCTGCGATGCTGAATGATTACCATTTTCAAGGGGGCTGGTATTTCAGAGAAGCGTTGAGAGACAGTACCTGGGATTAAACAAGTGGCATTGGCTCCTTCAGCCTCTTTCACCTGTGGAGTAACAGGAGGAGCAGGAATACTACGCTGATAAGTGCCAGTCCAGTCTTGCCTGTTTTATGTTATAGCTTGCTCATCCCTTAGCTGTGTCACAACATTTTCTCTGGAGTAGGATACTCCTTATTTGCCTGCCTGATTTGATTTAGTGTGATACCATTTCTGCTGGTATCCCTTCCCTCCTAGGCTCATTGGGGTGCAATACATGAGAGTTATGAGTATGGGTACATGCAAATTATGTATACTGCTTACGCATAGGCTTATTGCATGTTAATGCACCCTTCTGATTTTTCTCTCTTTAACACAGGGTCTCCTACTACAAGGTGTACTTCCTAGCAAGAAGTAAGGACCGTAGAGGCCTTCTCGTGGCTATCCACAGCGGTTTATTGTTTTATCCATTTCCCCTTTTCCCTGTGGGCAGTCTTGCAGGGGAGTTATTGTCTCATCCTGAGACAATAACTCCCCTGCAAGACTGCCCACAGGGAAAAGGGGAAATGGATAAAACAATAAACCGCTGTGGATAGCCACGAGAAGGCCTCTACGGTCCTTACTTCTTGCTAGGAAGTACACCTTGTAGTAGGAGACCCTGTGTTAAAGAGAGAAAAATCAGAAGGGTGCATTAACATGCAATAAGCCTATGCGTAAGCAGTATACATAATTTGCATGTACCCATACTCATAACTCTCATGCTGTGAGTCAGCGCAGGGGGGAGTGTGGAAAATTATCATCCCCCATGCTGGTTTTGTTCTGGAAGGTTAGTGGCTTGTGTTGTCTGCTAATCTGACACTTTGGGGCCGATTCTGATGTGGGTTGGAAAAGCTTCCCGACTGAGGGCCTGATTCTGATGCGGTTAGGAAGGCCTCCTAACGGCATTTGCTCCTTCCAAATCGGATCGGGAACGTGTCTTCCCGACCGAGGGCCCAATTCGGATGCGGTTAGGAACAAATGTTCCCATTGAAGTCAATGGGAGTTCAACCAGATCGTATCTGGAAGCATCCGGATGCATCCTACTCCGCCGGTCGGACTTTCCCGATCCGAGTGGGTCGGACACCATTTCCCAACCGATTCGGTCGGGAAGCTTTTCCAACCCGCATCAGAATCGGCCCCTTTGTGTACTGATTTTTCTTTACTTTATCTACTGATTTTTCTTTATTTTATGTACTGATCTTGCTTAGCTTAATGTACTGATCTTGCTTTACTTTATGGACTGGTCTTGCTTTACTTTATGTACTGATCTTGCATTACTTTATGCACTGATTTTGCATTACTTTATGGACTGATCTTGCACTACTTTATGGACTGATCTTGCTTTACTTTATGGACTGATCTTGCCTTACTTTATGTCCTGATTTTGCTTTACTTTATGCACTGATCTTGCATTACTTTCTGTCCTGATTTTGCTTTACTTTATGTCCTGATTTTGCTTTACTTTATGTACTGATTTTGCATTACTTTATGGACTGATTTTGCATTACTTTATGGACTGATTTTGCTTTACTTTATGTCCTGATTTTGCTTTACCTTATGTACTGATTTTGCATTACTTTATGGACTGATCTTGCACTACTTTATGGACTGATCTTGCTTTACTTTATAGACTGATCTTGCCTTACTTTATGTCCTGATTTTGCTTTACTTTATGCACTGATCTTGCATTACTTTCTGTCCTGATTTTGCTTTACTTTATGTCCTGATTTTGCTTTACTTTATGTACTGATTTTGCATTACTTTATGGACTGATTTTGCATTACTTTATGGACTGATCTTGCTTTACTTTATGGACAGATCTTGCCTTACTTTATGTCCTGATTTTGCTTTACTTTATGTACTGATCTTGCATTACTTTATGCACTGATCTTGCATTACTTTATGCACTGATCTTGCATTAGTTTATACACTGATCTTGCATTACTTTATGTACTGATCTTGCATTACTTTATGCACTGATCTTGCATTACTTTATGTACTGATCTTGCTTTATTCTATGTACACATCTTGCGTTACTTTATGTACCAATCTTGGGTTACTTTATGTATCAGTCTTGCACGCTATATAAATTCATGTAACAATATAAAATAAATCCGTATATCATTGTTATATGACATAAATGTCACTGATTCAAACACTGGCAAGCTTTTTCAGCATTCCATCATTCTGTTGTAGATAAATGCTTACCTTTAAATCCATAATAGTGTCAGCTGAGATCGGGTTCAAGCAATAACTTGTTTGTGGTGTGCACTTTATTAATTGCCACTATAATTATAAATACCTCCACCCCACCCACTGGTTAGTGAAGCCACTTGCCTGGTGTGACCTCACTTATGTTGAAGTAAAATAACCAACCAGTGGAGTTGATCCAAGGGTAAATATTTGTATTTCTAAAATAATAAATAGCCACGAAACAAAGAACAAACAAATCCTTTGAGCATCTCATCATGGTACAAATAAAAACAATGCATACCATTGCTGAAGTTTTCTTTAAATACACAATTTTGGTTGACCATTAACCTTGGATATTAATGATTTATCTGATGGATACTAGACACAAATGCTGTATTAATAACATTGCACTCGAAACGAGTTTAATAGGACATTTAGAAATGTGTTTATTAATGTGACATAGTTGTGACATAGTTTCCCCATGTCACTATTTTAATTAACAAGGTTGCAGCTCTGTTTATCTCACTCCTGCTCAGTCCCACCTTCCCACCATGTCCCCCAGCATGTCTTCTCTCCCTACAGCCCCTGTAGAGCAAGAGATATTGTGATGGAACTGCTTATTTTCCTTAGAGTGCATGAATTGTTAATGAACCTTTCTCCGTGTTCCTAAAGTAACAGGTGCCCAAGATCTTTTCCACTGTACATCCGGTGCGGGCCTGGCAGAATACATTGGTGTATGGGCCATTGTTTCATATTGCACTGTGCATCTCCGGACAGCAACAGCGTAGCAGCTGCTGGAGGATTTCTTAAAAGTGAGCAGTTGTTATGTGCTTTATTATTATGTATTGTGTTATTTCCCTAAAATGTGTTATCTCTAATCATGCCATCTTGAGACTCTAGACTTTGCTTAATATTTATGCCGAAATTGTGTATAAAAAAACCTGGTTTTGGATATGAGCCAGATTACTTTCCTGTTCTGCTGGAGATTGTCCATTTGAAATTCAGATGGCTTTCCCTTTTCTACTTGGGATGCTGTCCTGTCTGTTATGATTTAGTTATTCATTTGTGACTTAGAAGTGTTTTGAGTTTCTGATTACAAGCTCTGCATTTCCGTCTTCATTGATTGATTGATTGATTTAAATATCTGTAGAGCACAACTATCACTCCAAAGAGAGCAGGGAATGTCAGGTAGACATGTATTGTATCTCAGTTTATACAAGTTTATTTATTTATTTAAAAAAGTTTTGTATAGCGCGAACATGACCTCAGAGGGTACCAGAGAGCCTTACAGGGAATGTCGACACAAATAAGGGGAGAGAAGTGTGGCAAAACAGCAGCAAAATATAAAAATAATAGCAGGTACGTAATGACATAATATTGGAGGGTATCAGAACCATAACATTGCAAAATATCATAAGTAAGCAGAGGAGCATGACAAGGAGGGAGAAGAACATGTAAGTAGAATAAAGCAAGAAGAGTCGGCGTGACAATGATGAGGAGGAGCAGGCCGTTAGGCTCGGAGGATCCGCCAGATCTAGGCTGGTATGACGAAAGGCCGAGGCTAAACTTCTAACTCAGAAAGGTACTCATCAGTAAAGCTTTCACTTCCTTTTTGAAGGACACTGTTGATGGAGTCAGTCTAGTGTCCGTAGGTAGGGAGATTCTCGGGGCAATACCTAAGAAGGATCAAGTGAAGAACAGAATGTGTCAGTGGACCCAAAGATCCAAGTCTTCGAGGCTTTCCGGAATTGGGTTTCTGATTCCATCAGCCTTAGCTGTGTAGGCCTGAGGTTCCATGTTCTAGTGCCAGAACTGTCAAAGATTTTCCTCCTTTGGTTTTGAGCCTGAAGGAGGGAGGTTTAAGAAGGTTTGCTAAGGAGGATCTAAGTGTCCTGGCAGTGGTGTAAGGAGTGAACCTGGCGGCTAAATATTTGGGTCCTAAGTCTCTAAAAGCTGTAAAAGTGATTAACAGAACCTTAAATAGAATTCTTTTTTGAATAGGCAGCCAATGAAGGGTTTTAAGGGCTGCCGAGGCAGATGATCGTCGGGGCAGTTTCAGCACCAAGCGGGCTGCTGCATGTTGTACAACCTGTAGCTTTTTTAGTACTTGTTTATTAACTCCTGCGAATAGGCTGTTGCAGTAGTCTAATCTAGACAGATAAGTGCTACTGCAACTGTCTTCCTTGCAGAGTAGATAATGAAATCAAAAAACTTTTAAATAGTTTTGATGAGGTTAAAGTACATCCCAGCCACTGCGAGGGCTTGCGGCCGAAACGAGAGAGAGGCAACATATTTTACCCCCAGATTCTTAGCCACTTCTACTGTGTTGGGTGGAGCATGCGCGTCTTCTGGCCATCACTGGACCGGCTTGAAGGTGTTATCCTTTCAATGTATCCACTATTTCCAATAATGCAGATTTGGTTGAGTGCTTAGGACGGAAGCCGAATTGGTGGGGGTGCAATATCCTGGGGTTCTCAATAAAATCGGTAAGCTGTCAATTGACCAGTCTTTCTACGATTTTACCAAGGATGGGAAATAATGAAATCGGGCGAAGGTTAGAAAGTGTGGAAGGATCCATGATCTTTTTTTTTAAGTGGTTTGACAATTGCCAGTTTCCATTCTGCAGGGACTGTTGCTGTGGCTAAGGATGAATTGACTATATTGTTAATTACTGGGCTGACAGTATCTATGATCTTATGAAGTACCGCAGGAGGACATGCATCGAAGGGGGAACCTGATTTGCAAGCAATAATGGCTTGATGTGACTGATCAAGTGGAATTTTCTCAAAGACCCGGAAGAGCGGTCCTGTGTAGGTGGGGTCGGGCTCTAAATCTAAATACTGTTTGTGTGGGGTGTAAAATTATTTTTGAATGCTGAGGATTTTTTGCTCAAAGAAGACAGAAATCTAATCACATAACATCTGTGATGGGGGAATTTCCTTGACTAACATTTTTGGGTTAGTGAAGGACTTTACAATTATAAAAATCGTTATCTGATCATGTTGAGCATCTAATATTTTTTGGGGAGAAACACTCATTTTTTGCTAGCTTAATTTATAGATGATATTTTTTTCAACTTATTTTGAAGAGGTTTAATTCTTCTGCGGTGTAGGGTCTTCTCCACCTCCATTCCAGTTGCTTGCACTGGAGGTGGAGCTCGGCTAGTGTAGGCATATACCAGGGGGCTAAGATTTTGGATTTGTGTTTATTTGTAGATTGTCCTATAGGAGCTAGCACATTGCTGATCGATGTAATCCATGTATTGAAGTGTCGGGTATCATCTAGAGTATGTCCTGATAGGGTAGGTATGGATACACTTGCAAAGTGAGGCAGCTCTGGGTGCGCTATCATCTTGGCCCATTTGCGACTTGGTAATTGTAGGAAAGTAGGATCTGCTTCTATGGATACCCCCACTTTTTGCCTGGTGCTTAGCTGTTAATGACTAGTCTGACTGGGATCCTGCTAATCAGGACCCAAGTCTATCTGCTTTCTCCCTAAACTGTTATATTCAGTACTTAGGTACATCCCAGAAAGGATACTGAGGTACCCTTATAAGTCCCTAGTATATGGTACTCAGGTACCCAGGGCATAGGTACCCCAGAGCGCCCCCATGGGCTGAAGCATGCATTATGCCACCCATGGGAGACCATTCAAAATGGAACTACAGCCCTGCCATTGCAGCCTGTGTAAGCTGGTGCTAGCACCACTTACTATAGATATAGGTTTCCTATATCTAGGGTCACTGCACTTAAAACCTATATGTCACCCCTATAGCAGGCCTTTGCATTCCTGATGGCAGGGTGCCTGGTTCCCAGATGGGATTTAGTGTATTGGGACCGGGTGGGTGTGTTTGCCAGCGCCGCTAGGTCTGCATGAGGGGCACATTTGGTGTCGCCATGCATAGTCCAGTTCATACCAGTCCTGGGAGCCATTGGCTCCCGCTCTGGCACGAAACTGGACAAAGGGCATGGGAGTAACCTCCCCCCTGTGCAGACCCTACCCTGGGAGGGCCCCTGAATCGTCCCAACCCTTTCTTAAGGGTACTTAAGGGCTTACCTTGGTGTAGGTCCCTAGATTCATCGTGGGACAATATTCAGATCAGACACCACTTCTTCTACCGTCTGGGCACTCTGGACTTCGCTGGACTTCTTTTGGGCTCGACTTCGTCTCCCTTCCAGTCTGTTGCATCGTCTGTGCCTATGCACCATACAGGAACCTTCCGAGTCCTGTGGGCATCAAAGATACCTGAAGGAATCTCCCTTGGAGTGAAGAAGTCACTCCCCTGCATTCGCAGGCACCGCAACTAAGTCGACCGGTCTGCTGATCCTGAGCTCCTCCGGACTCCGTAAGGTTCTGCAATATAAGTGGTAATTTTCCACAGCTCTCAAGGCCTGCCCTGCCCTCTCACCAAGTTTGAGGCCATTATTCCTCGTGGGGCCTGCAATAACCATACCCCTGTGCACAGCGTCAACTTTCAGTTGCAAGGCTTGTTGGCTTCCTTCCAAGAAGATCTTCAGGCTCCAAGTAGCTCCAACCTCAAGCGACTCCAGTGCCTCCGGCCTGTGGATCCATTTCAGGGTCACCTTTGTGTATTTTGGGCTTCCTTGATAGTTTGGGGCCTGCCGTGACTCCCCTGCTCTTGGTGAGTCCCCTGGACCTTGCTTGTCCCGACGTTGCATCTTCTTCAACTCCTGAATTGGTTGCATTTGTCAAGGCTTGTTGGTGGTCCTGCCGGACACAACCCTTCAGCCCTCGACATCATTCATGGGACAGCTCGTGAATGGCTCCTGGTCTTCCTCAGCATCGCCTGGTCCTCACAGCTGCAGAGTCAAGGTCATCGTCACCTCTCCTGCATCACCTGACATCGGAGGGCATTCGTCTTCCAAGTCTCCTGGTCACTCCTGGGTGACATAGACTCTGTCCCCTCTGCTTGCAGGTACCTCTCATCTAGAATCCACCTTCGGATTCCACTGGACACTTTCTCCTTCGTCAGCAGCGGCACTTTCCTGAAGTCCTCCGTTGGGTTCAACGGCGGTTTCCAACACCACTTCACACCTATGCACCCGGCTTCCCTGGTGTAGATATTGTGGGTTCTAGGGTATCCATGGGTGGGGTGGCTCTCCAACCTTCTGTCTTCCATGGGGCTTCTTCAGGGTCCACTGGGAAGGGTCCTTAATCTTTAAAAATCCAAACGCGACCAACACGTAGAGTTGTACAGGGCACGCAGTTGTGTTCCCACACTGCACACGCTCTCTGTGGGGTCCCTATCTACTCACCTTGGGTGGTTCTTTGGGTCCCCAGCATTTCTACATCCTCTCGACACTTTCTTGACCCAGCTCGTGGTTCTTATACAACTTTCTTAGTATATGGTTTGGTCCCCCCCTGGGGTCCACTGTGTATTTCGTGCTATTTACTGTATTTCTATGCAAAGTATTGTGTGCATTGTGTTCATCTCCATGTAGGAGATATCTAAACGTATTAGAGATTATTATATACTATAAGATATCATTCTGGTAAAAACAAGCTGCTTTACACTCCTTCTAGACTAAGCCTGAAGGCTGCTCTCCACAGCTACCACTTAGAGAGCTTTCTAAGGTTGTCTAAGACCTCTTAAATCACCATAAGCGTTGTCTGGACTGGTGCAAGGTGCCCACTTACATAAGTGGACATTATATACCAGGCCAGCTTCTCACAGTAATGAAATTGGTGTTTGATTAAGAGGGTAAGTTGTGCATGAGATGTTGATATTAAATGGAATTAACATATGATCTGACCAGACTTGAGTAACTGGAGTGCTAACCGTTAATGGGGTAAAGTTGGAACAAACTCCATCACGGGTGTGTACAGGCTGATGTGTCGTAGGCTGAGACCAACTAGTGAATTCCAAGAGTTTCTAAGATTTCAAGAAAGTTATCTACTCCTGGTTCTTTCTGGCATTCTAAATGGAGATTAAAGTCTCCTAGGAGTGTAAAATTAAATGTATGGCATTTAGCATTTAGGCTGTACCGCTCAATTTTTGAGATTTTCTACTAAAATTCGTTTAATTTTTCCTGATCTAGAACTCAGTTAGTGAGTGGTCCTAGTTACATATTTTATACTCTGGTAAATTGATGTGGGGCCTGAAGTTGAGGAGGGCGCTCTTTAGCGCAAGATCAAGGGTGGAGCAGAACCACCATATGTAAATTTTGGGGTAATCTGAATTTTCGGGGTTCTGAATTTTGTAGTTCTGGGTTCTGCTCCCACAGATTTTGAGCATCTCATCACGTGTGCTATACAGTGACCAGGTAAAATAAGAAAACATGCATAACGTAGCATAGATATCAGAGCACGATGCAACCATCTGCTCTTCACGCGCTCACTTCTAGTAATGAGGAAAACTGGAGGCAGCTGTTTTTTACTCGCTAACCAGAATGTAGAGGTTGACATATTCCTTACCAGGCACCAGTGCAGCGGAAACTATGTGAAAATGAACAACGTAATAAGGAATGTCATTATGACGATTTTTTTCAGCGACAATTTCCAAAATTACAAATATCCCCAAAAAATGTTCATCTTTATTGGGGTTACGGGCAGGGACGGGCTGGCCTATAGGGCAATCAGGCAGTGCCCGATGGGATGGTGTGACAGATCAGTGTGTAGGCCATGTTTTAAGCAGTTTTGGGCCGGTTTTATGGTCAGCCAGGCCGGCTTTTACTGTTGATTCCTCTGATATTGCCACTTTTTTAACTATATTCTTTGCTAATGTGGGTCACTTTATTTTGGTGCCCATGCCTTTTTTATGTTCCAGTCCGACCCCATGTACCATTTGGACCCATTTTGTTTTATTTTGTTGTAGTCTTCACTGCTATTCTCCTGCTCTTTTTGGGCCATTTGGCCTTCATCATTCTCCTTATCCGTTGTGGCTACATTTCTCTTTCATTTTGTTCTCTTTTTTTCCCCTTTCATCATTTTACATACGCATTATGGCTTTTGTTGTCTTTCTTTTTTTGCTCTCTTTTTCCCACTTTTATCATTTTACATACGCGCCATGGGTTTGTAGTCTTTCTTTTTGTTCTCTTTTTTTCACCTTCATCATTGTACACAAGAGCCGTAGCTCCATTTTTCTTTCCTTTTCTTTTGTTTTTTTCTTTCTGTTTTCCTCTCCTATGTCCACATTGGTGCCTTCCTTTTTTCCCTTACCTCGACTAGCTTTCCAGCTTGTATTTGTACCTGGTGTACAAGACCCCTTTCTGTTCTTTTGAAGAAATAGGTGTAGCTCAGTATTTTTCCTGACAGTGCTTGCTATTCTTTGCCCACACATGGGACATTTTCTGCTGCTCCTCTTTCCCTGCCTTTCTCTTGTGCTTGCTTCACTTGTCTTTCTTTCTCTATGACACTTGTTCTATAGTAAGGAAGTTTTCCATGGTGTTTTTTTTCGAATTTGTTTTCTGTTCCTCTGGCATTTGTCGTTATAGTTCTGTAAAGAACATATAATTGCTGTGGAGGGGTACCAGAGGTACCACAGCTCCACAGTTCCAACTCGACCATGACTTGCTTCAATTCTTCTTTTCAAATTGCGTATTTTTTGTGGAACGTCCAGTGGGCCTCTTACAGATAGTGTCTACTGTATCTAATTGATGATATATGGGGTTTTCAACATCTACTGTACTGTTGCGGATATGATTCTGTTGATTCCAGTTGCATCATGGAACTGTTTGCTGGTGTCTAATAGTCAGGGCCACTGGAGTTATGCGGCAAGGGATGACCAAATTATATGGCTGGGTTTACTAAATTAGGCAGCAAGATACTGCTAATTATGCGGCATAATGTGGCACATTTTGTGAAAGTATCAGTTCAGTATTTTGTCCTTTTTGCATATTTTAAATCTGTCTGGCCAAAGGATTCACCTCATTGGTTCTAGTGTGGCACCAAAACACAACAATATGCACCTGAAAGGTGAACAGTCAACCTTCGTGAAGTGCCTTCTGCTGCGTAGCAACACGTGTCACAACAGTTTCAGTAACTTGTGTTCCATTTGAGCTTGAAACAAACATTTTTTTGTTGAACTCTGCAAATTTGCAGCAGATGATGGATTATGTGGCAAGTGCGCCAAAACCATAATCATGCAAAAAATGCTGCGGCCACATATTTCCATAATTCCAGTGACCCTGCTAAAAGTCTCTATGGATTTCAGGTGGGATTTTTTTTTAATCCTAGAGAATCATTTTTGTATCATTTCATAAAATTACTTTAATGTCTAAATACATTTTTGCCACACCAACATAAACTATAAACCGTTTCCTCATGGCATTTCTGTAGAAAGGTGCTCTTATTCACAACCACATTTATTTTTGCTGTATGTTGTGTGTGTCTCTCTGTGTGACATATCATCTATTCCTGATTTATGATTATTATTTCTGGTTCCTATCGAAGATTAAAACTGGTCTGTACAATGGACCAATGATCTCAATATGTGTGTCTCAAGGAGATGTGAATGAACACATGTTCTAATCATGTTGTAGAATGAACACAACTTTCTACCATGTGAACTGACAGTTATTTTTCCGGATCGCTGCCTGGGTCTCCTCACCCGTGACGTGTTATTGTGTAAAATGTTGTTTGTGCGCCGCCGAGTGAACAGTAACGGCGAGTGAAGAGGGGAGAGCGTTGTCTCCTCGCTGCTGGGATAACAACAGCCAGCACCTGACCCTGCAGGCCGTGTTTTCATGGAAAGATGGCACTCTGGCAAACACCTCCTTCCTTCGCAGCCCAGAACAAGCCTGCAACTTTCAGGACGGCACATACATGCAATCTGTTAGTGATTCATGCGGTACATTTGGGGTGGGATGTAAATACTGTGGTTTTTTTGGGCACCCCTAAAGGCTAACTTTAAAGGGGGAGGGTAGATAGGGTGGAAGAGAACCCACACTGTAAACAAAGCTGATCTGCAGAAAACAGGTGCTAAGCAAAACCTAGGTGCCAGCGAATGTCTTAAAAGACCAATCCTGAGAGCCTGCATTACTTTATGCACTGATCTCCCATTAATTATGTACTGATCTTGCTTTACTTTATGTACTGATTTTGAATTATTTTATGCACTGATCTTGCATTACTTTATGTACTGATTTAGCTTTACTCTATGTACACATCTTGCTTTAGTTTATGCACCAATCTTGGGTTACTTTATGTACCAATCTTGGGTTACTTTATGTATCAGTCTTGCACGCTATATAAATTCATGTAACAATATAAAATAAATCCGTATATCATTGTTATATGACATAAATGTCACTGATTCAAACACTGGCAAGCTATTTCAGCATTCCATCATTCTGTTGTAGATAAATGCTTACCTTTAAATCCATAATAGTGTCAGCTGAGATCGGGTTCAAGCAATAACTTGTTTGTGGTGTGCACTTTATTAATTGCCACTATAATTATAAATACCTCCACCCCACCCACTGGTTAGTGAAGCCACTTGCCTGGTGTGACCTCACTTATGTTGAAGTAAAATAACCAACCAGTGGGGTAGATCGAAGGGGTAAATATTTGTATTTCTGAAATAATAAATAACCACGAAACAAAGAACAAACAAATCCTTTGAGCATCTCATCATGGTACAAATAAAAACAATGCATACTATTGCTGAAGTTTTCTTTAAATGCACAATTTTGCTTGACCATTAACCTTGGATATTAATGATTTATCTGATGGATACTAGACACAAATGCTGTATTAATAACATTGCACTCGAAACGAGTTTAATAGGACATTTAGAAATGTGTTTATTAATGTGACATAGTTGTGACATAGTTTCCCCATGTCACTATTTTAATTAACAAGGTTGAAGCTCTGTTTATCTCACTCCTGCTCAGTCCCACCTTCCCACCATGTCCCCCAGCATGTCTTCTCTCCCTACAGCCCCTGTAGAGCACGAGATATTGTGATGGAACTGCTTATTTTCCTTAGAGTGCATGAATTGTTAATGAACCTTTCTCCGTGTTCCTAAAGTAACAAGTGCCCAAGATCTTTTCCACTGTACATCCGATGCGGGCCTGGCAGAATACATTGGTGTATGGGCCATTGTTTCATATTGCACTGTGCATCTCCGGACAGCAACAGCGTAGCAGCTGCTGGAGGATTTCTTAAAAGTGAGCAGTTGTTATGTGCTTTATTATTATGTATTGTGTTATTTCCCTAAAATGTGTTATCTCTAATCATGCCATCTTGAGACTCTAGACTTTGCTTAATATTTATGCCGAAATTGTGTATAAAAAAACCTGGTTTTGGGGATGAGCCAGATTGCTTTCCTGTTCTGCTGGAGATTGTCTATTTGAAATTCAGATGGCTTTCCCTTTTCTACTTGGGATGCTGTCCTGTCTGTTATGATTTAGTTATTCATTTGTGACTTAGAAGTGTTTTGAGTTTCTTATTACAAGCTCTGCATTTACGTCTTCATTGATTTGATTGATTGATTTAAATATCTGTAGAGCACAACTATCACTCCAAAGAGAGCAGGGAATGTCAGGTAGACATGCAATGTATCTCAGTTTATACAAGTTTATTTAAAAAGTTTTGTATAGCGCGAACATGACCCAGAGGGTACCAGAGGGCCTTACAGGGAATGTCAACACAAATAAGGGGAGAGAAGTGTGGCAAAACAGCAGCAAAATATAAAAATAACAGCAGGTACGTAATGACATAATATTAGAGGGTATCAGAACCATAACATTGCAAAATATCATAAGTAAGCAGAGGAGCATGACAAGGAGGGAGAAGAACATGTAAGTAGAATAAAGCAAGAAGAGTCGGCGTGACAATAGATGAGGAGGAGCAGGCCGTTAGGCTCGGAGGATCCGCCAGATCTAGGCTGGTATGACGAAAGGCCGAGGCTAAGCTTCTAACTCAGAAAGGTACTCATCAGTAAAGCTTTCACTTCCTTTTTGAAGGACACTGTTGATGGAGTCAGTCTAGTGTCCGTAGGTAGGGAGATTCTCGGGGCAATACCTAAGAAGGATCAAGTGAAGAACAGAATGCGTCAGTGGACCCAAAGATCCAAGTCTTCGAGGCTTTCCGGAAATGGGTTTCTGATTCCATCAGCCTTAGCTGTGTAGGCATGAGGTTCCATGTTCTAGTGCCAGAACTGTCAAGGATTTTCCTCCTTTGGTTTTGAGTCTGAAGGAGGGAGGTTTAAGAAGGTTTGCTGAGGAGGATCTAAGTGTCCTGGCAGTGATGGAGCAAGGATTCGAGAAAATGAAACTTGCTTGAATTAATTCCCCATTAACACATACTAACTGTCTGAATTTAGATAAAACGAAATTAATATGCATTAGACACCGAAACGTGGGAAAGAAAGCTTGCGCATGCTTAAATTAATGAGAATAAAGTGTAACGCGACTATAACCCGCTTTTACTTGCAAAAACGCTTTGCGCATGTGCGAACCTGAACTACTTAGTAATAACGTGACTAACTCGCTTTGAGAGGGAAAAATGTAAGCGCATGCGCAAAAGAAACTAATATGCGGTCTTGAGGTACCGCATGCCCGGCATATGCTTGCTTGAATTTAAAGGAAGGCTGCTGTTATTAATGCTGATGCACAGATAAAATAATATTAATATGGGACAGAGTAGAACTGGGTGGTGAACAGTGAGAATTATATGTTCAAGAAAATAACATCTGTTTATGATTCTTTTATTAATAGTGTACATTCGAGCCTATTACTCTATGACTGAAAAGGAAAATGGCGAAAAGTTGTGCATGAGCAATGAGTCCATGATGTGACCCGGTGACCAAGGCAGTTGAAAGCCTGCCAAGACCCAAGGACAGAGGAGCTGGGAAAGAAGAGGATATGTCCTACATCCACAAAGCCTGTATTAAAGAAATTATTTCATTTGCAACAAAATCTGTATGGGAAAAATAAAAAGAATGAATGAGTCAAAGGGGAAGGGCCAGCAAACAATGGGATTCACAAATAAAATAAATATGTCAGCCTGGTGCGACGAAGACTCCCCTAACCCTGTCCAATCATATTCCGTATTTTAGTAAATTGGTAACTCTTGAGGGTGGGACATGAAGTAATAAAGACTATAACTAGGTGACTTAAGTTAAGAAAGTAGGGTGTTGTCCAGAGATGTCCGGAGGGTTATCCTGAGAGAAGTCCAGATGATGAGAAGTCCACAGAAGCCGTTCTCAGAGACCACAGAGAGAACCTAGAGCCTGAATGAAGAGAGAGAGAGAGCAGACTTGAAAGATTCAGATCCAAAAGACAGCCTGATTAGATTCGAAGATTGCAGAAGAATATCGAGGAGGGAGAGAGTGTAAGAGAGGGAATCGTGCCGGTGCGTCGGGTTTGTAGAGAAGTCTAGTAAGTATCAACTTTGCCCTGATTCTATCCTATAATCTTTGTCTCCTGATCCTAAGTCAGGGGACCTCCGCCAGTCCTTTGGCCAGAGAGGTGGTTTCCCCATTTTCATTATAAGGTAAATATCATTCTGTTCTTAAGATTTGCATATTTCGTTGCAAATGTATTTTATTATGCTTTCTGTCTCTACTTCTATCCACTCTCAAGCATTTGATTGATTGAACGCATTTGTGTAAATGAATATATTTGCTAAATGATCTCTCTCTCTCATTAAATGAATGTTGGTGTTGGCACTGTGAATCTGCAAATGATGAGCGTTCAATTTATGACTGAAACTTTAGATAAAACTTATAAATCTTACTCAGAGTCTGTGGTTATTTTCCATTAAAAGTTAGTTAAGAAATTGTTAATATCACCATCAACTAACTCAACTAATGGTCCATCGACCAAAGGAAGAGTGTTGATTTGTGAAGATTAGTTAGATCTCAAAATAGTATTTAATCCAATATGTGATTTTCCAGAGAATAAACTAATCAGAATCTAAGAGAATAATAAAATTGACCCCAGAGTGATTTTTAGCCAGGGAGTTGTTTTTGGATTACAGGATAAATGCATATGGGCCCATTGAAGCATTTTTCTCCAAGTTGAACGTGTGTGTGAAATATCCATCCCTGGCTATCGCGCTGGATCAGCAGTGGTGTAAGGAGTGAACCTGGGTGCTAAATATTTGGGTCCTAAGTCTCTAAAAGCTGTAAAAGTGAATAGGCAGCCAATGAAGGGTTTTAAGGGCTGCCGAGGCAGATGATCGGCGGGTCAGTTTCAGCACCAAGCGGGCTGCTGCATGTTGTACAACCTGTAGCTTTTTTAGTACTTGTTTATTAACTCCTGCGAATAGGCTCTTGCAGTAGTCTAATCTAGACAGATAAGTGCTACTGCAACTGTCTTCCTTGCAGAGTAGATAATGAAATCAAAATACTTTTAAAGAGTTTTGATGAGGTTAAAGCACATCCCAGCCACTGCGAGGGCTTGCGGCCGAAACGAGAGAGAGGCAACAAATTTTACCCCCAGATTCTTAGCCACTTCTACTGTGTTGGGTGGAGCATGCGCGTCTTCTGGCCATCACTGGACCGGCTTGAAGGGATTATCCTTCCCTACTAACATTATCTCTGTCTTATCCATTTTGCACTTAAGATGGTTGAGTCTCATTTAACGGATGTCCTCTGTTAGACATTGCTTAAAATTAAGCTCTGCTTCATTACAGTCTTTGTCTAAGACCAAGATCAGTTGCGTATCATCTGCATATGATGTTGTTTCAATGTTGAAAGAAGATATTAACTAAATTAGTGGGGCCATGTAGATATTAAACAAAAGAGGGCTGAGAGAAGAGCCCTGTGGAATGCCTGAAGTGATAGGGCGTTCAGTTGAAAGAAATTATCCTAAGGCCACTGCTTGTCTGCGGTTAGTGAGTAAAGATTTTATCCAGGCCAACGCAGTACAGGATCTACCGCAATTTTCATTCGAGATAGAAGAATGTCATGTGAAATGGTGTCAAATGCGGCTGACAAATCTAATAAGATCAGCATCGCATTTTTTCCTTCATCTAGAGTTAATTTCAATGTATCCACTATTTCCAATAATGCAGATTTGGTTGAGTGCTTTGGACAGAAGCCAAATTGATGGGGGTGCAATATCATGGCGTTCTCAAGAAAATCGGTAAGATGTCTATTAATCAGTCTTTCTACGATTTTACCAAGGATGGGTAATAATGAAATCGGGCGAAGGTTAGAAAGCGTGGAAGGATCCCTGATCTTTTTTTTTTTTAAAGTGGTTTGACAATTGCCAGTTTCCATTCTGCAGGGACTGTTGCTTTGGCTAAGGATGAATTGACTATATTGTTAATTACTGGGTTGACAGTATCTATGATCTTATGAAGTACCGCAGTAGGACATGCATCGAAGGGGGAACCTGATTTGCAAGCAATAATGGCTTGACGTGACTGATCAAGTGGAAGTTTCTCAAAGACCCGGAAGACCGGTCCTGTGTAGGTGGGGTCGGGCTCTAAATCTAAATACTGTGTGTGTGGGGTGTTAAATTATTTTTGAATGCTGAGGATTTTTTGCTCAAAGAAGACAGAAATCTGATCACATAACATCTGTGACGGGGGAATTTCCTTGACTAACATTTTTGGGTTAGTGATGGACTTTACAATTGTAAAAATCGTTTTCTGATCATGTTGAGCAACTAATATTTTTTGGGGAGATACACTCTTTTTTTGCTAGGTTAATTTATAGATGATATTTTTTTCTACTTATTTTGAAGAGGTTTAATTCTTCTGCGGTGTAGGGTCTTCTCCACCTCCATTCCAGTTGCTTGCACTGGAGGTGGAGCTCGGCTAGTGTAGGCGTATACCAGGGGGCTAAGATTTTGGATTTGTGTTTATTTGTAGATTGTCCTATAGGAGCTAGCACATTGCTGATCGATGTAATCCATGTATTGAAGTGTCGGGTATCATCTAGAGTATGTCCTGGTAGGGTAGGTTTGGATACACTTGCCAAGTGAGGCAGCTCTGGGTTCGCTATCATCTTGGCCCATTTGCGACTTGGTAATTGTAGGAAAGTAGGATCTGCTTCTATGGATACCCCCACTTTTTGCCTGGTGCTTAGCTGTTAATGACTAGTCTGACTGGGATCCTGCTAATCAGGACCCCAGTCTATCTGCTTTCTCCCTAAACTGTTACATTCAGTACTTAGGTACATCCCAGATTGGATACTGGGGTACCCTTATAAGTCCCTAGTATATGGTACTAAGGTACCCAGGGCATAGGTACATATGTACCCCAGAGGTCCCCCATGGGCTGAAGCATGAATTATGCCACCAATGGGAGACGATTCAAAATGGAACTACAGGCCTGCCATTGCAGCCTGTGTAAGTTGGTGCTTGCACCACTCACTAAAGATATAGGTTTCCTATATCTAGGGTCACTGCACTGAAAACCTATAAGTCACCCCTATAGCAGGCCTTTGCATTCCTGATGGCAGGGTGACTGGTTCCCAGTTGGGATTTAGTGTATTGGGACCTGGTGGGTGCGCTTGCCAGCGCCGCTAGGTCTGCATGAGGGGCACATTTGGTGTCCCCATGCATAGTCAAGTTCAAACCAGTCCTGGGAGCCGTTGGCTCCCGCTCTGGCGCGAAACTGGACAAAGGGCATGGGAGTAACCTCCCACCTGTTCAGACCCTACCCTGGGAGGGCCCCTGAATCGTCCCAGCCCTTTCTTAAGGGTAGTTAAGGGCTTACCTAGGTGTAGGTCCCTAGATTCATCGTGGGACATGATTCAGATCAGACACCACTTCTTCTTCTACCATCTGGGCACTCTGGACTTCGCTGGACTTCGTTTGGGCTCGACTTCGTCTCCCTTCTAGTCTATTGCATCGTCTGTCTGTGCCTATGCACCATACAGGAACCTTCCAAGTCTTGTGGGCATCAAAGACACTTTAAGGAATCTCCCTTGGAGTGAAGGTGTCACTCCCCTGCATTTGCAGGCACCGCAAGTAAGTCGACCAGTCTGCTGATTCTGAGCTCCTCCAGACTCTGTAAGGTTCTGCAATATAAGTGGTAATTTTCCACAGCTCTCAAGGCCTGCCCTGCCCTCTCACCAAGTTTGAGGCCAGTGTCCCTCGTGGGGCTGCAATAACCATACCCCTGTGCACAGCATTAACTTTCAGTTGCAAGGCTTGTTGGCTTCCTTCCAAGAAGATCTTCGGGCTCCAAGTAGCTCCAACCTCAAGCACCTCCAGTGACCAAAGTCTTTATCCACATTGCATTATGTGCACCGTGACCTGCATCTTCTGGTGAGCTGCTCGAGGTCCTCTCGCGACTCCAGTGCCTCCGGCCTGTGGGTCCATTTCAGGGTCACCTTTGTGTATTTTGGGCTCCCCTAATTGTTTGGGGCCTGCCGTGACTCCCCTGCTTTTTGTGAGTCCCCGGGACCTTGCTTGTCCCAACGTTGCTCCTTCTTCAACTCCTGAATTGGTTGCATTTGCCAAGGCTTGTTGGTGGTCCTGCCGGACACGAGCCTTCAGCACTCGACATCCTTCATGGGACAGCTCGTGAATGGCTCCTGGTCTTCCTCAGCGTCGCCTGGTCCTCACAGCTGCAGAGTCAAGGTCATCGTCACTTTTCCTGCATCACCTGACATCGGAGGGCATTCGTCTTCCAAGTCTCCTGGTCGCTCCTGAGTGACATAGACTCTGTCCCCTCTGCTTGCAGGTACCTCTCATCTAGAATCCACCTTCGGATTCCACTGGACACTTTCTCCTTCGTCAGCAGCGGCACTTTCCTGAAGTCCTCCATTGGGTTCGATGGCGGTTTCCAACACCACTTCAAACCTATGCACCCGGCTTCCCTGGTGTAGGTAGTGTGGGTACTAGGGTATCCATGGGTGGGGTGGCTCTCCAACCTTCTGTCTTCCATGGGGTTTCTTCAGGGTCCACTGGGAAGGGTCCTTAATCTTTAAAAATCCAACCACGACTCACACGTAGAGTTGTACGGAGCACGCGGTCGTGTTCCCACACTGCACATGCTCTCTGTGGGGTACCTATCTACTCACCTTGGGTGGTTCCTTGGGTCCCCAGCATTTCTACGTCCTCTCAACACTTTCTTGACCCAGGTCGGGGTTCGTATACAACTTTCTTAGTATATGGTTTGGTCCCCCACTGGGGTCCACTGTGTATTTCATGCTATTTACTGTATTTCTATGCAAAGTATTGTGTGCATTGTGTTCATCTCCATGTAGGAGATATCTAAACGTATTAGAGAGTATTATATAATAAATACATATTTTTATAAATACCTTGTGTGTTTCTTTTTCACTTAATCTATACTATAAGATTTCATTCTAGTAAAACAAGCTGCTTTACACTCCTTCTGGACTAAGCCTGAAGGCTGCTCTCCACAGCTACCACTTAGAGAGCTTTCTGAGGTTGTCTAAGACCTCTTAAATCACCATAAGCGTTGTCTGGACTGGTGCAAGGTGCCCACTTACATAAGTGGACATCATATACCAGGCCAGCTTCTCACAGTAATGAAATTGGTGTTTGATTAAGAGGGTAAGTTGTGCATAAGATGTTGATAATAAATGGAATTAACATATGATCTGACCAGACTTGAGTAACTGGGGTGCTAACCGTTAATGGGGTAAATTTGGAACAAACTCCATCAAGGGTGTGTCCAGCCTGATTTGACGGAGGCCGAGACCAACTGGTGAATTTCAAGAGTTTCTAAGATTTCAAGAAAGTTATCTACTCCTGGTTCTTTCCGCCATTCTAAATGGAGATTACAGTCTCCTAGGAGTGTAAAATTAAATGTATGGAATTTAGCATTTAGGCTGTACCACTCAATTTTTGAGATTTTCTACTAAAATTCGTTTAATTTTTCCTGATCTAGAACTCAGTTATTGAGTGGTCCTAGTTACATATTTTATACTCTTGTAAATTGATGTGGGGCCTGAAGTTGAGGAGGGCGCTCTTTAGCGCAAGATCAAGGGTGGAGCAGAACCACCATATGTAAATTTTGGGGTGATCTGAATTTTCGGGGTTCTGAATTTTGTAGTTCTGGGTTCTGCTCCCACAGATTTTGAGCATCTCATCACGTGTGCTATACAGTGACTAGGTAAAATAACAAAACATGCATAACGTAACATAGATAATAGAGCAGGATGCAACCATCTGCTCTTCACGCGCTCACTTCTAGTAATGAGGAAAACTGGAGGCAGCTGTTTTTACTCGCTAACCAGAATGTAGAGGGTGACATATTCCTTACCAGGCACCAGTGCAGCGGAATCTATGTGAAAATGAACAACGTAATAAGGAATGTCATTATGACGATTTTTTTCAGCGACAGTTTCCAAAATTACAAATATCCCTAAAAAATGTTCATCTTTACGGGGGTTACGGGCAGGGACGGGCTGGCCTATAGGGCAATCAGGCAGTGCCCGATGGGATGGTGTGACAGATCAGTGTGTTGGCCATGTTTTAAGCAGTTTTGGGCCGGTTTTATGGTCAGAGAGGCTGGCTTTTACTGTTGATTCCTCTGATATTGCCACTTTTTTAACTATTCTCTGCTAATGTGGGTAACTTTATTTTGGTGCCGATGCCTTTTTTATGGTCCAGTCCGACCCTGGTTACGGGTAGCCCCCATGTACCATTTGGACCCATTTTGCTTTATTTTGTCGTAGTCTTCACTGCTATTCTCCTGCTCTTTTTGGGCCATTTGGCCTTCATCATTCTCCTTATCCGTTGTGGCTACATTTCTCTTTCATTTTGTTCTCTTTTTTTCCCCTTTCATCATTTTACATACGCATTATGGCTTTTGTTGTCTTTCTTTTTTTGTTCTCTTTTTCCCACTTTCATCATTTTACATACGCGCCATGGGTTTGTAGTCTTTCTTTTTGTTCTCTTTTTTTCCACCTTCATCATTGTACACAAGCGCTGTGGCTCCATTTTTCTTTCCTTTCCTTTTGTTTTTTTCTTTCCGTTTTCCTCTCCCATGTCCACATTGGTGCCTTCCTTTTAGGTCTCGCCCTAGCGTTGCAGCGCGAATGCGCTGCCATCGCTTTGCGAGGCATGCAGTATACAGTATGGTGTGGAAGCTTCGTGGAAGCTCCGCCCACTCTCCGCCCATTATTTTCATTGGCTTGTGTCTCAAATCCTGCCTTCCGATTGGTTGTAGGTTTGGTAGTCCCTCCTTATGACGAGCATGTCCTCATTAGTATCCTTCCATGGCTACTGGCTCCTCAATCCGAAAACTATTTTCTTTCTGTGGTACTGGCTGACGCTGGCACTCGTCAATGGAGAGCAGAAAGAAGCGAAGCGCCCGGCATTCATTACAGGACAAAGCCCTGGCGCTGCATGTGTAACATGATCTGGGGCTCGCATAAGATCTCCGTTTGTTTAACAGGCGGCAGTGCATCCCCTCTCCAACTCCTCCCACTGGTATCTATAATTAGATACCTTTAGTTAAGCGCCTTATTGATTCTCCTGGTGCTGTAAATTGATACCGCGTTTTCGGTGAAATCGCATTCGCTGAACCCCCGTCATCACTAAGAACACGTCCACCTCTGTCTTTCCGTTCCAGGAAAGCGGGGCTTTCCCCGGGTCGTTGCTCGCTTTGGGATCGGTCTGTGCACCCATCTAGCACCCCGGGAAGGGCTTCTATGATTAGAATGGTTGCAGAGAGTAGCCAGAGCGGTCTTGCTTTATCCGAGGATTTTTTGGCGAACTGCATTGACAATTTTCCGCATGTCGCACCCTACCGTACCTAACCCTCCAGCGCCAATAGGTATTGGATATGGGGCGGGCGGGGGACTCCGTCGCTTCAAGCAGCATTTTCCTTTGTTTTGAGCGAGAAGAACCGCGTTTGTTCCCCTAAGCTCATGATGGTCCGTGCAAGCACCCCGGCACTGGGAGATGGGCCCAGGGATGTAAAGCAGGCTCCAGCATGGAATGGGGGTAAAGGGCCACCTATCTGTGTCCCTCCATTAATTTCAAGGGCTATAAAAAAATCTGTGCGATATTGGCGACCGAAAGCACACTCAGAAGGGGGGGGGCATCATTTTCCGTCACGGCATTGGTAGGGTACGGGTGCGTAAGGCACATTCGGCCCATGTGTTATCTGGCCTGTGTGACATAAGATGTACATAATGAAGCAGCTCCCGCCCCATTCCTTTGCGGGGCCATTCTACAACCGGGGGGCTTTACACACAGCACGCCGAGCCCGCCGCTCCTCTGACTGGAACAACACCCTCAAATGAAAGGATGTGCCTTGAGAGGCGAGCTGACAAGAGGCAGCAAACGGGGCTCACCCTCTCGCCTCTCATAAAGCATCACGCTTCGTTTATTGCGTCTGGGCCGCAGCATGTCGCCTTCGCGCGTTATGTCACTGCACCGATGATCTAGTGATTGCATGTTTGCTGCTGTATGGATACAATGATATGGGGACCATTACGTGCTTGGAGTACATGGCTCATGTCAGGGAGCTATAAAATGGTCGGAACTTGAATTAATGTCATCTATTTGAACCACAGCAAAGGGACCACATTAATGTAAACTGCTGTAACAATTATAGCCTCCGACGGCATTCAAGGCCAGAGAGCAAACAGCTCCGCGGCACACAATGTAGACATAATTTATATTTCTCGAAAGTCTGCTGCATCTGTTCCATTATTACGATATTTCTGTTAAAATGAACTAAGATTTTAGGGGTTATTTCAAACACTGATGCAGTCTCAGAAAATATTTAAGGAAACACTGACGGAAATTACAGTTGACGATTTAAATTATTCCTATTAGGTCAAAGCGGTACAAACAAGGGGGCTACGCTGGTTAGAAAGATTCCAATACAACCAAATCCGACAGATACAGTAACCATTCCCAGAGATAACCAGGAACCATTTCGAATTTCTCCAGGTTTTCTTTCATAATTCCACAGACGCAGTTGACTACCCACTGTCAGTTGGAATTTCCCCCAGGGTACAATCTAACCTTTACACGTGACACGTCATTGGTGCTGCTCGCTTTGATGTCACCCGTTTTTTGTTATAAAACAGTGTATTACAGTCTAGCCTCAACATATTGTAAAAGGAAACATTTATTTTCTGAATCGATTTTTAACTTACTACGTACAACGAGCAATGTACGTCTCTCAAAGGGGCGTGGCCAATGTAAATAAGGGCGTGGCTTAAAACACATAAGCTAAAAATCTGTGCTTAGCATAGTGTGCCGCCCGACTTGTATTTTGCTGTTTCTGTCATTGCATCCAGATATAGGATACAACTAGTAACATTATACCTACAACAAGGCAGGACTATTGGCTTTGTCAATGGTTGTTTGTTGCATAAGATAAATAAGCAGCAACTATGGCTTGATGTATATAATATTGAAAAAGTTTCCACTTAAAGCCCTGCTGACACCATGACGATGTTGCTGCTCCTGAGTTTGAAAAAGAGAAGGGAAATCCAGAGAGAAAATGACTCTCTTTAAAGGATTTCCCTTCTCCTACAACGCTCACCCGGCATGACGTCATGCTGTAACTTCTCCACTAGTGAGAAGAGCAGTGTGAGCAGCGCACATGCATGTGCCTGCGGCCACTGTAGTCCGGAAAAAAATGGACCGCCTGTGCCAGGGCGCAAAACAGAGCCCGATAGAGACCCGTTTCGAGGCCCCCTTAAAAAAACTGCCGGTGCTCAGACCCGGTGAGACCCGGCCCACTTAAAGCCCTGTTCTTTGGTTCAATTTCTATTGACATTACTATTATTGCTATTTACGTTATGTTATGCTTTGTCGTTATGCTGTCACGTCATTATGTTATGATTCACAGTCCAATGGACAGCACGCCAGGTGAAAGGCATTAGGTTTTTGCGTATAAATACTGTCCACGCGTGACCTGCTTGATGCTTGGAAAGCGTTTTTGTATTTGAGCTCATTAAGTCGCATCAACAATATACAGTTATGCAGAATATAAATTGTACCTTATTATTGATTTTTGCCTTTTTGCACTGTTGTATCCAACGGTGCAGTCGGATGAGATTTCGGTACATTTTTAATAAGGGTGCCCCCTTACTACCCGAATACCATTTCTCATTTGCATAAAACATGCACACGCTCCACTTTCCGGTAGTGTGTACTCGCCATGCATGAAGCTTCTTCAGCTCTTTTTTTTTTTTTTAAATATCTTTATTGACATTTTCAATTTTTGCAATACAAATCTCATAAAAGAGGCACATTCCATACAGTCCTAAGTACAATTGTCAGGGTAATCATACAGCAGAATATTTGCCATAAATTCCATTACATGGCACGTCATACTCAATACTTCACAATGTGCAGCATGGGGTTAAACACCAATCCACCAGGATACTTAAATAGCGATTCAGAGTAACGAAATTCCACTTCAAATTTGATAAACAGTATTTCAGCAGCATATTCATAAAATGAATCCCAACCAAATGGCCCAACTGGGGCAAAAGAAAAAGAATACCAAACAAAAGACCTTCTGCAGAGGGGAGACATATCATGTACCACTATTTCGGCTTGTGGTGGGGAACGTTTATATAAAGAAGTCATAGCAGAGAGCAGGTGAGTTGACACATAAGGGAGAGGCCCATAGCTACCAATAAGAGTGCCTCCTCCAATTACACAAATTCTGCAGGCTCACACTCACTCAGCAATTGGACATAGTGCACCGTCAGGATCTCAAGCCCACTTAAATAGCAATAGGTGTTGCAGGCCGAGTCGCCCCCGTGCGTGCATCCATATCTGCTTCGGGGTCCGAACCCATCTCCCTCTCCTCCTGCCTCTCCGGGGTCTCCCAGTTCGCCAGCACCTCCCGCCATTGGCCAGCCATGGGGAGCTTCCTCATCCCTTTGGATTCCTCCCAGCTGAGTGCTCTACCCTCCGCTCCACCCCACACAATTACATCTCTATGCCAATTCACGAACTGTGGCCCCCTGGCAGATTTCCATTCCAGTGCGATGCGGCGCTTCGCTAATCCCAGCGCTAGGTCTATAAGTCTGTTCCCCACCTTCCGTTTCGGCGGTCGGGAAAAAGGCCCAAAATGCAAGACTGTAGTGTGAGAGGTAAATCTCTGCCCAGTACTTCAGTTAGCTTCCCCAGAACTGCTTCCCAGAAAGGTCGCAAGGCACCACACTCCCAAATCATATGACCGACGTCCGCATCTGGATGAGAACATCTGGGGCAAGAACGAACCTCGCCTCCATATGTCACGTTGAGTCAGTGCGGGGTCATGTAAGCCATGTGCGTATAATTAAACTAAATATATTTAAGGCGAGAGTTTCGAGAGATTTTCTTGGGATAATTCTGTCAATTCTTTACCCCCAATCTCGTCCAATTTAGCACGTAGTCTGGTCAAGGGATGCACAGAGGCCTCCAGGAGAGCCACGTAGAACCATTTCAATAGGTGCCTTGTCATTCCAAGCGTGAACAAGGCGTGAAGCACCGGATGTGTTTCCGGCTCGTTTCTACCCACCTCCCACAGCTGCGCAAAAGTTCGGGTCAGGGCTTCATACTGCAGGAACTGGCCAGAGGGCAGACCACAATCTTCTACCAGGCCATCAAATGGAATTAGGGACTTGTCCAAAAAACAATCTCCGACCGCGTCTAGTCCCGCATCTGTCCAGGGGGCCAGTTGTTCAACGGTAAAGACGGATTGGGGGTCACCATGCGGCAAGCCCACCAGGGGCAGCACCGGAGTGTACCTAGCAGCCCGCCGTCCTCGGTTCTCGCATCTCCGCCAGGCCTGAAAGGCAGTGCGCTGTAGCAAGGAACAGTACGGTGTAGGCGTCCTAGGCCGTAGCAATTTTGCCATCACCAATCGAGGACGGGCTTCCGGGAGAGCCAAGAATGTACCCTCCTCATTTACCTCTTCTATCCATTGCGCCAGCCACTGCAACTGACCAGCTAGCATGTAGTATTCAAAATTCGGCACACCCAGGCCGCCTTCAGCTGCAGGGCGCTGCAGCGTCGCCAGTGACACCCAGGAGCGACCATCACCCCACACTAGATCCCGAAGCAGGGCATTCAGGGGGCGGAACCACCGGCTAGGCATAAGGACAGGAAGATTGACAAAAAAGTACAACAAGCGTGGAAGCATGACCATTTTGGATAAAGAGACCCTGGACATCACTGGCAGCTTCAACGTGCGCCAAAACTGAACACTCCCTCGCAGGGATCGCACCGCCCTTCCGAGATTACCCTCCGTCAAGTCATCTATCGAATGGAACACTTGGATACCCAGATATTTAAACGTATTCTGAGCCCATACGATGTCGGGCGCCAGCGCTGTGAGAAGTTGGCCTGGCATATGCTGTCCACTAATTATAGTGGGCACCTTGCACCAGTCCAAACAACCCCTTATTGGAGATAGGTTAAAGACAACCTTTATTGAAAGCTATCCTAGTGGTAGCTATGGAGAGCAGCCTTCAGGCTAAGTCTTGAAGGAATGTAAAGCAGCTTGTTTTACCAGTCTATAATCTCTTGAGTGACCAAATGAAAGAGGACCACACCAGGTATATATTCAAAATATATGTATTTATTGCTAAATACACCCCTCTAGTCTCTTTATGAGGCTAGAGTTCGAAGTACATCAATTATAAGTTAGTTATCTACAGTAATAGCACAAATACACGTTTGAGCCCTAGGGGCGTACCAAACCATATACCAATAAAGTGGTATAAGAACCACGACTGAGCTAGACACAAGGCCTAGAGCCTGTAGAAGTGCTTGGACCACAAGGAACCACCCAAGGTAGTGACACAGGGGACCCACGGGGGACGCGTGCAGTGTATGAACACAGCCGCGAATCGCCGTTAACTTCTATGGGGAAAGTCGCGATTAGAATTTAAAAGAAAAGGGACACTTAGAGGAGGACTTGGAGCAAACCCTTTGATAACTAGGCTGTTCTAGTGTCAATACCCACGGTAGCACCGGAGTACTCGAGTTACCTCACCCAGGGGAGCCGGGTGCGTAGGTGTCTTTCGGGGTCGGGTTTCGTCGTCGCTTTCAATGGCGATCTGCTGCAAAGTGCTGCTGGCGGCCAAGTCAAAAGTGTTCGGGTGGATCCAAAGGTGGATCGAAGATCTGAAGAACCTGAAAGCAGAGGGGACAGAGTCTGGGTCACTAGCCAGTGACCAGGAAGGCGATGAGCAGATGCCCACCGATGTCGAGTGCTTCAGGTAGGTTGACGGTCATCTTGACTCTTTAGCCACGAAGTCCAGGAGGCGTCGACGACGACCAGGAGCTGGATTCGAGCTGTCCCACGACGTCTGTCGCTTGCAGGGGTGTTGGCGACCGGATTGGACCCAACAAGCCTTGGCAACGGCAAGTCTCGTGGAAATGGAAGAAGGACGATGTTGCAGACCAGCAAGGTCTGGGGGACTCACCCAGCGAGGGTAAGTCAGGGCATGCTTGGAGCAACCAGGGAGCCCAAGCAGAAGAAGATTGGCCTTCGGGACGGTCTACTAGCCAACGGACTAGCGACCGTGAAGGAGCCTCGAGTCGATGCACGTGGAGCTGGCTCACAGGACACTCGTGGAGTGGAGGCCAGTAATCTTCGGTGCAGTTGGTGCTGGAGGCTGGGGCTACTCGGAGCCCAAAGCATGATTTCGTGGGAGACCCAGAAGAGGATGCACTTGCAAATGCGTTTGGTGTCCAGGGGTCACGGTTCCACGTTACCCACGACAGCTACGGGCCTCAGCTTTGCTGGGGACTCAGGGCAGCATCGGGGAAGTCTGGAAATCCACCTCTGGTGATGCAAAGACTTCGGCGTCCAACAGGAGCTTCAGCGATGCAGACCGGACAATTGCTTCTTTGGTGCCTGCCAAGCAGGGGAGTCACTCCTTGACCCCAAGGGAGATTCTTCAGTCCTCTAATCTTAAAGTAGAGCGTCGAAGGTCCAGGATTCTGTGTCAGAGTTTCGTCCAGGTAAATCTAAAGTCCTAAGGACTGGGGTCCCATACTTATACTAAGGTAGGGGTTGGACATACTCTGTGGCCCCACCTATGGGAGGGTCAGGGCAGAGGGGTGGTTACACCCCTTTCCCTTTGTCCAGTTTCGTGCCAGAGCTGGGGCTGGAAGCCCCTGAGCCGGTTTCAACTGAGGTATGCACAGGGACACCAAATGTGCCCCCAGTGCAGGACTTCAAAGCACCAGAGAGTGCTCCCGCCCAGCCCCAATACACACTATCCTGTCTGAGGAGGTGGTTACACCTCCCTGGGACAGGAAACCTATTGTCCAGGCCTCCCCTGCCGGAGTTTCGGTCAGCAGCAGGAGGCCAGACTCGTGTCTGTGGCAGCGGCATCCATTTTGTGATGCCAGGGCTCTGGAAAGTCAGTACCGGGTATACCGGTGTGTACATGTCTCTCCCTCTAGAAGGGTGGAATGCTACCCCCGCCGCCAGAACTGGCGGGGGGTAGTATTCCAAGATGTTTGACACCAAACACGACATGTTTCCGTGCAGCCATCCCAAAGTTAGCATTTAACGCGAGGTTATAATGCGCTTAAGAGTATATGGTCGGGCTGCACTACAAACAGCATCAGAGAAGGGTCTCCGAACGCTGCAGAGGGGCCCAGCTCATGCAGGGCACCCTCTCACATAGGAACCACACACTCTGCCTTCAGGATTGATAAGGCCTGCCATAGGAGTGACTAATAGGTTTATAGGTGTGTATGTATGTAGTGATATAGGTAGCCTATATCACAGTAAGGAGTGCATGCACCACCTTACCCAGGCTGCAGTAGCAGACCTGTGGTGTCATTTTGGATGGCCTTCCAGGGGTGGCACAATACATGCTGCAGCCCCTGGTAGGCCTCTGAGGTACCTATGCCCTGGGTACATAGTATACCATATACTAGGGACTTATAAGGGCACTCAGATTCCAATCAGAGATGTGCCTAAGGCAAATGGAAACCATTTTAAAGAGGAAGCAGCTAGGCTGGGGTTCTGATTAGCAGGGCCCCAGCCAGACTAAGGTCGAAAAACAGTGAAGCATCAGCAAAAAGTGGGGGTACCCATGTGAAGCAGATCCTACTCTCCTACACAACCCCCCCAAACGTAGGGACATTAAACTAACCTTGCCCAGTTAAGTCTTCATGTTCTAAGTGGAAGTACCTAGAGAGTCCATCTGCATTGGCATGGTTACTCCCAGGTCTATGTTCCACTGTGAAGTCCATCCCCTGTAGGGAAATGGACCACCTAAGCAGTTTGGGGTTTTCACCCTTCATTTGTTTTAGCCATAAGAGGGGCTTATGGTCTGTTTGAACAAGGAAGTGAGTACCAAACAAGTATGGCCTCAACTTCTTCAGAGCCCAGACCACAGCAAAGGCCTCCCTCTCAATGGCTGACCAACGTTTCTCTCTAGGGGTCAGCCTTCTGCTAATAAAAGCTACTGGCTGATCCTGACCTTCATCATTCAATTGTGACAGTACAGCCCCTACCCCCAATTCAGATACATCTGTTTGAACAATGAACTTCTTGGAGTAATCAGGACTCTGTAGAATGGGAGCAGTGCACATGGCCTGCTTTAGGTCATCAAATGCCTTTTGACAGCTAACTGTCCACTGAACCTTTTTGGGCATTTTCTTGGAAGTTAAGTCATTCAGGGGTGTCACTATTGATCCATACCCCTTGACAAATCTCCTATAGTACCCAGTCAGGCCTAAGAAGGCTCTCACCTGAGTCTGGGTAGTTGGAGCAGTCCAGTCTATGATGGTCTGGATCTTGCTCTGCAGTGGTTGAACCTGGCCTCCACCCACAAGGTGGCCCAGGTACACAACCTGACTCTGCCCTATCTGGCACTTGGTGGCCTTGATAGTCAGGCCTGCTTTCTGCAGGGCCTGCAAAACATTTCTGAGGTGGACCAGGTGATCCTCCCAGGTGGAGCTAAAGACAGCAATATCATCTAGATATGCTGCACTATAGGCTTCCAGACCTGTAAGGACTGTATTCACCAACCTCTGAAAAGTGGCAGGTGCATTCTTCAGACCAAAGGGCATCACCACAAATTGATAATGCCCACTAGGGGTTGAGAATGCTGTCTTTGGCTTTGCATCATCAGCTAGTCTGATCTGCCAGTAGCCAGCTGTCAGGTCAAATGTGCTTAGATACTTGGCTGAGGCCAAAGTGTCTATTAGCTCATCTGCCCTAGGTATTGGATGGGCATCAGTCCTAGTGACTGCATTGAGACCCCTGTAGTCCACACAAAACCTCATCTCTCTTTTCCCACCATTGGTGTGAGGTTTTGGCACAAGGACCACTGGACTAGCCCAAGGGCTATCTGAGGGTTCAATAACTCCCAAATCCAACATCTTCTGGACTTCTGTCCTGATACAGTCCCTGACATGGTCAGGTTGCCTATAAATCTTATTTTTAATAGGCAGACTGTCTCCAGTGTCCACTTCATGAGTGCACCAGGTAGTCTGACTGGGTGTCAGTGAGAATATGTGTCTGAACTGATTGAGCACCTGTCTGCAATCAGTCTGCTGCTGGGTAGTGAGGCTGCCTGCCAAGGCTACACCATCCACTGACCCATCATCAGGGTTCTGTGAGAGCAGGTCAGGGAGTGGGTCACTCTCTTCCTCCTGTCCCTCATCGGTAGCCATGAGCAAGCCCATGTCTGCCCTGTCCACATATGGTTTTAACCTGTTGACATGGAGAACCCTGTGGGGACTCCTGGGTGTTCCTAGGTCCACCAAATAGGTAACCTCACCCTTCTGTTCAACAATGGTATGGGGTCCACTCCATTTGTCTTGGAGAGCTGCTGGGGCCACTGGCTCCAACACCCACACCTTCTGTCCTGGCTGGTAAACAGTCAGTACAGCCTTTGGTCATGCCAGGCTTTTTGAAGTTCCTGGCTAGCCTCAAGGTTTTTAGTTGCCTTTTTCATATACTCAGCCATCCGGGAGCGGAGACCAAGTACATAGTCCACTATGTCTTGCTTTGGGGGCTTGAGAGGTAACTCCCATCCTTCCTTCACCAAGCACAATGGACCCCTGACAGGGTGACCAAACAAAAGTTCAAAAGGGCTGTAGCCAACCCCCTTTTGAGGCACCTCCCTGTATGCAAATAAAAGGCAGGGCAAGAGTATGTCCCATCTTCGCCTAAGCTTTTCTGGGAGCCCTTTAATCATGCCCTTCAGGGTTTGTTGAATCTCTCAACTAAACCATTGCATTGTGGGTGATAGGGTGTGGTGAACTTGTAAGTCACTCCACACTCCTTCCACATTGCTTTTAAGTATCCAGACATAAAGTTAGCACCCCTGTCTGATACAACCTCCTTAGGGAAGCCCACTCTTGAGAAAATTCCCAGGAGGGCTCTTGCCACCACAGGTGCTGTAGTGGTCCTAAGGGGAATAGCCTCTGGGTACCTGGTGGCATGATCCACTACCACCAGGATAAACCTGTGCCCAGATGCTGTTTGGGGATCCATGGGACCAACAATGTCAATCCCCACCCTTTCAAAGGGAACCCCCACCACAGGTAGTGGTATCAGGGGGGCCTTTGTAGTGCCACCTGCCTTGCCACTGGCCTGGCAGGTTACACAGGAAGCGACAAAACTCCTTGGTGTCTTCAGACATGTGGGGCCAGTGAAAGTGAGGGACAATTCTGTCCCAAGTCTTGTTCTGGCCCAGGTGACCTGCTAAGGGAATGTCATGGGCTAGGGTCAATAGGAAGCCCCTGAACTTCAGAGGTATAACCAACCTCCTGGTGGCACCAGGCTTGGGGTCTCTACACTCTGAGTACAAGAGTCCATCATCCCAATACACAGTATGGGGACCACTAGCTTTCCCAGCAGCCTCAGCAGCAGCTTGCTGTCTGAGAGGTTCAAGAGAGGGGCAGCTCTGCTGCTCCTGGCTCAGATCTGCCCTGGAAGGGCCCCCTGTCCCCAAGAACTCAACCTGGTCAGGTTCAAGCTCCTCTGGGACAGTTCCTTCCTCAGGACTGAGATCTTCCCCCTCAAGGGACTGATCTTCCTTCTGAGCCAAGGGGGAAGGCACTGCCTTTAACCTACTACTCCTCTTCTTGGAGGGCACTTGGTCCATTATTCCAGAATCGAAGGCCTGTTCAGTGCTAGACATTTTGGCTTGTGACCTGGTCACAGCAAACACATCTGCAGGGATGCCCAGCATTTCTGCATGGGTCCTGAGCTACACTTCTGCCCAAGCTGAAGTTTCTAAGTCATTGCCAAGCAAGCATTCAACGGGTAGGTCTGCACTTCCCACAACCTTCTTAAGGCCAGTTACCCCTCCCCAGGAGAAGTTAACAACTGCCAGAGTATGGTCTGTTCTGACGTTGCTAGCATTGGTCACTTGGTACATTTCACCAAGTATAATCTGCTCAGGATTCACAAGGTCTTGTGTCACCATGGTGACACTTGCCCCTGTGTCCCTAAATGCCAAAGCCTCTTTTCCATTGATTAAGGGCTGTTGCCTGTACTTGCCCAGATTACTGGGACTCACAGAGGAGGTCATATCCATGCCTCCATCACAGACTAGGACAGCCTGAGTGAGTTCTCTGACTAGGTCAGAGCTCATCTCCTTACCCAGGGTCAACCCTACTAAACCCTTGGCTTGTGTAGTCCCACCACCAACTGTAACTGCACTAGGGGGAGCAGGTGCCTTAGGGGCATTGGTGGGGGCTGGAATAGAGTCTTTGGACTTGGTGCAGTCACTGGTCCAGTGGGTCTTTTGCTTACAGACCTTGCACCATGGTTTCCTTTGGCCTTTCCCTTTGGTAGACTGTGAATCTCCACCTGAAGAAGATTTTTGGGGGCCTTGTGAAGACTTTTGATCTTTACCCTTCTCCCCACCCTTATCAGAGGTTTTCGAATCTTGCTTCTTAGGGTCACCACCTTGGTTCTGTACCTTCTGACTCACCCTGGTTCTGACCCATTTGTCTGCCTTCTTTCCCAATTCTTGGGGAGAGGTCAGATCAGAGTCTACCAGGTGCTGATGCAACAGCTGATTTTGACAGTTATTAAGAATCTGCTCCCTCATGATCAGATTGTACAATCCTGTGAAGTCACATACCTTACTGCCCAATAACCAACCTTCCAGAGCCTTGGCAGAACAATCAACAAAGTCCACCCAGTCTTGAGTCTGTGCTTTTGGGTATCCCTGAACTTTAACCTGTATTGTTCAGTGGTTAGGCCAAACCCATCAATTAGAGCACTCTTCAAGACTTTGTAATTATCAGCATCCTCCTCTCTAACAGTGAGGAGCTTGTCTCTACCTTTGTCTGCAAAGGAGAGCCACAAGATTGCTGCCCACTGCTCCTGAGGGACCCTCTGTACTTTACAGGCCCTCTCTAGAGCAGTTATCCATTTGTGGATGTCATCCCCACTCTGGTAGGGAGGGACAATCTTGCTCAGGTTTCTATGGTCATAAGACCTTTCCCTATCTCTTGGGAAATTGCTGCCACCATGGGACTCTAGTCCCATCTTTTGTCTCTCTCTATAGAGATCTAGGGACTCCCTGTCTATAGCCAATTGCTGTTTTCTGAGTTCAAGCTGAGTTTGCTCATACTGAATCAGTCTCTTTCTCCTCTCATGAGAGGATTCCCTCCTATGAGAGGAGACAGAGGTCCCTATTGAGGTGTCAGAGTGGTTAGACTCCTGAGAAGGAGACCTAGACCTTCTGGGCACACTCAGAACTCTTCCTGGGGGGACAAAGGGGAGGTCAGTCTGATCCTCCTCCTCCACAGGAGGAATTGGGTTTTCCAGGACAAGGTCATTTTCACCTTCCTGGCCAGTTTTAGAGGGGGGGGCTGGGTTTCTTCACCCCTGGCCCCGTCCTCATCTTCTGCCCCACTCTCTTTGCCTACCCCTTCAGACCCTAGGGGCCTGCTGAGATCATCAGCTAGTAACACCTCCCTTAGGTGTTGGGTGCTGGCACTTTTGCCTGCCTTCAACTTCCTAGTATTGCATAATGCTCTCAATTCCAAGAATGGGAGTTTATCATACTTGGAGGGAAGAAGCCCACTGGCTTCTGGCAAGAACTCACTGGGTCCTGGCTTTGAAGACATTACTAGTGAGGTGTGGTGTATGCACTACCTACTCTAGTGTGGCCTACTAAACTCTCTTGAGTTGTAGAAAGGGTGTGCTATCCCTTAACACACAACTCTAAGTTCAGTAGAACTTACTGTATTACTAAGCTTGATTTATATGTACCTGAGGTACCCTTAGTGGTTTTCAGTTGATCAATTCAATTGAGATTATTTGGTAAAACAATAGCAAGCTGGAATCCCACACGCTGCACACCAATGTGAGAAGTTGGCCTGGCATATGCTGTCCACTAATTATAGTGGGCACCTTGCACCAGTCCAAACAACCCCTTATTGGAGATAGGTTAAAGACAACCTTTATTGAAAGCTATCCTAGTGGTAGCTATGGAGAGCAGCCTTCAGGCTAAGTCTTGAAGGAATGTAAAGCAGCTTGTTTTACCAGTCTATAATCTCTTGAGTGACCAAATGAAAGAGGACCACACCAGGTATATATTCAAAATATATGTATTTATTGCTAAACACACCCCTCTAGTCTCTTTATGAGGCTAGAGATCGAAGTACATAAATTATAAGTTAGTTATCTACAGTAATAGCACAAATACACGTTTGAGCCCTAGGGGCGTACCAAACCATATACCAATAAAGTGGTATAAGAACCACGACTGAGCTAGACACAAGGCCTAGAGCCTGTAGAAGTGCTTGGACCACAAGGAACCACCCAAGGTAGTGACACAGGGGACCCACGGGGGTCGCGTGCAGTGTATGAACACAGCCGCGAATCGCCGTTAACTTCTATGGGGAAAGTCGCGATTAGAATTTAAAAGAAAAGGGACACTTAGAGGAGGACTTGGAGCAAACCCTTTGAGAACTAGGCTGTTCTAGTGTCAATACCCACGGGAGCACCGGAGTACTCGAGTTACCTCACCCAGGGGAGCCGGGTGCGTAGGTGTCTTTCGGGGTCGGGTTTCGTCGTCGCTTTCAATGGCGATCTGCTGCAAAGTGCTGCTGGCGGCCAAGTCGAAAGTGTTCGGGTGGATCCAAAGGTGGATCGAAGATCTGAAGAACCTGAAAGCAGAGGGGACAGAGTCTGGGTCACTAGCCAGTGACCAGGAAGGCGATGAGCAGATGCCCACCGATGTTGAGTGCTTCAGGTAGGTTGATGGTCATCTTGACTCTTCAGCCACGAGGTCCAGGAGGCGTCGACGATGACCAGGAGCTGGATTCGAGCTGTCCCACGACGTCTGTCGATTGCAGAGGTGTCGGCGACCGGATTGGACCCAACAAGCCTTGGCAACGGCAAGTCTCGTGGAAATGGAAGAAAAACGATGTTGCAGACCAGCAAGGTCTGGGGGACTCACCCAGTGAGGGTAAGTCAGGGCACGCCTGGAGCAACCAGGGAACCCAAGCAGAAGAAGATTGGCCTTCGGGAAGGTCTACTAGCCAACGGACTAGTGGCCGGGAAGGAGCCTCGAGTCGATGCACGTGGAGCTGGCTCACAGGACACTCGTGGAGTGGAGGCCAGTGATCTTCGGTGAAGTTGGTGCTGGAGGCTGGGGCTACTCGCAGCCCAAAGCACGACTTCGTGGGAGACCCAGAAGAGGATGCACTTGCAAATGCGTTTGGTGTCCAGGGGTCACGGTTCCACGTTACCCACGACAGCTACGGGCCTCAGCTTTGCTGGGGACTCAGGGCAGCCTCGGGGAAGTCTGGAAATCCATCTCTGGTGATGCAAAGACTTCGGCGTCCGACGGGAGCTTCAGCGATGCAGACCGGACAATTGCTTCTTTGGTGCCTGTCAAGCAGGGGAGTCACTCCTTGACCCCAAGGGAGATTCTTCAGTCCTCTAATCTTAAAGTAGAGCGTTGAAGGTCCAGGATTCTGTGTCATAGTTTCGTCCAGGTAAATCTAAAGTCCTAAGGACTGGGGTCCCATACTTATACTAAGGTAGGGGGTTGGACATACTCTGTGGCCCCACCTATGGGAGGGTCAGGGCAGAGGGGTGGTTACACCCCTTTCCCTATGTCCAGTTTCGCGCCAGAGCAGGGGCTGGAAGCCCCTGAGCCGGTTTGAACTGGGGTATGCACAGGGACACCAAATGTGCCCCCAGTGCAGGACTTCAAAGCACCAGAGAGTGCTCCTGCCCAGCCCCAATACACACTATCCTGTCTGGGGAGGTGGTTACACCTCCCTGGGACAGGAAACCTATTGTCCAGGCCTCCCCTGCCGGAGTTTCGGTCAGCAGCAGGAGGCCAGACTCGTGTCTGTGGCAGCGGCATCCATTTTGTGATGCCAGGGCTCTGGAAAGTCAGTACCGGGTATACCAGTGTGTACATGTCTCTCCCTCTAGAAGGGTGGAATGCTACCCCCGCCGCCAGAACTGGTGGGGGGGTAGTATTCCAAGATGTTTGACACCAAACACGACATGTTTCCATGCAGCCATCCCAAAGTTAGCATTTAACGCGAGGTTATAATGCGCTTAAGAGTATATGGTCGGGCTGCACTACAAACAGCATCAGAGAAGGGTCTCCGAACGCTGCAGAGGGGCCCAGCTCATGCAGGGGCACCCTCTCACATAGGAACCACGCACTCTGCCTTCAGGATTGATAAGGCCTGCCATAGGAGTGACTTATAGGTTTATAGGTGTGTATGTATGTAGTGATATAGGTAGCCTATATCACAGTAAGGGGTGCATGCACCACCTAACCCAGGCTGCAGTAGCAGACCTGTGGTGTCATTTTAGATGGCCTTCCAGGGGTGGCACAATACATGCTGCAGCCCATGGTAGGCCTCTGAGGTACCTATGCCCTGGGTACATAGTATACCATATACTAGGGACTTATAAGGGCACTCCAGATTCCAATCAGAGATGTGCCTAAGGCACATGGAAACCATTTTAAAGAGGAAGCAGCTAGGCTGGGGTTCTGATTAGCAGGGCCCCAGCCAGACTAAGGTCGAAAAACAGTGAAGCATCAGCAAAAAGTGGGGGTACCCATGTGAAGCAGATCCTACTCTCCTACAAGCGCGTCCGGCCTAGGTAGGGGGCCAGCCACAGGGAATAGGTACGTTTTTGCTTTGTTAACCCGCAGACCCGAAAGGCCAGCAAAATCTTCCAATATTTGCATTGCTGTCGGGGCGCCCGCCACAGCATCCCCCAAGTACACCAGTAGGTCATCTGCATATAGGGAAATGTAATGCATCTGCCCAGCAGAATCCAGCCCAATTCCAGTACCTCCCTGGCGCATTCTCTCGGCGATAGGTTCGATCGCCAAGGCAAAAGAAGGGGAGAGGGGCATCCATGTCTAGTCCCTCGAAACACCCCATACTCCCTGGAGATTGTCCTACCCGTACGGACCCTGGCAGTGGGCGCCGCATACAGCAACTGCACCCAACGGATCCATTCGTCTCCTAACCCCATGTGCCTCATCACTTCAAACAAGTACTTCCATCCCACTGTATCGAAGGCCTTTTCCAGGTCAACAGAAAGCACCGCGGCCCAAGGGTGGAGCGTAGCGTCAGCATGGTACAGTATAGAGTAAAGCCGACGAAGGTTGTAGGAGGTATTGCGGGTAGGTATAAACCCGTTCTGATCCGGGTGCACGAGTGCCTTCATGTGCGGAGCCAATCTACCAGCCAGTACCTTGCTCAGTGTGAGAAGTTGGCCTGGTATATGCTGTCCACTAATTATAGTGGGCACCTTGCACCAGTCCAAACAACCCCTTATTGGAGATAGGTTAAAGACAACCTTATTGAAAGCTATCCTAGTGGTAGCTATGGAGAGCAGCCTTCAGGCTAAGTCTTGAAGGAATGTAAAGCAGCTTGTTTTACCAGTCTATAATCTCTTGAGTGACCAAATGAAAGAGCACCACACCAGGTATATATTCAAAATATATGTATTTATTGCTAAACACACCCCTCTAGTCTCTTTATGAGGCTAGAGTTCGAAATACATAAGTTAGAAGTTATTTAAACACAGTAATAGCACAAATACACGTTTGGGCCCTAGGGGCGTACCAAACCATATACCAACAAAGTGGTATAAGAACCACGACTGAACTAGACACTAGGCCTAGAGCCTCTAGAAGTGCTTGGACCACAAGGAACCACCCAAGGTAGTGACACAGGGGACCCACGGGAGACGCGTGCAGTGTAAATACACAACTGCGATACGCCGTTGACTTCTATGGAGAAAGTCGTGATCGGGAAATTAGAGAGAAGGGACACTTAAAAGAGGACTTGGACCAAACCCTTTGAGATCTAGGACTTTGAAGAGTCTCTACCCACGGGAGCACCGGAGTACTCGTGTTACATCACCCAGGGAAGCCGGGTGCATAGGTGCCTTTCGGGGTCGGGTTTCGTCGTCAATTTGAATGGCGATCTGCTGCAAAGTGCTGCTGGCGACCAAGTGAAAAGTGTCCGGGTGGATCCAAGAGTGGATCGGAGTTCTGAAGAACCTGAAAGCAGAGGGGACAGAGTCTGGGTCACTAGCCAGTGACCAGGAAGGCGATGGACAGATGCCCACCGATGCTGAGTGCTTCAGGTGCGTTGACGGTCGTCTTGTCTCTTCAGCCACGAGGTCCAGGAGGCGTTGTCGGCGACCAGGAGCAGGATTCGGGCTGGTACACGATGTCTGTCGAGTGCTGAGGTGTCGGCGACCGGATTGGACCCAACAAGCCTTGGCAGCGGCAAGTCTCGATGCAGAGGAAGATCGTCGATGGTGCAGACCAGCAAGGTCTGGGGAACTCACTCAGCGAGGGTAAGTGAGAGCAGGCCTGGAGTAATCAGGATGCCAAGTTAGAAAAAGATTGGCCTTCGTTAAGGGCTACTAGCCAACGGGCTAGCGACCGCGAAGGAGCCTCGTGATGCCGCACGTGGATCTGGCTTACAGGACACTCGTGGAGTGGGGGCCAGTGATCTTCGGTGCAGGAGGTGCTGGAGGCTAGGGCTACTCGGAGCCCAAAGCACGACTTCTTGGGAGACCCAGAATAGGATGCACTTGCAAGTGTGCTCGGTGTCCAGGGGTCACGGTCTCAAGTCACCCACGATAGCCACGGGCCTCAGCTTTGCTGGGGACTCAGGGTAGCCTCGGGGAAGTCTGAGAATCCACCTCTGGTGATGCGATGACTTCGGCGTCCGACGGGAGCTTCAGAAATGCGGAACCGGACAGATGCTTCTTTGGTGCCTGCCAAGCAGGGGAGTCACTCCTTGACCCCAAGGGAGATTCTTCTGTCCTCTAATCGTGAGTAGAGCGTCGAATGTCCAGGATTCAGTTTCAGAGTTTCGTCCAGGGATAATCTAAAGTCCTAAGGACTGGGTTCCTATACTTATACTAAGGATAGGGGTTGGACTACTCTGTGGCCCCACCTATGGGTGGGTCAGGGCAGAGGGTGGCTACACCCCTTTCCCTTTGTCCAGTTCGTGCCAAAGCAGGGGCTGCAAGCCCCTGATCCGGTTTGAACTGGGGTATGCACTAGAGGACACCAAATGTGCCCCCAGTGCAGGACTTCAAAGCACCCGAAAGTGCTCCCGCCCAGCCCCAATACACATTATCCTGTCTGGGGAGGTGGTCACACCTCCCTGGGACAGGAAACCTATTGTCCAGGCCTCCCCTGCTGGAGTTTCGTCCAGCAGCAGGAGGCCAGACTCGTGTCTGTGGCAGCAGCATCCATTTTGTGATGCCAGGGCTTTGGAAAGAAGTTACCGGGCTAGCCAGAGTTAACATGTCTTTCCCTCTAGAAGGGTGGAATGCTACCCCCGCCGCCTGGATTGGCGGGGGGTAGTATTCCAAGATGTTTGACACCAAACACGACATGTTTAGGTGCAGCCATTCCAAAGTTAGCATTTTACCGCGAGGTTATAATGCGCTTAAGAGTATATGGTCAGGCTGCACTACAAACAGCATCAGAGATGGTCTCCGAACGCTGCAGAGGGGCCCTGCTCATGCAGGGGCACCCTCTCACATAGGAACCATGCACTCTGCCTTTAGGATTGATAAGGCCTGCCTTAGGAGTGACTTATAGGTTTATATGTGTGTATGTATTTAGTGATATAGGTAACCTATATCACAGTAAGGGGGCATGCACCACCTTACCCAGGCTGCAGTAGCAGACCTGTGGTGTCAGTTTGGATGGCCTTCCAGGGGTGGCATAATACATGCTGCAGCCCCTGGCAGGCCTCTGAGGTACCTATGCCCTTGGTACATAGTATACCATATACTAGGGACTTATAAGGGCACTCCAGATCCCAATCAGTGATGTGCCTAAGGCACATGGAAACCATTTTAGAGAGGAAGCAGCTAGGCTGGGGTTCTGATTAGCAGGGCCCCAGCCAGACTAATGTCGAAAAACAGTGAAGCATCAGCAAAAAGTGGGGGTACCCATGTGAAGCAGATCCTACTCTCCTACACTCAGGATCTTGAAATCCAGGTTAAGCATGGAAAGGGGCCTGTAATCTTTGACTCCGGCCCTCGGCAATTTGAGTTTCGGAAGATGGATTACCAGGGCACTCCGAGTGGAGTCAGGCAGGACCCCGGCCTCATAGGCATCTGCATACATCCGGGCCAACTGTGGCGCCAATATATCAGAAAAGCACTGGTAAAATTCGGCCGAGAGGCCATCCGGCCCCGGCGTTTTCCCAGCTGCCAACGCATGAATAGCGGCCTTAATTTCCTGCAAGGTAATAGGGTCTCCCAGCTCCTCCCTATCCTCATCCGCCAACACCCTAAGGGGTAAAGAGTCCAAAAACTCTCCAATCACAATACCAGGGGCCTCCGCCGGAGCTCGTATAAAGGCGCTCATAATATGCAACAAAGGAATCATTGATGTCATCAGGACAGTACTGCACCCCACCAGCCTCTGCATCCAATTGCGTAATAGGGAGCCCCCAGTTCGGAGTCGGATCAATCGAGCTAAAAGACGGTCCGCCTTCCCTTCCTCTCTCTGCACTTTGTCAAGATACTCATTGTAGTTGTATCGGCGTAAACGTTCAAGGGCCACATTATAACGCGCCCGCGCTTCTTGCAGCGCCAATTGAGCCGCTTCCCCTGTACCTTGAATGTTATCTAACCTGCGAATGTTCTCCTCCAAAGTGAGGACCTCCTGGCGAATCTCCCTATAGAACCCCGTCGCCTGTCCCAGACAGTGGCCCCGCACCACCACCTTGAATGCCTCCCATTCCACCCGGACTGAGGATGCAGTGTTGGCATTGATAGGGAAATAAGTATCAAGAAGAGTATTCAGCGAGGCCCGAAAAGGGTCATCGTCCAGTAATGCCGGGTTGAGTCTCCAAGTGGGAACAGGAGGACACCACCCCAGCGGCTGGTGTGTCATCATTAATGGGCTGTGGTCCGACAGAGTACAGCCCAGATATTCTGTGCACGTGATGGTACTATGAAAAGCGGGTGAGCATAAAAACATGTCAAGGCGCGTATGCACCTGGTGTACTGGGGAGAAAAAGGAAAATTCTCTATGACTATCGTGTTGTAGCCGCCACGTATCTTTTAACCCCCAATGCTCCATCCATGCCCGGAACCTCAAAGTGGTGCGGCGTGCCGGAGGCCCCATTAAAGGCGGGTGCGACCGGTCTGCAACAATATCCGCAACACAATTGAAATCTCCCCCAAGGATGAGATTTCCCTGTACGCTACCCGCTAAGGTAGCGGAGAAGAGGTCCATAAAGCCAACCTGATCCTGATTAGGGGCATAGACATTTCTAAGTGTAACTTCACGCCCTGCCAGTCTCCCCGCCACCAGGACATATCTACCTGCCTCATCCACCCATGATCTTTTTGCTGCAAAGGGAACTCCCGGTTTCACCCAAATCAACACCCCTTTAGCAAAGGCGGAACAGGTGGTCGCAAATACCTGACCCCTCCAGCGTCGTTTTAGTTTCTCAGCTTCCTCCTGGTTTAAGTGGGTTTCCTGCAAGAATGCCACATGTATGTCCCTACGTCTCAAATAGGAGTAGATATTATGACGCTTCACCATGGATCTCATCCCTCTAATGTTCCACGTTAGGAACCGTATATGCTGTTGTGTTCCAGCCATTCCTACTATAACCCATCAAGAAACCTCCCGGCAGCCGGGATCCCCACCCCGCCCACCCATTACATGCAATATTCATCCCTCTGCAAACAGTCCAGGTCATAAAAACAACAATAAAAAAAAAACCCTTATGGTGATTAACTCCCCGATCCCAGGGCGGTCCAACAACGGTCAGCTGCCCAAACATCTTACGTAACAATACGTGCTAAGTGAGGGCTCAACCTGGTGAGTCACTCAACGGGGGTTAGGCCAGGCAGAAAAAAGGCAAAAGAGGACTGGAAAGAAATGTTCCTCTCAGGGAGAGCGCACCAGCCTTCAATAAACAAGACACAGCACAGGGCTCGAGGCGGACAACACTCAAACAATAAGTCTCCAGCTAGCACAGCTGCCCCAGGTTACCAGACTCATCAGATGATGTCATCCGCCGTGCGAGGCGTCACCTCAGGCATCTTCACGCTATCGCTGTGGGAGGTGTCAGTCTCATTTTCGCCAGACTCTCCAGGGGTGCCGGGCCCTGCACCCGAGGCCGTGCCCTGGCTTCCCATCAGGTCCACCACAGCCCGCAGAGCCTCCGCCCTTTCTTTCTCTGTCTGTGATGTAAACGGCTTCTTGGAGGTCCCCTTGCGGGTGCGCCGTCGTAGTCATTTCTGTTGCTCCTTAGGGTGCTGTCCAACACTCTTAGGGCCGCCAGACTTAGGCTGCCCACCCCTGTAGGCCTCCAACCAGTCCCACGCGTCATCAGGGCTATCAAAGTAATGAGTGGTCCCATCTAATATGATACGGAGGCGGGCTGGGAACATTAGGGAGTATTGAAGACCCTCCTCTCTTAAGGCCCTCTTGACCTCCAGATATGAAGATCGTTTCCTCTGGACTTCCAGCGTATAATCTGGAAAGAGTGAAACTTTACTGTTATCAACAGTGAAAGGGCCGTCCACTCTCGCCTTTTGTAGGAGGAGACCCCGATCGCGAAAATGGAGCAGTCGGGCCACCACCGGGCGCGGGGGCCTCCCCGGCGCCAAAGGTCTAGCCGGCACCCTGTGCGCTCGCTCAAGAGTGTAGAAGGAGGAGAGGCCCTCCGGCGCCACAACAGATTTGAACCAGTTCTCGAGGAAGGCTACCATGTCTCCGCCTTCCATTCCCTCCGGCAGACCTAGGACACGCACATTGTTCCTCCGATTGCGCCCTTCAGCATCCTCCGCCCTGCGTTCCAATTGAGCCACTCTGTCCGTGAGGGCCCCCATCTGGTGCTCCAACGCCTTGTGGGCAGGTGCCAGCTCCGCTACATTAGACTCCGTCTCTTTGACCCTCTCCGACAGTTTTTTGTGTTCTTCACGCAGCAGGCCAAGTCCCACCGCTACCGTAGTAATGTCCTGATGGAGGGTCGCTTTGGTGTCTGCGATTGCCTCCAGGATTTTGTTAAGCTGCCGCTGGGTGGGGTCATCGGGGTTGGTTAGGGACTGTTCTTGCGTGCTATCTTCCGGGTCCATTGTGACACCAGTTTGGCGACTCCTAGGTTTCCCCATGGCAGCCAATAATCCCCGGTGTGGTCCTCGCCTCCAGCGGGCTCCAACCCTCGAGCTCCAAGGCACCAAGGGCCACCCACAGCGGAAGGGCAGTCACCGCAGTGCGCAGGGCGGGTACGATCCACTCCCCCCGCTGTCCCCAGTGGCCAAAGACTCACCCCAGCTCACTCCAAGGGCCCCCGCCCTGTGATAGGCCTGACCTCTGTTCTCTGAGGCCCAGTCAGCTCCGGGGTTCCCGTCACCTCCCGGGGCATCCCTCGCTAGAAGCCACTTCAGTCCGTCCGAGCGGAAGCAGCAGGGTCCCTGCAGGCCCCAGCCCAGCGTGGAGGGGACGGGGTCACCCGCTGTGCACTCTTACCGGCCTCCGTCCTCAGTGCCAAAGTCCAAGCGTGCCCCTCGCTCCCATGCGCTCCGGGCACAGTGGTCCTGCCTCCCTGATCCGGCCCAGCACCCTCTGTTTAATCCAGGCTCCTGGTGCCTAAGGGGACACTATCCCTGCAGCTGAGGGATTAGAGCTATCATACCAGTTCCCCCGTGCTTATGCGTTATAAGCATTCATGCGCCTTGCGTATTTGTGGCGAGCATCTCTTACTGTCCTGACGACTACGCCTATAATTAGCACGCCTGTACGCAGGCACGGGGGATCAGTTCTCTCCTTCTAACTTTGGACGCATGCGCATTCTTGGCCAGCATCCACACATGCGCACTACCTGCCAGGACGCGATGACAGGGCGTTCCGGAAGTGGGAGCTGCCTAAGCACCAATTGCCTACACTATTTAGTCCATGCCTTGCCATAATTACTCCACCTTCAGCAGGCGTATGGACAGGGTAGGTGCACGGCAGTCGGCACCCGCAAAAAACTGTAAGTTAAGGAGTGTGTGTGTGAGGAGGATGGGCTTAACTTACAGTATTGATTTAGGATAATGACAACCTGTGGTGTCTGTATGCTTGTTTGCTCATGACTGTCCATTACATTGTTCCCTCTTTAGCCCGACCAGGCGCGGGTGTCCATCGTCTCTAGCCTTTGGAGTAATTCTCCTTAGAGTGCTGGGTAAGGATATTATTAGTATGACTATTCGTGTGTGTTTATTTCGTTATTAGTTAATGAGGATATTGTGACTTATATATGGCATTCCCTGTGTGGCAAGGTATTGTGGATATGGAGGTTTCAGTATCGCTCCGCCATTCTTTTTTCCTACTCTCTGCTAGTAGAGGGTAGATTAGACCTGCCATGCTTGATTTAGCCATCTACGGGCACGAATCCCTTATTCTGGGTCCCTCCAAACTGTGGTGCGGTTCCCTTTGTGGATATCGGTGGTGGTCCATGACGATATCTTGTACGTGACGGCCAGCATTCCTGGCGCTGCGCATGCTCGACTCGCCACTGGACTTAACTGGGATGCCCTGAGGGGTCTGTGCTCCACGAGGCGTCCTTTTGTCTCATGTCTTTTAATTGTGGGACGATGTGCACACGATTGTGGCACATTTTTGTACATCAAGTTGTACTGATGCACATTCCCTATGCTCTATTTTGTTTTTCTTTCCTAGGTTAGTGTTTCAGGAGCGGCCTCCAGTACTAGCCACACTGTAGGGCATACAGCGTTTTGGCCCGGCCTGTCTCTTTTTGAGGGTATTTATTTTTATGATTATATTAACGTGCACATCACTAATTTTTTTATTCTTGGTCCTGATGAAGCGCCAACGACCTCTGTGGCAATAGAGGCGCGAAACATGTCGACTTGCTACACCCAGGCACAGTGTGCCTGTTGGGATAATATTTTTCCCATGGGGGTTGATCTGATTCTATCTTCTCTTAACAACCCCTGGATTTTTTATCTCACTTTGCACGCACTTTCCTTACCCTCCTTTTAGTACCCACACCCCACACACCCGCATGCACCATCCGGCATTCTCTGAAAAAGATCTCCGATAAAGTGACCCTTTGGGGGACCCGTAGGGAATTGCAGCGCCGGCCCTACGAGGAGCAAATGCCCGATGATGAAGCATGACACCCTTTGGGGTGTGTGAGGGCAACAGGAGATAAGACTTGCTCTTTCTCCTCATCTGTGGGTACTTATTTAACCTAGATATCTTTTCCTCTTCTCCTTTTTGAGGGCGTTGGGTAATCTTTGTACCCTGCCTTGGAACAGTGTCCTTTTTTGGTTTGGATGTTATGTTTAAGGAGCATGGACACTGGACCATAACTGGCTCCTTGGTCCCCCCCTTTCTTTTTATGTTGGTATAGCTATTGCACGGCGGCTCAGCCGAGGGACCGTATTGCTTTCCTATCCCTTCTTCTCTCTTCTTTCTTTTTTCTTTTCCTCCTCCCACATGAGACAGATAACCCCACACACACCAAACCCCCCCTAGAATACCTTTTTCTGTTTAACACGCTAGAACTGTGTCATTAGGGACTTCTGGATATATCTATACCATTACTTTGTGAGTTTATGTCCCGTCCCTTTATTCCATTCTTTTCCTTTTTAGAAAATTAGGGGCACCACACCCCGAGGTATAACTATAAATAATAAGGGGACACTATCCCTGCAGCTGAGGGATTAGAGCTATCATACCAGTTCCCCCGTGCTTATGCGTTATAAGCATTCATGCGCCTTGCGTATTTGTGGCGAGCATCTCTTACTGTCCTGACGACTACGCCTATAATTAGCACGCCTGTACGCAGGCACGGGGGATCAGTTCTCTCCTTCTAACTTTGGACGCATGCGCATTCTTGGCCAGCATCCACACATGCGCACTACCTGCCAGGACGCGATGACAGGGCGTTCCGGAAGTGGGAGCTGCCTAAGCACCAATTGCCTACACTATTTAGTCCATGCCTTGCCATAATTACTCCACCTTCAGCAGGCGTATGGACAGGGTAGGTGCACGGCAGTCAGCACCCGCAAAAAACTGTAAGTTAAGGAGTGTGTGTGTGAGGAGGATGGGCTTAACGTACAGTATTGATTTAGGATAATGACAACATGTGGTGTCTGTATGCTTGTTTGCTCATGACTGTCCATTACATTGTTCCCTCTTTAGCCCGACCAGGCGCGGGTGTCCATCGTCTCTAGCCTTTGGAGTAATTCTCCTTAGAGTGCTGGGTAAGGATATTATTAGTATGACTATTCGTGTGTGTTTATTTCGTTATTAGTTAATGAGGATATTGTGACTTATATATGGCATTCCCTGTGTGGCAAGGTATTGTGGATATGGAGGTTTCAGTATCGCTCCGCCATTCTTTTTTCCTACTCTCTGCTAGTAGAGGGTAGATTAGACCTGCCATGCTTGATTTAGCCATCTACGGGCACGAATCCCTTATTCTGGCTCCCTCCAAACTGTGGTGCGGTTCCCTTTGTGGATATCGGTGGTGGTCCATGACGATATCTTGTACGTGACGGCCAGCATTCCTGGCGCTGCGCATGCTCGACTCGCCACTGGACTTAACTGGGATGCCCTGAGGGGTCTGTGCTCCACGAGGCGTCCTTTTGTCTCATGTCTTTTAATTGTGGGACGATGTGCACACGATTGTGGCACATTTTTGTACATCAAGTTGTACTGATGCACATTCCCTATGCTCTATTTTGTTTTTCTTTCCTAGGTTAGTGTTTCAGGAGCGGCCTCCAGTACTAGCCACACTGTAGGGCATACAGCGTTTTGGCCCGGCCTGTCTCTTTTTGAGGGTATTTATTTTTATGATTATATTAACGTGCACATCACTAATTTTTTTATTCTTGGTCCTGATGAAGCGCCAACGACCTCTGTGGCAATAGAGGCGCGAAACATGTCGACTTGCTACACCCAGGCACAGTGTGCCTGTTGGGATAATATTTTTCCCATGGGGGTTGATCTGATTCTATCTTCTCTTAACAACCCCTGGATTTTTTATCTCACTTTGCACGCACTTTCCTTACCCTCCTTTTAGTACCCACACCCCACACACCCGCATGCACCATCCGGCATTCTCTGAAAAAGATCTCCGATAAAGTGACCCTTCGGGGGACCAGTAGGGAATTGCAGCGCCGGCCTTACGAGGAGCAAATGCCCGATGATGAAGCATGACACCCTTTGGGGTGTGTGAGGGCAACAGGAGATAAGACTTGCTCTTTCTCCTCATCTGTGGGTACTTATTTAACCTAGATATCTTTTCCTCTTCTCCTTTTTGAGGGCGTTGGGTAATCTTTGTACCCTGCCTTGGAACAGTGTCCTTTTTTGGTTTGGATGTTATGTTTAAGGAGCATGGACACTGGACCATAACTGGCTCCTTGGTCCCCCCTTTCTTTTTATGTTGGTATTGCCTCGCTCAGGGCGACACCATCATCACGTCAGCCGCTCTCCACCAGTGTATGCCCAGGGCCCTCCAGTAACCGCGCCCCCGCCCTAGGAGAATGGCGGTCTGGGGCACTGCACTCTCCATGTTCCACAGGCAGCGCACGGGCCACCAATGCTGCCACCGCACTCCTCCAGCGCCGGGAGGGACACCTGCCGGTCGATGCGGCCTCCGCACAGCTGGCCGGCCGGGAGGTAAATGTATCCCACGTCCGCCGTAGGAGTCGACGAGCGCGGCCGCCTCCAGCCCTGCCGTGTCTGCAGCCGCGCCCGACAGCACTTAGCTCCGGGATCCGTGAAAAGCGGATCGAGTGCCCTCCGGGTGCCCTCCAACACCCGACCGGTGAAGAGGAAGCTGTAGTGTGCCGCGGCCGCAGGTTTCAAGAGGAGAAATGATCGGATGGCGCGGAGCTCCCTGCTCACGCGTCCGCCATCTTCTCCGTCCAAGCCACGCCCCCAAGCTTCTTCAGCTCTTATGGTTATAAATAGGACATTCAAGCGGAGAGGCTCATGGCCAATATATCTGGCCTAATGTGGCACTGTGGGGGCCAGTTCAGACAGGGACACGCAATTTTATCTCAATGGGAAGCTGATACTCCAGTATACAATGGGCGTGGCGGCAGCCCGTGTATGCAGCACAAGCAGAGCCTTCGCCGACTCGCCTCAGTGAAACAGGGCCGCTTCAGTGGGAAAGAAAAATATCGATGCAGTGCGCATTCATCAAAATATACAGAGCTGAAGTGTTAAGCCAACCCTCGCCTGTCATATCCAAAGCAGGGCGTCATCTGCTGTATTGGAGCAGTGTAGTAAATTACAGGCGTGGCTTGTTAAATTATGCTAAACCAGTGTTATTAAAACAAGGGAATTCTGGGAGCTCTATCGAATAGAACAGTGAATAGCAATGGGCTGTGTTCACTGAATCAGGTCCCCAGCTGCTAAATTTCCATGTTTGTCCTCTGTCCATCTCTGTTTCAATGTGAGCCTTATGCGTCCAAGGGTGGAATGTTCTACATCCATTATAGCCCTTCTAGCAGAGTATTGTTTCTTGGTATATGTCATCCCCATTATTATGCACATTCTTCTGCGGCTCTGGCCTGTGACTAGAGGAGTCAACACATAATTAGAGTATAGTCCTGGGCTGCAACTATAATGCTGCATTACTTAATTGTTTATTGAGTGCCTGGATACCCTCCAAAGGGGAGTTGTGCGCTATACAAATACACATAACATAACATTTATGCTTGTAATGTTACTTACTGCCCCAATGTCTTCAGGTGAATAAGTTATCAAACTGCTTTAAGAAGCATTCACCGCCAAGAAAGCAAGCTCCTTGGGTTCAAGACAGGCATTCCTTCGAAAGAGGATAAAATCACTCTCAGTACAGCTGTGCTCAGCATTTAAAATTAAATCTCTTTTCTGAGTAACCGTAGGCTTGCATTTTGTCAGGGCTACACCGCAAGGCCTAGTGCATGCCCGGCATGAGTCGGAGCAAGCCGAGGCTCCCAGCTAACGGGGCGAAGCCTTATACCAGGTTTTAAACCAGCTTACCGCCTTTAAACTGAGAACGCAGCAATTACTTTTCAAAATCTAAATGACCACTTAACGTCAGCTGCAGAATTATTTCAGCACTGAGAGCTATTCTTAGGCACCACCCCTGGGAATGGGCCAGAAATAAAGACGCCTGCCTCTGACGTTGTTAATAGAGGAAATGATGAGAGCTCACTGTCGTCTTTACACTGGCTGTCAGTCACTCTAGAGCCGCGTGCACGCCATGGTAAGAGACGATTTCTGGCTGACTGGCAAAGGAAGAAAAAAATAGGTTTCACTCCATAGCGACTGTATTAGTGACACTGGGGAGCAGAAGGAGTCTAGGGAAGTAGTTTAAACCTGATCCATGGCAGTGTTATTATTAGTAGTAATGGTAGTAGTATTCGTATTCCATTATAGTACCATTCACGGTTCTCGCTGTTTCAAAGCATTAGCTGAGCTGGGCTAAGTTGTACTCTAAGGTGCTGCGCACAGAACTTATGTTTTTCCAGTGGTTTGCTGGTGGACACCGCTGGCACTTATTTCATTAAACCGTGACTTTTTGCAGACTACCACTCTGTCCTGGTCTGCACATGCTTTTAATCACAGCAGTAGAAAGCATTGAGTCTTTTGTTAATTTCCACAATTGTTCATAGAAAAAAAGGAGGACAACCGATACAGTTATACATTTGATATTTGTTGTATTGGAAGCACTTCTTCTCTTTCTAATGACCGCAATGGAAATAAAAGAAGGACTGCAGTTCTCTCTCCTGGACAGTGTGTATGATGCTTTCCAGCGAGGCTGACTGTAATAAAGAGCAAGCATATAGCAATTAGAGGCAACTTGTGGCTACTAGTGGAGCTACAACTGCTGCTGGGACATAAGGAAAGCAAGAACTTCCTCCTCGGCCCACACATATTCTCTCTCAGCCTCCCAAGAACAATTGAGGTGACTGACATTTTTATTACATATTAAGCACTAAATAAGAGAGTGAATACCATGACAAGTCTTGCTGGAACAACTATGTATTGTGGGTCTTGGTGAATTCAGGATGCATCTTGCTGAATGTTAAGGGGTGATGTAGTGTGTCAATGATTAGGGGACCCGTAACTGAGAAATGTCATCCAACGCACACCATATTTTGCTTGGTGAAGGCATGAATGCTTAAGGCATTGCGTGGAAGCTTTCACAAGGCCTACCTTGGAGCATATCTGGTAACATGTTTTGCTCATAAGCTTGTCACACATCAATGGATGGATTACAAATTTGAATTAGACCATTGGCTGCCAATAGTGAATAGGACTTATGTCAAGATTTTTATATTGGTCCATAAAAACATCTAGATGTTTTTATAGACCAATATAAAAATCTTGACATAAGTCCTATTCACTATTGGCAGCCAATGGTCTAATTCAAATTTGTAATCCATCCATTGATGTGTTTGTTGGCAGGTGTGAAAAGAGTTGGCTATGTCTCTCCACATCTCAGCTGGGTTGGGCCAACTTAATCCAAAATTGCTAACATAGTTGGCTGAGGTTGGAGCACGTTTTGAGAGTTGATGCAGAGAGTAAGGGGATTGAATGAGCACAGCATCAGAACTACCTTCTCACTGGGCTTGGCCTATTTGACGTGCACTGACAGATAGAGTAACTAGGGTAGGACTGCTGTGGAAAACTGCAGTTTACTGAACTCGCGATCTGGAGCCACTAATGGGCAGTAACTATGACTCCATTAATTCAGTGAAAACCAGAAAAACAAGTCAGCATTAATGTACACAGTACAAAAATACCTGTTACATCTATCACCTTATTGCCTTATGTAAGAATATCTGTCACTGATTTCCTTTTTATTATTGGCATGCTTGGCATCTTGGCACAAAAACCATGTGGGGGTGTAGCATATGCTCAGTTTATGCAAACGAACACAGCAAAGACACTTTACTATATACAGTGATGAATATACGGGTCTAAACAGAGCTTTGGACTATACAATTTCCTGCTGAAAGGCAATATTTGTCTCCATGTGTTCCCATACCTGGCGCGTCACGCAGTTTGGTGCTTACTTTCCCATGTTAAAAAACAGTAGATGTTTCAGCACCCAGGCTAATGTGCTGCATAGCTAAATACATATAAGGTCCCAAAGGCGAGACCGATTGCATTGCAAATGCTTGTTTCCCTTACCTTGACTAGCTTTCCAGCTTGTATTTGTACCCGGTGTACAAGACCCCTTTCTGTTCTTTTGAAGAAATAGGTGTAGCTACGTATTTCTTCTGACAGTGCTTGCTATTCTTTGCCCACACATGGGACATTTTCTGCTGCTGCTCCTCTTTCCCTGCCTTTCTCTTGTGCTTGCTTCACTTGTCTTTCTTTCTCTGACACTTGTTCTATAGTAGGGAATTTTTCCATGGTGGTTTTTTTCGAATTTGTTTTCTGTTGCTCTGGCATTTGTCGTTATAGTTCTGTAAAGAACATATAATTGCAGTGGAGGGGTACAAGAGGTACCACAGCTCCACAGTTCCAACTCGACCATGACTTGCTTCGATTCTTCTTTTCAAATTGCGTATTTTTTGTGGAACGTCCAGTGGGCCTCTTACAGATAGTGTCTACTGTATCTAATTGATGATATATGGGGTTTTCAACATCTACTGTACTGCTACGGATATGATTCTGTTAATTCCAGTTGCATCATGGAACTGTTTGCTGGTGTCTAATAGTCAGGGCCACTGGAATTATGCGGCAAGGGAGGACCACATTATATGGCTCGGTTTACTAAATTAGGCAGCAAGAAACTGCTAATTATGCGGCATAATGTGGCACATTTTGTGAAAGTATCAGTTCAGTATTTTGTCATTTTTGCATATTTTAAATCTGTCTGGCCAAAGGATTCACCTCATTGGTTCTAGTGTGGCACCAAAACACAGCAATATGCAACTGAAAGGTGAACAGTCAACCTTCATGAAGTGCCTTCTGCTGCGTAGCAACTCGTGTCACAACAGTTTCAGTAACTTGTGTTCCATTTGAGCTAGAAACAAAAATTTTTGTTGAACTCTGCAAATTTGCAGCAGATGATGGATTATGTGGCAAATGCGCCAAAACAATAATCATGCAAAAAATGCTGCGGCCACATATTTCCATAATTCCAGTGACCCTGCTAAAAGTCTCTATGGATTTCAGGTGGGATTTTTTTTTATCCTAGAGAATCATTTTTGTATCATTTCATAAAATTACTTTAATGTCTAAATACATTTTTGCCACACCAACATAAACTATAAACCGTTTCCTTATGGCATTTGGTAGAAAGGTGCTCTTATTCACAACCGCATTTCTTTTTGCTGTATGTTGTGTGTGTGTGTCTCTGTGTGACATATCATCTATTCCTGATTTATGATTATTATTTCTGGTTCTTCTCGAAGTTTAAAACTGGTCTATACAATGGAACAATGATCTCAATATGTGTGTCTCAAGGAGATGTGAATGAACACACGTTCTAATCATGTTGTAGAATGAACACAATTTTCCACCATGTGAACTGACAGTTATTTTTCCGGATCGCTGCCTGGGTCTCCTCACCCGTGACGTGTTATTGTGTAAAATGTTGTTTGTGCGCCGCCGAGTGAACAGTAACGGAGAGTGAAGAGGGGAGAGCATTGTCTCCTCACTGCTGGGATAACAACAGCCAGCACCTGACCCTGCAGGCCGTGTTTTCATGGAAAGATGGCACTCTGGCAAACACCTCCTTCCTTCGCAGCCCAGAACAAGCCTGCAACTTTCAGGACGGCACATACATGCAATCAGTTAGTGATTCATGCGGTGCATTTGGGGTGGGATGTAAATACTGTGGTTTTTTGGGCACCCCTAAAGGCTAACTTTAAAGGGGGAGGGTAGATAAGGTGGAAGAGAATCCACACAGTAAACAAAGCTGATCTCCAGAAAACATGTGCAAAGCAAAACCTAGGTGCCAGCGAATGTCTTAAAAGACCAGTCCTGAGAGCCTGCCGCGGGCATTACAAACATTAATTGATTCACTGCTTGAAGGAGGGGTTGAGAAGTTTGTGTGCACAGGCCGAGGGAGGAGTGGGGGGAGGGGAGGCGAGGAAACAGACTTGGTGAATGATGGTTTTTTCCCCTCCAAAGAATTTTCTTTAAAAAAGTGTGTCATCTTGTGCATCTTGAGGCACATATTTTAATAGTTTATTGAATGATTTTAATTGAGTTAAAATTGCTTGGGGATTGCAAAGTTACAATGAAGAGTGTTTATAGTTATGCATGTGGCCTTTGCAGAGCAAGTTAATTCTGTATTATTTGATGCCTTCCTGGCTTATCCTACAAGGAGTTCCCACAATGTACCTCATTGTCATGCTCTATATTAAGGCACACATGTTGCAGGATACACCAAGCTCTCCAGAAGTGAGAGTACTGGGGGTCCTTGGCAGCCGGCGGGCCTTGTACTAGTCTTTGCATAAAACGTTGGCCTCACTAAGCCCCCTTGTGACGTGGATGAGCAGTTAAAGCTCAGTTTAAGGCAGAGGTCTTCAAACTTTTTGATGCCGAGACCCCCTTGTCAAACTTTTTTAGGCGTAAGGACCCCCCCTGACAAAAATTTCTAGAAACTAGCACTCATTATCGACAACTATTGACAACCATAAACGCCCCTCAATTCCCACAGCAAATAATTTTTACGGTGGGGAAATAAAATTAAACAGTGTTTAGCAAACCAAAGGTCACTGAGCGTGGGGGTGTAGTCAAAGGTGTAGCTAAAAACAAATGGCCTCATTTATGAGGAATTGGCGTAGGGCAGCGCCGCAAGTCTTCTTGCTGCGCTGCCCTATGCCAATGTGAAAGGGCAGGAATGCACCATATTTATAAAATACGGTGCATTCCTGTCCTTTGCGTTGGCGCACAAATTGCTGCCTAGCACCAACATAGGCAGGATTGTTTTTGGGCAGGATGGGGCACCTTCCTTCACAAAAATGATCCTGAGAGGCGTTTTCCTCTTTCTATGTGAGCTGCAGAATGTAGCACACATGGAAAGAGGAAAAAACGAGAAGAAATGAAAACATTTCTCCTCCTCACGCCTCCCTTGGCGAGGTGCACTTTTTTGGCGCTGCCCCAGGGCTTACGTGATTTTGTAAATATGGGGCAACATCAAAATCCATGGGTGTTGCGTGGGAACCCTACCCGGAGCGGCCGGTGCAGGTAAGCGTGGTGGGACGGGGTGGGGTGTGTTGACAGATGACGACGCAGGAAAATAACTTTTAGATAAAGAAACCCACTTACGTTGCGCTTGCCGCATCACTCACTCGGCGATGCGGCAAGCGCAAGGTAAGTGTTTTTCTTTTTTTAATGTTATTTTCCCTCATTGTTGTCTGTTGACTCCCCTCCCAGCCCACCCACCCCACCGCGCTTACCTGCACCGGCCGCTCCTGAACCCCATGCAATGCCCATGGAACACCTTGACGCAGAGTAAGGCAACGCAGTGACTTGCGCTGCTTTGTCTTACTCCAAATCTATGAGGCCATGCAAAGCCACGCAGGGTGACCTTGCGCTGCCTCAGATATGGTGAGATGCTTGCACCACCGGAGCGTCAAAAAAAGTGATGCTCTGGTGGTGCAAGACTCATAAATAAGCCCCAAAATATTCTGTACGTTTTTTAGGTCTTTCACCATCAGGTATCTACATATAAAATAATGGGCAGCATAAATGATTTTTTTTTTTTAAAGTTGTTACTCAGTGGGAAATGCACTGTAAGACATTATGAAACCTCTATTAGTTAATGCACTGCAGAGGTCTGTGTGTAACCAGAGAGCCACAGAATTAAATCTTGGTTGGCGCAGTGGAGAATAGTGATGTGTATTTTTAGTGCTACGAAGTCACAGCCTGTGACAGTAAACACTGTGAATATGTCAGTCATTATTGTATACTTGCATTACACACAGTATAAGATAGACTGATACACAATGTGAAAATAGTTTTAAGATAAAATGGTGCTTCCAAAATGTAGATTTTAGTAATACCAGAGACTATGTAATGCAATTTATTTTTACATAACTCTCCCTTCAGCACATCCTTAGGTGTACTAAGGGCTGTGTAATACAGTTACAATTAAAAGCACGCACTTCACAGCCCAGTTAACTCTTAGCACTGCCACTCAAAAACTAAATCTTTGTCATCACAAAGCTTGGAGTGATTCCATCAATTAAAGCCAGAACCGCTCCCAAGCACTCTTTACACTTGCAGAATAACTAATAGCGCACATTTGCATTTCATTCTGGCAAGCAGGCATCCTGGCATGAAAGCTTTTAACAGCACAGGAGACTTAAGTGATGAAACTTCAGCTGATAACGATCTGGTCCCAGGACTTCTGTCTTTTTCCAAAACTAAAGCACAAGAGAAGCTGGGGAATGTGCGACCCCCTTGCCAGGACTCCACAGCCCCCTGGGAGTCGCGCCCCACAGATTGAATACCTCTGGTTTAAGGTGTAGGGTGGGTCTAGGTAGAGTGCAACACAATTATCACAGTTACAATAAAGAATAAGATATGAATGTCCAGCCAGAGTAATTACATAATACAAAACTTTACTAACTTTAAGAACTCCCAATGTATTAATATAATCCAATCCTTAATAAGTACAGCAAAAAGCACTATATTAATGAAACCAGGGCCCATGCCTATATACTCTATGTAATGTTCACAAAGTTGTAATGTTCAGAAAGTCTGGGGTACACCAGCAATAAAACGAATGATGATTTTATCTATACCTTTCATTAAATCATTTAAAGCTCTCTAGCACCCTGGTGGGCCTGGTTCATGCTATATAAAATGGAAAATAAATAAATGATGATAATGCATACACAGAACCAGTTTAATACAATTTGCAAATGGCAGAATGGGGCTACAGTGTTCACAAAAGGCTGTTTTCAAGTAATGACCTCAACACAAAGCATTCTGAAACAAAAGGAGACATCACAATTTTCCTACCAAAATCATTACTTTGCAGCGCTTCAATAGCGTTTGGGGTTTAGAACCACAGTTTGCGTGAACTGCCCATTTAAGTGACATTGCAGACAAAATTGCAAATCAACAACAGTATTTGTGAGAGCCAAAACATATAATACAGAGCACAGCAACAAATTAGTTTAACAACCGACCCTGTTGTCAGTTAGTTTTAATAAACATAGCACCATGCAGTATGTACAATAAATCATGTGATATGTACAATAGATCATAAAACAATCCTAGTACAGTAAGCAAGAAAAATCTTGGTTGTGTTGACGCGAAGTGTAAAGCGTAGGAGGACTTTCTCAAAAGAAGCGGGACGCGTTTCTCTATGACAGGTTCTTTAGCCGTGACTAAGGATGCTGTACAAACTTGAATTACAGTCCCTGGTTTGAGACTTCGTCTACTATAACGAGCATACTTTTTCCTCTATATTTCCTCTATATTTTACAAGATTGCTCTCGCTCGTGTTCTTTGAGAATTGGATGCTCTTATGAACCTCACAATCTCCAAATAGCGCTGCTTGCAAAGTATTGCAAGCATTGCATGTGTCCTAAAGCACTGTTCCTATTCTAAAGGTTCTAGTTGGCAGTTTGGACTACCGTTTTTGCTGTTTCTAATCCCCGTACCAAATAGGGAATCTTGGAATTTACTCAACGCCTTTACTATTTTGCTGTGAAGCCTAGAAAAAGTCGTCTACATGACGAAACACGTGTCGTCTGTCTGCGCCTACGCTTTACACTTCACGTCAACACAACCAAGATTTTTCTTGCTTACTGTACTAGGATTGTTTTATGATCTATTGCACATATCACATGATTTATTGTACATATTTCATGGTGCTATGTTTATTAAAACTAACTGACAACAGGGTCGGTTGTTAAACTAATTTGTTGCTGTGCTCTGTATTATATGTTTTGGTTCTAAATGTATAGGGAAGGTCTTTTCCTATACAGGGTAACACTGGTTAAGTGGCACAGTGTTTTGCATTGAGCACGCTTTTATTTACATACCCTAACTCATTGGAAGATACTACGGAGGTGCTGACTTGATCTATATTGCCACTGTCATTTGCTCTAAATTTGTTAAGTATTTGTGAGAGCATCAAAGGATACTCTTACTAAGTTTGTGTTTGTGTGTCATGGAACGAGACAGGATGGTTTAGAGGTAGTCAAGTCTGGCCCATGAGAAATGTGTGCAAGTCCCAAGCACTAGGGATCACCACAGCCCGCAAGAGTCTATCCAGATCTGGGTGGCTGCCCAGCTGTGTGCTTGGCTGCAGCTGCATAGTCGAGTACCAGAAACTAATGAAGGGGGCTGCCCAGAAGAGTGTGCTCCCCAAGCAGTCATCACTCGGTTGCGACTGCACAAGTAGCAGTCGATCTGTCGTGCACTCCACATAAGACTCTGGCGAGGATTTCTAGGGGCTTTAGTAGATGTTTGTGAACATCTCCAATCGTAGGACAGATCACCTTAAATGTTGCCCTCGTCGGATTTCTGGGTAGAGATAGAGGGGACTTCAAAGTACTGGGTTGGCATCTCTGGTCACTTTCAGCTGGCTGGGTGCAGCCTTGGAGACAAGGACATCATCAGTGCAGATCAACACCTCTCTGGACCAACATCTACAGGCTTCATGCAGGTCTAAGTCCAAAAATGATGAGTGAGCTGGAGAGCAGCTCTAACATACTGATGAAGTCAGTAGGTTGGGCACTGCCCGTTAGTGTTCAGCATCCTACAATTGTGAATGATCAACCACCCAAGCTGGATCAGTCTTCCCTTCGAAGAGGAGTCTGGGACGGTCCTCCTTCTACATTGACATTGTATAGGTCACTGTCTACTTGAAAAGGTGCTCCCTACTTGAAACTGCTCTGGCAGGAAGCTATGTCCTCCTGTAACAAAAAACAACAGGAAGAAGTGGGGGTGGAATTGTCCTTAGTAGGCAGCATATACATCCACCATCTTGCAAATGCCATTTTTACACAAAGGTAATTTTTGCAAATACTGATAGCTAAGCCCAGTGCCGTCTGAACGCACGGGCACGCTGGGCAGTTGCCTGGGGGCCCCAAGAGCATAGGGGCCCCATGCAGACCAGAATTTAACACTCATTTTCTGTTAAACATTTTTATTGCTGTGAGTGGATGTGTAGGCAGGGCATAGTGTACTGCTTTGCCCAGGGGCCAATAATGCTGTTAAGACGGCCCTGGCTAAGCCTAGTGACATGTGCACCAGCAATGTCCGTACAGGTCCATTCTACTATTCATAAAGGTTATGGCAGTGCTGCTACATATAATGGTTGATAACATGTACATTTACACACAAAAAATGAACACAGAGGGGCCTACATTCTCCCCAAATATCTAAACGTATTTTACAGCAGGAGGCCAGTAGCCTATCACATTCAAGAAGCAAGAAGGCAGGCACCACCAGGTGCCACCAGGCAGGGCTTCTGCTAAGGAAAATAAGGGGGGCTATCTCCTGGAGAGTAGAGGGTGGGGAGACTGAGGCTCCACCCTCTTAGTCCCCACCAAAAGTGTGACCCCGTGGGGCACCAATGTGCAGTTTGATGTGTCTCCTAGGGTGAGGGGCCTCACAGAATGAGGCCAAAATAAACAGGGGTCAGGAAGTTTCAGAGGTAAAGTAAACAAATGGTGTGGATGTCACAGATGCACTGAGGGCCTGATTCACAAACTGCACTTTGTAGTAAGTTTTGTAGTACTATTGTAGTACTACAGAATGTATTACAAAGTGCTATGCACAAACTGCACTTTTGTAGTAACTTATAATTTTGAGTAAGTTTACTATTTTTTGGAATTCACATACTGCACTTTAGTAGTAACATTCATTTTTGTAGTAAGTCGCTACCCTCATTTGTTTCTATGGGAGGTTGGTGCGTACCAGTGCTTAGCCATCTGTAGCACTGGACTTACTACAAAAAGTGTAAGTTACTATAAAAGTGCAGTTTGGGGATGCCAAAAAGTAGTAACTTATTCAAAAGCCTTTGTGAATCAGGCTCAGTATTTTGTGGACTTTTGTCCTTATGCTCATCCTCCCCAATGTGTACATCATCTTTCCATAATATGTATCCACTCATCTCCCACTGCTTTTCATATCGTTTCCAAACATGTCTGTCATTTCCCCCACAATGTGTGTATGTCTTTTACTCACTTTCATTCTCTTTGCACCTACGTGTTTCCCTCTTGCCTCAATGCGCCTCTGATATTCTTTTTACATCGGTTTCTCCTCCTCTCCCAATGTGTCTTTCACCCTCTTCCGTTGTCACTCGTGCTCCAGATTTGCACCACTGTCTCTTACTAATAAATTGCTGATTTCATGTACATGGAACCTGCAGTCTTAGCTGTGAATCTGGCAGGTCGAGTCAGTCTTTCATCCTTCCAAGCTTGGTAGAAAAAGTATCATAAAGTTGTGTAATAGTAACACTTGTTAAGTACAGAGCTATGAAACGGCAAAACTGGGCTAGCAAATACTATTTAAAAACAAGTTATTATCCCCAACTGCTCATTTGTCCCCCACAATTTGTGTCAATGGCTGGATGAGAGAGGGCTCTTTCTTTCTTTGGCCTGGCTTGTCCTAAGTAAGAGGGACACCATCTAGTAACATGTTTTGCTCCATACAATATTACACATGATGGAGCTTTGTGTTTGAAGACAGAAATCCAAACTAGACTAAAAAGCCTTTAAAATAGAAGGTGCTGAAGTCCAGGCCAGAGGTCCAGTAAGAAGATGGGGGAGAACCAGAAAATACAGTAGGACAGGGAAGAAGGTGCAAGAGTTCGTTTCTTGATGCCCCCGGGTGGGCCAGGTCCCGGGGGCAATTTTTAATAATGGTGCATGGGCCCGCGGGGGCCCCTGCAGCCCCGGGGACCGCCACCTCCCCAGGGCTGTTTTAAAATAAAATGTCTGGGGGTGCTCCTGCCCCCCACACTGCCCCGGGGACCGCCACCTCCCGGGGCTTTCAACTTTAAATGCGGGGGTCTCACGCCCCCTGCAGCCCCAGGGACTGCCACCTCCCCGGGGCTTTGTTTAATTTACAAAGGTGTGGGGGGCTCCTGCCCCCACACTGCCCCAGGGACCACCACCTCCCCAGGGCTTTAAAAATATGTTGGAGGGGGGGCGCGGCCCCCCTCGTGGAGCCCTCCTTGGCTCTAGGCACCGCCGGCACCAGTAATGTCCCGGGGTGCCCACCCCCGGGACATTGCAGTTTGCTATGGCAGGGTGGGAGCCCTGCGCCTGCCCTGTCATAGCAAACACTGCTTCACTTCATGGAAGCGAGATCAGGAAACCTGCTCTCGCTTCCATGAAGCAAAGCACAATTGCTTTTGGACAAGGGGAGCTGCATGTCAGCAGCTCCCCTAGTCCAAAAGCAATGCCGGCTCCCGCAGGAGACGGGGAGCTGGCAGGGACCGCGGGGGAACTGGGGCTCCCCCCGGTCCCCAACATGAGGCCAGGCCACGGGGGAGGGGGTCCCCGGTGCCAAAAGTGACCAAGGGAAGGGGGGCCACGCGGCCCCCTCCCGTAATAATAATAAAAAAATTGTTTTAAAAGAGGCAATACCCCGGGGGATGGGGTCCCCGGGGCCAATAATGGCCTCAGGAGGGGGGGAGGGCACCGCCCCCCTCCTTTAAAAGGAATTAAAAAAAATAATAATATGTGGCCATGCCCCTAGGGATGGGGTCACCGAAGCCGAAATCGGCCTCAGGAGGGGGGCCACGCGACCCCCTTTCTGTTTTTAATACAAAAAAAGAAAACAAAATCTCAGGCCCTGGGGGCTGGGGTCCCCAGGGCCCACAAAATATTAAGAGAAGGGGGCCACACAGCCCCCCTTCTAACAATAAATAAAAACCAGAAGCCGGCATCTCACCGGAGGCCATGCCCCCTCCCTGCACCACTCTGTAAACGCCCCTCTTGGCGCGTTCTGGGTTGGGGGATTAAGTCCCCTAGAACCTTAAGGGTACTTAGGGGCCAACTAGCCCACCAGGTACCTCCAGTAAGCCCCACACAGTGGGATTGCTGAGAGGTGGTCTGAGGCCACGCCCCTTTTTACGCCACTCTGCAAACGCGCCTTTTCGCGCATTGCTGGTGGGGCGATGAGGTCCTCTTGTGTCCTGTGGACCTCAGAACTAAAGTGGACTTCATCCCCCGAGCAGCAGTGCGCCAGGAGGCGCATTTTCAGAATGGTGTAAAAAGGGGCCGTGGCCTCGGATCAGTCTCAGCAATCCAGCTGAGTGGGGCTTAGTAGAGATAACAGGAGGGCTAGTTGGCCCCCACGGACCCTCAGGAGGCAAGGGGACTTTATCCCCCAACCAAGAGCGCGCCAAGAGGCGCGTTTGCAGAGTGGTGGAAAAAGGGGGCGTGGCCTGTGCCCACCTCTTAGCAATCCCACTGTGTGGGGCTTACTGGAGGTAACAGGTAGGCTAGTCGGCCCCTAAAGACTGCCACAAGTGTAGGGGACTTTAATCTCCATCCAAGAGAGCGCCAGGGAGCGCGTTTGCAGAATGGTGGGCGAAGTGGGCGTGGTCTGCGTTGAGAACTTGCCAATGCTGCTGTGTGGGACTTACCGGAGGTAATGGGGGGGTAGTTGGCCCCCAAGGTTGTCCTTGGGGGCCAACTACCCCTCCTGTTACCTCCAGTAAGTCCCACAGAGTGGTATTGCTAAGAGGTCTTCGGAGGCCACTTCACTCCTGAGGGACTTTGGGGGCCAAGAGCTTTCCTGGTACCTCCTGTAAGTCCTACGCAGCCGAATTCCTGAGTGCTGGTCGGAGGCCCAGCCCTCTTTCTGCACCACTCTGAAAATGCGACTACTACGTTAGTTATAAATTAGCATTTAAAAAACCTTAGAAATGTATTGAAAAAACCATAGGTTTCAGAGACGTAATAGATAGTAATTAGCATTTAAAAAACCTTTGAAATTCACTTAAAAAACCATAGGTTTCAGGGACGTTATAGTTAGTAATTAGCATTTAAAAAACCTATGAAATTCACTGAAAAAAACATAGGTTTCAGGGACGTTATAGTTAGAAATTAGCATTTAAAAACCTTGGAAATTCACTGAAAAAACCACAGGTTTCAGGGATGTTATAGTTAGTTGGGCATTTCACTCATACAAAACCAGAGAAATTCGGCCGTTATAGTTAGTTGATCTAACTATAACTCGCACCCCCGCAATGCACTGCTGATGACGTCACATATTACATCACTCATCACATGGTCAGTGACATCTCAAATGACATCACTGATGACATCATCCACTTAATATCTGATGCACCTCCTCACACTCTAATATAACCTTTCATACACCAACTCTAAAATACAGACTACCATTCTCGAAACCATACACACACACCAATACCAGTTAGTACATACCCACTCACTCATTCATAGATCTACACACATCCACTCACTCACTGATACAGTCACTCATCAATACAACCTCTGATATATGCACTCATACACCCATACAGACACTCACATACTGCCACTCATCCACAGAGATACTCACACGCCTAGTCAGTCAACCAAAGACTCAATCACACTGCCATTTACTCACCAATACAGTTATACACACACCACCTCACTTATTCATATAGATACTAACACATACTTACTCTCTTATAAATCACTGACACAAGCACACACTCATCCATACAGCCACTCACACAATCACTCACTCTCACATATAGTCACTTATATACTCCAACACTCACATATACTGCCTTTCACATATGTAGTTACTCACACATATACCACTGAGACATCCATTCACTCACCAACACAGCCATACGCATACAAACTCACCCATAAAGCCCCTTGCAGATGCACTCATGTACCCATACACCCACTGAATCACCCACTCACACATCCATGCAGGGAGTTACACCCCCCCACCCACACACCCATACAGGTACTCAGACAACCAATCATTAACCCCTATCGACACTCATGTAGCTACTCACCTTTGCGTATCTATATATAACATTCTTAAACTTTTAAAAATCACCCAGTCTCTGGATGATGTTATCACTGATACCATTTGAGATGTCATCAGTGATGTCACTGACCATGTCATGAGTGATGCAATATGTGACGTCATCAGCAGGGCATTGCCTGGGTGGGCCCAGGGCATACAGTATTGTGGCCAGGCCCTGGTGGATGGGGTTCCTGGTGGAGAAATCGGCCCACTCCCTGTCTAAGAAAAAAAAGGAATACAAAAAAAATGGGCAGGCCCCAGGGGATGGGGTCCCTGGGGCCAAAATCGGCCCGGGAGGGGGGGGCCGCGTGGCCCCCCACCCTTTCATTTTATCAACAAAATAAATTGAAAAAATAGTAAGGTCAGGCCCGGGGGATGAGGTCCGTGGGGCCAAAATCGGCTTGGGGGGGGGCAAGTGGCCCCCCTCCCCATTCTATAACTGCCTGTCCCGAGAGATGGGGTCCGAGGGCTGAAATCGGCCTAGGGAGGGGGCGCTACGCAGCCCCCCTTCCCTAAAATAAACTCATTAAAAAAAAGAAAGCCGGCAACTCTGCCCCCTTTCACCACCACTCTGCAAACGTGCCTCCTGGGGTGCTGCTGGTTGGGGGATGAACTCCATTGGCTCTAGAGGGTCCTTGGGGGCCAACAAGCCCTGCTGTTACCTCTAGTAAGTCCAACATAGTGGTACTCCTGAGAGCTGGTCGGACGCCAGCCCCCTTTCTCCACCACTCTGCAAATGTGACATCTACTTAAAAAAAAATAGAAATTCACTGAAATAACCAAAGGTTACAGGGATGTTAAAGTTAGGCTCAGATTTCACTCATACAAAACCAGTGCAATTCAGCAGTTAACTCACGCCCCCCGCAATGCACTGCTTATGACCTCACATATTACATCACTCATGACATCTCAAATGACATCACTGATGATGTAAGGTTCTCTCATACTTCCACACTACAGTGAATAAACTTTGGCTATTGCTGGCACTTCTTTTCTGGTCCAGTGTTCACACACACACACGCACACACCCACACACACACACATGCGATGATTGATTTACTGGGACGTGCAAACTGACCATTCTCCATGCAACTTTGCTAAATTGAGAGTGGGGACAGGTGGTTATGTTGGAGGTAGAATAGGCTGTCACAGTGGGTGTTTGTCTTCCTGCCATTGGTTTTTTGGAGGTCGCACCAAGGATATGAAGATGTACAGCGCTGCCTAGTTCAATTTGGCTAGGGCCTCTTAGGTAATGAATACTGTGCTTGGCTACACTTCAAGGAGCTACTTTCAGGGTACAGGCTAGCTACCAGTGGGTCCCGACTTACCCATTGGAGACCCCCGGTGTATCCCTTCAGGCAAGGCATACCGTAATTAGTGTGAGTTTCTTTCATCCAAATCATAACAGAAAAAATGAATTTCCTTTGATCCATATGTCTGCATGGCTCACCTGCAAAGCTGAAATGGGTCGATAGTTTGGGGCAGCAAAGTACAACAGCAAAGGATCACTCACAACAGACCTGATATGAGCCACAGCTAGCGCTAAGAGTGGTGAAACATAAATAAGGGATTGAGGTAAAAGCGCTGTGATTTCCAGAGACAAATGCGCTCTGGATCCTACTGAAAAGAGAGGGAAGTTTGAGGTAAGGGTGAAACCCACACTACGCTCCTATTTTCGCTGCATACAACCTAGGGCCTCATTTATGAGGCCGTACCGGCACTTTTGCACCACCGGAACATCACTATTTAAAAATTCCGATGGCGCAATGTGCATAGGCATATTTATACGGTCACGTAAAGCCTTGTTACGTGGCTTTTGATGGCCTTATAAAAATGTGCCCCTTTCACAAAGGAAACTGTGTGAAAGGGGAGTTCTATGGGTGTTGCTGGGTGCGTTCCCAGCAACATCCATGGCTTTTTGACACTGCCAAAGTTTTATGAGAAATCGTAAGTCTGAGGCAGCGCCAAATACTTACGCCTCCCCAGGGGAGGCGTAAGGGAGGCTCAACGAGGAGAAATATCTTTATTTCTCCCTTTTTTTCCTCTTTCTATTTGTGCTGCATTCTTTTTGTGCAGGAAGGTTTCCCTTCCTGCAAAACATAATCATCTCCACAACTCGGGCACCCTGGCACCATAGTGCAAAGGTGCCTGCATTGGTGCACTGCTGCCTATTGTGCGCCAGTGCTGGGGAAAAGGACAGGAATGCGCTGTGTCTAATAAATTAGGCCCATTCCTGCCCTTTTTTTCCGTAGGGCAGAACAGCAGCAAGGCCTGCTGCACTGTCCTATGGCAAAAAACCATAAATGAGGCTCCTAGTCTATTTAAATGTACTCCACGGAAGGCGTAAATTCTAACTGCAAAGGAGCACAGATGATGGTTATAAGGAATGTAAATAAGAGAGAGACAACAGAGAGACAACTTCCGGGTTATGCCGCTCGCTGTTCGCAGCCCCCAGGAGCTGAGCAACCTCCCCCGCTGGGACCTTTGCTGGCGAACAGCCGGAGGAGGAGAAGGACCCTGACCCAGCCAGGTCTCCCGTCACCCGCTGCCTGCCTCCCACCACCGAGTTGAGCCAAGCCAGCTGCTTGCCTCCCCCTTTCTCTTCCTACTGCGGTCATCGCAGCTGTCAGCTTTGCTACCTCGGGGCAACGGCCGCATCGGCTGCAGCAGGAGGCGGTTGGCGGCTGAGGCGGTCGAGGCGGTTGAGGCAGGGACCTCCCGGACTGGGTGGAGTGGCGCCATGCTGTGGACGGTGGGCGACGATGGGGTGCCAGGCAGGCGGGAACAGCTAGGAGCTGCTGCCCGATTTCCGCACCCATCAAAGGCACCATAAGGAGCCTATTCCTACGCTTGGGGTCGTGACTGCTGCGAGTGCAGGAGCCATACAGAGAGAGTAGCCCCAAGCGACCCGCGGAGGCGGCTCGACCAGGACCGGGTGCAGCTTGTGTACCGCTTGGTGTGCCCCACTCGCAGCACAGGGTGAGCTGCTCGTCAATAAGGTGGTCAGCAGGTGCCGAGTGCAGGAGCCATCAGGAAGCCATCAAGGGAAGCAACAAGCGGATGGCAGCTCCAGCTCGAGGGTGTCATTCCGGCATATTCAGCCGCATTCCTCCCCCACTATAAAGTGATACAGCAGGTACCAGGAAAACATCTGGATGACACCTGGATGACAGCAAGGACGCCAAAGATGGCGGTAGCACACACGCCATGAAGTGAGTGTTATCTGCTGATTTTAGCGCTCTATGTCGATTGAATTGTGCAGATCAGAGTTGTACTGTGTTGCGCTGAGTTGTCCCCATACTTTTGGCAGAGCTGTGCTGCGTCTGATTCCACAGTGCTAGTGGAGACGAGAACCCTAAACTCTGAAGGAAACGGAGGCACACACCAGGAAAAGACACCACTGAACGCAAATTCCAGAGTCTGAAAAGTAGAGTGCATCGGTAATTAGTGCACACTAATAGGGTGGAAGGAAAGATGAGATCGGGCCGGGTCAGGCAAGCTCAACCCCCCCAAAAACACCGCCAATAAAAAGCCCCACAAAAACCTGACTAGAGCAGGAATGGCAGCAGATGGCAGTCCATAAGGGGCAGCATGCTAGGCTAGCCCAATAATATCACCACTTGAAGCATACTCTGGCAAAACAGCCAAATCAGAAAAATTCTCTTTTTTAAAGGATCCAACGGCATCCATCTTTTCACAAACCGGAAATATAAAGGGTCTCCCCACCCCCTTGCACCATAAAGAACAGGCTCTTCAACAAAACATGGAGACCAGCAATCGGGAGCTTTCATAAAAGAGCCTCTCAGTAGCAAAAACGAAATAACAACTTGCCAGCTAAGATACAATATAATCACCATTCAGGCGGAGATGCATGTGAGAAGTTGGCCTGGCATATGCTGTCCACTAATTATAGTGGGCACCTTGCACCAGTCCAAATCGACTCTTATGGTAGATAGGTTAAAGACAACCTTATTGAAAGCTATCCTAGTGGTAGCTATGGAGAGCAGCCTTCAGGCTAAGTCTTGAAGGAATGTAAAGCAGCTTGTTTTACCAGTCTATAATCTCTTGAGTGACCAAATGAAAGAGCACCACACCAGGTATATATTCAAAATATATGTATTTATTACTAAACACACCCCTCTAGTCTCTTTATGAGGCTAGAGTTCGAAATACATAGGTTATAAGATCTTAAATCACAGTAATAGCACAAATACACGTTTGGGCCCTAGGGGCGTACCAAACCATATACCAATAAAGTGGTATGCGAACCACGACTGAACTAGACACTAGGCCTAGAGCCTCTAGAAGTGCTTGGACCACAAGGAACCACCCAAGGTAGTGACACAGGGGACCCACGGGAGACGCGTGCAGTGTAAATACACAACCGCGATACGCCGTTAACTTCTATGGAGAAAGTCGGGATCGGGAAAATAGAGGAAAGGGACACTTAAAAGAGGACTAGGACAAAACCCTTTGAGATCTAGGACTTTGAAGAGTCTCTACCCACGGGAGCACCGGAGTACTCGTGTTACCTCACCCAGGGAAGCCGGGTGCATAGGTGCCTTTCGGGGTCGGGTTTCGTCGTCGTTTCGTATGGCGATCTGCTGCAAAGTGCTGCTGGCGACCAGGAGAAAAGTGTCCGGGTGGATCCAAGAGTGGATCGGAGTTCTGAAGAACCTGAAAGCAGAGGGGACAGAGTCTGGGTCACTAGCCAGTGACCAGGAAGGCGATGGACAGATGCCCACCGATGTCGAGTGCTTCCGGTGCGGTGACGGTCGTCTTGACTCTTCAGCCACGAGGTCCGGGAGGCGTTGTCGGCGACCAGGAGCAGGATTCGGGCTGGTGCTCGATGTCTGTCGAGTGCTGAGGTGTCGGCGACCGGATTGGACCCAACAAGCCTTGGCAACGGCAAGTCTCGAGTAAGATGTAGATCGTCGATGATGCAGACCAGCAAGGTCTAGGGAACTCACCCAGCGAGGGTAAGTGAGGGCAGGCCTGGAGCAACCAGGATGCCAAGTAAAGAAAAGATTGGCCTTCGTTAAGGGCTACTAGCCAACGGGCTAGCGACCGCGAAGGAGCCTCGTGACGCCGCACGTGGAGCTGGCTTACAGGACACTCGTGGAGTGGGGGCCAGTGATCTTCGGTGCAGGTGGTGCTGGAGGCGAGGGCTACTCGGAGCCCAAAGCACGACTTCTTGGGAGACCCAGAAGATGGTGCACTTGCAAGTGTGCTCGGTGCCCAGGGGTCACGGTCTCAAGTCACCCACGATAGCCACGGGCCTCAGCTTTGCTGGGGACTCAGGGTAGCCTCGGGGAAGTCTGAGAATCCACCTCTGGTGATGCGATGACTTCGGCGTCCGACGGGAGCTTCAGTGATGCGAACCGGACAGATGCTTCTTTGGTGCCTGCCAAGCAGGGGAGTCACTCCTTGACCCCAAGGGAGATTCTTCAGTCCTCTAATCTTGTCGTAGAGCGTCGAAGGTCCAGGATTCCGTGTCAGAGTTTCGTCCAGGTATAATCTAAAGTCCTAAGGACTGGGTTCCTACCTTTATTCTAAAAATAGGGGATGGACTACTCTGTGGCCCCACCTATGGGTGGGTCAGGGCAGAGGGGTGGCTACACCCCTTTCCCTTTGTCCAGTTCGCGCCAAAGCAGGGGCTGCGAGCCCCTGATCCGGTTTGAACTGGGGTATGCACAGGGACACCAAATGTGCCCCCAGTGCAGGACTTCAAAGCACCCGAAAGTGCTCCCGCCCAGCCCCAATACACATTGTCCTGTCTGGGGAGGTGGTCACACCTCCCTGGGACAGGAAACCTATTGTCCAGGCCTCCCCTGCCGGAGTTTCGTCCAGCAGCAGGAGGCCAGACTCGTGTCTGTGGCAGCAGCATCCATTTTGTGATGCCAGGGCTCTGGAAAGAAGTTACCGGACTTGTCAGAGTTAACATGCCTTTCCCTCTAGAAGGGTGGAATGCTACCCCCGCCGCCAGGATTGGTGGGGGGTAGTATTCCAAGATGTTTGACACCAAACACGACATGTTTAGGTGCAGCCATTCCAAAGTTAGCATTTTACCGCGAGGATATAATGCGCTTAAGAGTATATGGTCAGGCTGCACTACAAACAGCATCAGAGATGGTCTCCGAACGCTGCAGAGGGGCCCTGCTCATGCAGGGGCACCCTCTCACATAGGAACCATGCACTCTGCCTTTAGGATTGATAAGGCCTGCCTTAGGAGTGACTTATAGGTTTATATGTGTGTATGCTTTTAGTGATATAGGTAACCTATACCACAGTAAGGGGTGCATGCACCACCTTACCCAGGCTGCAGTAGCAGACCTGTGGTGTCAGGTTGGATGGCCTTCCAGGGGTGGCATAATATATGCTGCAGCCCCTGGCAGGCCTCTGAGGTACCTATGCCCTTGGTACATAGTATACCATATACTAGGGACTTATAAGGGCACTCCAGATCCCAATCAGTGATGTGCCTAAGGCACATGGAGACCCTTTTAAAGAGGAAACAGCTAGGCTGGGGTTCTGAATAGCAGGGCCCCAGCCAGACTAATGTCGAAAACCAGTGAAGCATCAGCAAAAAGTGGGGGTACCCATGTGAAGCAGATCCTACTCTCCTACACAACCCCCCCAAACGTAGGGACATTAAACTAACCTTGCCCAGTTAAGTCTTCATGTTCTAAGTGGAAATACCTAGAGAGTCCATCTGCATTCGCATGGTTACTCCCAGGCCTATGTTCCACTGTAAAGTCCATCCCCTGTAGGGAAATGGACCACCTAAGCAGTTTGGGGTTTTCACCCTTCATTTGTTTTAGCCATAAGAGGGGCTTATGGTCTGTCTGAACCAGGAAGTGTGTACCAAACAAGTATGGCCTCAACTTCTTCAGAGCCCAGACCACAGCAAAGGCCTCCTCTCTATGGCTGACCAACGTTTCTCTCTAGGGGTCAGCCTTCTGCTAATAAAAGCTACTGGCTGATCCTGACCTTCTTCATTCAATTGTGACAGTACAGCCCCTACCCCCAATTCAGATGCATCTGTTTGAACAATGAACTTCTTGGAGTAATCAGGACTCTGCAGAATTGGAGCAGTGCACATGGCCTGCTTGAGGTCATCAAATGCCTTTTGACAGCTAACTGTCCACTGAACCTTTTTGGGCATTTTCTTAGAAGTTAAGTCATTCAAGGGTGTCACTATTGATCCATACCCCTTGACAAATCTCCTATAGTAACCAGTCAGGCCTAAGAAGGCTCTCACCTGAGTCTGGGTAGTGGGAGCAGTCCAGTCCATGATGGTCTGGATCTTGCTCTGCAAAGGTTGAACCTGGCCTCCACCCACAAGGTGGCCCAGGTACACAACCTGACTCTGCCCTATCTGGCACTTAGTGGCCTTGATAGTCAGGCCTGCCTTTTGCAAGGCCTGTAAAACATTCCTGAGGTGGACCAGGTGATCCTCCCAGGTGGAGCTAAAGACAGCAATATCATCTAGATAAGCTGCACTATAGGCTTCCAGTCCTGTGAGAACTGTATTCACCAACCTCTGGAAAGTGGCAGGTGCATTTTTCAGACCAAAGGGCATTACCACAAATTGATAATGCCCACTAGGGGTTGAAAATGCTGTTTAGGGCTTTGCAGTATCAGCTAGTCTGATCTGCCAGTAGCCAGCTGTTAAGTCAAATGTGCTGAGATATTTGGCAGAGGCCAAAGTATCTATGAGCTCATCTGCCCTGGGTATGGGATGGGCATCAGTCCTAGTGACTGCATTGAGACCCCTGTAGTCTACACAAAACCTCATCTCTCTTTTCCCACCACTGGTGTGAGGTTTCGGTACCAGGACTACTGGACTAGCCCGAGGGCTATCTGAGGGTTCAATTACTCCCAACTCCAACATTTTCTGGACTTCAGTCCTGATACAGTCCCTGACATGGTCAGGTTGCCTATAAATCTTGTTTTTAATAGGCAGACTGTCCCCAGTGTCCACTTCATGAGTGCACCAGGTGGTCTGACTGGGTGTCAGTGAAAACATATGTCTAAACTGATTGAGGACTTGCCTGCAATCAGTTTGTTGCTGGGTAGTGAGGCTGCCTGCCAAGGCTACACCATCAACTGACCCATCGTCAGGGTTCTGTGAGAGCAGGTCAGGGAGTGGGTCACTCTCTTCCTCCTGCCCTTCATCAGTAGCCATGAGCAAGCCCATGTCTGCCCTGTCCACATATGGCTTTAGTCTGTTGACATGGAGAACCCTTTGGGGACTCCTGGGTGTTCCCAGGTCCACTAAGTAAGTGACCTCACCCTTCTGCTCAACAATAGTGTGGGGTCCACTCCATTTGTCTTGGAGAGCTGCTGGGGCCACTGGCTCCAACACCCACACCTTCTGTCCTGGCTGGTACACAGTCAGAACAGCCTTTTGGTCATGCCAGGCCTTCTGAAGTTCCTGGCTAGCCTCAAGGTTTTTGGTTGCCTTTTTCATGTACTCAGCCATCCTGGAGCGGAGACCAAGTACATAGTCCACTATATCTTGCTTTGGGGGCTTGAGAGGTAACTCCCATCCTTCCTTCACCAAGCACAGTGGACCCCTCACAGGGTGGCCAAACAGAAGTTCAAAAGGGCTGTAACCAACCCCTTCTGAGGCACCTCCCTATATGCGAATAAAAGGCAGGGCAAGAGTATGTCCCATCTACGCCTAAGCTTTTCTGGGAGCCCTTTAATCATGCCCTTCAAGGTTTTGTTGAATCTCTCAACTAAACCATTGCATTGTGGGTGATAGGGTGTGGTGAACTTATAAGTCACTCCACACTCCTTCCACATTGCTTTTAAGTACCCAGACATGAAGTTAGCACCCCTGTCTGATACTACCTCCTTAGGAAAGCCCACTCTTGAGAAGATTCCCAGGAGGGCCCTTGCCACCACAGGTGCTGTAGTGGTCCTGAGGGGAATAGCTTCTGGGTACCTGGTGGCATGATCCACTACCACCAGGATAAACCTGTGCCCAGAGGCTGTTTGGGGATCCATGGGACCAACAATGTCAATCCCTACCCTCTCAAAGGGCACCCCCACCACAGGTAGTGGTATCAGGGGGCCTTTGTAGTGCCACCTGCTTTGCCACTGGCTTGGCAGGTTACACAGGAGCGACAAAACTCCTTACTGTCTTCAGACATGTGGGGCCAGTGAAAGTGAGGGACAATTCTGTCCCAAGTCTTGTTCTGGCCCAGGTGTCCTGCTAAGGGAATATCATGGGCTAGGGTCAATAGGAAGCCCCTGAACTTAAAAGGTATTACCAACCTCCTGGTAGCACCAGGCTTGGGGTCTCTACTCTCTGAGTACAGGAGTCCATCATCCCAATACACTGTATGGGGACCACCAGCTTTCCCAGCAGCCTCAGCAGCAGCTTGCTGTCTGAGGGGTTCAAGGGAGGGGCAGCTCTGCTGCTCCTGGCTCAGATCTGCCCTAGAAGGTCCCCCTGTCCCCAAGAACTCAACCTGGTCAGGTTCAAGTTCCTCTGGGACAGTTCCTTCTTCAGGGCTGAGATCATCCCCTCAAGGGACTGATCTTCCTCCTGAGCCAAGGGGAAGGCACTGCCTTAACCCTACTACTCCTCCTCTTGGAAGGCACTTGGTCCATTCTTCCAGAATCCAAGGCCTGTTCAGTGCTAGACATTTTGGCTTGTGGCCTGGTCACAGCAAACACATCTGCAGGGATCCCCAGCATTTCTGCATGGGTCCTGAGCTCCACTTCTGCCCAAGCAGAAGTCTCTAAGTCATTGCCAATCAAGCATTCGACTGGTAGGTTTGCACTTACCACAACCTTCTTAAGGCCAGTTACCCCTCCCCAGGAGAAGTTAACAACTGCCAGAGTATGGTCTGTTCTGACATTGCTAGCATTGGTCACTTGGTACATTTCACCAAGCATAACTTGCCCAGGTAGCACAAGGTCTTGTGTCACCATTGTGACACTTGCCCCTGTGTCCCTAAATGCCAAAGCCTCTCGTCCATTGATTAAAGGCTGTTGTCTGTACTTGCCCAGATTACTGGGACTCATAGAGGAGGGCACATCCATGCCTCCATCACAGACTAACACAGCCTGAGTCAGTTCTCTAACTAGGTCAGAGCCCAACTCAGTTCCCAGGGTGAACCCTACTAAACCCTTTGCTGGAGCACTTCCACCAACTGTACTAGGGGGAACAGGTGCCTTAGGGGCATTGGTGGGTGCTGGACTGGAGTCTTTGGACTTGGTGCAATCACTGGTCCAGTGGGTCTTTTGCTTACAGACCTTGCACCATGGTTTTCTTTGGCCTTTACTCTTGGTAGACTGGGAATCCCCACCAGAAGAAGATTTTTGGGGGCCTGATGAAGACTTTTGATCTTTACCCTTCTCCCCACCCTTGTCAGAGTTCTTAGCATCTTGCTTCTTGGTTTCCCCACCTTGGTTCTGTACCTTCTGCTTCACCCTGGTTCTGACCCATTTGTCTGCCTTCTTTCCCAATTCTTGGGGAGAGGTCAGATCAGAGTCAACCAGGTACTGATGCAACAGCTGATTTTGACAGTTATTAAGAATCTGCTCCCTCATTATCAGATTATACAATCCTGAGAAGTCACACACCTTACTGCCCATCAACCAGCCTTCCAGAGCCTTGGCAGAACAATCCACATAGTCTACCCAGTCTTGAGTCTGTGCTTTTTGGGTGTCTCTGAACTTCAACCTGTACTGTTCAGTGGTTAGGCCAAACCCATCAATTAGAGCACTCTTCAAGACCTTGTAATTGTCAGCATCCTCCTCTCTAACAGTGAGGAGCTTGTCTCTACCTTTGTCAGCAAAGGAGAGCCACAAGATTGCTGCCCACTGCTCCTGAGGGACCTTCTGTACTTTACAGGCCCTCTCTAAAGCAGTTATCCATTTGTGGATATCATCCCCACTCTGGTAGGGAGGGACAATCTTGCTCAGGTTCCTATGGTCATAGGACCTTTCCCTATCTCTAGGGACATGGCTGCCACCATGGGACTCTAGTCCCAACTTTCTTCTCTCTCTAAGGAGATCTAGGGATTCTCTATCTAAAGCAAATTTCTTCTTCCTGATCTCTAGTTGAGTTTCCTCATACTGGACCAGTCTCTTTCTTCTCTCATGAGAGGATTCCCTCCTGTGAGAAGAAACAGAGCTCCCTATGGAGGTGCCAGAGTGGTTAGACTCCTGAGAAGGAGACCTAGACTTTCTGAGCACACTCATAATCCTTCCTGGGGGACAAAGGTGTGGTTTTCTAGATCCTCATCTTCATCTTCCCCAGAAGGGATTGGGTTTTCCAGGTCAGGGTCATTGTCACCCTCCTGGTCAGTTTCAGAGGGGGGCTGGGGGTAGTGGTACCCCTGGCCCCTTCCTCATCTGCTGGCCCACCCTCTGCTCCTACCCCTTCAGTCTCTGAGGACTTACTAAGATCATAAGCCACCAACAACTCCTTGAGGTGTTGGGTGGTGGGACTTTGGCCTGTCCTTAACTTCCTCACGTTACATAAAGCTCTCAATTCCAAGAATTGGAGTGTATCATACTTGGAGGGTGGAAGCTCAATGGCTTCCTGCAAGGAATCTTTGGATCCTGCTTTTAAAGACATTACTAGTGTGGTGTGGTGTATGCACTACCTACTCTAGTGTGGCCTACTAAACTCTCTTGAGTTGTAGAAAGGGTTGTGCTATCCCTTAACACACAACTCTAAGTTCAGTAGAACTTACTGTTATTCTAAGCTTAAATTATATGTACCTTAGGTACCTTTAGTGGTTTTCAGTTGATCAATTCAATTGAGATTATCTGGTAAAACAATAGCAAGCTGGAATCCCACACGCTGCACACCAATGTGAGAAGTTGGCCTGGCATATGCTGTCAACTAATTATAGTGGGCACCTTGCACCAGTCCAAATCGACTCTTATGGTAGATAGGTTAAAGACAACCTTATTGAAAGCTATCCTAGTGGTAGCTATGGAGAGCAGCCTTCAGGCTAAGTCTTGAAGGAATGTAAAGCAGCTTGTTTTACCAGTCTATAATCTCTTGAGTGACCAAATGAAAGAGCACCACACCAGGTATATATTCAAAATATATGTATTTATTACTAAACACACCCCTCTAGTCTCTTTATGAGGCTAGAGTTCGAAGTACATAGGTTATAAGATCTTAAATCACAGTAATAGCACAAATACACGTTTGGGCCCTAGGGGCGTACCAAACCATATACCAATAAAGTGGTATGCGAACCATGACTGAACTAGACACTAGGCCTAGAGCCTCTAGAAGTGCTTGGACCACAAGGAACCACCCAAGGTAGTGACACAGGGGACCCACGGGAGACGCGTGCAGTGTAAATACACAACCGCGATACGCCGTTAACTTCTATGGAGAAAGTCGGGATCGGGAAAATAGAGGAAAGGGACACTTAAAAGAGGACTAGGACAAAACCCTTTGAGATCTAGGACTTTGAAGAGTCTCTACCCACGGGAGCACCGGAGTACTCGTGTTACCTCACCCAGGGAAGCCGGGTGCATAGGTGCCTTTCGGGGTCGGGTTTCGTCGTCGTTTCGTATGGCGATCTGCTGCAAAGTGCTGCTGGCGACCAGGAGAAAAGTGTCCGGGTGGATCCAAGAGTGGATCGGAGTTCTGAAGAACCTGAAAGCAGAGGGGACAGAGTCTGGGTCACTAGCCAGTGACCAGGAAGGCGATGGACAGATGCCCACCGATGTCGAGTGCTTCCGGTGCGGTGACGGTCGTCTTGACTCTTCAGCCACGAGGTCCGGGAGGCGTTGTCGGCGACCAGGAGCAGGATTCGGGCTGGTGCTCGATGTCTGTCGAGTGCTGAGGTGTCGGCGACCGGATTGGACCCAACAAGCCTTGGCAACGGCAAGTCTCGAGTAAGATGTAGATCGTCGATGATGCAGACCAGCAAGGTCTGGGGAACTCACCCAGCGAGGGTAAGTGAGGGCAGGCCTGGAGCAACCAGGATGCCAAGTAAAGAAAAGATTGGCCTTCGTTAAGGGCTACTAGCCAACGGGCTAGCAACCGCGAAGGAGCCTCGTGACGCCGCACGTGGAGCTGGCTTACAGGACACTTGTGGAGTGGGGGCCAGTGATCTTCGGTGCAGGTGGTGCTGGAGGCGAGGGCTACTCGGAGCCCAAAGCACGACTTCTTGGGAGACCCAGAAGATGGTGCACTTGCAAGTGTGCTCGGTGCCCAGGGGTCACGGTCTCAAGTCACCCACAATAGCCACGGGCCTCAGCTTTGCTGGGGACTCAGGGTAGCCTTGGGGAAGTCTGAGAATCCACCTCTGGTGATGCGATGACTTCGGCGTCCGACGGGAGCTTCAGTGATGCGAACCGGACAGATGCTTCTTTGGTGCCTGCCAAGCAGGGGAGTCACTCCTTGACCCCAAGGGAGATTCTTCAATCCTCTAATCTTGTCGTAGAGCGTCGAAGGTCCAGGATTCCGTGTCAGAGTTTCGTCCAGGTATAATCTAAAGTCCTAAGGACTGGGTTCCTACCTTTATACTAAAAATAGGGGATGGACTACTCTGTGGCCCCACCTATGGGTGGGTCAGGGCAGAGGGGTGGCTACACCCCTTTCCCTTTGTCCAGTTCGCGCTAAAGCAGGGGCTGCGAGCCCCTGATCCGGTTTGAACTGGGGTATGCACAGGGACACCAAATGTGCCCCCAGTGCAGGACTTCAAAGCACCCGAAAGTGCTCCCGCCCAGCCCCAATACACATTGTCCTGTCTGGGGAGGTGGTCACACCTCCCTGGGACAGGAAACCTATTGTCCAGGCCTCCCCTGCCGGAGTTTCGTCCAGCAGCAGGAGGCCAGACTCGTGTCTGTGGCAGCAGCATCCATTTTGTGATGCCAGGGCTCTGGAAAGAAGTTACCGGACTCGTCAGAGTTAACATGCCTTTCCCTCTAGAAGGGTGGAATGCTACCCCCGCCGCCAGGATTGGCGGGGGGTAGTATTCCAAGATGTTTGACACCAAACACGACATGTTTAGGTGCAGCCATTCCAAAGTTAGCATTTTACCGCGAGGATATAATGCGCTTAAGAGTATATGGTCAGGCTGCACTACAAACAGCATCAGAGATGGTCTCCGAACGCTGCAGAGGGGCCCTGCTCATGCAGGGGCACCCTCTCACATAGGAACCATGCACTCTGCCTTTAGGATTGATAAGGCCTGCCTTAGGAGTGACTTATAGGTTTATATGTGTGTATGCTTTTAGTGATATAGGTAACCTATACCACAGTAAGGGGTGCATGCACCACCTTACCCAGGCTGCAGTAGCAGACCTGTGGTGTCAGTTTGGATGGCCTTCCAGGGGTGGCATAATATATGCTGCAGCCCCTGGCAGGCCTCTGAGGTACCTATGCCCTTGGTACATAGTATACCATATACTAGGGACTTATAAGGGCACTCCAGATCCCAATCAGTGATGTGCCTAAGGCACATGGAGACCCTTTTAAAGAGGAAACAGCTAGGCTGGGGTTCTGAATAGCAGGGCCCCAGCCAGACTAATGTCGAAAACCAGTGAAGCATCAGCAAAAAGTGGGGGTACCCATGTGAAGCAGATCCTACTCTCCTACAATGCATACACAAAACAATTGCAAGAAGAAATCAGAATTAACCAAGCAGACATACAAGGCAGCAGTTGCAACATCACATCACCAGGAAACGCGGCCGCCGGCGAGGCTGAAAATACAAAATCATAAAGATCATCAACATTGTACCCCAAAGTAAGACCAGAAAGCTGATCCGAATCTACAGCCGGAATACGGTGCATCGCCTGCTAACAACACGGGACCGGAAGTGGATGACGTAGGAGCGTCCTTGCTACACTCCACACTAATAACGGATAAGGCAGATCTCTTTAAAGCCTTGGAGACCAAAACAATCAGCCACAGGAACCTCAAAACCGTCCATGGTATACCGCAAGCAGACCCAAACCAAGCCTACACAATAATCTTAAATGACACAACTGTGATGGGGGAGCAGGAAGGCGCTAGGCCGCGGCTGCACTCCGCGCAATAGAGCACACGTACACAGTGGTTGGGTGAAGGTTGGCGCGAAGACCCCGAGCGGTCTTCCGCCGTTTATTTATCCCCTTGGGTCGAGCCCGCCCCGAGGGGTGTATGCGTGTGTGAGGTTGCAACAATGTGTAGTACAGCCCGGGTGACTCTCTACATCCCTTCCTTCTTTTAGTTATAACTAACCACAGTCCCTTCTCCTCACGGAGACATATATACAAAGTCTCGTAGTCTTTGACTCGGCACCGGGTTGGCCCGGAGACCATACCTCTGGCTCCGGGAGATGTTGACGTCCCGAGTGCCACTCTGAGCACCCACTGGCGAGCCCTGAGCATCCTCTGAACCCGCTTGTTCAGGCACAGCAATCGTGTTTCTGTCTTCTGACGGTACACATCCTGAAACGGGGCCACCAGCCCAGGGAGACTCCTGGGACAACGTGCTCGGGCCGGAAACCTCGCTGTCTCCTTCTTCGCTGTCGTGGCCACGCCCAACGGTCCGCTTGAAGCACGATACATTCCTGGTGACTTGGAGGTGTCCTTTCTTTGCCGTGACCATTGTCCCCTGAACCTCTATCACTGTCCATGTCTCAGGCTTGAATGGTGTTCGAAATTTCCATCCGGGGTGTCGATCTTTGATCACGACCTTGTCTCCGATGCAGATTCTGGGCTCTTGTGCCCTCCGGGCATCACTGGCCTTCTGGTTGGTGGTTTCCCTCCTGGCTTGAATGGCCTCATCGTCCCTCTCTGGGGGTCCCCACGTTGGGTCTGCCGGGATGCTATCCCACGGGGGCCGCAGAAACAACAGGTGTGAGGGCGCACACTTGGTGGTGCTGTGAGGCGTCTGGCGGTACACTCCGAGGAACTGGTCTAACGCTGCTTCGGCATTCTCCTCACGTTCCACCGCGATGCGCAGTGTTTTGTTGAGAGTCCTCATCAGCCGCTCCACCTCCCCATTGGCTTGGGGCCAGAGTGGCGTGATCTCGAGGTGTCGGATGGCTTTACTTTCCATGTATTCCTTGAACTCCCGACCCTGAAATGAGGGGTCCGTTGTCGGACTTGATTTCCTCCGGCAGTCCCAGCACAGCGAAGATCCTATCCAGAGCCCTCTTCACGTGAGGAAACGCTGTTGACCCCACGACTTCCACGACTGGAAACTTCGAGAGCGAATCAACCATGACCAGCATGTGACGGCCGTCTGGGAAGCTTCCAAAGTCGAGGCTGACCTGAGTCCATGGGAGTTTGGCCGGATCCTCCGTGACTATCGGCGCTGGAGGGGGGTCCCCTCCGGTGATGGTGCATTCATGGCAGCCCCTGACCATCTCTTCCACTTTGGTATCCATGGCCGGAAACCAAACCTTCTCCCGTAGCCTCACCTTCGTCTTTGCCATACCCTGGTGGCCCACATGCGCCAGACCCAGAATTCATTGCTGGAGGGCTTAAGGATAATGACGAGATGCCCTCTCAGGACAATGCCTTGCTCTCCCACGCTGAGCTCATGACGCACCCTCCAGAGCTGCTGCCGGGCCTGTGCCACTTCCGGTCGTAGCATGCGGCTCCCATCCATGAAGCGGGCCCAGGTGTTTCCGTCCAGGGTGTCTTTTACCCTGGCCAGTGTTCCGTCTGCCGCGGTGGCCTGTCCGATTTCCTCCAGAGTCATGGCCTTCGGGCATGCATGCTGTGACACCATCCTTACCACCGCTCCTGTGTCATCTTCTTCATTGGACTGGTTCCTTGTTGCTTCCGGGTCAGGGTGACGTGACAGGTAGTCAGCCGGGTTGTGAACGCCAGGTCGATACACAACCTTGAATTGATACGCCTGCAGCTGCACGGCCCACCGCTCGATTCTTGGGGGTGCCAGCCGTGTTGACCCAGCAAAGAGCAGGACCAAAGGTTTGTGATCCGTCACCACTTGGAAGTCCTGGCCACACAGGTATAGGTGGAAGTGTTGACACGCCCACTTGATGGCGAGAGCTTCCCGCTCGATTTGGGCATATCTGGTCTCAGTGTCGGTGAGAGCCTTACTGGCGTAGGCTACGGGTTTCCAGACTTCGGGGTCGTGTTCCTGCAGGAGCACCGCTCCTAGGCCCACAGGGCTGGCATCCACGACCAACTCGGTTCGCTTCCTCGGATGGAAATAGGCCATGACCGTTCTGTCCTGCAAACCCTCTTTGATGTCAGCAAACGCCTTGGCAGCAGCAGGCGACCACTCCCATGGCTGTCCGTGTTTGGTGAGGACCCTGAGGGGTTCCGACATGGTGGCAAGCTTTGGGATGAATCGCCCGCAGTATGTGGCCATGCCGAGGAAGCTCCGCACCTCCGTGGGGTTCTTCGGCGTGCTGGCAGCCCGGATGGCGGCTGCCTTCTTCGGGTCCACCTGGAGCCCCTCCCGTTTGAACACATATCCAAAGAATTTGACGGTGTCTTGATAGAACGAGCATTTCGCCTTGTGCAGCGTCAGCCCTGACTCCTCAAGCCTTTGTAACGTGGCGCGGAGATGCTTGCGGTGCTCCTCCAGCGTGCTCGAGAAGACGAGGATATCATCACTCAGGTTAATTACCCCTTGTAGTCCTGACAACACCTCTCTGACTGCGTTTTGGAATACTTCAGCAGCCGAAGATATTCCGAAGCTGAGCCTCTTATACCTCCGGAGGCCGACGTGGGTTGAAAACGTGGTGATGTATCGGCTACCTGGTTCCAACTCCAGCTGATGATATCCTGCGTTTAGATCCAGTTTGGAGAACCATTTGGCCCCATTGAGATCGGCCACGATATCCTCCATGGTCGGGGTTATGTGGCGTTCCCGTTTCACTGCCACATTAGGCAGGCGCATATCTACGCAGAGCCTTATAGCCCCCGGCTGTTTGGGTTTTGGGGCCACGACCAACGGGGACACCCACGGCGTGGGGCCTGAGACCTTTTCAATGACATCGAGCTCTTCCAGTTTTCTCAGTTCTTCCTCGACCTGTGGTCGCAGATTGAACGGTACTCTCCTATGTTGGAGCGCCACTGGCCGGACGGTTGAATCGATATGGAGCTTGAACTTTTTGCCCTTGAGCTTCCCTAGACCTGTGAAGAGGGCCGGGAATTCCTTCACTATGGCCTTGGCGTGCGACTCGTGTATCTGATTCGCGAAAAACACAAACCCAAGGTCCTCCGCGGTGTGACAGCTGAGCAGTGTTCCTTTTCGTCCTTCGGTTATGTGGAATCGTGTGTCCGTGATACATGTGCCGCTGGCTACTTTGGCTTGTATGACTCCCCTCAGCGGTAGTGGGTCGGTTCCTCCATACACATATATTCTGGCTGTGGATGGTGCGAGTGGGGGTCTTGGTGACAGGCGATCATATTGCTCCGAGTCCATGACATTGACTGAGGCGCCGGTGTCAATTAAGGCGTGCACGGCCGTGCCCTCCACTGTTACCGAGCACATCGGGGGAGGCCTTCGCCGTCGATCTGCTCTGCTGGCATACGAGACCACAAACACGTCATCGTCCTCATCCTCCCACACTTGCCTGGCATCTTCGAGTGGAGGAGAGTCTTCCAGGGATACCTGCTGGACACGTTGCGAGATGCTCCTCTGTCTTGACGGGCCCTGGCGGAATCGTCCTCCCCGGCACACCCTGGCGTAGTGATTGAGCATCCCGCACTTGGAACAGGTCTTGCCTTTCGCCCCACAGACTGCTGTTCTGGCATGGTCATCTCCACAGTATCCGCACTGGCCACTACGCGGCGATGTCTGCGCTCGCCGGATCGGGGCCGGGCGTCTCTGGATGGCGTCCACCCTCTCTTCCTTGACGGCTTGGTGTTTCGGGGCACACGTGGCGGCCACGGGCATGTGTAGTGCCGCTTCCATGGCTTCGGCCCGGACGTCTGATAACTCGTGTGAGCGGGCCAAGACAAGGATCTCGTCCAGCGAGATCCCTGGTTGTCGCAATATGAGTTTACGTAGAAGCTTGGAGCGGCAGCCCAGGATGATTTGATCCCTGATTTCTGTCTGCGGGGCCACGAATGCGCATGTGCTGGCCAGCTTGCGCAGCTTCGCATAGAACATATCGACCAACTCCGAGTCTGTCTGGGCGGCCCTTCGGAACTTGAACTTTTCGAAATCAGGGTTCAGTTGTGGGTCGAAATGTCTGTCGAGTGCCCTGACTGCAGCATCGTAGTCGTCTTCCGTTCCGGTGTTCGGGAGGGTCTCGAAGAGGTCATAGATTTCGGGGCCCCCATAGTAGATGAGGAGTGACCGCTTGACCGTGCCGTCTGCTTCTCTTGTTCCTTTGAAGTCGTGGTTGAGTCGTCCTACCCATGCCCGCCATCGTGGGGCGGCCGTGGCAGGATCTTCGATTTCGCTGAATGGCGGCAGGGGAGCAATCGCGGTGTGGTGGTGCCCTGGGATCGGCGCGTCAGGGCCTCTGACTTGGCCGTGAGCTCCAGCCTGTGGGCCAGCCGTGCCCGCCTGAGTGTTGCTCATCTTGGGCGCGCTTTACTCCCTGCCTCTTGTAGGCCTGAAGGACGTCCCTCGTGTCCCGCCCCTCTCGTGGTCAGCGCGCAGGGGCAGGGCACTGCACCCGGTGGAGGACAGGGATCGGTCAGTGTACAGGCCTGCCCTGGGCCTTGCCGTGTCTGTGGGCCACTTCACTGCCACCTCCTTCTCACCTTGCCCAGGTGGTGTCTCTTCACCTGCTTCCTCTTCTTGTCCCCCTCTTCTTTCCTTCTTTCTTTTTTTTTTTTTGATTGATTATTTTTTTTTTTCTGTTCCAGCAGGCGACCCTCGGGGCAGCACTGGGGCCTTTCAGGGACGGGGAGAACCCAGCGGGGGTGGGGCCGAGCGTCGCTCGTGCTCAGGAGCTCCACGTGCTCACTCACCCTTACTCGCGCTGCTGCCTGAGTTAGCGCCGCCAGCTGAACGTGTTCCCGAGGCCTCGGAAGACACGTGGGCAGGCGCAGGCAGCAGCGGCAGGAAAAGCCACCAGCCGCACGGACAGGCACCGCCAGCTGAACGCGCTCCAAACTCCGGCCAGGAGACGCGTGGGCGGGCGCCACCGGCAGGTAGGCGGCAGTGCGCGTCGATGCGGGTGGGCTCCGCAGCTCGTCGGCAGCCACAACGGGTGGAGAGCGGACGCGTGCCGGTCCGACCGGCCTCGTCGCCAGTGTGATGGGGGAGCAGGAAGGCGCTAGGCCGCGGCTGCACTCCGCGCAATAGAGCACACGTACACAGTGGTTGGGTGAAGGTTGGCGCGAAGACCCCGAGCGGTCTTCCGCCGTTTATTTATCCCCTCGGGTCGAGCCCGCCCCGAGGGGTGTATGCGTGTGTGAGGTTGCAACAATGTGTAGTAGAGCCCGGGTGACTCTACAACAACCAAAAACACGTAACATCATCAATCATAGAAATTGCCAGCCATTCTTTAATACAAACTCACATTGACTCAAAAGTCAGCTCAAAAATTAAAACCGCATTCAGTCCATTACAGGAGCCCCCAGCACTGAAACAGGGAGAAATCTTAGCAGTTTGTCGGAACACCAGTACAATAATAACGTCAAAGGAATCAAAGGAGCGCAACCAACAAATCAACACAGAGAATATTTCATCTCTATTCGCCTCACTAGTACTTTACAGTTGTCCATCACAGTTTTAAATATGCAATCAGATAAACTCGACCTTCAGATTCATATTATGAATATTTGCAACCCATGTTACCAGCATTAACACCAAAAAGTTACTCGCAGCTCGCAATAGCACAAGCATTCAAAGGTTCAGTTCTGCAAGGAAACTGTAAATATGACCAAATAATTGACTAACTAAACACTCTGCCGGATATACTATCCGAAATTTTAAATGTTATGAGACATCAGGAGGACCCACAAAACTTCAAATCAAGCTCCTTAGAGGGTAAAAGCCAACAACCACAACAACAAACACCAAATTTAATGGCAGCGGGAAAATACCAACAAATTGAAGAGCAACAAAACGTGACAAAGGGAATAAACCAACGAGTCAGCCCTAGCAGTGACCCGACGGTGGCACCTGTGATGGAATCTATGCCACCGGGCTTACAAATATCATTGCCAGACTCAGATACCTTCAACACCCACCCATTAACAAAACAACAGAAAAAACGTGCTAGGAAGGCAAGAAAAAACATCAACTGCAGTGAGCCCAAGCAGTGCCACCAGTGTAAAATGCACCTGAGCTTTACTAATGTCAAGGTTCCTGCCCCCCAACATTCAATAACAACAAGGAACCACAAAGGTATTCCAGGTATGCTGATCAATGCACAGTCTCTAACACAACACAACACAGAATTTGCAGAAACGGTAGGCTCATATAAACTCGACCTGCCATTTGTTACAGAAACATGGGCAGATGAAGCCTCCGACCCAGACCTTGCCTTAGCTTACAGCAGGATACTCTATTGTTAGAGCTGACAGAGCAAATAAGCAAGGGGGAGACTAGCAATTATCTTTAGAGACAAGTTGTAAGTTTCAGGATCCACAGCTGGAAGTTCCCCAGACTGTGAAATACTATCCTCTCAGATCACATTAAGCAAAAATTATACACTTAAGGGCCTTCTTTTATATAGCCCTCCAAGGGCAAGAACCACCTTTGTGAAAGCCACTTAGCCCTTTTTTAGAATCCAGCATAGCTGCATCTCATTTCACAATATTAGGAGACTTCAACTATCACTTAGAAAAATAGGAGGACCATGACACAGCCTTACTAATCGATACCATGGCTAGTTTTTCCCTGACACAGATCGTCGAACACGCTACCCATGTCGCAAGGCACACCCTAGATGGTGTTTTTACATCAAATCCATCCTTTAAGATCTCCAAAGTGGTACCCGTCCCATGGTCAGACCACAAAGCTATAATGTTTACTTTTAGTACGGATCAGCACATCCCGAGACCTCATAACCCTCCGGTTTTAGTCAAAGGTCGGGATAGGGGAAATATCAACCCCCTCACTCTACAATCGTCCCTATTCCGTACAAAGCCAGACCTTACCACCGACGCTAACACTGCTGCCCATAGGCTTTCCACCTGGATTAAAACCGCAGTTGATCCCTTAGCCCCAGTGAAGTCCTTCCTCTCCAGGAGGAAAAATCCATCAGAACCATGATTTTCTGGCAAACTTAGAGCACAGAAACAAATCTGTAGAAGGGTAGAAAGACTATGAAGAGCAAACTACGACCCCATAGAAGAAGCAAAATATGCATGAGCACTGGCAGACTATAAGAAACTGATACTGGAAGAAAAAAGTACTTACTTTTCTTCAAAAATCCTACAGGCAGGAAACTCTGGCAAGGAGCTCTTTTCACCGGTTAAAAGATTAGCAAAACTACCAGAACCACCCAGGATGGAAAGCAGTGTTGAATTTTGCAACATACTGGCACAGTCGTTTAGAGATAAAGTAGAAACCGTATGCAAATCCTTTAGGGATGGGATTTCGTTGATATCATTCCTGGGAACACTACAGCAGTCACACATCCCACTCCTTCCATTCTGCTTCCCTCTTGTTCCCCCACTACATTAGAACAGATCACTCAGGTGGTAAAATCATCTAAATCTGGGGCCCCTGCGGACCCCTGTCCTCCTAAAGTACTGCACCTGATCCCCGAAATTTTTAGTGAACAATTAGGTGTAGTATTTAATGAGATAATTCGTTCAGGCACTTTCCCGGATGCTTGGAAAACAGCATCAATTCTTCCACTCTTAAAAAAAACCGAATCTCAATCCTGCTGATCCAAGCAGCTATCAACCCATCTCCAGACTACCTTTCCTGGCTAAGGGGCTGGAGAGAATACTAAATGCTCAGATCACTGCATTCATCTCTTCCGGGGACCTCCTATATCCCTCACAATACGGGTCCGGGAGGGGCATGGAACTGAGACAGCTCTGATCATGGCTGCAGAAGAACTAAGAGCAATATTGGGCACGGGGATAAGGCCGCCCTGACTTTGTTAGATCTATCGGTGGCCTTCAACACAGTAAACCACTAAATATGAGCCATCAGGCTATTTGAGCTGGGGGTCTGAGACACCGCTCTTATGTTGTTGACATCTTTTCTTTCCAATAGGACCCTTTCAGTAGAATCTGGAGCCTTTTCATCCGAGCCCTTTACACTCCCCTGCGGCGTGCCACAGGGTTCATCTCTGAGCCCCACGCTTTTTAATGTATATGTGACCCTGCTGGCCTCAATCATCAGACAGTTTGGCTTCTCAGTGGTCTCATAAGCTAACGTCACCCAGTTAGTGGTGTCAGTCTCAAGTAAAATTGATGAGACAGCTGATCGCTTTATCAGCTGCAAGACGCAGGTAAACCTGTGGATGCAGTCTAACTGCCTAAAATTGAACGGCGGAAAGACGGAGGTCTTGCTTCTGGGCTCCGATACATCTTTCTGGTCACCTAGATGGTGGCCCTACAGTCTGGGCAACTTCCCAGCTCCAGTGCATAAAGTCAAAAACTTAGGGTTTATTTTTGACGACAAGCTGACATTGGAAAATCAGATCAATACCCTCACCTCATCCATTTGGTTCATCCTAAAAATGATCAGGAAAGTTCGCCCTTTCATCCCGCCAGACTCCCTAAAAACACTGGTTACAGCATTAGCCTTGTCCAGGTTGGACTATGGTAATACCCTGTACATGGGGATCCAATCACAGCACCTACAAAGGTTGCAACGTCTTCAAAACGAAGCAGCCAGATTACTATTGGATATCCCTAGGTTCCAGCCTGTTTCCCACGGCCTAAAAGCCCTTCCCTGGCTGCAAGAGGATTAAGTTTAAATCCCAATGCCTAGCCTTCCAGCCTGTTTCCCACGGCCTAAGAGCCCTTCCCTGGCTGGCAAGAGGATTAAGTTTAAATCCCAGTGCCTAGCCTTCAAAGCACTAAACAGTGCTGGGCCTCAATTTTTGAGGACTCATTTGAATTGGTATGTCCCGGCGAGAAGTTTAAGATCTGCACATAGTAAACTCCTACAAACACCTAGGTTCAAGAAAGCACGCTGGGGCGGAAGAAGCTTTCTGTTAGGGACTGTCAAGACATGGAACCTACTACCGGTCTCCATAAAGAACAGCCCTACGCTGCTATCCTTCAGGAAGGCGCTAAAAACTTGGCTCTTCACCAACTAACATGTTCTGTACAACCACTTCGGCAACCTTATTTGGTCCACCTGACCTCAGCGCCTAGACGCCCCCGGGCATTTGTGCGCTTTATAAACGCATAAATCAAATCAAACCCGAGAACTAAATAAGGAATTGAGAAGGGAGATGAGGAAGGCTACAAAATCAGGAACACTGACATTCGTGAGGGAAAAATTAAAACAATTAAAGAGTGAATACAAGAAACATCTCTGGCAGGAGAGGAAAAGAACGACAGAAGCATACTGGACCAAACTCCTTTACAATTGCAAACGATCTAACGCCAATGCCTTCTGGACAACAATTAATAGCATTGGCAGGGTAGCAAGCATACCGAACGTATCAAACGTTACCGAAAAAGCCTGGGCAGTCCACCTGATAAAGATTTTTGCAAACGATGAGCAGCATTCACCACGCAAAATCAACAAAGCTATTGAATCGAACAATACAAATAACTTGGACATATTGCCCCGGTGTGCCAATTCAACCCTTTTAGAACATGCGCATTGTACACTACAAAGAGTGGAAAAAGTAATTAAGGCTGGTAGAAATTACGGCGCCCCAGGTCCGAATGGCATCTTGCAAGCAATATACAAGATGGATCCAAAATATTGGGCCAACCCAATAACGGCACTGTTCAATGAGGTGAAAATTATGGGCCCAATTCCAGATAGCTGGAGGGGGTCGATAATAAACCCAATCTTCAAGGGAGGAGATCGAACAAACCCAGCGAATTACAGGTTAATAGCCCTCATCAACTCGGAAGCTAAATGCTATGCTTCTTTAATACTGGAAGACTTAATTCAATGGTCAAACACCAAGAATCTGATTCCCCTCAACAGACTGGTTTCGGGAAAGGGTATGGAACCACCATCAATATGCTAACAGTAACAACAATTGCGGAGAAGTCCAAACGCCTAAAGAAAAAACTACAACTCTGCTTCATTGATTTGAAAGCAGCTTTCGATCGAGTTGATCGTACCCTCCTATGGCAAAAATTAAGACGATGGGGCATCCAAGAAAGAACCTTAACAGCAATAGAAACATTCTATACTGACACATGGATCCAAACCAAGGTGGCCGACGGCACAAGATTATCCAAAAGAATACCAACAGTTAAGGGCCTCTAGCAAGGGTGCGTGCTTGCTCCACAACTTTTCAACCTTTTTATGGCTGACTTATCTTCCCAGCTTGATCGAGTAAACTCCCACGCTCCGAGATAAGGACCACTAATCATATCTCATCTTTCATTTTCGGATGACATTGTGTTGCTGAGCCATACGAAGGTGGGCCTTCAAAGATTAGTTGAGGAAATGGCAATATTTACAAAGACCAACAACTTGGAAATTAACATTACAAAGATAAAAGTCATGCCATTAGGAAGTAGATCAAATGTCCCTTTGAAACGCAATCATAGAAGAGGTTAACACTTACAATTATTTAGGCATCCACTATGACAAAAATTTCAACTTTCAGGCACACCAGCAGTATATGGTCAGGAAAAACAGTGCCTTAATATATGCCTTCAACGCACTTGTAAAAAAACTAGAAGGACCCTCCTTTCAACCATTGCTTTCAGTCATCAATGCAAAATTACTTCCATCACTGACATACACAAGCGCGGTGATGCACGGTAAAGGTGACAAACTATTAGATAAATTGCAACTACACACATGCAAGCATATCTTTGGTCTCCCTTGTAATGCTTCGCCCGCGCAAATCCGTTTGGAATTTGGATTGGCACAGCAAGAGACAGCCAGAAGATACCATACAATTAAATCCTGGCACCGTCACCTTTGTGTGTCACAAGCACTTTAGTGCACAAAGGTTTTAGGTTGCCGTCGCATTTTTTGCCTAAAGTGCTGATACAACTGTTTTTTATTGCCTCTTTATTTCCAATTTTTCCTACTTTAAATATATGATGCCATGAGCATATCTTACAACGAACTACGAGTCTCCCTTCTTCCTTTCCTTGTAATGTCTTGTACATACATGTAAAATTGCCTTTCTAACTAATACCGGTTGAGACATTGTTGTTAGTTTTCGCTTACTCACCCAGATCTCAACCTGGTCTATGGGTTATACTCCTGTTGTTTCTTATCATATTGGATGACTACTGCAACATATTCTACCCTGCAACCAGCACCATACCTTCCATTAACTTATCCTGAGCACTTAAAGAAAAAGCTAATGGCTATTCGCCTAGGAGTATTGCCATCTTAGCGGAGAAACCCTCCTGCGGATACAACGGCCCAAAAATGTGCAGGCTATGTGGTGCCATTAAAGATGATTTAACACACTTGGTTTGCATATGCCCCGCATTAAAACAAGCATGCCTCTCACTGTTAAAACAATTATTCAACGAGAGGGTGATTTGAACCTGCCGAAAGGCTGTCCGAATCCAGCATCGTACTCGTCTTTAGGAAATTCGGCCCATAGAGACGTACGATTCTGCTCTGTACGGCTCGGTCATTCCGAATGCCGTCGGGTTAGGATTGGGATATTCGTAACGCCTAACTCGCTTCGTACTCGGTTGGTAGGAAAACTTTCTGAGTCGGTCGGGAAGACACGTTCCCAATCCGTTTCGGACAGAGCAAATGCCGTTAGGAGGCCTTTTTAGTCGCATCGTAATCGGGCCCTTAGTTGAAAGTTACTGGCCACTTATTAGAAGGAAATGACCATCACCTGTTAGAATAAAAATGTCTTTGCTGTGTTGTTACATATTGTTCTGCATAAGTTAGCATTTGCGGCACCATTTTATGTTTGGCCGCCATTTTGATCCGAGAGCGAAGCTAATCTCTGTCTCTGCCTCTGCGAGAAGCAGCTTTGGTAATTTTCCTTTTCTCAAGGTTGGGCCTTGCTGTATTAATGAATACACTGTTCTTATTAGCGCATACCTTTCCTACTAAATAGAGGCCTGCTTCCACTAGTTCAGCGATGGGCGAGGGCAGATCAACCTTGGCATAGAGATAGTGTGTGCCCGGTCTCAGGATCGAAACTTATTTTTCTGTACCTCCTTTGTGTAGCTGCCTCCATCTGGAAATTTCCAGTCTGGGCGTGCCTTCTTTGGTTCTGAATCGTACATAATGTATCACCCTGTGTTCTGAAGTCAGTCCTCTCTGCAGCACCCCTAAGCGACTGGGCAGATTGGGCTCCGCTCGAGTGTATCTGAATAAACATATACTTGGTTTGTATTCTCTACTGTCCGACCTACTCTTCATTTTTATGGAATGCTGAGAGGTGGTCGCGAGTGACCCAGGTGGCCCTAATCGGGTCACTTCCTTCACACCTAAGATGCCAAATTATTTTATTAATCTATATTATTGAAATAACTGTGTGAACGCTTAAGTAAAGGACATATCAGGGAAGTTATTATGAAGTATTTTATTCAAAATAGTTTTATTATCTTGTATTATTCGTAAAATATTGTGATGGTTTTTATTAACTTATAAACGAAACAAATGTAAATAACTATACATTCTGGTTCAGAAAATTCATATATACGTACCCCCAACCTGCGAATCAGAAAACATTGTGGGAACACTTTAAATACAGCCTTCTGTGATCTGATTGAATCCCAGTTGGATGGCGGCTCAGCATTTCATCATTCTGAAGTGTATGTATCAGTATAGTTGAGTATGTTAATAATAGTAACGCTTTTTATTTAAGTGCCAGGAGACGACTTAACTTGTTTTTAGTGCACTGTACTGAATAAATGCATGCTTTAAAAAACAGGGATGCAGCAGGCTATATGACATTTTGACAGAGGGGAAAACAAATTTATCTGGGATCCCACTCTTTATTCAAGGTGGAAAGCCAGGCTTCAAAATGAAATCTGCAACGATATCAAATTTCAAACAATGATCTCTCGATGTTAACGCCCCTTACACACAACAAGCAAGCAAACACACAGCAGTGTGTAGAGTGTACTTCGGAACAAGAAGCAGTCTTCGGGGTGAAAAATCGAGAGTGAATGAGTGGTGCTGTGCAACTAGTGTAACCGCTATTAAAAAAGTGGCTGCCGTGGTGCATGGCCGGTGCAGAAGTGCACATAAGTATCAGTAGGTGGTTGTTTAGCCGTTTCCTTGGGACTGACTTTTCAAGTAATTTTCTAAGGTAGCTAACAGGGGCGCTGTGCACTGAGGAGATAGGTGCAGGTCCTTAAAAATCCAGGAGCCTAGATCAAAATACAGTAGTTTAAAAAATACCCAAGTGACGTAGATTCGCCAGGAAATGAGATGTGACTGAGGCTAAGGCAGGCCACAGTGCTCAAATGCCACGAGGTTATTTTTTTCTGTGCATACATTTATTGTTTGATTAATTAAAATTATTACAATCACTTAGAGCATCATAATATAAAAATAGTAATATCATATGAACTGCCACAGGTTAGAATGCAATACAATGCTGATATGAGCATACACCCAACACTGATATAAACAGGCAGTAATCTTTCCAGAGGCTCAACCCAAGCAGTATGTGAGTAATAAAAAGGAGATCTCTCAACAGTGCAGAGTGACAGGTGGATTAAACATTGCCATGACAACGGAAATAATACAGATATGTACACATTTCAGCAATTTTACTATGAATATTTCATAAAAGTAATGACTTAAGTAGAGAGATAAGAGGTCTAAATCCCCTAATTTGCAACCAGTACATTTCATATCAGCAAATCATTTGCAAATCCTCCCAAAAACGTGCGAATGAGCTAAAGTGCGTATTGATCTGTAGATTCCAGAACATTGGTGCCATCATGTGTACAACATTGCTCAGGCCATTGGTAATATAACCAATAATCTTCCCCATAGAATCACCCTTGTAATAATTTAATCCCTTTATTTCGGCTCTGTGGCCATAAAAGAGCATATTAAAACACAGTACATGGAAATGAATGAAGCAATAAAATCATGAGCACATATCTCCCAATTCATAGAGACTTTTGTACTAATCTGACACATTAACTATCGTGCGAATGAAAATGTTGCACAATTTTATAACAGTAGCAGACTATAGTTACAGTTTAACATTTTTGAATAACAGCATTAAATAGCACCCAATTCATCAGCTCGGGATTCTCTTCTGTCTTAGCCTCCACATATGTATCAGGAAACAGCAAAAACGATTCATTGCCTAGTATCGCGTCTTAATATCATATACACAGTTCTAAAATTCCTAACACCCAGGTTGCGACAGGCTGGTAAGATCCACTTCCTGCTAATACCTTGGAACGTCGGACAAAAGAATACAATGTGCTCAGCCATTTCCACCACCAGGGGGCAGAACAGGCAGACTCTGTCCCAATTCCAAGAATAATGTTTCCATTTGGCTGTGAAGGAACAGGTAGGCAAGGTCCCCATGCGGAATTTGATGTATAAAGACTTCGCATGGGGGGGTTCAATGTCGTCCAAGAATGCCCCCTGCTGATAGTCGTCTTTGAACTCAATAAAGGATTCGGTAAGATCATCCAGCCCTAGGAGAAAATAGAATTTAATTGCTAATATGGGGCCAATAGGCACCTCTTAACTCTGACTTTGAGACTAAAGTGGCGACTGCAGGGGAAGATCAGAGGTTCTCTAACCCAATCTGACCCAGCCGATCCTTCATAGTCAGGCAATCCTACAGGCTCCCGGCTGCCACAGAACATCTTCTAAGGCCCTACGGAATGGCACGAGCTCTGGGACTTTCCAAAGTCTCCCCCAATGCAATAGTGGTTTTAACCCAGCTATGTCGTTGATGCGTCTAAGACCATAGTCTAACCGTAAGGGGACAAGCGGGGTGCTGGCTGGTAGATTGCGTAAGCTCCTCATGAATCGTTTTTCTGTTAGGTCTGCCCAATAGTTCTTCACCATACAAAGTAGCCCCTAGGACCTGACATTTATGTATTATGAGGGCTAGAGTTATCGGACGAAAAAAAGAGCCACGTTCAGCCCTCAGAATACCCCCACAGTGTTGCTCTAATTTGAGCCTGCGCTTCTGAACATGAGGAGACCAATCAACGCATTCTGTGAGCGTAAACCCCAAATGATCGAACACCTGGACTCTCTCCAGTGCTACGCCACTGAGAGTCAAGTTAGAACGAGATGTTGGACGGGGGTTAAAGGCCATGTATTTAGTCTTGCTGAGGTTAATCTCCAGCCCCAGCTGCCTGCAGAAGGACTCTTAACAATCCAGAAGTTTCTGGATCCCCAGGGGTATCACGTGGCTGGGTTAGAAGCCAGGGAAGAAACACTGCCATTTTACATGCACATATTATGTTAATCGGTTTTGTGAAGCGCTCAGCTGCCCAGCTCGAGCTTCCCAGCACTGACATTCCCTTGGAGACCTGCACCAATGTTGTTTTTCATCCATGAGTACGACATGGCTATCACAGGAGAATAAACAATGTCAGCCGGGCTGAAGCCTCGACACTGAAGCATGGATACTGTTATTATAAATTCTGTGTTCAAATTAGAGGAGCACGCTGCTGTCATTGCGAGGTCATCGCCATTGTCAGTCTCAGCCCAGCTGATTCCTGTTTACCCTCTGCGAGGAGGGTTGTCCAACTTGTGAGCAAGACAGGGACCTGCATACACTTACCTTCAGGTAATGGGGAGTTAGATCATCCAGTAGGGGATTCTTGGCAGGACACCCGCCCTAGACAACTGGACTAGGGAGCACATAGTAGGAGTTCACTATATACAGTACTTATATGCCAGCATACATATACTGCTTCAGCACAATGGTGGAATTGTTCATTCTTTTGACTGTACTGATATTGCTAATCACTTTTATCTGCTTCTGTCTATTAATCATTGCAGCGAATATATTCTATACAAGAATCGCAATGGTTTAATAAACAATGAAATGACCCCTTGTGTATTTCTCATCTATCTACCTGAGGATGCACGAGTGACTGAGCGAAAAGGTTCTAGATCTGTTACCACGATTTCCTTGGGGAGTCAGGGTTGTCGTGTTCTAAGGTTGCCCAAACCTTTGGTTACCCTTCTAGGTTTGGAGGTGCTAGTGGGGGCACTATGAGCTAGCAGGAATATCGGCTAACATATTCTGAGGGCCTGCATGGAATCAGTCTAGCACCATCCCAGTGTTTATGTTGTCCAAACAAACAATCAGTTTCTACTGAGAAAGTGGAAACCATACAACAGAGGGGATTTAGAAAGTAAAAGTGAATTGTCTGCAAAGAGTAGGGCCAGAATCTTAATCTCAGCAAGACGTGGGGCATCACCCTCACAGTTCGCGAGCTGAGATACCAAGTCATTAACTTATAGGAGAAAGAGGGTTGGGGAAAGCAGGCACCCCTAGCTCACTCCCTGATTTACTGGGGTATGGTCTGTTAATTCACCCTGGGGCCCACATCTGACCTGAGCATAATTATTAGACTATAATGTAATTATAACTTTAAATGATAATCAGGGACCCCCATCTCCACTATCACCTTCCACAAGGATTCTCTGGGGACTAGATCAAAAGCTGACTGAAGGTCCACAAAGATCACATTAAGTCTACCTACCCCCAGATTAACTTATTTCCAGTACAGCAACTGCAGGCAAAACACCAGATAAATTGTTCCAATGCTGTCCCTGAAACCGGCCTGAAATGTAGTTAATACACTAATGTCCGACATCCACTCACTCAACCTATTCAAGTTTACCCGACTACACAGCTTTTACGAGATGTCAATGAGGCTGATTGGTCTTCAGGTGGAGGGTAGGGACCTGCAGCCCTTCTTGAATATGGGGATGATCTCAGCTCCAGTCAAAGTGGGTAGCATAGGTGCACCATTCATTATAGCGCAGAAAACATGGAAAATTAGGGGCACCATACTTCTCTATATGACTTAAAAAGATCAGCAGGCAGCTTGTCCAACTACGGGGCTTTATTTGGTATGGTCCAATCTAGCGCTTTGGAGATCTCCTTGCTAGATATATGGTGGACCCAATGTGTTGCTGGCTCAGTTGTAAGCTCAACTGCAACATCGCTGGGGAGTTTATTACTTGCCACCCGGGTTACCTGTTCAATGGGTACACCCTGGGATTGATCCTGACCGACATTACCCGGATATAACTGGGAAAAATGCTCAACCCAGGCAGCAGCAGAAATATTACTGTCCAATGGAGTGAGGGTGCCAAAATCACCATTGGCCACGATGCACCAGAAAGAACAGTAATCTTTGCCTTTAATGACACTAAAAATTGAGTCCCATTTTGTGCGCTCCCAAGTTTTTTTAGCACTACGAATTGTATCTTTATAGAGTGATTTGGCTGTCCGGATGGCATCTCTAGACCCAACTTTAATGGACACAGAGACGGCACGTCTGGCTGCTCGAGAAGATTTGGTATACTAGGGGGGCCCTTTCTTCCTCTTTGTGATATTCTCATATTCTACCAGGAATAAATAATTCTGGAATTATGAATTACACTCAGTCTCGTCATGGAGTCTGCATGATCAAGGGGCACATTCTCAGCAACTATAGTGTCGGGACCAGTGGACACAACCTTAAACACTTTCCCCAGGACTACTTCTGATTCTACAAAAGTACCTTATTTAGGCCTATGCCGATTGTTGGTTGGGACCAACCTTCTGTCCAGAGGCTCATGTATGGTGTTCAGGAGGGTGGTGCCCTGGGCTTCCAATGTTAACCCCAGAGCATTGTGATCATTATCTTGCATGGGGATTGCAACAAAATCTATCAAGATAGGCCATAGTCTAATATCCAGTAGGATATAATCAATGAGGCTGGGATACTGTGGACGATAGTATGTATGGCTCCCCTCCCTGTCAGATTTGGTTCTCCCATTACATGCCTGACGGCCATTACTAAGTGTAAATGCATTTAGCTGTAACGCGAAAGGAGTCCACCTCTTGACAGGAGGAAGTGTGAGACCAGGGATACCCCAGGCTTGGTCCTCATCACCGATGGGATCCTCAGGGAGGACGGACAGAGGCTTCAATTTACAGTTAAAGTCGCCTGCCGTTGTTTTAAAAGAATCCACTGGCAGGTCTGCCATATGAGTACCAATTGAATCAATTACTTGCAGCTCGGTGTCTTTACCCCATGCCTACAATACAAATTGTATAGGGAGAATGCCCCACCAGGTGAGAAAGAAAGAGAAACACTCTATATACCTGCACTGACCATATCAGTCTCCTTGGATGTACAACATAGGGTGGTTTTGATCAAATTGACAACCCCCGAGGGTCTGCCCTTCCCTGAGGTGGTAGCAGCCAAGGAGAAGTTGACAAACCCTGCAGGATGTTGCATAACAAGTGATCAAGTCTCTTGGAACAGGCAGATATCAAATGAGTCTATTAACAAGCCCCAGTTGAGGCACAAAAGCTTGGAAACTAAGCCAGCTATGTTCCAGGAACCAATCTTAGTATGAGAGGGCTGGTAAGAGATTGCATCACCCAAGTCATGTGGCTCCAAGACTAGGGGGATACAGGGGTGGCCCATCACAGCAGGGGGAAGGGGTACATACTGCAGGAGAGAACCTACGAGGTTAATGGACGATGGGCACACCTCGTAAAGGGGAGGTTTGGAGCTAACGTCACCCCACTCCTCTACTAACCCAGTGACCGGAGGATCGCTGTTGCTGGAAGGCAGTATTGGGCATTAGTCTATGCCATCCAGGTTTAATAGGGGAACACATTTATTTATGGTCTGGACTGAAAGCCCATCACCAGCAACAGCCCTAAAAGGCGGGGACCAGGGCCCCACCCTTTGCCTGGGAAGGAAATATTTGTAGAAGAATCCCAGGGGAACAAGGTTTATATCATCTCTCATCATACTGGCCCTAGCCCCGCTCTTCACCAGCCACTTTGACAACAGAAATAATACAGATATGTACATATTTGAGCACATTTACTACAAATATTTCAAAAAAGTAATTCCCTAAGGAGAGAGAAAAGAGGGCCAAATCCACTAACTTGCAACCCGTACATTTCATGTCTCATATATCCTCTCCCTCCACTCTCCGACTCATCCCAAACCTCAGTCTACTACTATGATCTCCAAAATAAACCGTTCTAGACTCTTCCCCATCCCTCCTTGACTCACCCAAAACCTTATTTTACTGCTATGATCTCCCAAGCAACCCTTTCTAGAGACTCATCCCTCCTCCATCTCTCCTTTTACTCATCCCAAGCCTCATCTTACTACTGTGATCTTCCAATAAACACTCTCTAGACTCTTCCCTCTTCTATCCTTCCACTATCCTTTCAACCCAACTAACAGACTCACATGTCCAGCCCTCAAACTAACTCATATTTCCCTATACTAATCCACCACTAATCCTTTTTGGGTTCCGGAGTAGCATGCTACTTGCCAAAAAGCGCTTCAACGCCTCTTCAGGGGTAGTAAGTGCTATATAAATGCAATTACAATACAATTTTTTTAAAAAACAAGTGCAAATGAGCTGAAGTACATATTGATTAGTCGATTATTATTGAAAACATGGCTTTTTATTAATTAATTTCGATAATACTCCCACCTCATTAGTCCCCGGTAGGACTTCACATAGCGCCAGGACACCTTCGGGTAACAGTTAGCGCTCTATAAATGTCAATAACAATAACAATTACTTTGGTAGCAGAAACATGGTTCCATCGTATGTACAACATTGCCACGGCCAGTGGTGATATAACCAAATATTCGTCCCCCGTAGTTTCATCCTTGTAATACAGTACCAAAATAAATCTCAAAGGTACGTTGAACGTTTATAAAATAAAATAATCTAACCATTGCCTAACAACAGGATCATAACTGATGACATTTCCTAAAACTAGGTTATCTCTCGAGGCCAGAAGGCTCTCCGTCTGTTAGCTTATGACCAACCGCTATTTATCAGTAGGTCACGTGCAAAACATGTGCTACAGTGCTTACCGTTGATTCATTCACTTTGCACTTATGTATACTCAATCACGATAACCCGTTAAACTGGTAAAAAAATGAATTTTCAGTGAAAGACGTGTTAAGATAAAACCGACAGTTTTGTTTCCGCCTTGGCCAAAAATATAACAAACCGTCAAATAAGTGATATAGATTTGCCAGATAAACGTAAAATAATCTCTTGACGCCATGTTCTCACCCCTGCGTTTAAAAATAAAGGTTTTAGTAAGATTTGCCGGGCACTTAATTAACTTGGACAAATACATACTAGATGCAATAGTGTTTCCTGTGGGTAGCTACAGAGCCTGCAGTTATGCAGATTAATGGACTGAAAGCCGATAAAATCCTACCTCTTTTTGGTCTTAGAATAGGAACACAGAAGTAGGACTATTTTATGAACGACACCACAACTGTCTTCTGCTACAACACTTGTGTTCACTATGCGTCGCTCCTCTGTTCCTTACGTGCTAGACCGGCAATATTTAAATCACTTAAATATCAGAAATAGCATAAACATAAAGCAAGTTTGAGCGAACATGTATGTATCATTTCAATTTCGAACTCTTTCACATGGGGCGAGTTTTCCTATGTGCATTCCCGCGGGTAACGCTGAGCTCTTTGGACATTAGAACGAATGATCGAGGCGATCTGAACACAGTCCTTCAGTTTTGGAGGTATTTTTTCTCCTTATAGTTTTTTAATTCTATATATATTTTTTAATGCTTGCTCAGTTTTGAAAGACTCTACCGCCATCAAGTGTCGAGTAAAGAGACTGCACCATGATGCAGTGAGATTGGAAAAAGTCGTCGTTCGAACCTGATGGATTTACTAAAGGATGCGACAAATGAAATTCAATGATTTCCGCAGTATTCAATGAAATGTTAAGTGTAATTCGCCACAATCTTTCATTGAAAACTAAAAGGCATCTTGAGATCGGGGAGAACTCTGCTAGGCCTAAGGCCCTACTTGGATTGCCACGTTCACAGCTTCCTGGGTGACGGAAAACTGGACGGGATTTAAACGGCGGCTTCATGTTGGCAAGGCCTTTTTTTCAAGCTGTACATTAGAACCTGTGGCCCTCATTAATTGCTTATTCATTTTAATCTAACTATACATCGCAGCACTATTTCTGCAAATGAAGATTTACAAAACGCAATGTTACACTAAATAGAAACACAATAAAAATGTCAATGCACATAGACTAAAACGTTTTAAAGTAAGCATGCCTCAAATAGCTACAACCAAATTTACATATTAGTGCAGTAAAAACACAGAAATACTAATTCATTTTCCCAGCGCGTGATCACTATCTAGCAAGTGGCGAAGAGCTTAAAACCCTTGGTTATGCCATTGGCGTGTTGTGCAAAACAGGCCCAACGTTTACAAATGTCGGCAAAGTAAACTGAATTACTAGCAAGAGGGAGCAGCCACGCACAGGTATCATGACTGCCAATGCAAGTGACTACATTTACTATACAAAACACCTCTATAAAGCAATAATGCCAGTAAGTTTCCCAAGCCAAGCAAGGGCTGGGCTAGCAACCAAAATCAGTCCTGACAAGAAAGTGTCAGAGCAGCCCACACTGCACCCTGTGAGTGCGTTTAGCAGGTGATCCCGAGTGTCAAGGAGGGGACTGAAAGAGTTCATCCACCAATACAAAACTGCAAAAATTGGGGCCAAACGGTGCATTTTAGAACACAAAATTTGAAATACATTTGGTAAAAACGCATGGGTGTCACAAGTATTCCTAACGTGCAATTAATGAAATACTCCAGAGTCTGCCACAGTACCAAGGAGTGCTATTCCTCAGAAGTGGGGAATCGTGCATGAGCCTATAAGGCAAATGTGTGCCTGATGCAACCAATGCTCTTAGTGCACAGCAGGCAGATACATTTGTGCTACAGAAGCAGTTCATATGTGATACATTGTGGAAAAAAATGGTCTCTCAAGCTGTGTCTCACTTACTGACTCACACTGATATTCCAATACTGAGACATTCAGTTTTCTCTCAGAATGCAACGTTATACTGAACGGTATCATTCACTGCTGTTTCTCTACTGAGACCTCCACAAAACTCTAAAAATGATCCCCTATTTTATTTTTTCACCATGCACTGAAACCCCAGTAAAGAGGCATTTGAAGAGCTCAGACTATGCACATCTTTCTGACCTCTTACATGCATAATTTAACCAGGGCCAGGGAAATTGTGCGGCTGCAGCGATTTTTGCATAATTGCACATTTGCCACATTTGCCACATAATCTAAAATTTCCGCCTAATCTGCAGATCTTAACAAAAACAAATTGTGTTTCTAGCTCAAAAGGCTCAAAAGTTACTAAAACACAGCGACACGTGTTGCCACGCAGTGGATGGCCCTTCTCAAAGGATGACTGATCACCTTTCTGTAGCTTATTTCTGTATTTGGGTGTTAAACTGGTACTAATGAGATGCAACTAATGCCCAGGCAGTGTTTAAAATGAAAAAAATGAAGTAATACTATCACAAAATGTGCTGCATAATTTTCTTTTTTTGCCGCATAATGTGGACCTCCCATGCTGTATAATTCCACTGGCCCTTAGTATTACTAGTGCACCACTGATGGCTGCTGAACTTTGCAAGTTTTGCGGCTGACTTCCTCCAGGAAGGATCAGAGACATTACAGCAGGTTTTTTTCATATACATTGGCTAAAATGGTATGGGTTCTGTAGGGGCACTCATAATATCTCAATGCTTTCTTGTACGGCGACCAAAACTGACAGGTGTGTGTGGAGGGGGTCATCCTGACCTCAGACAGAAATAGTGATAATGTTATAAAGAGCTTTAGTGATACCGATGATGCAAATCCCCCACATGAGTCATAAAATAATAGCTGCAGATGCAAGTGCCCTCTGGTCCCAAGAAAACAATTTCAGCAATTGGTCTCCCCAAGTCAGCATTAATTATCACTCATATATTAGCTTTACTATATTTTTAACTGAAATATTTTGTCCCCATACATGACTGTGTTAGCTTTTAAAAATACAGTTTTTTTTCCAATCAAATATAAGCTTTCCATTTTTGGTAAATAAGTTAGTTGCCCCAACTAAAATCTTGGCATCATCTTAAAACAATACTATGTTTGACCTCAAATAACAATGATTTAATTTTTAGTAAAAACAAATTTAGTCCCACCAAGAAAAATTAGGGTCTGATGTAGAGTTTGGCAGACAGGTTACTCCGTCATCAACGTGGGGAATGTCCCATCCACCTTATTACAAGTGTATTATATTCTGTGGCACTTGTAATACGGCAGACGGGATATCCTCCATGTTTGTGACGGAGTAACCTGTGGTCCAAACTCTGAATCAAAGTACAGTCAAAAGGACCCAATCTGCCTGAAAATTGCTTATAAGGTGCTCGAGGTCACTGATGTATTAGAACATACCCAAACGACAAAGGCCTTCCCCAATTCATGCAGGAAAACTGGTCTGTAGAAGATATCTCATTTATTTATATCATTATATCAAATTAATAAGGAAACATACAACAAGATGAAAATCAAACACGTCTAGGCACATCTATAGTCACACACACACACACACTCTCTCAATTCAAACAAACAACCACAAACCCAACCATACTCATACATCCCATAAACTCAAAATTCATTGAATAACATTGTACATTTTAGAACAAAGGCAACAATCTTTCCATCACGGAAGTGGACCAACATGGGATAGTGAATAGACAATAAATATCAAAAAGTCAATTCCTCAATTGCTAATACAGTCCATAATCCAGTTTCTTCTCATAAGGGAAGGTGGAAACAAAGGAGACACTTGGCTCTCCAGCGCCGACGCGCGTTTCGGTGTCCAACCCGGGTATGGGTCCCACCTTCTTCAGGGCGAACAGATCGTGTGTGAGACACAAGATAAGATGCGCCTAGAGGAAGGGCACGAGTCGGGGGACCACGCGGGTGGACGGCGTCCCCCCACTTCTTTCACAGGGTGGATGCCGTCCACCCTGCCAAGAAGTTGGGCCCCACTAAAAAAGATGCTGAATTCGTCCCGGTATAATTTCCAAACACCGGGACACATTCAGCAGCGCCTGCACGTTGTTGTCTGCTTTCCATCCGCAACAACGTGCAGGCGGGGACGGGGCTCTCTTATTTCTGACTCCTGCTGGGATACTCGGCCATAACAAAGGCCGAGTCTCAGGGGTCATCAGGCCTCCTTTTGTTGGCGTTTCCTGGCTGGTAGCAGTCAGGAGCCTTACACCTGATGCAAATGCAGCAGAGGAGAAACAAAGGCTCACACCTTGTTAGCACTTCACACATACTTTAAAGAGGCAGCTTTTCACTTTGTTCAGGCTCTGTTTAGGATATTTGCATGCACTGTTAGAAGTCAGATGTGTTGATCTTTCCCAGTATTTGCACAAAATAAATTGCATTTATATACGCTTATTACCCTCGAGGAGGCGTTGTAATGATTTAAATATCACTATTTCTTTTAAAGCACTATGGCTATAGAAAGCTTAACGCTGACAAAAGCTAACATTGTTTTATATGTAGCGTACAAAAGTGTGAATCTTCTGCCTAAATCAGGAGGGTTTGCAAGTATACTCGAAATGTGCTCAAATGTACTCATGATAGACATGTTAAGCATATATGTGAGGGCTTAAGATCTGATATCACTTCTTGTGATGCCAGTTCCTGTGATGTCATGCGCCGTGATGTCACGCGCCGTGATGTCACGCGCCGTGATGCCACGCACTGCGATGCCACTTGCATACAGATTAACTAGGTTAGTCCCCCCACTTCTTTTTTTAGGACTTGTGCCCTGCCTAGAGGGACAACAAATATTGTATAAACATACAAAATATCATACAATGTGATACGTCAAGGAATATCAGATAAGATGTGACCCCGGCAATAGGAACATAATAAAAGGGAAAGCACACGTTGGGAAGCAAATAAGGGGATATGAGGATATCAAGTATAATATTTCTTTAAAAACAGGAGACGTGCACACTAGAAAACATAAATGATTATACAGATAGTCAGTACTAGTGACTGGCAAAGATATAAAAATCACCAGAAGACACCAATGGCAGAGATATAGAATTCACCAAAAGACACCAATGTGATATAGATATATGCAAATGAAGAAAGAAAGTATAGACCCAAAAAGGCCAAAACATATAGTGATCTCAATACACAAGTGGTCCAAGAAGATAGCAGTGCTATCAATCTAAGAGGCATATCAAATGGACGAAAATACCTGGAGTAGTAGTCACTGGGAAGAACACAGGAAGTTGTAGAACAAAGGACAACAGACAAAGGGCTCCACACGGGGACCTCACAAATGAGATATATATATTTACACTCAGGATCACGTGAACGGGAGCTCCAGGCTCCGTGTCAGTCAATGATGGAATAATGGGGACAAGATCCCCAACTTACCCAGATTTAGATAGAGAACAGCTGTAGTGGCCCATAAATGATGGCATCAAATGGAACCAAGGTTCTTGGAACACGATAAATAGAGGTCCAAAAGGGGGGTTCGGAAATGTTGATATTCCAGGAGCCAAGACAGCACTTCAATTTCTTTGTGTTGCAGATACAACAATTTGAGAAGGCGTCTAAAAGAATTAATAAATAAAATAGCACACGTGTAAAGATACCGTCAGTCAAGCACCAACCGAGTGAGAAATTCTGGGCTGAGTATAAAAGAAAATACCATTACGTCAGACTATCCGTCAGTAGACAGAACAAAAAAAAGCTCAGAAAAGAGCAAACTATTGTCAAATGAGTGCCGATGGTGCACCCTACCTAATGTATTAATAAACGAGGACAAGCAAGAAAAAAAGGGTTCTAAGGGACCATGCTCTCATCGATAACAAGTCCAGAAAATAAGAGAGAGACAAGTCAAGGGATCCGACATTCCCCAGAGGTGGACACAAACAGGAGCTACAAGGAGATGCCCGCCCCAAGTTAAATAGGCGTCCAAATGAAGATAAATCTAAGGACACATGCGAAATACGGAGAGAGCCTCCCGCACCCACACCCGATATAAACAGGGTACGGAGATCAAACTTATCCGAAAACCAGTAGACACGCGGCAGTCGCAACCATCCAGCGGCTAACAGGGAAAGGTTTCCCACCGGCTATAGAGAAAAACAGCTGAGCACAGCGTGAAGCAATCGGCTGGTTTAAATAGAGGAAGCAATTACGGTGTAGCTGTGCGAGACGCGGAAGATAGGCTCCTCCCCATAAACTGTATCTAAAATAGAGAGAGGACAAACTGTAAGGCAAAAAGGAAGCGTATCCATGGGCGCCATAATGAACGAGAGCTTAAATAGATAGATCTAGGTCCATATAAGCGGAGTTCGTGAGCAGGACGTTATAAACACTAAGTAGAGAGAACACAAAAGGCATAATATTCAGAGTGTCAAACGGGGGATGGTGTTCACGGCATCCAAAGAGATGCAAAAAGTCCGTATAGCGGACCCACCGAGGAGATAACGACAAACAGAAGTCCGAATTTGGGCAGAGTCTAAAATAAAATGGCATCTTAAGATAACAAATCCATGCCAGAAGACAACCAGACTTGGCAGGCCCATGCCATCACTAAAGACAGGATATGTCAGGGAGGGGGACTCAATCCAAGAAGGACGAAATAGGGAAGACATATCATAGGATGGCATTCTCCCACGGCAAGATTTCATTCAATCCTTTCTCTTTGGAATTAAGCATGAATATCCCAAAAACTTCTCTCTTCCTGCATATAGTGGTCAAGTCTCTGCCCGCTTGAGGTAGGACTTTTTCCAAAATGGACCATCTGAGGTCACTCTCCACATGGGCTGCCTCCGTCCAGTGACTGACCAGGGGAGCTGTGTGTTTCAGTAGTCTGATATTTGATTTGTGTTCCCCAATTCTCTTTCTACATTCTCTCCCTGTTTCGCCAACATAGGCTAGGTTACATGGACAGAGAATGATGTATATTACACTCGATGAGCGACAGTTGGTCTTTTCAGAGAGAAAGACAGTTCTCTCGTTCACTCGGATGTTGTCGCTGACGATGGCATTGGGACACGCTTGGCAGGAGCCACACCGATGGTTACCTTTAACGGGCTCACTGCCTGTGATCGATTTTTGGCAAAAGGTGTTGCATTCAGGGTTCTTAGCTCTAACCAAGTAATTACTGAGGTTCTTGTTCCTCCTAAACGCAAACAGAGGTCTCGGTAGCTTGTGTTCATGGCTATCAATGTTGAGGAGGTGCCATTGAGAATTAACAATTAACAATCTGGCGCACCTTGTGGTCGAGATTCGAGTGCTTGGTCACACAGACCAATTTATCAGATTGTTCAGTGTTCTTTGGTCTAAACATGGCATCACGATCGTAGTACCTCGCTCTTTTAAGAGAGTCTTTAATCAGTCTGGCTGGGTATCCTCTTCTCATCAGTTTTTCTTTCAGAATATCAGCCTGCTTTAGGAAGTCCCTCATACTCGTGCAATTTCTCAGAAGGCGGAGAAATTGACTGAAGGGTATGCCCTCCTTCTGGCAACGGGGATGGAAGCTGCTAAATTGTAGCAAGGTGTTTCTTGCCGTGGGTTTGGTATACAGCAAAACCTGAAGGTGAGAGTCTTGGTGCTCAATCCAGATATCTAGCTTGATATTGCTGGAGTGCACAGTGAACTTAAGGTTCGGATCAGCCATGTTAATCCAACGGGCAAATTCATCCAAGGTCTCCTGATCGCCCTGCCAGATGAAAGAGATGTCGTCGATAAATCGCGACCAAAGGCGGACGTTTTCAAAGAAGGGGGCCATCTTGTTGTATATATTGTGTGCCTCAAAATGTCCCATATATAGACATGCTACGCTCGGGGCACAGGCCGCACCCATACTTACTCCCTGGATCTGTTGGTAATAAATACCATTAAACTCAAAGAAATTTTCTCCAAGCACAATTTCAAGGCATTGGAGGATAAAGGACGAGTTGGTTATCGTAGGATCAGATTGTAAAATTTCTCTAAGTACTCTCATAGCCCCCTTTTGGGGGATGTTGGTGTATAGGGACTCCAGGTCCATCGTGACCAGTAGTTCCCTTTCACTGTTATATGGGATGTTTTCAATCTTAGAGATGAAGTGCCCCGTATCCTTCACGTAGGAGGTAAGGTTACACACCAGGGGTTTGAGAAAACGGTCGACATATTTCGACAGTGGCTCAGTTGCAGCCCTAATGGTGGAAACTATAGGCCTGAAGGGCGGATTGCTGACATCTTTGTGCATTTTTGGGACCCCATTGATGATCGGTATACGTGTACAAGATGGAGTAAGAAATTCCGCTTCTTTGGTACAGATATGTCCGCTTTCAACAGCGGCTTCTACTATCCTTAAAATCCTGCATTTCAAGATGGGTCCAGGATTGACGGTAATCCTCTTATAGTGTCTAGTGACTCCAAGTAGATTGTTCATCTTTTCCACATATTGCGGGGTGTCAAAAATGACAATGCCACCTCCCTTGTCACAGGGTTTAATGGTGAGGTTCCTATTATCTTTAAGGGATCGGAGGGCGGCATTTTCCTCCCTTGAGATGTTAAAGGGAGGTTTAGGCACATATCTTATGACTATGAATCAAGCCTTGAGTCATTTATATCAAGGGCTCACAATGATTCTGCCACACAAGGAAAGATTCTAGTGTATCAGTAATGCATGTCAAACAAATAAAAATTGCCATGGTTACGTCAGAGATGACCACAATTACATCAAGAAAACTCACAGTATACCAGTGCTGCACACCATTATATCAGGAGTGCCCCACATAATGCCAGAGATGCCAACAATGTGCCAGGGATCGCAATTATTATTCCTGGTTGGCAAAATGCCAAGGACGCCCATAATATGCCAAGAATGACCACCTTTACACTAGCAGTACAGTAAATAAATGGTCGCAATAGCAACATTTACAAACGAAAAAAGAATATTAGCATTCACAAAGCCTTGTTTACATGAACTGCAAAAATGCAATTTATTATCAAAGTAATTAGCATCTAATGCGATTATAATTCAAAGCATTGATAATTTAAGGCAACACAGTTGCTCATACATCTGACGGTGCAATTTGTATTTACAGTGCTCTTAGTGTGGGAAAAGGGTTCAAGTGAGTAAGTGAAGGTGGTGGACAGGGAAGAGGTAGCGTGACATATATACATCAATTATACATGATATAACCTTTCCAACCAAAATCAGGTCAATTTGTTCCCATATATACACATAACCCTGAAGGACATCAACTAATGAGAATTCTGTCGTCAGAGCTTGTGGAGTAAGTATGTATAGTCAACGTTTCGACCCCTGGGAAAGAGGGTTGGGTCAGTCCTCACGGTGGGGTCTTCATCAGGACAAAACTGAGAAGAGCACCTGTGAACAATTGGAACAGCGTGTGAGGGGAGGAACATAACATCAAGATTATATGGTGAATGCTACTAATTAAAAGGTAATAGATACCTACTCTGGGAAACAGCAGGTAGGCTCAGCTCTACAGGCAGAGGAAGTGGGCTCATGGGAGCTCCTAAGGTCAGAGAGAACAAAGGGTACGGATGCCTCAATCTAAGACCGTAATGTAAGGAATGTGCGAATCCAAAACTTACTAATTAAAGAAAAGGAAGAATCATCATCCGTTAAGTAAACTGTGGGTTAACCAATCACTCGCAGTCGATAGAACAAATCCAAATTTCTACAGACCAGAAAAGACGATACAGGGAAATAGTCTGGGTGGTTGCATAGCATGTACGTTGTTTCACCCTTATCTATCATTTGTATTTGAGAAATAGCAGGGACGGCTAGTCCCTCAATCGTGTGCCTAAAAGCAACTAAAACTAAATATGCTAGGGTCAGAGGTTGGAATCAGAGAACTGTTTAAAGATGTCACCTTTACACTAGAGCCAGAATTATGCTAGAGATGAGCCCCAAACTGCTGATGATCCATACATGTGTGGGGAAGTTACCAAGACCCTCCATCATCAGGTTGGGACTCTGGAGTGATCTGCTTCTGAGTCCCAACAAACTATAGTGAAGGTTCCTGATGGGATGGGTAGTAGCTGGATTAAACTAACTTAACTTAGAAAAAACTGAGTTTATGTTCATCGATAGTAGTTTGAGTATTAGGACCCGGACAGAACATGTGTGCTGGCAAATAAGTAATCCAGTGATACAGAGCCATAGGGAGGAATCCCCTAGTACTAGGCACCGACAGCTTGAGTGGAGGAATGGAGGTCTGGACTCTGGTGGTTGCGGTGGTGTAGGCCTGGACAGGACTTCCGGGACACAGATAAACAGTGGCTTGAAAGGTTGGACACAGGACATCCAACCTGCATAGGGTAGACACTTCTGGGGAAGCTCATCTGTAGGCAGAGATAAGAAGTGGACACCTCACAACTTTCCTTGGTTGTATAGTTTCCGCTAATGTATGTATGTTTGGGTTCCTTTCATTCTATTATTTTAGGTCGAGCCTAGCAGCGAGCATGTGCTGCTCTGCGGATCATGGTGTATTCTGTATATGGGCTTCAAGCTGGCCCATCACTTGTCATTGGTTGTTCAGGATGCCTTACTAAATATCTTACATTTGAATGGTAAATCGTGTCATTTGTCCCTCCTTTTGGTCTGTATTTCCCTCCCATAGAGACTGGCCCTATTACAGGGCTCATTTCACTTCTGTTCATTTCAGTTAGTTCCACACACTATTTTTTCCGATTGCCTGCTTCATGTTCTGAAAATGTTGGAAAGGTGCGCAGCTAACCAGTGTTACTGCTTTCCTCTCCCACCCACCGTTTCTCCATGTGTTCTTCCATTCCCTTATTCACTTATGATCTACAGAGTCTTGGTCACTGAGGATCTAGCTGAGCAGTCACAAAGTTAGAATGTTAGAAATTTGACTTAACTGGCTAGCTCCCTTTCACTCAATCTTTAGTTCTTAGCATTGATCATGTTTCACTCGCTAGGAGCTCCGTTTCCGTAAACAGGGCTGTAAATCTTCTTCTTTATCTGGTCACAAATGTGGCAGCGGTGTCTCTGTTCCCAGTGGTAATTCCCCTTTCTTAGTCCTCTAGACAGTGCTGCAGCTGCCTCTCTTTTCCCAGTGGTAATTCCTCATTCTTAGTCCTCTCGAAAGAGCTGCCGCTGCTTTTCTAGTCCCAGTGGTATTTCCTCATTCTAAGTCTTCTAGACAGTGCTGCAGCTGCTACTCTGGTCCCAGTGGTAATACCTCATTCTAAGTCCTCTAGGAAGTGCTGCTAGCTCGTTCTCTGGTCCCGTTGGTAAATCCTTATTCTAAGTCCTGTAGACAGTGTTGGAAGCTAGCTTCTCTGGTCCCGTTTGTAATTCCTCATTCTAAGTCCTCTAGACAGTGCTGCAGCTGTGCCTCTGTTCCCAGGTAATTCCCCATTTGTAGTCCTCTATGCAGTGCTGCAGCTGCATCTATGTTCCTAGTGGTAATACCTCATTGTTTAGTCCCCTAGCAAGTGCTGCTAGCCGCTTCTCTGGTCCAAGTGGTCATTTTCCATTATAAGTCCTCTAGACACTGCTGAATCTGCTTCTCTGGTCCCAGTGGTAATTCCTCATTCTTAGTCCTCTAGGGAGTGCTGCTAGCTGCTTCTCTGGTTCCATTGGTGATTCCTCATTCTAAGTCTTCTAGGCAGTGCTGCTGGCTAATATCTGGTCCCATCAGTAATTCCACATTCTACATATTCCAGGCAGTGCTACAGGTGTGTCTCTGTTCAAAGTGGTAATTTTTCATTCTTAGTCCTCTAGCCAGTGCTGCTAGTTCTCTCTCTGGTCCCAGTGGTAATTCCTCAATCTAAGTCCTCTAGAAAATGCTGCAGCTGCTTCTCTGGTCCCAGTGGAAATTCCTCATTCTGAGTCATTTAATCAGTGCTGCAGCTGTCTCTATTCCCAGTGGTAATTCCTCATTCTTACTCCTCTAGCCAGTACTGCTAACTGCTTCTCTGGTCCCAGTGGTAATTCCTCATTCTTCGTTCTCTAGACAGTGCTGCAGCTGCTTCTCTGGTCCCAGTGATAATTCCTCATTCTTAGTTCTCTAGGCAGTGCTGCTAGCTGCTTCTCTGGTCCGGTTGGTAATTCCTCATTCTAAGCCCTCTAGACAGTGCTGCTAGCTGCTTCTCTGGTCCGGTTGGTAATTCCTCATTCTAAGCCCTCTAGACAGTGCTGATAGCTGCTTCACTAGTCCCGTAGGTAATTCCTCATTCTAAGTCCTCTAGGCAGTACTGCTGGCTGCTACTCTGGTCCTATCTGAAATTCCTCATTCTAATTCCTCTACGCAGTACTGCAGCTGTGTCTCTCTTCCCAGTGGTAATTCCACATTCTAAGTCCTCTAGACAGTGCTGCTAGCTGCTTCTCTGGTCTCATCAGTAATTTCTCATTCTAAATCCTCTACACAGTGCTAGAGCTGCTTCTTTGGTCCTGTCAGTAATTCCTCCATTCTAAGTCATCCAGACAGTGATGCAGCTGTGTCTCTGTTCTCAGCGGTAATTCCCCATTCTTAGTCCTCTAGCCAGGGCTGCTAGCTGCTTCACTGGTCCCTGTGGAGATTTCTCTGTCTTAGTCCTGTAGACAGTGCTGCTAGCTGCTTCTCTGGTCCCGTTGGTAATTCCTCATTCTTCGTCCTCTAGACAGTGCTGCAGCTGCTTCTCTGGTCCCCTTGGTAATTCCTCATTCTTCGTCCTCTAGACAGTGCTGCAGCTGCTTCTCTGGTCCCAGTGATAATTCCTCATTCTTAGTTCTCTAGGCAGTGCTGCTAGCTGCTTCTCTGGTCCGGTTGGTAATTCCTCATTCTAAGCCCTCTAGACAGTGCTGCTAGCTGCTTCTCTAGTCCCGTAGGTAACTCCTCATTCTAAGTCCTCTAGACAGTACTGCTGGCTGCTACTCAGGTCCTATCTGAAATTCCTCATTCTAATTCCTCTAGGCAGTACTGCAGCTGTGTCTCTCTTCCCAGTGATAATTCCACATTCTAAGTCCTCTACACAGTGCTAGAGCTGCTTCATTGGTCCTGTCAGTAATTCCTACATTCTAAGTCATCTAGACAGTGATGCAGCTGTGTCTCTGTTCTCAGCAGTAATTCCCCATTCTTAGTCCTCTAAGCAGTACTGCTAGCTCCTTATCTGGTCCCGTTGGTAATTCCTCATTCTAAGTCCTCTAGGCAGTGCTGCTAACTACCATCGTACTTGTGTGTAGTATTGTAACTAGGTAAAAGGTCAGTCCTTCAAATCCGATATGTATGTAGTATAGGAGAGAATGTAGGTGAAGTGTTATGATGTTACCTAGACCTATATCGGGGTACCTATATGAAATATAACACTCTGGTGCCACTGGTAATTCCTCATTCTTAGTTCTCTAGGCAGTGTTGCTTGCTGCTTCCCTGGTCCGGTTGGTAATTCCTCATTCTAAGCCCTCTAGACAGTGCTGCTAACTGCTTCTCTAGTCCTGTTGGTATTTCCTTGTTCTAAGTCCTCTAGGCAGTACTGCCAGCTGCTTCTCTCCCTCCAGTGATAATTCCTCATTCTAAGTCCTGTAGATATGCTGCTGGCTGCTTCTCTGGTCCCAGTGGTAATTCCTCATTCTTAGTCCTCTAGGCAGTGCTGCTAGTTGCTTTTCTGGTGGCATTGGTAATTCCTCCTTCTAATTCCTCTAGGCAGTGCTGTAGCTGCTTCTCTGGTCCGGTTGGCAATTCCTCATTCTAAACCCTCTAGACAGTGCTGCTAGCTGCTTCTCTAGTCCTGTTGGTATTTCCTCGTTCGAAGTCCTCTAGGCAGTACTGCCAGCTGCTTCTCTCCCTCCAGTGATAATTCCTCATTCTAAGTCCTGTAGATATGCTGCTGGCTGCTTCTCTGGTCCCAGTGGTAATTCCTCATTCTTAGTCCTCTAGGCAGTGCTGCTAGTTGCTTTTCTGGTGGCATTGGAAATTCCTCCTTCTAAGTCCTCTAGGCAGTGCTGTAGCTGTGTCTCTGTTCCCACTGGCAATTCCTCATTCTAAGTCCTCTAGGCAGTGCTGCTAGCTACCATCTGGTCCCTTTAGTAATTCCACATTCTAAATATTCCAGGCAGTGCTGCAGGTGTGTCTCTGGTCAAAGTGGTAATTTCTCATTATTAGTGCTCTAGCCAGTACTGCTAGCTCTCTCTCTGGTCCCAGTGGTAATTCCTCAATCTAAGTCCTCTAGACAGTGCTGCTAGCTGCTTCTCTAGTCCCAATGGTAATTCCTTATTCTAAGTCCTCTAGGCAGTACTGCTAGCTGCTACTCTGGTCCTAACTGAAATTCCTCATTCTCATTCCTCTAGGCAGTACTGCAGCTGTGTTTCTCTTCCCAGTGGTAATTCCACATTCTAAGTCATCTAGACAGTGCTGCTAGCTGCTTCTCTGGTCTCAACAGTAATTTCTCATTTTAAATCCTCTACACAGTGCTACAGCTGCTTCTTTGGTCCTGTCAGTAATTCCTCCATTCTAAGTCATCTACACAGTGATGCAGCTGTGTCTCGGTTCTCAGCGGTAATTCCTCATTCTTAGTCCTCTAGACAGTGCTGCAGCGGCTTCTCTGGTCCCAGTGGTAATTCCACATTATTAGTCCTCTAGCCAGTGCTGCTAGCAGCTTCTCTAGTCCCAGTGGTGATTCCTCATTCCTAGTCCTCTAGACAGGGCTGCAGCTGCTTCTCTGGTCCCAGTGGTAATTCCTCATTCTAACTCCTCTAGACAGTGCTGCAGCTGCTACTCTGGTCCCAGTGGTAATTCCTCATTCTTAGTCCTCTAGACAGGGCTGCAGCTGCTTCTCTGGTCCCAGTGGTAATTCCTCATTCTAAATCCTCTAGACAGGGCTGCAGCTGCTTCTCTTGTCCCAGTGGAAATTCCTCATTCTAAATCCTCTAGACAGTGCTGCTAGCTGCTTCTCTGGTTCAGTCAGTAATTCTTCCATTCTGAGTCCTCTAGGAAAAGTGCTGCAGCTGTGCCTCTCATCCCAATGGTAATTACCCATTCTTAGTCCTCTAGGCAGTGCTGCAGCTGCGCCTCTGTTCCCAGTGGTAATGCTTTCTCTCAACAGAGCTGCTAGCTGCTTCACTGGTCCCGTCCATAAGTCCTCATTCTAAGTCCTCTAGGCAGTACTGCTAGCTGCTACTCTGGTGCCATCAGGTATTCCTCATTCTAAGACCTCTACACAGTGCTGCAGCTGCTTCTTTGGTCCTGTCATTAATTCCTCCATTCTAAGTCCTCCAGACAGTGCTGCAGCTGTGTCTCTATTCCAAGTGGTAATTCTCCATTCTTCGTCTTCTAGACAGTGCTACAGCAGCTTCTCTGGTCCCAGTGGTGATTCCTCATTCTTAGTCCTCTAGACAGGGCTGCAGCTGCTTCTCTAGTCCCAGTGGTAATTCCTCATTCTAAGTCCTCTAGACAGTGCTGCAGCTGCTACTCTGGTCCCAGTGGTAATTACACTTTCTTAGTCCTCTAGCCAGTGCTGCTAGCAGCTTCTCTGGTCCCAGTGGTATTTCCTCATTCTTAGTCCTCTAGACAGGGCTGCAGCTGCTTCTCTGGTCCCAGTGGCAATTCCTCATTCTAAGTCCTCTAGACAGGGCTGCAGCTGCTTCTCTGGTCCCGTTGGTAATTCCTCATCAAAGTCCTCTAGGCAGTGCTGCCAGCTCCTTCTCTGTTCCCGTCAGTAATTCCTCAGTCTAAGTTCTCTAGGCAGTGCTTCATCTGTGTCTCTGGTCACAGTTGTAATTCCTAAATCTAAGTCCTCTAGACAGTGCTGCTAGCTGCTTCTCTGGTTCAGTCAGTAACTCTTCCATTCTGAGTCCTCTAGGAAAAGTGCTGCAGCTGTGCCTCTCATCCCAGTGGTAATTACCCATTCGTAGTCCTCTAGGCAGTGCTGCAGCTGCACCTCTGTTCTCAGTGGTAATGCTTTCTCTCAACAGAGCTGCTAGCTGCTTCTCAGGTCCCGTCCATAAGTCCTCATTCTAAGTCTTCTAGGCAGTACTGCTAGCTGCTACTCTGGTGCCATCGGGCATTCCCCATTCTCAGACCTCTACACGGTGCTGCAGCTGCTTCTTTGGTCCTGTCATTAATTCTTCCATTCTAAGTCCTCCAGACTGTGCGGCAGCTGTGTCTCTGTTCCAAGTGGTAATTCCCCATTTTAAGTCTTCTAGGCAGTGCTACAGCAGCTTCTCTGGTCCCCCTAGTGATTCCTCATTCTTAGTCCTCTACACAGTGCTACAGCTGCTTCTTTGGTCCTGTCAGTAATTCCTCCATTCTAAGTCATCTACACAGTGATGCAGCTGTGTCTCGGTTCTCAGCGGTAATTCCTCATTCTTAGTCCTCTAGACAGTGCTGCAGCTGCTTCTCTGGTCCCAGTGGTAATTCCACATTATTAGTCCTCTAGCCAGTGCTGCTAGCAGCTTCTCTGGTCCCAGTGGTGATTCCTCATTCCTAGTCCTCTAGACAGGGCTGCAGCTGCTTCTCTGGTCCCAGTGGTAATTCCTCATTCTAACTCCTCTAGACAGTGCTGCAGCTGCTACTCTGGTCCCAGTGGTAATTCCTCATTCTTAGTCCTCTAGACAGGGCTGCAGCTGCTTCTCTGGTCCCAGTGGTAATTCCTCATTCTAAATCCTCTAGACAGGGCTGCAGCTGCTTCTCTTGTCCCAGTGGAAATTCCTCATTCTAAGTCCTCTAGACAGTGCTGCTAGCTGCTTCTCTGGTTCAGTCAGTAACTCTTCCATTCTGAGTCCTCTAGGAAAAGTGCTGCAGCTGTGCCTCTCATCCCAATGGTAATTACCCATTCTTAGTCCTCTAGGCAGTGCTGCAGCTGCGCCTCTGTTCCCAGTGGTAATGCTTTCTCTCAACAGAGCTGCTAGCTGCTTCACTGGTCCCGTCCATAAGTCCTCATTCTAAGTCCTTCTAGGCAGTACTGCTAGCTGCTACTCTGGTGCCATCAGGTATTCCTCATTCTAAGACCTCTACACAGTGCTGCAGCTGCTTCTTTGGTCCTGTCATTAATTCCTCCATTCTAAGTCCTCCAGACAGTGCTGCAGCTGTGTCTCTATTCCAAGTGGTAATTCTCCATTCTTCGTCTTCTAGACAGTGCTACAGCAGCTTCTCTGGTCCCAGTGGTGATTCCTCATTCTTAGTCCTCTAGACAGGGCTGCAGCTGCTTCTCTAGTCCCAGTGGTAATTCCTCATTCTAAGTCCTCTAGACAGTGCTGCAGCTGCTACTCTGGTCCCAGTGGTAATTACACTTTCTTAGTCCTCTAGCCAGTGCTGCTAGCAGCTTCTCTGGTCCCAGTGGTATTTCCTCATTCTTAGTCCTCTAGACAGGGCTGCAGCTGCTTCTCTGGTCCCAGTGGCAATTCCTCATTCTAAGTCCTCTAGACAGGGCTGCAGCTGCTTCTCTGGTCCCGTTGGTAATTCCTCATCAAAGTCCTCTAGGCAGTGCTGCCAGCTCCTTCTCTGTTCCCGTCAGTAATTCCTCAGTCTAAGTTCTCTAGGCAGTGCTTCATCTGTGTCTCTGGTCACAGTTGTAATTCCTAAATCTAAGTCCTCTAGACAGTGCTGCTAGCTGCTTCTCTGGTTCAGTCAGTAACTCTTCCATTCTGAGTCCTCTAGGAAAAGTGCTGCAGCTGTGCCTCTCATCCCAGTGGTAATTACCCATTCATAGTCCTCTAGGCAGTGCTGCAGCTGCACCTCTGTTCTCAGTGGTAATGCTTTCTCTCAACAGAGCTGCTAGCTGCTTCTCAGGTCCCGTCCATAAGTCCTCATTCTAAGTCTTCTAGGCAGTACTGCTAGCTGCTACTCTGGTGCCATCGGGCATTCCCCATTCTCAGACCTCTACACGGTGCTGCAGCTGCTTCTTTGGTCCTGTCATTAATTCCTCCATTCTAAGTCCTCCAGACAGTGCTGCAGCTGTGTCTCTATTCCAAGTGGTAATTCCCCATTCTTCGTCTTCTAGACAGTGCTACAGCAGCTTCTCTGGTCCCAGTGGTGATTCCTCATTCTTAGTCCTAGACAGGGCTGCAGCTGCTTCTCTAGTCCCAGTGGTAATTCCTCATTCTAAGTCCTCTAGACAGTGCTGCAGCTGCTACTCTGGTCCCAGTGGTAATTACACTTTCTTAGTCCTCTAGCCAGTGCTGCTAGCAGCTTCTCTGGTCCCAGTGGTATTTCCTCATTCTTAGTCCTCTAGACAGGGCTGCAGCTGCTTCTCTGGTCCCAGTGGCAATTCCTCATTCTAAGTCCTCTAGACAGGGCTGCAGCTGCTTCTCTGGTCCCGTTGGTAATTCCTCATCAAAGTCCTCTAGGCAGTGCTGCCAGCTCCTTCTCTGTTCCCGTCAGTAATTCCTCAGTCTAAGTTCTCTAGGCAGTGCTTCATCTGTGTCTCTGGTCACAGTTGTAATTCCTAAATCTAAGTCCTCTAGACAGTGCTGCTAGCTGCTTCTCTGGTTCAGTCAGTAACTCTTCCATTCTGAGTCCTCTAGGAAAAGTGCTGCAGCTGTGCCTCTCATCCCAGTGGTAATTACCCATTCGTAGTCCTCTAGGCAGTGCTGCAGCTGCACCTCTGTTCTCAGTGGTAATGCTTTCTCTCAACAGAGCTGCTAGCTGCTTCTCAGGTCCCGTCCATAAGTCCTCATTCTAAGTCTTCTAGGCAGTACTGCTAGCTGCTACTCTGGTGCCATCGGGCATTCCCCATTCTCAGACCTCTACACGGTGCTGCAGCTGCTTCTTTGATCCTGTCATTAATTCTTCCATTCTAAGTCCTCCAGACTGTGCGGCAGCTGTGTCTCTGTTCCAAGTGGTAATTCCCCATTTTAAGTCTTCGAGGCAGTGCTACAGCAGCTTCTCTGGTCCCCCTAGTGATTCCTCATTCTTAGTCCTCTAGACAGGGCTGCAGCTGCTTCTCTGGTCCCAGTGGTAGTTCCTCATTCTTAGTCCTCTAGACAGGGCTGCAGCTGCTTCTCTGGTCTCAGTGGTAATTCCTCATTCTAAGTCCTCTAGACAGGGCTGCAGCTGCTTCTCTTGTCCCAGTGGAAATTCCTCATTCTAAGTCCTCTAGACAGTGCTACAGCTGCTTCTCTGGTCCCGTTGGTAATACCTCATCAAAGTCCTCCAGGCAGTGCTGCCAGCTGCTTCTCTGTTCCCGTCAGTAATTCCTCAGTCTAAGTCCTCTAGGCAGTGCTGCATCTGTGTCTCTGGTCACAGTCGCAATTCCTCAATCTAAGTCCTCTAGACGGTGCTGCTAGCTGCTTCTCTGGTCCAGTCAATAACTCTTCCATTCTGAGTCCTCTAGGAAAAGTGCTGCAGCTGTGCCTCTCATCCCAGTGGTAATTACCCATTCTTAGTCCTCTAGCCAGTGCTGCTAGCTGCTTCTCTGGTCCCAGTGTAATTCCTCATTCTTAGTCCTCTAGACAGTGCTGCAGTTGCTTCTCTATTCCCAGTGTAAATTCGTCGTTCTTAGTCCTTTAGGCAGTGCTGCAGCTGTGTCTCTGTTCCTAGTGGTTATTCCTCATTTTAGTCCTCTAGCCAGTGCTGCAGCTATGTCTCTGGTCACAGTGGTAATTCCTCATTCTAAGTCCTCTAGACAGTGTTGCTAGCTGCTTCTCTGGTCCCAGTGGTAATTCCTCATTTCAAGTCCTCTAGACGGTGCTGCTAGCAGCTTCTCTGGTCCCAGTGGTAATTCCTCATTCTAAGTCCTCTAGACAGGGCTGCAGCTGCTTCTCTTGTCCCAGTGGAAATTCCTCATTCTAAGGCCTCTAGACAGTGCTGCAGCTGCTTCTCTGGTCCCTTTGGTAATACCTCATCAAAGTCCTCCAGGCAGTGCTGCCAGCTGCTTCTCTGTTCCCGTCAGTAATTCCTCAGTCTAAGTCCTGTAGGCAGTGCTGCATCTGTGCCTCTCATCCCAGTGGTAATTACCCATTTGTAGTCCTCTAGGCAGTGCTGCAGCTGCTTCTCTGGTCCCAGTGGTAATTTCTCATTCTTAGTCCTCTAGACAGGGCTGCAGCTGCTTCTCTGGTCCCAGTGGTAATTCCTCATTCTAAATCCTCTAAACAGGGCTGCAGTTGCTTCTCTTGTCCCAGTGGAAATTCCTCATTCTAAGTCCTCTAGACAGTGCTGCAGCTGCTTCTCTGGTCCCGTTGGTAATTCCTCATCAAAGTACTCCGGGCAGTGCTGCCAGCTGCTTCTCTGTTCCCGTCAGTATTTTCTCAGTCTAAGTCCCCTAGGCAGTGCTGCATCTATGGCTCTGGTCACAGTCGTAATTCCTCAATCTAAGTCCTCTAGACAGTGCTGCTAGCTGCTTCTCTGGTCCAGTGAGTATCTCTTCTATTCTGAGTCCTCTAGGAAAAGTGCTGCAGCTGTGCCTCTCATCCCAGTGGTAATTACCCATTCTTAGTCCTCTAGGCAGTGCTGCAGCTGCGCCTCTGTTCCCAGTGGTAATGCTTCATTCTTAGTCCTCTAGACAGTGCTGCAGTTGCTTCTCTATTACCAGTGTAAATTCATCATTCTTAGTCCTCTAGGCAGTGCTGCTGCTGCGTCTCTGTTCCTAGTGGTTATTCCTCGTTTTCAGTCCTCTAGCCAGTCCGGCAGCTATGTCTCTGGTCACAGTGGTAATTCATCATTCTAAGTCCTCTAGACAGTGTTGCTAGCTGCTTCTCTGGTCCCAGTGGTAATTCCTGATTTCAAGTCCTTTAGACAATGCTGCAGCTGCTTCTCTGGTCCCAGTTGAAAATCCTCACTCTTAGTCCTACTGGCAGTGCTGCTAGCTGCATCTCTGGCCCCTTTGGTAATTCCTCATTCTAAGTCCTGCAGACAGTGCTGCTAGCTGCATCTCTGGGCCCGTCGGTAATTCCTCATTCTAAGCCCTCCAGGCAGTGCTGCTAGCTGCTTCTCTGGTCCCGTCGGTAATTCCTTATTCTAAGTCCTCCAGGCAGTGCTGCTAGCTGCTTCTCTGGTCTTGTCCGTAATTACTCATTCTAAGTCTTCCAGAAAGTGCTCTTAGCTGCTACTCTGTTCCCGTCAGTAATTCCTCCTTCTAAGTCTTCTAGACAGTACTGCCAGCTGCTACTCTGGTCCTATTGGAAATTCCCATATTTTAAGTCCTCTAGGCAGTGCTGCAGCTGTGACTCTGTTCCCAGTGCTAATTCCTTATTCTAAGTCCTCTAGGCAGTGCTGCTAGCTGCTTCTCTGGCCCGTTAGTAATTCCTCATCCTCAGTCCTCTAGGCAGTGCTGCTAGCTGCGTCTCTTGCCCCGTCGGTAACTCCTCATTCTAAGTCCTCTCAACAGTGCTGCTAGCTGCTTCTCTGGTCTCATCGGTAATTCCTCATTCTAAGTCCTGTCCTAGTGATTATTCCTCATTTTTAGTCCTCTAGCCAGTGCTGCAGCTATGTCTCTGGTCACAGTGGTAATTCCTCAATCTAAGTCCTCTAGACAGTGTTGCTAGCTGCTTCTCTGGTCCCAGTGGTAATTCCTCATTTCAAGTCCTCTAGACGGTGCTGCAGCTGCATCTCTGGTCCTAGTTGAAAATCCTCACTCTTAGTCCTACTGGCAGTGCTGCTAGCTGCATCTCTGGCCCCTTTGGTAATTCCTCATTCTAAGTCCTGCAGACAGTGCTGCTAGCTTCTTCTCTGGTCCCGTCGGTAATTCCTCATTCTAAGTCCTCCAGGCAGTGCTGCTAGCTGCTTCTCTGGTCTTGTCCGTTATTACTCATTCTAAGTCTTCAAGAGAGTGCTGCTAGCTGCTACTCTTGTCCCATTGCTAGTTCCTCATTCTGTCTTCCAGAAAGTGCTGCTAGCTGCTACTCTGTTCCCGTCAGTAATTCCTCCTTCTACGTCTTCTAGACAGTACAGCTAGATGCTAATCTGGTTCCTTCGGTAATTCCTCATTCTAAGTCCTCTAGGCAGTGCTGAAGCTGTGCCTCTGGTCGCAGTGGTAATTTCTCATTTTAGGTCATCTAGACAGCACTGCTAGCTGCTTTTCTGGTCCTAATGGTAATTTCTCATTCTATGTCCTTTAGGCAGTGCTGCTAGCTGCAACTCTGGTCCCGTCGGTAATTCCACATTATAAGTCCTCTAAACAGTGCTGCAGCTGTCTCTGTCCCCAGTGGTAATTTCTCATTTTTAGCCCTCGAGGCAGTGCTGGTAGCTGCTTCTCTGGTCCAGTCAGTAATTCCTCATTCTAACTCCTCTAGACAGTGCTGCTAGCTGCTTATCTGGTCCCAGTGGTAATTCCTCATTCTAAGTCCTCTAGACAGTGCTGCTATCTGCTACTCTGGTCCAGTCTGTAATTCTTCATTCTAAGTCTTCCAGACAGTGCTGCTAGCTGCAACTCTGGCCCCGTCAGAAATTCCCACATTTTAAGTCCTCTAGGCAGTGCTGCAGTTATGTCTCTGTTCCCAGAGGTAAATCCTCATATCTAGTCCTCTAAGAAGTGCTGCTAGCTGCTTCTCTGGTCCCGGTGGTAATTCCTCATTCTTAGCCCTCTAGACAGTGCTGTTAGCTGCTTCTCTGGTCCCGTCAATATCTCCACCATTCTAATTCCTCTAAGCAGTGTTGCAGCTGTGTCTCTGTTACAGTGGTATTTCCTCATTCTTAGTTCTCTAGGCTGTACTGCTAGCTGCTTCTCTGGTTCCATCAGTAAGTCCTCATTCTAAGCCCTCTAGACAATGCTGCAGCTGCTTCTCTGTTCCCAGTGGTAGTTCCTCATTCTTAGTCCTCTAGAGAGTGCTGCAGCTGCTTCTCTGGTCCCAGTGGTCATTTCTCATTCTAATTCCTGTAGACAGTGAAAGAGCTGCTTCTCTGGTCCCAGAGGTAATTCTTCATTCTTAGTCCTCTGGGCAGTGTTGCTAGCTGCTTCTCTGGTCCCATCAGTAATTCCTTGTTCTAAGTCCTCTAGACAGTGCTGCTAGCTGCTCACCTGGTTCCATTGGTAATTCCTCATTCTAAGTCCTCTAGGCAGTGCTGCAGTTGTGTCCCTGGTGACAGTGGTAATTCCTAATTCTTTGTCCTCTGGACAGTGCTGCTAGCTGCTTCTCTGGTCCCAGTGGTAATTCCTCATTCTAAGCCCTGTAGACAGTGCTGCTATCTGCTACTCTGGTCCCGTCTGTAATTCCTCATTCTAAGTCTTCCAGACAGTACTGCTAGCTGCTACCCTGGTCGCGTCAGAAATTCCCACATTTTAAGTCCTCTAGGCAGTGCTGCTAGCTGCTTCTCTGGCCATGTTGGTAATTCCTAATTTTTAGTCCTCTAGACAATGCTGCTAGCTCCTTCTCTGACAGAATTCAGAGCGGCATACAGAATATCAAACCTGGACTGCTTCTTCATGGGGGGGGGGAGAAGTTGAAGAGCTCCTGGAAAAGAGGAGAAACTAATCTTATAAACATAAACAGCCCTTTCAAAGAAGCTGGTCAGTCCATTTGAGGATGTCTTAGGCTCCCAATCCAAGATGTCGTCAAGTTATTTCCCATAACGTTTGGTCCTGTTTGAAGCATACTTAAAGGATACCTTACAAAAGGAATACGCGTCAGAACTCATCTGATTTTTCATCTTGATCTTCATGCCTTACTACTATTGTATCATTTATATTCTATTAATACTTTAATCAGAAAAGTCACAAATACATAATACATCAAAAAACATGATGACCAGCATCCTAAATAAGTCCACAGTATAAATCAGGGTTCTCCAAAGTCGGTCCTGGAGGGCCGGATCCATGACAGATTTTTAGCATATCCCCATTTAGATAAATGTAGTTATCTTAAAATCTGGCATGGATCCGGCCCTCCAGGACCGGCTTTGGAGAACCCTGGTCTAAATCATGATAAGCTGTCAGTAATTAACACCTCAGCTAATACAATCGATTGTGTTATGTTATGTTACTGGATATTTCTAAAACGCACGTTCACCGGACAGTCTCTTGGCGCTAGGTAGCTGCTACGTCATTAATCTATTGTTACTTGTAAGCCTGTTTAAAGAGCCAAGTCTTCAAAAGTTGTCTAAATCCAGTGGCGGCTGGTGACATTTGAAAGTCGTGAGGCGTAAAAGTTCAGGATGAGCGCCCTGTGGCGCGCGGGTGTAGCCCGCGAGCCCATCTGTCAAGAGGGGTTCGGGGGGGTTCTCCCCCTGGGAAATTTTTTAAAACAGAGTGGTTAAATGGTGCATTTTCAAGCAAATGTGAGAAAGCAAGAAGGTTAATAACGCATTTGTAAAATTGTAGTTATGACATGAATAAAGAGATCTCATATGATAATGGTATAGGTAGCTGTTTATTCAGTATGACACTGTCTTATGGCCGGAAAATCATCAGAAGTTACACATCATATAGTCTTAGACATGCCATTTGCCGCTAGTCATTATCTTAAATTAGGGGCATAATGTTATCTCACAGTTTATATCACATTAAACGTTTGGTCAGCATATTTTCCCATTTTTATCAAATTCAATGACAAATATTGCTAAACAAATTGACGGTTTTGCACTTATCAATTGGTGTGAAGGGCGTTTTGGCACATGTCAAGCAGTGCAAATGTCAGCACAAACTTTCACCAATACAGTTTTCAGACAAAACACACTTGTGTGCCTTCCCTGCTGCCCATCCTTCAGCTATAAGCAGGGCTACTGGAATTATGCGGCAGAGAATGAACACATTTTGCAGGCAGGGTGGACTAAATTATGCAGCACGAAAAGGCATATTATGTGGCATAAAGTGGCACATTTTGTGATAAAATTACCTCATTATTCTGTCAATTTTACACTTGGTAACACTGTCTGGGAAAATATTTCACCTTATAAGTACCAATTTAACACTCAAATACAGCAACAATCAACTGGATGCCGACCAGTCAACCATTCCGAAGGGCCTTCTGGCTTTCAAAAACACATGTCCCGTGGTTTTAGTAACTTTTGGAGTGTTTGAACTAGAATTTTTTTTTTGTTAAATTACAAAGATTATGCAGCAGATGATGGATTATTTGGCAAATGCCACAAATCCATAATAATGGAAAAATAAAACAACGCACCCACAGAAATATATATTTCCAGTGGCCCTAGCCATAAGTCTAGAATGTTCGATTACGCTCAGCACAGACCAGTGGCCACTTACCAGAGAAGGGGTTTCCCGCTGCACCGATTAGAGTGATCCATGCCAGGGAGGCGATCCACATGGCACCACCAAGAGGCTATAGGGTGACCCGGCAGCCGTGCAAGGCTCTCTTATGTCTAAAACTGTGTGATCCTGTGCCACGCTATCGCCTGTGCCTCTGTACATTTACCTACAGTGGTAGGAGCTGCTTAAAAACGGACTGCATCTCAGTATCACGCATACTTAAAGGCTGGATACTGGGCAGACAGGTTGGTGGAACCAGTCTGGGCTGACAAGAGACCATGTGGCTGAAAAAAGAATGCTGTATCACAAAATACTATTTATCAAGAACAAAATACTTCCTGCTTCCCATTGCTGCGGTTTCTACCCTCAGGCTGTTGTCGTTTATTTCTTGCATTGGGCAACATAAGGGTAGTATCAGTGAAGTTGAGCGGCCTCGCCCAAGATCACACCTTGCGGAGGCAAGGAAAGCTGGGATCCGAATTCTTTCTTTGACCCGCAGACAGTGGAACCAGGACTTTCCATGCAGACTCTAACTTTCACTCACAGGCAAACTAATCACACATACAGACATCAAGCAAGCTCTCAAATTTAGAGATCTTTGGGAGAATTCCCTTAAAGAAATTGTTTGGAAAATTAGACCATATTGTGCTTCTTCAACATTTAATTTTTTGAGACTTTTACTAAATAAGCCACATGATTTAAATGTAGTTTCAAAGGGGTCCTGATGGAAAAATAAGTTATTCAGACACTATGCATGAGTGAACAAAATGCCCAACATAAATCTTGTGTCAGGAGCTTACTAATATGGCTGTTAAGAAATAAAATGCTGACCAGAGTTTCTCTACCAGTGAGAACCCCATGTAAAATGCTGTGCAAGGGAAAAAAAAAAAAAAACTCTATAATTACTGCACTGCTCACTCTTGCACAATCAAACAGAAAAACATATATGTTGGATCGTTTCTCTTGGTAGATCCACTAAAGACTAGACATGAAGTAGCATGACTTAGACACAAAAAGACACATATTGAGATAAAAACAAGTTTCACTTTGAACGGTCCTATGGGAATTCACATTCCCTAGCCTTTGTGAACTAAAACGCAAAAATGTGGGAAAATTCCTTTGATAAAATTCTCCAGGACTTTCCATGCAGTCTCTAACTTTTACTCTCACACGCACACTGATCACACATACAAACACTCTATCTCACAGACACACTCATACACAGACACACACTTTCACCCACAGACAACCATTCTCACCCATACGCAGATAACATTTAAAAAGTTTTCATTTTGCTCACCTTATTTCCTTCTCAGGTCCCGTTTGTACAGCTACTCTTTTTTACGATTCCGGCGCTGGAGGACACTGAAACTTCGCACCTGCGCAGGAGGTCGCAAGTACTAGGCTTCCCTCTGTTTGTTCGCCCCCCACTTTCTCAACTCTGTGTCGAGTTGGGAAAAGGGTGGAGTGACAAGCTGATTGACGTGTAGCCACGGGCACTGCAAGGCTTAAGCCTGCAGCGCTCATGGCTAACTTTATATGTGACGCCTAAGTACGTCACATATAGGCAGTAGCGGTCGGTGATAGGAGTGCCGCCGGGCGCTGACGTGGGGCGGGGGAGGGGCAGGGTGGGGGGTAGTAAACTACGGATTACGGCCGATTACAGGTAAGTACACATATAAATAAATAAAACGAATTTCGTTGCTCGAATCCGTAGTTCACTACCCCCCAACCTGCCCCTCCCCCGCCCCACGTCAGCGCCCGGCGGCACTCCCACCACCGACCGCTACTGCATATAGGGGAGGCACTGAGGCGTGGCAGGGCCCCAAGGCCAGGGATGGAATTTCTCCAGCCCCGGACATCTCTGAAGGCTGGCGCAGGCACCTTTGTGCGCCTGCGCCAGCCTTCAGACAGAGCCTGTTGCTGGCTTGCTGATGAACATAAGGAGCTGAGCTCGGCATTTTTTTTCTTATACCAGGAGTGAATAGTATATTATTATTCACTCTTGGCATAACAAAAACAAACACAAATGGGCCAGAAAACAAACGGGGCGCAGCCCTTTCACCCATTCACAGGAACCGCCACTGTCTAAATCTGGTGTCGTTGGAGGTCTGCCGAATCTCCAATGGTAGTGTGTTCCATACTCGACGGACAGTAAGGGAAAGCCTACGCCCTCCAGTCCTGTGTTTATTAAAGGTGTGGATGATCAGGTAGTGGAGGTGACTGGATCTCAGTTCTCTTGTCAAGCAGTATTTCATGATCCGAGATTTCATGAAGGCCGGGCTCAGATGTAGCGCCTTAAGAACCGTACAGCATACCTTAAACCTGGTTCTCTGCGCCACCGGCAGTCAGTAGAGGTCCTTGGTCACCCGAGAGATGTGCCCCTCTCTGGGCAGGTGAACTATCAGCCTAGCAGCCTGATTTTGAATTAGCTGTAGCCTGCACAAAAGAAATTTCGGGAGGTCCAGATAGAGAGAATTAGCGTAATCAATTCTAGACATAACTAAAGCTATGATTACTTGAACCAGGGCCTCCCTCGTAAGGAATCTTATCTTTTTTATGCGTCGCAGTCGGTTAAAACAGGCCGAGGTCACTGCACTGACCTGCTGTTTAAGTGAGAGATCCTCAACGATAATGACCCCCAGGCTTTTTATTGCCTTTTTGGAAGTGGGGGGGAACCCATCTCACTGGGCCACAAGGAGGGGCTCCAGCGAACCACCCTGTTCTTAGTGAGGACTATCTCGGTTTTGTCCGAGTTTAGTTTCAGATGATTGCCGTTCATCCAGTCCCGGATGAACAGCATAGTGTTTTGAAAGTGCTGCCTGGCCAAGGAGCTATCATTGATCGTAAACAAAAATTGCATGTCGTCAGAGTAGTTGAAAATGTTCACTCTCATCTTATTAAGAGCGTTAATCAAAGGTCGAATATAAATATTAAACAGATGGGGAGAGAGAGAGGAACCCTGTGGTACCCTACAGTTCAATTGGACCTCTCTTGAGGTAAAAGGGGGTAGCCTAACCGATTGGGATCTATCCATCAAAAATGAAATCATATAATTCAGTGCTACACCCCGTAGACCGGCGGCCTGATCCGGTGAGCCAAAATTGAGTGGTTGACCATGTCAAAGGGCGTCGACAAGTCTAGTAGCACCAGGGCTTGCGTGTTACCCTTGTCAGCCTCCCTGCGCATGTCGTCGACCACTGACGTGACCACTGCTTCGCTGGAATGTGCGGGCCAAAATCCCGCCTGTCAAGGGTCCAAAAACTCTGACTTCTCTATTAAAGTACAGAGATGATGGGCTACATGTGCCTCCAAACTTTTTGCTAAGTATGGCAAGAGAGACACAGGGTGAAAGTTTTTCATGTCTGTGGGGTCTGCCCCCACTTTCTTAAGAAGGGGTACAATGACGGCTTTTTTAAAGGATCCGGGGACCGGCCCAGAATTAATAGAATGATTGAGAAATGGTACACATTGTCCACAAAGGAAGTTACCACTACTCTTAGGACCTGTGGGGGACAAATGTCATTGGATGATCCTGCCTTAACTTTCATCAGTAACTCAGTTAGGTTACTCTGGGAAATAGTAGGAAAGCATGTGATCGTGTGGCTGTTCATGTCACCAGCTGGCGGATTTATAGAAGAGGAACAAGAGGGGATGCACTTTTTAATAGCCTCATTCTTGTTCATGAAATAGGCTTTGAGAGAGTCACACAAACTCTGTGAGGGTGTGACCGGGAGAGTCACTCTATCTGGGTTAGAGAGTTCTGTAACAATCTTAAATATCTCCTTAGATTTATTCGGAGCCTTCAGGATTTTACTTGTGAAATAGCTTATTTTGGTTTGCCTTTAGAGAGATTTGTACGCTTTAAATTGTAGGAGATACCTATTTTTATAGTCTGGCAAGTATTCCGACCGCCATTTCCTTTCCGCTCGTCGAAGGTTAAGTTTCGCCATTTTCAGGTCATCAGAGAAACATTCATTGGCCTCATGGCCTCTAGACGAGATGGTACTATGGCTAGGTGCATGGTGATTGCTGGCCTCCCACAACCAGCTTGATACATTATACTCATACCCTTCAATGTCCGCCTCAGGGACAGGTAGAGACTTCCCTAGTTCTCCGCAGAAGGTCGAGAGGTTGACCCGAGTCCAGTTCCTAGCCGTAATAGCAGGCCCAATAGGCGGGCCCATCCCCTTTGGCCGAGATACTGAGAAAGAGATCAGGTGATGGTCTGACCACCCGCACGGGGCTATACTCAGTTTCCACACTGGGAATTTCGAAGTCCAAATTTGGTCCAAAATGTGGCCTTTAATATGGGTCGGGAGGTTTACTAATTGTACCAGGTTCAGGTCACTTAGGGCGGCAGTAAGGTCACTGGCTTGCTGCCCCCCGTTTTCATCATTTGCCCAATAGTTTAAATCTCCTATCAGAAGAACATTTGCATGATCTACCATTAGGGGCGCTATGGATTCAGCAAGGGCCTGGGAAAAACCCTGCATGTAATTCGGCGGTCTGTATAGCAGAATGCACGTGAGGGAAGAGGTCGCAGGCTCCAGATGGATTACTAAGTTTTCTACCGAGGGTAAGTCCAACGGGAACTGCTTAGTAAACCGAAGGTCTTTTTAATTATAGCTGCAACGACCCCCCCCCCTTCTTCCCTGTTGTCCTATTAGTTAGCAATATATAATACTGTTGGAAACGGGGTAGCGTGGTGCGGAGCGGGAAGGCTAAACTAGGAGCATTGTGTGAAGCATCCGCGCAGCACACACAGGCGACACACCAGGCACACTACAAAAAGGAGACCACACCAGTTGGAGTAAGAAAAATAGCATCTGTATTGGGCAACAGCCTAGCAGATGGTAAACCACAGCGGTAACACGGCGCCAACCGGCACCCGGTATACATAAAACAGTGGGGACTATGTACAGGGCAGCGCCAATCGGGCCGCTGCCAGCATCAACAAAAGCATGGGATGAATCAGGTTCAATTCAGGTAGGTACATTCAATTTGGTGAAAGTCATAATGCAGGTAAATCATACAGCAGTTGTGCTTAGGCCCCTATTCAATTTAGTAAAGGCCTTACAAGCCTGGCATAACCCCTCGCTGCAGATTAGCCTGCGCGCCACTTCACACAGGGGAGCCCGACTCCCGGGCCCCTGGCAAGACAATGTCCCTCAACGTTGCAGCTGCCCACTGTTATACGGGGCAGCTGTGAAGTCAGCGCGGGCACACCGGTGCCATCTGAGCAACAAGGGGGGAGGTGGGCACCGACAATGTGCCCCGACGTCACCCCCAACCACCAGCAGACTTGGCCCCACTCACCGGCTCTCCTGCAGGCGTCGCGCTGCTTCAGGTGGCACTCACTCTTCACCCGGGGCCCTTCCTGGGAACCGGGACTTGGTCCTGGAGCCGGCGAGGCTCCACACTACTCCGGCGGCGCCTGCGAGGCTCCCGACGGCCTCCTCGGTAGGCGGCTGATGCTCCACTCAGCCGCTGGCCTCTCTTCACACGCGGGGCTCTCCTCAGCTCAGGGAGCCCCGCCGTCAGCAGCGCCTCTCTTCCGAACCCGGGCCCCAGCTACCACACACGCGGGGCTCTCCTCTCCTCACGAGAGCCCCGCCAACACCGGCGCTTCTCCCGTCTTCCGGAGCGAAGTCTCCGGCGGCGTTGGCCAGCGCGGGGTGGGCTCCCGCCTGGATTCCTCTTCCGGCGCCTCTCCTCACGCGGGGCTCTCCTCCGCTCAGGGGAGCCCCCACCTACTTCCCGCAGACCTCGGCCGAGGTCTGTCTTCTTCCGGGTCGCCGCAGGCAGAGCGGCGGCCCTCCGCAGATCCCGTAGTGCGGGGTGGGCTCCCGTTCGGGTTTTCTCAAGGCAGGAAGGCGCGGGGTAGGCTCCCGCGGCATTTCCCAATAAGCCGCCCTTCTTCACGGCCACACGCGCTCCTTCTCTCTAGCGCACGACAGCGCTCCCGAGGCCGCGGCGGTGATCCTGGGCGATTTCCTCTTGCGCTGGGCAATACGGGATAGGCTCCCGTTTAAGGAGTCTCAAAACCACGGGGTGGCCTCCCGCTGGTTTAATTAGCACCACAGGGCAGCACACACACGCGGGGTGGGCACCCGCTGGTAGGCAAAGCTTAGGGGGGGTTCCCCCACGCTGGGATCTCCTCGGGACACGTGGCAGCACAGTGCTGCAGTCACGGCGGCGACAGGGACTCCCAGCGCTTCCTTCCTCATGGCGCTTGACCTCACAGCGCCCAGGGGCCACGGTGGTGATGCCTTCCACAGCGCTTCTTCAGGGCATAGCACTTCTTCAGGCCCGCAGAACTTCTGGGTAGCACAGCGCTTGGGCAGCATATAGCGCTTCCAGGTCCTAGCGCGTTGAAGTCACCGCGCTTCTTCCGGCACCGTAGATATAGCGCTCCCCAGGCGCTAGGGTGCAGGCAGTCCAAATATGGCGCTCACAGGGTGCCAGAGGCCCTGTGGACACCAGAGGGGTGCAGATGGGCACAGGGGCCAGCACACAGGCCCAATGTGGCGGTCTCCCTGGCAGAAGGTCCCTTCCCCTTCAGTCCAGGCTCTGCACTGCCTCAGTCTCCTCACATGGCAGCTTAGAAGGTTCTCTCCGGAACTGGTTCTAACTGGTTCAGGGGAGGAGTAGAGCACCCTCGGTGCGACGCTTCCCTCCAAAAGCAGGGGGCGCTGGGGGACAAACCACTAGGCTGCCAACCCACCTCAGTCAGGCGTCACATGGGCAGGCAGGCATGGCGTCCATTTTAACAGTGACATTTTTCCACAGTGCTTTTCTAAAATGGCGGCGCTAACAGTGTGTACCATTTTATCCAGCACTTGGCATCTTCTATTCGGACATACCATGCTTTACCCTTCATAAAAGCGAAAAATTTCTGGGAAAAGGGCCAAGTCCAACACAACCCCCTCCCAGCCACAAGCCAGGGTAGACCGATCAATGCCTTGATGGGCTTCCCTGCTTAGGGCGAGAGAACTTGGACGCGGGCCCACAACTGCAGGAACACCCGCAGGTTCTTCTCCACTCTGGAACCCGATGGTTCCCTCTCTCAACTCCTCCTGACCCAACTAGGCCACCCCACTGGTGCTCCCTAGTTGGCTGCAGCCAGGACCGGGCCCTAGGCCATCCAGATGTCTCTGGCCCTGGCTGTCTCACAGAGTGGGGGCAGTAGCCCCAGGCCCGTAGTACCCGTTGACCACTCTCCTCTTCTCCGTGCAGTCCCAAACTGCCAATGGTCTTCCCACCTAGGGACCACACTCTCACACTGTCCACCAGGTAGGGGCGAGGCTCTCCTCCCCTCCCTCTCCTTCTGGGGTTCCGCCCTCTCCTCCTCTGCGGGGCACCCTCAGAACACCACTCTCTCACTCTTCCAGGGCCGTGACCCTGCATCCGATCCACCAACCCAGGGTCTAAACCCTTAGGTTGCCCCGGTGCCAGAGGCGAGTCCTCCCTCCCTCTGCACCCCCTCCCAGAGTTCCGCACCCTCCCACCTGGAGAAGCACCCCTGGGAGTCAGTTCCGGAGGGACACTGGTTACAGACGTCCCTCCTGCCAGGTCAGGCAATCCCTGCCCCGGGCCTCCCAACCCAGGATCTAAGCCCTGTGACTGAGCCGGTGCCAGAGGCGAGTCCTTCCTCCCCCTGCACCCCCTCCCAGAGTTCCGCACCCTCCCACCTGGAGAAGCACCCCTGGGAGTCAGTTCCGGAGGGACACTGGTTACAGACGTCCCTCCTGCCAGGTCAGGCAATCCCTGCCCCTGGCCTCCCAACCCAGGATCTAAGCCCTGTGGCTGAGCCGGTGCCAGAGGCGAGTCCTTCCTCCCTCGGCACCCCCCTCCAGAGTTCCGCACCCTCCCACCTGGAGAAGTACCCCTGGAAGTGAAACCGGTAGGGACCTTGCTTACCAGTGCCCCTCCCTCCAGGTCAGGCAGCCCCTGAACCTGGCACCCCAGCCCAGGATCTAAACCCTGTGGCTGGGCAGACCCCAGAACCCCTGGAGCTCGGATTACCGACGCCCGGGTTCTCCTGACGCTAGGGGATCCCCTTCCCTGGACGGCCCATCGGGACAGCCTAGGCTCCCAACCTGGGGTTCCCTTATGGAACTCTCCAGGCCCTGAGACTGCGGTTGGGGCACCTCGGGACACCTCCCCGTCTCACTCCTTCCCATGGATAGGATGTGAGGCCCTACAACCTTCTCACCTTCCTGGGACCTAGCTGGGCGATTCTCCACCTCTCCCACCTCGCTGGGTCGGAAGATCCCTGCACCACTCCCTTCAGGATCACTCCCCACTGCCCTCTCAGACTCTCTGGCACTCACCCAAAGGTCTGCCTCCCGTGCAAGCTCCCTGGGGTCGGAGAGCCCACACTGCCACAGGTGGTGGCGCAACCCGGGAAAACAACTCTTGAGCACATGCTCCCTGATAATCAGGCGGAACAGCTCTTCCCCATCTGTCACCGCGCCACCCACCATCCACTCCTCCAGTGCAGTCCAACACCCGTCCACATACTCCCCCCAAGACTGATGGGACAGTTTTCCCCTGCCCTGGAACTCCAACCTGTCCCCCTCCTCCTGGGAATCAGGCACCATCTTCCGGGCTCTGGAAGTGGGACTTCCTGCACTGGCTTCACTCTCGCTGCCACCACTGGATCCCACCCTCACTGGTGAATCCAGACCACAGACACCACTCTCAGGGGACAACCTACCCACCTGAGCTAGTCTCTCCCTGGCGAAGGCCCTCTCCGCCTTAGCCATCCTCTCCTGTGCTAGGACCCTTTCAGTCTCTAGCCTTTTTTCCTCAACCCTCAGCTGCGCTAGCTCCACTCTGAGCCTTTCCAGCGCCAGCTGATACTCCCTTTCTTCCCTCCTATCTACCCACTCTTCTGGGGATAGGGAAAGGGGTGGGGCAGTGCCCCTGGGGCTGGACCCAGCACGGGACTCCCTCTCTATGGTGTCCTCCCTCGCTACCGGTGTCTCTGCCCTCACATCCTCTTCCTCCTCAAAGTCACCACCTTCCAGGGTTATGGACCGGGACCCCTCACTCTCAGAGTCCTCCTCACGGTCTCTACCAAATCCATCCCTTAAATATGCAGAGGGGTAATCGGAAAGGTCCCCGTGGGGCTCTAAGGGTTCCCCCTTTTCAGGGCCTCATAGAGGAACAACTTCCTCCGGGTGTTGCCTACCGTGGGTATCCCTCTCTCTCGGCAGAGGTCTATCACCTCCTCCTCGGTGTACTCCCCCACGCAATCCTCGTCGTAGGTTAACCCCATCCTGGTGAGATACACCCGGGATACACCACCCACAGTGCAACAGGGAGACACAATCCCCAAAACAACACTTTTAGGAGGCAAGTACAATCAGGAAAACAGTCCCCAAATCCGTGATTACTCTCAGGTGCACCCTTTGTAGAGCAACCAGTTGCCGCTGTGGTACTGCGCAAACACAAGTCCTATCCCACCGCTGAGCACCAATGTTGGAAACGGGGTAGCGTGGTGCGGAGCGGGAAGGCTAAACTAGGAGCATTGTGTGAAGCATCCGCGCAGCACACACAGGCGACACACCAGGCACACTACAAAAGGAGACCACACCAGTTGGAGTAAGAAAAATAGCATCTGTATTGGGCAACAGCCTAGCAGATGGTAAACCACAGCGGTAACACGCCGCCAACCGGCACCCGGTATACATAAAACAGTGGGGACTATGTACAGGGCAGCGCCAATCGGGCCGCTGCCAGCATCAACAAAAGCATGGGATGAATCAGGTTCAATTCAGGTAGGTACATTCAATTTGGTGAAAGTCATAATGCAGGTAAATCATACAGCAGTTGTGCTTAGGCCCCTATTCAATTTAGTAAAGGCCTTACAAGCCTGGCATAACCCCTCGCTGCAGATTAGCCTGCGCGCCACTTCACACAGGGGAGCCCGACTCCCGGGCCCCTGGCAAGACAATGTCCCTCAACGTTGCAGCTGCCCACTGTTATACGGGGCAGCTGTGAAGTCAGCGCGGGCACACCGGTGCCCTCTGAGCAACAAGGGGGGAGGTGGGCACCGACAATGTGCCCCGACGTCACCCCCAACCACCAGCAGACTTGGCCCCACTCACCGGCTCTCCTGCAGGCGTCGCGCTGCTTCAGGTGGCACTCACTCTTCACCCGGGGCCCTTCCTGGGAACCGGGACTTGGTCCTGGAGCCGGCGAGTCTCCACACTACTCCGGTGGCGCCTGCGAGGCTCCCGACGGCCTCCCTCGGTAGGCGGCTGATGCTCCACTCAGCCGCTGGCCTCTCTTCACACGCGGGGCTCTCCTCAGCTCAGGGAGCCCCGCCGTCAGCAGCGCCGCTCTTCCGAACCCGGGCCCCAGCTACCACACACGCAAGGCTCTCCTCTCCTCACGAGAGCCCCGCCAACACCGGCGCTTCTCCCGTCTTCCGGAGCGAAGTCTCCGGCGGCGTTGGCCAGCGCGGGGTGGGCTCCCGCCTGGATTCCTCTTCCGGCGCCTCTCCTCACGCGGGGCTCTCCTCCGCTCAGGGGAGCCCCCACCTACTTCCCGCAGACCTCGGCCGAGGTCTGTCTTCTTCCGGGTCGCCGCAGGCAGAGCGGCGGCCCTCCGCAGATCCCGTAGTGCGGGGTGGGCTCCCGTTCGGGTTTTCTCAAGGCAGGAAGGCGCGGGGTAGGCTCCCGCGGCACTTCCCAATAAGCCGCCCTTCTTCACGGCCACACGCGCTCCTTCTCTCTAGCGCACGACAGCGCTCCCGAGGCCGCGGCGGTGATCCTGGGCGATTTCCTCTTGCGCTGGGCAATACGGGGTAGGCTCCCGTTTAAGGAGTCTCAAAACCACGGGGTGGCCTCCCGCTGGTTTAATTAGCACCACAGGGCAGCACACACACGCGGGGTGGGCACCCGCTGGTAGGCAAAGCTTAGGGGGGGTTCCCCCACGCTGGGATCTCCTCGGGACACGTGGCAGCACAGTGCTGCAGTCACGGCGGCGACAGGGACTCCCAGCGCTTCCTTCCTCATGGCGCTTGACCTCACAGCGCCCAGGGGCCACGGTGGTGATGCCTTCCACAGCGCTTCTTCAGAGCATAGCACTTCTTCAGGCCCGCAGAACTTCTGGGTAGCACAGCGCTTGGGCAGCATACAGCGCTTCCAGGTCCTAGCGCGTTGAAGTCACCGCGCTTCTTCCGGCACCGTAGATATAGCGCTCCCCAGGCGCTAGGGTGCAGGCAGTCCAAATATGGCGCTCACAGGGTGCCAGAGGCCCTGGGGACACCAGAGGGGTGCAGATGGGCACAGGGGCCAGCACACAGGCCCAATGTGGCGGTCTCCCCTGGCAGAAGGTCCCTTCCCCTTCAGTCCAGGCTCTGCACTGCCTCCGTCTCCTCACATGGCAGCTTAGAAGGTTCTCTCCGGAACTGGTTCTAACTGGTTCAGGGGAGGAGTAGAGCACCCTCGGTGCGACGCTTCCCTCCAAAAGCAGGGGGCGCTGGGGGACAAACCACTAGGCTGCCAACCCACCTCAGTCAGGCGTCACATGGGCAGGCAGGCATGGCGTCCATTTTAACAGTGACATTTTTCCACAGTGCTTTTCTAAAATGGCGGCGCTAACAGTGTGTACCATTTTATCCAGCACTTGGCATCTTCTATTCGGACATACCATGCTTTACCCTTCATAAAAGCGAAAAATTTCTGGGAAAAGGGCCAAGTCCAACAAATACTCATTTGGAAGGGCCGAGAGTATGTCAGCGGAGGATTCCTCCGTGAGCCACGTCTCCGTTAGTAACAACATATCTGCGGACTGAGACTCCAGGAGGTGAAAAATTACATCTTGGTGCTTCGCTAAGGAGCGAGTATTCAGGTACATCACCTGAATTTCGGGCCTGACCTCCCTCTTCCGCTGAAGAGATGAGCCCGGTGACAGTATTGACCGGGTGGAAACTAAACTGGCAGCCACCCTCGTGGTCCCCATTACTGGGGGATATCAATAACCCTAATTCCTTTAGTGACATCGTGAGTGTGCTAGAGATTGTTTGAGTCACTTGGTTACAGGCCAGGAGATCTTTCCTGTCATACGAGATAGAAGGGGCACAATAACTGGCCCATGGCCCCGGCCGGCCGCGGAGGGTCACAGATGGGCTTGCCTTTGGCGCACCTAAGGCGCGGTCGCGCCATGCGTCCCCTTATGATTTAAATATGAAAGAAAAAATACTTAGGGCCCGATTCCGATCTCGTTTGGAAAGCAAACCGAAGGACTCATGTCAGTAATGCTTTCCGTACGACTCGTGTCAGGGGAGTCCAACCGAACAAGTACGATGCATTTTTATGCATCCAGATACGATTTGGTCGGACTCCCATTGACTTCAATGGGAGCCTGTGCACAGAACGCGTACACAGGCTACCATTGACAAAAGGGGTGGTTGGGGATCATCGTGCATCCTGTGGCGGACACCCCTTGGTGCCTGCCACACTGTGCATGGTCTGAAAGGGGGGACCCATGGGTACCCCACGGGCACGACTCGGAGGGCCCCGGGTGAAGGGGGGCTGCTATGAGCCCCAAAAGACTGAGTCCGGCAGCCTTTTCTATCCGGGCAAAACGAATCGTAAAGGCTGCCCGAATCGTTCATCGTACTTGCTCGCTTGGAAAACCTACTCCATAGAGCTGTACGATTCGGCTCCGGAGGGCTCTATTTCTCCGTATGCCTTCCGGAACCGATTCGGTCAGAGCTAAGGGTTTCCAGGCATCGTACTTGGTCTTACAGAATTGGGAATAAGTTGGTCAGAAACAAGGGTTCCGGATCAGTTTAGGTAAAACCAAATCCGATTCGGAGCCCTACCGACCAAGATCGGAATCGGGCCCTTAATGGAGAAAGCAGTCAAAACAGTCGAACAGTTATAAATCCTTTCTCATTTTGATCGCAATCTGAATGAGTTTGCACGCCTAAAGATAGAAACCGTAAATCACCGCCTATTTGATATATAAAATTTGCAGAAAACAAAAAATGTATTGTAGATTGAGGGGAACAGGAGTCACAAGGGCATACTTGTCTATTCATATTGTAAACCCCGGACACAGGGAAGGCAACCATAAAATGTACTGCATTCAGCTCAGACATGTCAATAAAAATATCTGATTGCTGTTTTGGACTCAAATGAGATAAGGCTCTATGTCAGGAGTTACAGCAATCAGCATATGGTCAGAGACATAGCTTCGGGGGGGGTTTGGAGCGTTACATCCCCCTAATAAATGTATTTTATGATAAATAAATGGGTACAAGTGCTTTCAGTTGGTTATTGTGAGATAACCGTTGGATTTCAGCAGGAATCTTTACATACACACAGACAAAAGCGTACACACACTCGCACACTCTGTTTTGAAAGTTCCCAAAAATATTGGTTAATTTACAAAATATTGTGGTTTCACTCAGTACCCCTACCAATCCACAGTCCTCTCCATTTTCACTGCCCCTTAGGCCAGTCTCATGAATTCTGCTTGTCGTATAATGTATTTAAACATTGTATGCCAGCCTGATTGTTGGAAAATCTGAAGATCACAACCCACCAATCTTACTGACCAAGCTACGCCCCTGCTTATAGTTCGGCGCACAGTGTTTCAGAATCTCAGTTCATTTTAGTTTCTGTTAGTACAGCACATGGCAAAAAATGAGCTTTAACTGTGGCTTTGCAAGAAGAGGGAAGAGCCTGCAGATTGCAGAACGAATCTGGCATATTCAACCTATGACTTAAATCCTTAATGTAAGCCAGCCATGGAATCTTCATGAAAAGCAATCAGACAATGCCAAACGATTAAATGAGGTTTGCTCTTTTACCCTATATGGACAGCCAAACAACAGGGCGTGGCTTAGTATGGTCAGTTATATAATCCATTCCAGTTTTCAATGACACGAAAAGGAGGAGGTGCTCTGAAGGACTGTGAGTATTCTTCACAAGAACCCATCTTCGAACTCCTGCGTAGCGTCAAAGTCCTTTATGCCCCAGAGTCCCGCACCATAGGTGGCATTTGAGAGGAACTTCATTCTGTAAACTAATATTAATTCTTTTACAGGTTCATTATCCGGTTTGAGGCAAATTAAACACCATGTCTACAAATCTCCTAATGACACCAGCCCTGGTGCATCCTAGCAGGCTCCAGCTACTGGCATCATTGAATAAGACCCCCAAGCATGGAAAAGTCGGGACAGACGACATCTTAGTTTTGTTTAAAACACAAGTCCTCATTTTATTTTGCTTAGCAGAAAGACCATTAAATGTCTCTTGGACTGATTTCTACTTAGGTTTAAGTCTGCCATAAATAATAAAATATATCCAGGAGTCTCTGTAACCCAAGAGGGGTTCGGACTGGGAACACCGCATCGTCCGAATAAAGAATGGCAGGTTTTGGATGACTACCACCTTTCAGGACATCAGCACCTAAATTAGTGAGGAATTGGTCTAGCCCAATAATGTATACTGTAAATAAAATGGGTTCAGCACACAGCGCTGACGAACTTGCCAGGAGAGCTTAAAGTGCATGAACTTCCACCAACCCTTCAGGCACCTACGCTCCGCATCGCTCTCCCTCGCTCACACCCCCTCATATCCGCTGAAGCCACAGTGGAGGTCGCTCCTTCTCCTACTCGCAGCGAAGTCCTGGAGCAACCTCCCTCTTTATCTCCGAACCTCATCCTCTCTGCTGGAATTAAGGAAAGGACTCAAAACCTGTTGTTCAAATGAACCCCCCCCTCCCCACAGCACCTGGAGACCAGTGATTAGTCGCACTTTACAAATCCTGTTTAATTGATAAAGGGTTTTGTCATCTTGCCATTCGGGCCATATAAAACGCGCACATTTACCTAGGTACGTAATTGCCTAAGAAAGCTAATAAGGCAATCCTCAACCCAAAGATCAGACATGATATCCCAGAGCTTCGAGCAGGTTACATGGTCAAATGTCGAGCTCAGGTCCATGAATGCCAAGAGGAGACTTCACCCTCTTGCTACAGAGTATTTACTAATCAATAGGTGGAGGTGTAGGCACTGTTCAGTGGTCCTAAGCACTTCTCTAAATCCATATTGTAAGTAAGACAGGATGTTATTGTCCTGAGCCCATACTTGCAGGTGCTCTCGAAGGATCCTGCCCATGACCTTAGCTGTCACTTGATTAATGAAATTGGGTGACAGCACTTTGAATAAACTTTGCTGCTCTTTTAAAGATTTTTATTTATTTATTTGAGTTTTATATAGCGCTGGCTAGACCCGGAGGTATCAGAGCGCTTTACATGAGGATCAGAGTTACAGGTTACAAGTTACATTTGTTCCAAGAGCAAAATCAAACATAGGAAAAAAGAAAGCAAAGTTACGGAAATTCGTCAGGGAAGGGGGAAAAAACAGGGAGACGGGGAGAAACTGTGCCCAATGTCCGGCTGGGTAGGTGACGGCCGAGGGGATGAACCAGGGCCGATCTCCTCTATAGCTGAACCGAGCAGCTTCACCGGGCATCGGACAAAGTGCTCGGACTCCGCTGTCAGGATAATGATCAGGTGCAATCAGAGAATGTCATAATAAAGCGGGGGATGAGTACAATAACTGCGCGAGACCAGGAGTGCGGGAGCCCGAGCTAGCTACAGCCTCCAATGTGTTAGGCCATCATGAGATGTTCTCCCTAAATACATCAACTGGGACCCCATTAGGATCGGGTTCCTTAACCCTGGGACACCTGCTTGTAGCTACCAGTGCATCTCGAAGCTCCATGCCAAAGCCATCCATGAGCACCTCCTAATTCCTGAAATTAGTTAAATACTCCACATACGATGCTGAATCACCGTCAGCATCTGTGAAATTGCGAATTCAAACATCGGTGGAAAAATACAGCTTCAAACCCAGAAGCTGAAGAGTCCTTAAAAAAAGGAAAATTCACCACCTGCCAAAAGGCTGTACAGTCACTACTAGCACTAGCTGCAGGAAGAGATTCATATGCCTCCTCTCATAGATTTCTTTCTCAGGGCATTGGCCTTTTTTTATTTCTGCCCTAGAGAAACAATCTTGCTCTGAGTTTCTAGGGACATATTTGAGCGCTTTCACCAGATTCCCAGGTGCCTTTGAGCAGTGATGATCAAACCATCTGGCATGTTTCATTTTATGAGGCCGTACAGGGGGCAATTGTGACTCCCTGATTGACACACATAATGTGGTGAAGGAATGAATAATCTCGACTGGAGCAGCGACCACAACATAAGACTGACAAGATGTTATGGTCGCTGTGAGCATGTTCGTGGGCAGAGTAGTCAGAAAAAAACACAGAACATTTGGTGAGAGCATGATATAGACAATTTGACTACAATTGTTTCTCCTCCTAAAAATGGATTTTAATACAAAGATAATAGAAAGTGAATCAAAAAGTGCAGTGAGTATTCGATTAGAAACAAACTGAAAGCCTCGTCACAAGGTGTATGCTGGAAATGGGACCCACACGTCGCAGAGCAACACAGATCACAGTGTCTGTCTGAGACTGAAGCTCAAACGAGAGACACAGAACCCCTTTGTCTATTTGCAAACCCCTCAACTTCCATACTCAAGGAATGTATAATGCCAGTGCTGTTTGGATAGAGATTGTTGCTGTAAAAATTAATTAGTAGAAATGTAATTGGACTGCAAACTGTCAAGTTAGGAGAGCCCAAGAAAGACCAAACTTTACCAAGGAACAGAACAGAAACCAAGGTCAGAAACCGTCCCTTGGCTTGACCAGAACAAGCTGGGACCACAGGGGAAATATAGGAAACTAACTCATCAACATGCTGTTGATCGAGGGACCGTGTTTCCTGGCAGCTGGCAGTACCATGGCTGCTAATGAAAGACAGCCATTCTGGGTTATTTAATGTTGTGCCCAAGCAGACCCGCAACGTTCATGAAGCAAATATATAGGAGCTTTTGCTGGTCAAAGTGTCTCTATCTGTTGATGTTAAAATACTGTTATTGTTGTTAAAAATGGGGGCTAAAATTGGTCAGACCTTATTAAAATGTAAAGGACCATCATTGGCCCGGGGGATGTAATGATTGAAACCCGATCTGCTCAAAGTCTTGCTACTATTTTTGTCTTAATTCTTGTTTCAAGCAATTTAGATTGTTTTCCTTTTGATTCTGTTCCTGGATTTGCTGTTTTGTCTTTCCTGAAGTCATGAGAGTTTTTTCTGTGCAGGGTGGCACAGTGTCCACAGTGAGAAGCATCCTTTCTGCGGAGACTCAAGGGGACTCAACAGACATTCTCTGCATCCAGTCCTTGACAGAGAGTTCCAATGTCTTGACAATGTCTTGCCTGGCTAGAAATGTGTTGTGTGTGGAGTGGGAGCAGGGCTTAGGCGTAGGTCCTCCATCTGGTTGGCGTCAGGCAAAGGCAATCAGCTGGTTACTGATTGGTGTCAGGGATAAGCTTTCATTGCCTTGCCAATGTCTTACTGGGTGAGATTGTTGGCGTCCTCAGTAGAGGGAGAATGGTAGATTCGCACAAAATATAGGCTGGAGTTTTAGGCATAGCCTGTTTCTTAGATGGACTCAGTGAGGGCTATGAGGGAAGTTGACTTTACGCCTGCTTGCGTAACGTACTTGCTGTTGCACCTTTCCACTGCGCTACCAACCTACAGTGGGTTTAAAACACTTATGTATTTGGGAAAAGGAACACTTATGGACAGAGAAGGTGTCCTTGCCTGTGGTTGGTGGCAGAACACAACATGTTTGTTGCGCAAGGGCCTGAGTGTCTAAATGCGACATGATGAACTTTATGTGTGTTTCATATGAGTGAGGGTGTTCCTAGCTTTCCGGAAGGCAGTAGCCCTTCATAGTTAACCTAGTGGTATCAGTATTAGGCAAGGGCAAATATTTTTGGTATTAGCTTTAGGTTGTATATTGTTGTTGTTGCTGTTATCATACCATTGTTGAAAACGGTGGTACACCATGTGGTCATGCCTTGTAGCTATAGTCTTATGTCAGTCTCTTTACCCTCGTTGTTCATACTTATGGCATCTGTGCTGCATAACCGAGCATGGCTCCCAGCAACATACACTGTGTGTTTTCTTTGCCAGGTCGGCGATTTCCTGGACCAGCTATCAGGATGGAGGCCCAATTAAAGTGGCTGTAATAAAATACACTTTGTCTCTAAAGTGCATTTCACACAACCAGGCTGTGAGTGAGAACCAGAGCTACCTGGGTCCTGGGAAGCAGGAATGTGTCATCCTTCCAGAGCACGGTGATGCTGGGGCAGGCTTTCCTTAACTGACGGTCTCCCTCATTAGGTCGAGCCTGGTAGCTCGACCTAATGAAGGAGACTGTCAGTCAGCTGCTCTACAAGGCATGATGTATTCAGGTAGGGACTTGAAGCTCCGCCCACTCTCCGCCCATATTTTTCATTGGCTTGTGTCATTGTCCACTATAAACTGTGGCTGTTCATTGGTCAACAGGCTTAGTAGTCCCTCCTTAGTACCTCATTGTCTCCTTTTGTAACCTTCAATGGCGACACCCCGTTACATGTGTTGTAACTCTGTAGGCTTTAATTACAGCCTCCGAGCACTATTTTCCCAAATAGCTTTGTCCTGCCTGCTGTTGCAGGCAGGACATGCTCTCTCCTAACGCTTATTTTTAATTTTAATGGCATGGACACCGAAGGCATTTGCAATACAATGGGTCTCGCATTTGCGAGAGATTTAGCTATTGGCATTATAGATGACAATGCCTTTTATTTATTTGTTTTAAAAATAATACATAAATAAAAGGCATTGTCATTTACAATGCCAATAGCTCAAACTCTCGTTTGCGAGACCTATTGCATTGCAAATGCTTGTTTTTTTCAGCATCTGTGAATTTGCTTGGGTGTGGGCTCTCGTCATTGGTATGGTTGCTACAGCAGGCCGATCGAAATGGGAGTAAGTACTGCTGCTTATGGCCTTTTCTCTCCTCTCCTTTTTAGGTCTGTCTTATTCCACATTATTTTCTTTAAAGAAATATATATTTAGATATATAATACATGTCTATAGTGGGTTTTGGGTCAGCCTCCTTCAGCCATTGGCTTTTTTGAGTCATGAATCTCATTCATTGTCATAAGACATTGTCAATTATATCTTGGATCAGCCCACAACAGTATTTTAGTGTCACTGCAATTATATTGACTGTTTGGGTGCATCCTTCAAACTCCATTCTTATACAAGGGACTATTTTACACCTAAAAAGTATGTTAACATCACAGTTTTTGTCACATTTAGTGCCAGATGTATGACCTCTTTTAGCGGTCGCAAACGGAAAATCGTGCTGCTTACGACCGCTAAAAAGGTTTGTAGCATGTACAAACCCTATTTTGCGAGTCTGTAACCTATTACCGGCTTTGTGAGTAGCTATTAGGAAGGGGTGTGCCAAGGACATCTCTTCATAATAGCGAGCCGCAGGAGGATGTACGATTGTCTTGCGACTGCAAATGCGGTCGCAAAACAATCGCAGTTTACCACCTCGGTGGTAAGCCAGTTGCAAACGGGGGACCCCTTCCCCTTTGTGAATGTATGTGAAAATATTTTTTAAGATCAGGCAGTGGTCTCACGGAGTTGCAAATTGCAAAACAAATCGCAATTTGAGACCCGCAAAACGGAATTGTCACACATCTGGACCTTAATTCTTTATGTCAAATGTGTGTTGTATACAGAAGTAATCATTACTATTCCTTTCCTGCTATCAGTATTTTTACATCTAGTTTGAAGATGCAGCTTTCGCCAGACCTTATTTGATCATCTGAGAAAAAGCCTTAAGAATCACTACTAAGAGAAGGGCTTTGTTTCCACCCACATTTTGATTATCTTGATACAGCATTTGATTGAGCAAACGTTGTGCTAGTACACCCACAAAGTAGTTTCATTGCCTCTGCTGAGCTACCGGGCTTTGTGTCACATGTTGCTCTTGCACCTGCGATTGAGGACACCGACCCATTGGCTATTACAGCACAGAATAGGTATATTTTTTCATTTTATGGACTGATAGAAAGTGTGTTTGAGGTGTTTGTTAAAATGAAAGGCATTTATAACACATTTCTTGAAAATGGAGAAAGAAAGAGCATATTTCATCTATGTTTTTGGTGCATCTGTCTCTCAGACATCTCCTGCTCATAAATCAAATTAAAAACATCAGCTCTCCAAAACTATGGGAACAAATTCATGAGTTTTCGGAATACAAAGCAAAACCAAACAGGCTTCAGACAGAGCCTTCTCTGCACCAGCCTCTTCCCCACCCAATCTCCGATTTCATTGACATGAAAGTTGAAAAGAAACTCCATAAACACTGACAGGCATCATAAAAAGTGTGCATATGTGTGTACAGCCTGGGCAGTGAAGTACTGTGAGCGGCCCCTCTCTGTGCTGGGGAGCAAAGTGTCTAAATATACCAGCATAGGGTCTGTCAGGTGTGTTTGGCTCGTGTATCATTTCTCTTGCGTCCTGTGTACCACTAGTACCATACCCACAAGTACAAGCTTTTCCTTAATCAACACTGGGACCACCACTGGCACCACTAGTACCACCACCATCAGTACCACCACTAGTACCACCTGTGAGGAAATGTGGTGTATCATATGGTGTGGTTGTGAGACCTTACTGTGTAATACACTCACACTACCGTCTTGGGTCCAGTCAGGCTCGTAAAATCTTTAGCTCAACCCTGGATAGCTTTGGCTTCAATCAAGGCTCAAACAAAAGAACAAGTGTAAAGCATTTAGAAGTACCATAACAACTGCATAATAAAGTCACACAACATGAAAGAAATCCTACATGAGTTTTTTTTTGGGGAGAGGTTTATATAGCATGAACTAGACACGAAGGTATCAGAGCACTTTACATGAGCACCAGTTGCGTTACAGATGGATACATTAATTTTTTTGTTAGGCACGGGGAGATTAAGTGGCCCAGAATCACAGGATGTTGAGTGTCCCTGCCGAGACTCAAACCTGGTTCCCTAGCTTCGAGACCGACCGCTCTAGCCGTTAGACCTTATTTTTATGCATTTTAGACACCAGATTTAACAAGATCCACAGGAGGGTTCAGGAGATATAGATTTGTAAGTAAACCATAATTCACTGCAAAATTCCAACAAGCATTGGTAACCTCAAAGTTTGGAAACTTTGTAAAAAAAATTTTAAGTTATGTTCGCCTACTCCAGCCCGTGTAGGGCAACCAACGTTGACAGAGGGGAGGATGGGGGGGGGAGAGGGGGTCAATAAGGAGTAGCAGGACAGTTATCTTGTCACCAAAGCAGTCTCAAGTCCAGTTCCAGGCTCAAGCGGCTAAATGCCATAGATGTTAACAAAGTGGTCCTGATGCGTGGGATACAGAATGATGAAGACGCTGTCAGATGCTGAGGATGCTGTGCAGTCGATCTTGGGTCTTCACCCTCACTCCACAGTCTGGATGGAATGACTTGGGTCATAGGGTGTGACATCCCTAAAAGTCCTCTTTGGTCCAGCAAAGGTCCTCTTTGGTCCAGCAAAAGTCCAATTGCCATTGGACTACTGGTCTCCGGTCACAGCGAAACCAGTGGTTCCCTTTGGTGGAGACTAGCGTTCATCTTGGGCAACCAAACCGCACTACAGTGACTATCCCAGGTCCAGCAGACTCTGGTGCAACTTTTGAGAGTTGGGGTTCAGTCTCCCTGGCTGCACATTGGCAGTCAGTGGCGATGAAGTGCTTTGGCTACTGGCTTGCAAGGCAGGCTTCTTCAGCATGTGTGGCCCTTGTGCTGTAACAGGAAGTCAGCTAGCTGACTCTTGGAGTTCACTACTTTTGTCTGGGGCTTGGGATTGACTTTCCATGAGCCAGGCACAGTCCTCTCTTTGCTAGCCCAAGGATCAGCAGGTGTAGTTCAGCAATGTCTGGGTTTCATATTTATGCCCAGAAAGTGCCCTCGGAGGATGTGGTGGTTATGAGCCAATGGGCTACCAGGTCCCCCTCCCTCCTGATGATGACTTCCTGCAATGTGTTGCATCTAGTTATCCCAGAGTATACTATTCTGCCCAATCCCAAGATGGCCTGACCCTTCTCTTGGTGTGTGGTGCGTGGTAGCCTAACCTAAAAGTGTGGCTAACTGAGGGCTTCATGTCCATTGAAAAAATGGTTTGGCAACTGGTTTCCCCTCTCGGTCTCCAATGTCAACTCATCTACCTGAATAAAAGAGTAGCTACTCTCATACATGTCCACCATTTGCCCTTGAAAGGTGGATTTCCAATTAAAACTTGCCTGTTGGGCTCACACGCTGTGTGGCTTCCTGCCAGGGAGAGATAGCACCTCTTCCAATGGCAGTCCGCTATTGTTCCCACTCCTGGGATTAATTCACACTACTCTCCAGGATTGCAGAAGGCTATCTTGCGGCCATCATCTGCGGATGGCCACTGGAAACTTGGGCAACAGAGTAGCAACTTCCTTAAAGTTACATTTTCTTAAAGGTTACATTAAATTCGACTTGGCCCTCAAGTCAGGTTTCATGCAACGATTATTTGGATTACTTTAGTCCCAACTTGAATAGGCCCATTCAAAACTTAGCACAACTGAGTTGTCAGTGTGTAACTCTGTACTTGCCAATGGGGCTACTAACCTTTCCACAATAAAAACGACAATTTGGGTTTCTACTGTTAGGACATATAAAATACATGTCCTACCTTTAATATAGTTTGGACATGGTCATCACTTTAAATGGCAAAGTCGAGTTTAGCAGTTTAAACTGCTTTGCCAGACTGCAGTGACAGGCTGGCAGACATGTTTTTGTGGTCACCTCCAGGGTAGCACAATATGTGTTGCAGCCACGCTGGGACATTTTGACTTATGACACTGGGTTCCCCTTATACCAAATACTAGGGACTTATAAGTACATAAAGGGATACCAATTGGGTATAAGCCAATTAAACATATTATTTAAAGGGTCAGAGCACTGGCACTGAGGTGTGGTTAGCAGGCCTCAGTTTACTCTCAAAGTTGAAAACATAGCAGCATTAGTCAGGTGATCATGCAAAAAGAGACTTTTCCTTACACCACTCCAATAGTACCACCACCAAAAGAACCAGTACCACTTCCAGTATTATCACCTCCAGCACTACCACTACCAGTACCATAATTCCACCAGTACCACCACCATCAGTGCCACCCCCATTAGTGCCACTACCACCAATATTACCATCCTTAGTATGACCACCACCAGTATCCCTATTACCGCCATAGTACTATTACTATTGCCACCACCACCAGTACCACCAAGAGAACCACCACTTCAGTTCCTCCACCGCCACAACTACCAGTACCAGCACAACCGGTATCACCATGCACACCACCACCACCAGTACCACCAACACCATACCAGTAGCACCAGTACCAACACCACCACCAGTATCACCGGTACCATTACCACAATCAGTACCACCACCACCAGTACAACTCCTACCAGTAACGCCATCACCATTACCACAACTACCAGTACCACTGTCACGGTCCCACCAGCAACACCAACACCAGCTATCACCACCAATACCAATGCAAGGATGGAATTTGGAATTCCCAGATTTCAGGAGCTGCCATTACCTCTAGACCACAGCGAGGGGAGTATCACCCCTAACTGCAAGCCCCCTTCCTTGCCGCCACAGAGATATTCAGAGCCAAGGAGCTGGGTGGGGGTGGGGAGTGAGTGATAAGGTTGGTCAACACCCTTATGCCAAGCTAATGCCATAATGCAGCAGCTATCAATGTAGTAGTTATCATTACCCTAGGTGCAGTAGCATCGGTGCCAAGACGCAAAGGGCACATTTCACACCTATAATGATTTTCTTCTACCGGAGGTCTGTTTTACTAGCTCAATTTAGGATCATTTGCATACCGGCAATGAGTCTGGTGGGTGTTAAAAACTCTGCCAGTGCAAATAGCCCCAGGACAGCACCAGTGGGAGAATTGTGTACAAATTTGAGACTGTTTCCATGAGCTACAATATGTGCAAGTCTTTGACATGCCCGCTGCCTTTTGGGTTGGTTTGCACTATAAAAATACCATATACACACACACAAACATACAGCTATGCATGATTTCCCCCATTACATTATACTTTTATAACAGCTCTTACAAGTCCAGAGTACTCTGACACTTAACTTTGGCAGAATTCGATTGCATTATGTGTTCTGCCTCTACACCACAGTTGCCGAACTGGTGTTCCTGACAACGACAGTGCACAGGAGCCTCGCTCAGTTGTTTTACATGGGAATGTGATGTGACCTCATTGCGTAGAGATGGCTTAAGTTGTCATTGTGTCACAGCCGTTTTTGTTTATTGAATTCACATCTCATGCAGGAATGCAGGGGTGAGTGGAAAATGTTCACATATTTCACATAAGTATTCAGCGTCTCCATCCCTTGGTATGTGTTCATGGTAAGGAGATTTGCCTTCAGGACCTCCATATGATTATTATCGGCTTTTTAAGAATGGTGCTCTATAATCTGCTAACCTGCATGGCACTGCCAAACATTCCACCTAAATGTAACTTCTACATAAGGTACAAGGGTACCAAAAGCTTCTTTTGAATGCAATCTACAAAACAACACTTTTAAAAGTACGTTGCAGTGCTTTAAAATCACACATTTGGTTTGTATATGTTTACAAAGTTCCCTTGTCTGCTCTTTTATATGATTAATGATTATGGGCGTCCCAAAAAAGTCCAAGAGAGCTGGATTCATCCCAGAATTTGTGGATAACTTCTATTTAAATGTTTTTTCCTTTAATTGAATGCATGTAAATGCAGATGGAGCACCTATCATGCATTGCGTTCTCATTGATCTGAGTTTGATATAATAAAGATGTATCTGTCTGGCACTTTTTGGATCTCTGGCTTGTTCTTTGTACTTTTCATCACTGGACTGTGGCCATCACAGGAGTACAAGCCTCATCTCTTTGAGTAATAATGTAGTGATGAGAGAGTGAAGATGTTTTCAGTGACTGCATCTACTCAGGATAGTTATTCAAGGGGCCTTGAAAGTAGCCACTTCCCATATCAGTATTAAAAAGCCTCTTTCATTTCCTTGCTCACTCCATCCCTCATTTGAGATTCCTACCAACCCCATTATTCGTTTTTCTAAGTATGAACGCTACTCACAGTGCATTCTGACAGTGTCCCTGTGCTGCATAGTTTCTACTTTAAAGGCAACTCTTTGCAGATATGTGCAGTCGATGCATCTTCTTCTCTAATGCTAATACACCGAAGGATAATGGTGAATGTGGATTTTATGGGTCTATGCAGGTAATGACTAGGATTATAGTTTAAAGCTTTTGTAGAGCACTCACACTACCCCAAGATTGGGTCTGAGCACTGTAAGAGAGGAAGGGAAAGACAGCTACTGCCTTTGAAATAAACAAGTATATGGACTAAACCTCTTTCCTAAGAGAAAGGTATTCATCTGGTTTCTGAACTTCTACAATCCGGCTCTTTGAGACAGGGAAGCATGAATCAGTTCCAAAGCATGGTGCACATCCGAGTGTTGCGAATAGCAAAAGACACTTGTTGAGGGTGACCTTAGGGGATATTTCCCTGAAACACAGAACAGTACTTGGTGATTCTGGATAGAAAAGGAGGAGGCATGTGAAAGATATCCTGATGCCATTAAAAACAACTTCTCTTTTCCTTCATAAGTTTTACGATATTAGCAAGCATTGTCAAAATCGAGAGGAGTGGTTTTATTGTGCCAACGCTTGTAAACACAGCAATGTACAAATGCAGTCTCCAGCAGCGGTTCCTCCTTCAGGGCGGAGGAGCATTGCCTCGCCTACTGCAAATGCAGCAGATGCAGTAATCAAAAATTTGATTGACTAACGAGCACTCACAGTGTCTCGTCTCGGGGCGGGGCCATTGCTGCTGTTGACTGGCAGCAGGAATGACTTGCCTAAAACCAGTGCTTTAAATGGGAAAAAATAAGTGCAGGTACTCGTTAAATTGAGCGAGGGGCGTGGCTAGTGGGCGGGGTTAGAGGCGGAGTTAGACATGAAACAAAAACACTTCTATTGAGTATTCATGTTGTCCTTGCATTGTCCTGGATAGTGGTCTCAAACTTTCCATATGTGCAGATTAACAACTAAAACCATGAATGAGCCAAGCCATCAACAGTACTTTTAGCACTTTAAGGCTAATAATCAATGTGCTCTAGGACGAGAGAGACTCTGGCGCTTACACCGGTTGCGGGACAGAACAAAACATGTGAGAAATGTATCAATCCAAACAAAATGTGTTAACTCGTTATACAAAATGAAGGTGAAACACCAAATGTTCATGTTTCCTTGTTTTCTAATATTTGCAGCTTCTTAATATCATAATATTTCTAATATTCCTACTTGGTTGCATTTGGCGCAATCCTTAAATATTTAAGATTGCACACATACAAACAAGCATTCCATGCATTTCTTTTCAAATACCTCCTGATTCTGTTCCTCTCAAACACACACTCTCTGTTTTCACATCTCTAACCTCGAGATCCCTCTCGCACTCACCTCTCTCCCGTTTGTAGCTAATTCTGTCCCACTCTCTTTACCCCTATTGCATCTTATCACTCTGTCTCATCACTCTATTTCTAATCTGCCCTCTCCGCGCCTCTCTACCTCTTTCCACAGCCGTCTGGATCCCTTCCATATCTCTGTCTGCACTTACCCCTTCTGCCTCTCTACCGTTTCCTACTTTAAACTCTGCTCCTTCCCCCTCACTCTTCACCTTCACTCACCCCCATTTTCCCTCCTCTCCCCTCGGCAGGAGGCCCCACGGCCGTAGAGCTTGCAGTGGCATGCAGTGAGCACTGGAGGGTTCCGAGTATGTGCAGAGTCCAGCAGGGGAAGAACAATACTGGCAGGGCCGGCTTTAGCACTGGTTGCGCCCAGTGCAACAATGGTTTTTGGCGCTCCCCCCCAATGACCTCCTGCGCAACGGATTCCCGCACTACCACCACCTCTTAATAGTCTCCATAACCACTCTCTCTCAGATGCATCGAGTTAGTTTTATAGTGTCACTCATAAAAGTGAAGGGTGTCCGAGCACTTTACATTGCACACACATTACTCAATCATATGTGTGTAAATCAATGTATAGGAAAAGTTCCATATGACAGAGTGGTAGGATTTATATGTCATCCATACTGGTAGGTAGTATAGTTACGGGTGCTTGGTCCGGAGAAGCACAAACTCAGAATTTAAAATGTAAGACCATGGTTGGCGATTATCTTTAATAATTGGAATTGATTTACACCCAAATCAACACTTTGTACAATATTAGGATATTGAAAGTCTGGGGGAAAAAATCAAACGCTTTAATCTATACTTGAAGTCTGCATTTCAGTTCTTTGATGACAGTAAATAGCTCCGTTTTTTTTTTAGCATTTTAACTTATAAGCTGCAAGTAACAAAAGGAAGTATCTGACGAAAGATTTATGTTATGTTCACTTCGTGATTTGCATGGTACACATTCTTTGCCCAGGCACATTAACCCTCTGCACTACCTTAAGATGAATCAAAACATCCCCCAGTCAAAACTTCCCCTAAACAAAAACTTCGTTCTCTCTCCAGGAACAGCGTCAATCACCGGAGTTAACTTGACATTTTTATAGTTGGCTAAAAATTGCTGCAGGTCAGGAACACTGCAGCGGGTGCTTTTAAAAACAATATAAACTAGCAATCAGGAACGCCATGCAGAGCCGGCCCTGCGTACAGACATGGGTAGAACTGTCCCTTTTGTTAGTGTCAAAATCTGGCAGAGGCTAAAATAAAGAGAAGTGTACGGGCCTCATGCGGGAAATGGAAAAGCAACGTTGCTTCCTTTCGAAGGTAACTTTTAACAGTTTCAGATAATTGACAGTACTGGCCTCCGATGGGAAGGTCAGTTGAACTCCCCCCCTCACCTGGGCACCAGGGAGGCTGCTTAAGCCTTCTTCGCCACCTCGATCATCACCGCCCATCATGGACTTAATGTCCCAGCGCGCGGGGTGGGTGGAATCGCAAGGGCAAATGAGTCCGGACAAAGAAAGTCAGACCCCAGTGGGAGGCCAAGGGGTGAAAATAACCCTTTGTGTCTACGTTCCACGGACCCAGCATCGATGCCTAGCAGGGGGTGATGAGGACAAGGAGAGCCTCCATCTGGGTAGGAAGGGAGCAGAGGCTGCATCGGGCAGCTTGCCAAACCTGAATAAATAAGGCAACGGCCAACATGCTGCCAAACAAACGGCACGCAGCTGCCCACCTTCTAATCTGACCCTGAGTACGGGTACTCTCCTTGACAGTGGAGAAGTGCCGGTACTCGACTCGGTAAATTTAAGAAGTGCCGGTACTCAGTACCGGTGAGTACCGGCCCATTTAAAGCACTGCCTAAAACCAAAAGTGAGCATGTCGGATTGGCTGGCGGTCTTGTGACAGCCAGCACAACATGCACACTTCAGCAAACACCAATACCATCTGTGTAACAGCCGGACAGGCTACAGGAACCGGCTCCTACTCGGAAAAGGAGCGTTGTGTGAGCCTGCTCCAATCAATCATGGCGCTGCTCTCATGCAGAGCAGCTGCAGGTTTGGTTAGGTTTGTTGGCTCGTCACTTCAGGCTCCTTAGGTTTCTTCTGGGAACAGAACCAGTGCTTTAAATGGGCCGGTACTCACCGGTACCGAGTACCGGCACTTCTGAATTTTCTGGCCGTCAGTACCGGCACTTTTCTTAGGTGAGGGAGAGTACCAGTACCCTCATTGAGAGCACAGCAGGCTCAGGTTACTTATCTCCTCCAGCTCAGGGTAGATGCCGCCCTGCTTCCGAGGAGCTTGCAAGTCACTGAGCCCCTCAGTGGCCTTTTGCACAATCGCTGCTGGAGATTCCAGCAGCTCTCACTTGAACGTCTCCAGACTGCAGAGGGTTGAGAGGGCTTGCCTTGCGTCATGCTGTGATCAGCAGGACAGGGTCTAGACAGACCCTGCACTGTTGATCAGGTGCGCAATGGCTATTAGGCTTAAAGTGCTTAAGGCCCCTCCACCCCCTTCCTCCATCAGGCGTGTGAAATGGGCTTGGGCTGGGGCTGCCAGTCAGTAATCCTGTCCCATTTAAGGAACTGTACTGGCCGTACTAAAGTGAGCGATACAAAAGGGGATGATGGACGGAACGTTTGAGCCAATCAAACACTCACCCCCAGTCAACTGATCTGGGTTTAATCCATCATCATTCTTTAGCTCACTCCACCACCCCAGTTCAGATATGGCCATATGCAAATCAGTCTGACCCTGTGCCTCATGGGAACAGTCCAGCCCGAACTGCCAAGCCATGTCTTCGCTGGACCGGAAACAAGCATCCTAGGACCGGTTTCTGGCATTCCAGCCGTCATCAGCCAGGCTTGCTTGAATCCAGTGGCAAAGTGAGCAAGGGACCCACGTCTGGGCATACCCCCGCCAACTTAGGGCGAACAAAGCGATACAAAAGGGGATGATGGACGGAACGTTTGAGCCAATCAAACACTCACCCCCAGTCAACTGATCTGGGTTTAATCCATCATCATTCTTTAGCTAAAGTGAGCGGCAGCCACAGACAATCCTCTACCTTCCCCAAAGCCGATTTTTTTCTCCATCTTTTTATTCAGCACAGAGGCTGCTTTCCTTTGTGTGCCCCTCTGTTGAAGCAGGAAACGAAGATGTAAAGTGGATAAATGATGTTTACTAAACGCATTTCTCATGCGTTTTGATATGTGCTGTAACTGGTACAGAGGTCATTATGTATCATCATATCTTGCCCTTAGCGCCGCTCTTAGTCCCGCCCATTTGCCACACCTCTAACTCATTTTAATGAGTACCTGCACTTATTTCTTTCCATTTAAAGCACTGAACAGAACACTGGACTGCTGAAGTCAAGTGGATGAACAGACGTCATCGGTAAATGCTTTTGTTTTTCATTTATAATTTATTTAAGCTACATGATTTCCCGGTTCGCAAGGAGGTGTGCACAGCCTCATGCAGCAAGGGGTCACGGGCCACGGCTCTGCACTTCATGACGAGGCATAGTGGAATCTGTATCTGTTTCTTTAGGCTGTTCGCTCATTTCCTTGCCTTATGCCCCTCTTCATTCGATCCTTTCCCGCTCCTATGCCTCCGAATCCCTCTTTCCTCCCTCTCTTTCCTTCCTTCCTTCTTTTCCTTCCTTCGTCCCTTCCTAACTCCCGCCCTCCCCTTCTCCCTTCCTCTCTTTCCTCCCTTTCTTCTTTTCCTTCCTTCGTCCCTTCCTAACTCCCGCCCTCCCCTTCTCCCTTCCTCTCTTTCCTCCCTTTCTTCTTTTCCTTCCTTCGTCCCTTCCTAACTCCCGCCCTCCCCTTCGCCCTTCCTCTCTTTCCTCCCTTTCTTCTTTTCCTTCCTTCGTCCCTTCCTAACTCCCGCCCTCCCCTTCTCCCTTCCTCTCTTTCCTCCCTTCCTTCTTTTCCTTTCTTCGTCCCTTCCTAACTCCCGCCCTCCCCTTCTCCCTTCCTCTCTTTCCTCCCTTCCTTCTTTTCCTTTCTTCGTCCCTTCCTAACTCCCGCCCTCCCCTTCTCCCTTCCTCTCTTTCCTCCCTGATCCCGATAGATGCTTTTAAAAAGGCTGCTTCCCTTTGCTGAATTCTCACAGGTTCGAGATGGAGACCCGCGGGCAGGGTTGGAAGACCAGTGCACATTTCTTTGTTTTCAAATCAATATTTGCATTGGTGTGCACTTATCAATGGCATGATGGATTCTGTCAATCAATCGGCATTAAATAGTCGAAAAACGCTTTTAAGACGGAAAATGAGGGAGCAGGATAGAAAAATACAGTGCGGGTGACGAGACAGGGTGTATTTCGCACTCCAGCTTTGATTTGATAGACACTAATATGTTGGATACCTTTATGGACTATTACACTCGAACAGGTCTAACATTTTGGCAATTCAGTTTAATTAAAACACTTTGCGGCCAATTGCCTTTCATATCAATAAATTAAATATTTTATTTAATAAACACGCTTCATAGATACATTGTTGAGAGCATTTGCAAGCATTAAACATGTTATTAAAATTTTTAAATCTGTAGTAGAGGCTGGATGGAACCTGTCACCGGAGCCCACCAACGAGTGCCTTGTGCTACAGCATTGGTCTGTTCTTAAGATGAGAGCTCCCTTTGCTCCCTTTGTCCTGTACATTGGCCCCTCTTCCTTTCGACCAGGCCTCTTTAAGGTATTCAGACACCCTTGCTGTCATTTAAAGATCTGGTCTCCCAAAAGGAAAAGCAATATTATGATTTCGTCTGCCTTCCTTGCTGACTGAGCAAAAACCTCCACATCCAGTGATGCCCCTCACTTTAAACAACCGGGCCTTAACTGGCAGATTTGTGTATGTTTTGCTGCCTGAAACGATTTTATTCCGGGGAGGCAGCTCACTTTGATTACCATGTATCTCCCTTTAATGTTCGAGAAGAACAAGGCACCTGAGAGCCGAACATTAAGGTGTTTGTTCATTTATCTCTCTACAGATAGGGCATCAGTGCAAACACAACGCACGCAGAACGGGAGTGAGGCAGGAACTCAAGCTGCGCCACAAAACCAAAGCACAAAATGTGTGTGCAGTGAATTGAGATTTAACAGCCAACACTGTAAATGAGAAAAATTGCCACAGAGCATGTGCTGAAGGACAACAGGGATATCAGCCAGCGTTCCAACCCTCTGTTCACGCCACTAATCCTGAGTACCCCATGGCCCTCCCCTCCGTCAGGTGCACGGTCATAGGCAAAGTGCCGGCTGGGATATCCATGGCTGACCCTGTGTAAACGATGGTTTGACTATACAGGCTGGCCCTGTGACGGAGTTGCTGTCCGTCTCTCCCACCACTGCAGTTTAATTTTCCACCCATGACCATGAAGCCTCTTCTGTGCTTCTTACAGTCACAGCTCTCTTCCCCGATGTTAAAAATACCAAACCTCCTCCCCACCCTTTCATGTGAAACTCGAGAGCTGCAAGACAATTTTAACCAATTCCTTCAACCAAACTGTCTTGAGACAGGAGTGCTAAATTGAGACTGGCGGAAGCACAGCAGCACTGTTGAGTGCACTAATGAAACAAGGGCTTCTTACACTGGCTACTGAATGGTCAGCCTTACTCCATCACATGACCACGTTTACTCTATATGATATGTTATGCTTTATGTATTAGATATAGGGAGCATGATAGTGCAAGAGTTTGTGCCAATAACCAGGAAGGTGAACTGTGGTCTTACCGAATAAGCAGCTACCTACATCATTGTCATATGAAATCTCTTTAGTGAAGTCATAACTGCACTTTCACAATTGCTTTATTAAGCTTCTTGCTTTCTCAAAATTGCTTGAAAATGCACCATTGGCCATCTTTTGTTCACAATATTCTTCGGGGGCAATCCCATCGAACCCCCTTATAACAGTCGGGCTCGCTCGCCATAGGGCCCTCATCAGGAAAGTTTATGCCTCACCACTTTCAAATGTCACCAGCCGCCACTGGCAGTCTCTCTCCAGTTGCACGTTCAAGCCAGACCTGTTGGCTTTGACTGTGCTTGTTTAATTCTTTCGTCAGCACACGAAAGGAAGGACCATTGAACTCAGTGAAATCAGCATAAAGAAAAATAAACCTCAACTCCACCCATTCACCACCAGATAGTAGCAGAGGATTAAAAGTGGATTTTCCCTGCATTAAATACTGAGCCTCGTGTAATCAATAAAACGTGCCACTAGGGAGCAGCAGAAGCATAATAATAAGTAAAGCCACTTTAACATTCAAGCACTGCTATGTTTGCGAACTAGGACTTGTGCAGCTGTCAGCAGCGCAATAAACGTGTGTTCTGTTACTATAACAGGAAGTGCCGTCAGGCGGCTTAGGTATCAGAGAAGGGACAGGAAGCAGACGCAGCGAGCAACTACAAGCAAATGATAGCTAGCAGCCTACCTGTTAACTTTTGAAGTAGAAATAAAATACATTCATTGTCTAACCAATTTGTCTGGCTTTAATGAGCATGCCTGGGGTTTTACCAGTGAACCACAAGGGGCGGCATTTAGCATGTGCTGCCCATGGCACCGCCCTCCACAGGAGCGCTGGAGCACCCGGCAACAGTCTCACTACGACATAGGTCTACATAAAAGTTTGTTTAAGGACTTTTTAGGTCTCGGCCTGTGCTGGTCTGGCCGAGAGTTTTAGTAAGCGGGTTTTGGAAGTGCAAACACTGGCTTTCGGCTGGCGACCAGCTTGAGTTCACGATGGCGTGCACGCGCAGCTGCCATCTGGGTTATCTCTTCCTCATTTCCTCGTCATGGCTCATTAACTCTCTGGACTCTGATGTTTCAATCGCAGCAGCAGCTCACATTACCAACTGAGGGCCCTGGACTACAGTCACATGAAAAACAACAGCGATTAGCATTGAAATGCAAGCTTTTTTTTGTCTAGTTAGAAATATTGCTTCGGTGGGTTGATTTCACCTTATATCGCTATTTGTTTTATATTGGGAGTCACAGCCTAATTACCAGTATTTTTGTCTCTCACTGTTTTTAAAAAAATATTTATTCGCGCAAAGCACAAAGCTATATTTAAGGTTACTTTTTCCGCGTCACTTCTTCACTCTATTTAAACTCCACGCCCCCACTCTTATTGTCTCTCTCCTTCTCTCTCTCTCCCTCTCTAATTCTCTCTCTACTTAATTAACTCTCCCCTCTCTATCTTTTTTAGCCTTTCATTCTCTCTCACCCCTTTATCTGTTTCTCTTTCAAACTCCTTCATTCACTCTCTCTCCCCTTCTTTCTCTCTCTCTATCCTGCTCCACTCTTTATTCTATGTACACCCTTTCTCTCTCTGTCTCTCTCACCACCCTCTCTAATTGGGCATTATATCTTCACTCTATCTCTCACTCGGCAACACCACAGCATCACTCAGCGCAACCACAGCATCAATCAGAGCCAGCACAGCATCACTCAGCACCAACACAACATCTCTCAACGCCATCACAGCATCACTCAACGCCACCACAGCATCACTCAGTGCAACCACAGCATCACTCAGTGCAACCACAGCATCACTCAGTGCAACCACAGCATCACTCAGTGCAACCACAGCATCACTCAGTGCAACCACAGCATCACTCAGCGCAACCACAGCATCACTCAGCGCAACCACAGCATCACTCAGCGCAACCACAGCATCACTCAGCGCCACCACAGCATCACTCAGCACCACCATATGTTTACTCAGCGACACCACATCATCACTCAGCACCACCACAGGATGACTCAGCACCACCACAGCATCGCTCAGCACCACCACAGCATCGCTCAGCAGCACCACAGCATCGCTCAGCACCACCACAGCATCGCTCAGCGCCACCACAGCATCACTCAGCGTCTCTGGAATCTGATGTTTCAATCGCAGCAGCAGCTCACATTACCAACTGAGGGCCCTGGACTACAGTCACATGAAAAACAACAACGATTAGCATAGAAATGCAAGCTTTTTTTTGTCTAGTTAGAAATATTGCTTCGGTGGGTTGATTTCACCTTATATCGCTATTTGTTTTATATTGGGAGTCACAGCCTAATTACCAGTATTTTTGTCTCTCACTGTTTTTTTAAAAAATATTTATAAGCACAAAGCTATATTTAAGGTTACTTTTTCCGCGTCACTTCTTCACTCTATTTAAACTCCACACCCCCCACTCTTATTGTCTCTCTCCTTCTCTCTCTCCCCTCTCTACTTAATTAACTCTCCCCTCTCTATCTTTTTTAGCCTTTCATTCTCTCTCACCCCTTTATCTGTTTCTCTTTCAAACTCCTTCATTCACTCTCTCTCCCCTTCTTTCTCTCTCTATCCCGCTCCACTCTTTATTCTATGTACACCCTTTCTCTCTCTTTCTCTCTCACCACCCTCTCTAATTGGGCATTATATCTTCACTCTATCTCTCACTCGGCAACACCACAGCATCAATCAGAGTCAGCACAGCATCAATCAGAGCCAGCACAGCATCACTCAGCACCAACACAACATCTCTCAACGCCATCACAGCATCACTCAACGCCATCACAGCATCACTCAACGCCATCACAGCATCACTCAGTGCAACCACAGCATCACTCAGTGCAACCACAGCATCACTCAGTGCAACCACAGCATCACTCAGCGCAACCACAGCATTACTCAGCACAACCACAGCATCACTCAGCGCCACCACAGCATCACTCAGCGCCACCACAGCATCACTCAGCGCCACCACAGCATCACTCAGCGCCACCACAGCATCACTCCGCGCCACCACAGCATCACTCAGCACCACCATAGCTTTACTCAGCGACACCACATCATCACTCAGGGCCAACACAGCATCGCTCAGCACCGCCACAGCATCGCTCAGCACCGCCACAGCATCGCTCACCACTGCCACAACATCGCTCAGGGCCACCACAGCATCACTCAGGGCCGCAACAGCATCACTCAGGGCCGACACAGCATCACTCAGGGCCGCCACAGCATCACTCAGGGCCGCAACAGCATCACTCAGGGCCGTCACAGCATCACTCAGGGCTGCCACAGCATCACTCAGGGCCGCAACAGCATCACTCAGGGCCGCCACAGCATCACTCGGCGCCGCCACAGCATCACTCGGCGCCGCCACAGCATCACTCGGCGCCGCCACAGCATCACTCGGCGCCACCACAGCATCACTCGGCGCCACCACAGCATCACTCGGCGCCACCACAGCATCACTCGGCGCCACCACAGCATCACTCAGCACCACCACAGCATCACTCAGCACCACCACAGCATCACTCAGCACCACCACAGCATCACTCAGCACCACAGCAGTATCACTCAGCACCACAGCAGTATCACTCAGCAACACCTGAGTATCATTCAGCATCACCTCAGCATCGTCTCCGCAACAGTCACCACCACCACCACTACCACCTCAGCATCACTCAGCACCACCTCAGCCTGATCTCGGAATCTGGCATCTGTTGATTCTCCCCTAGCGTCTGGCCGCTGCTAGTGTTATAATACAGGTACTAGTTCCCAACCTTCACCCTCCGATTGTTTATGCCCCCTCAAAAAAAAAGCTTTAACAAACAACCATTGCAATAGGCAGAAACAAGTTGCCAGCATTGCAAGAACAAAAGAAAACTGAGGACATTTTTTATTGTAAATACTTTTTTTAATATAGTCGTTCAGTTTTACATAATGCCTTCTTGGTCATATATAAAGTAACAAAAATGCTTCTGACACTTTTTTATTATAACTTTTCAGCATTACGCACAGCAGCCACACTTCTCTACAGCACAGCTTGAAGACATTGGCAAAGTCAATAGCTCTGGCTAAACACTTATAAGCCCCCGAAGGCGAGACCTATTGGCTATGCCAATGCTTGTTATGAAGGCTGCTAGTGAACTTGCATGTTTTTTGTTTGTTACGTTAAAGGCAGTTCGTGAAATCTGGGAATTCCTTGGCTTGCCACTGAGTTCACTCTCTTGTATCCCTGCCTACAGTCATTCTTCGATTCCATTCATCGACTACTGATCTTCACTGTGCCATAGATGCTATCTGATTTTGGAACAGATAGAATTGCTGAGAACTTCTGTCTCTTGAATTCCAATTGGGAACTTGTAGGACATAACTCTTGCCTAAGTAATGTATGCATATTAGGGTAGAACCAATAGCATAAACTAGCTCTTATTTCATGAAATGTCCACGGTTTGAATAGTTTAGAGCAAATTATTTGGAAAACCTACTAAAACAAAGCAACATCATCTGTTTGCAAGAGACTTGGTTGTGCGACGAGGTTTCACTGTGTGATGGATTTACACTAATACATGACATTCAGCTGTCCTTCAGGCAGCAAATTAGAATTTACCTCAGCAAAATTCACAAAATATGTAAGTGTTATAAACATTAAATGTCATAGTCAAAATGTATACAGCTTGACCGTTTGTAGATGCACCAGTGGTGCTAAATGTATATGTGAATGCCTCTGAAAAAGCATCCTTCAAGAACCAACATGAGAATATCATTGAAGATTTGTCAACTCTGTAAGTTTCCCAAGAGTGCAGTATTTTTACTGGGAAATCTTAACCTGTGCATAGACATTAGGAAACGTGATCAAAGCCACATCTAACATAAAAAGCTGCATCTAACATATCACCAGCAAGGTTTCCAGACATTGTTAGTTCTAAATCCGCAGAGGATCTGTAAAAAACTATATACTCCTGGAGTAGTCTGTTGAGATGGGTGCTTTGGCTTAGGCATACCTGCTTCATATTTAAATTGAAAAGTGTGTATGTGAAATAACAAAGTGTGTATTTTAAGAATCTATAATTTCCAAAATATATTTAAAGCTGATGCGGAATTTAGAGACTTTTTACTAAATATTATTACCTTGGCGCCAGGGAGCAGTCCAGCTGTGGCCGTTATGTAGTGGCATTCCAAACTGACTAAGCCTTTTTTTACATTACTGCTGGCAATCATGCACTGAGGTGATCACGGCTGGTAATTGTGCATGGGTGGCCTCTAGTGTAATCTTGTCTGCTGTGTAAAACACTAATAATAAAAGTAGCTCTGGATGATTTTTATTGAACAGAACTCGTTTGTTAGACCCCTGTGGGTGGGAATATCGAAGGCAGAATATCAAAGGGTCACTAAAATACCGAGGGGCAAAATATCAAAGAGGTAAGTGCACAGAGGGAGGTATGGATTTACTATTCTTAACTCCACACCCATGTACCTTGAAAGAAAAAAATGTGTATATATATATATATATATATATATATATTAATGTGTATATATATATATATATACATATATATATATATACATATTTACCGAAAAAAACAAAGGTTACAGGGACGTTATAGTTAGGCTCATATTTCACTTGTACAAAACCATTGAAATTCAGCAGTTAAATTTACCTGAGCTAACTATAACTTATGGCCCCGCAATGCACCGCTTACGACCTCAGATACATCACTCATGACATGGCCAGTGACATTTCTAATGAAATCTCAAATGACATCACTGATGCCATCTCTGATGACATCATCAAGTGAGTGTAATTGTTTTTAAGAGTTTATGGGTGTTAAACATAAGTACTAACCTACTAGAAAAGTTTGATAAGTATATTAGTTGTAATACTCTCCAACATGTGTGATCTGAGTGGGTGTGTGACTGTATCAATGTGTGAGTGGGTGTATGAGTGGCTGTATGGGTGTGTGTGTGAGTGCATGCATGAGTGACTGTATGGGTGAGTGAGTAGTTTTCTGACTAGGTGTGTGAGTGGTTGTGTCAGTGGTTGTATGGGTGTGTGAGTGGGTATCTGAGTGGTTGTACGGGGTCGCGAGTAGTTTTGTGGGTGTGTGAGCGGCTGTATGGCTGAGAGTGGCTGTATGGGTGTATAAGGTGTGTATGTAGCTGTGTGGGTGAGTGAGTGGGTGTGTGAGTGGCTGTATGAGTGAGTGAGCGGCTGTGTGAGTGACTGTATGGGTATGAGTGGGTGTCTGAATGGCTGTATGAGTGAGTGGGTGTGTAAGTGGCTGCATGGATGAATGAGTGGCTGTTTGAGTGAGTGTTTGGTTAAGTGAGTTGTTGTGTGTGTGTGGTTGTATTAGAGAGTGGGTGTCTCTGTGAATGACTATGGGTGAGTGAGCAGATATGGAAGTGCTTGTATGGATGTGTGAATGGGTATGTAAGTGGTTGTGTGGGTGTGTGAGTGAGTGAGTGCTTGTATGGGTGAGTGAGTGGCTGTGTTGAAAGGCTGTATGGGTGTGTGAATGGGTGTGTGAGTGGATGTATAGCTGTACAAGTCTGTGTGTAACTATATGGGTGAGTGTATGGCTGTGTGAGTGAGTGTCTGAGTGGCTATATGGATGAGTGAGTGGTTGTGTAAGTGCTTGTATGGGTCTGTGAATGGGTATGTGAGTGGTTGTGTGGGTGGGTGTATGAGAGTTTGCATGGGGGTGTGAGTGGGTGTGTGAGTAGATCTACGGATGATGTAATCAGTGATGTAATTTGAGATGTCATCAGTGATGTTACTGACCGTGTCATGAGTGTTGTAATATATGAGGTCATAAGCAGTGCATTGCGGGGGCGTAAATTATAGTTAGCTCAGATAACTATAACTGCTGAATTTCAATGGTTTTGTACGAGTGGAATCTGAGCCTAACTATAACGTCTGTGTAACCTTTGTTTTTTCTGACCCAACCCCCCCCCCCCCCCTTCCCCCACTCCCCGGGCAGATTTTGGCCCAGGGGACCCTATCTCTAAGGGCCCGACCAATTTTAAATTAGATTTTTAATAGTGGAGGGGGGGTCCGCGGCCCCCATCCCCGAACCGATCTCAGGCCCGGGGACCCGATCCCCGGCCATTTAGAAATGGGGGAGGGTAATTGAGCGGCCCTCTCTCCCCAGGCCTATTTCGGCCACATGGAACCCCATTCTGGGGGCCTGGTCATTTGTCTTGGGTGACCCCAGGGCCCCCAGTATGTATTGGGACCTCAAGGGGAGCCGGAAGGCCCCTGCAGCCCTGCAGGCTTCCTGCCTTCTGCTGGAGCCGGCACTGCCTTTAGCCGGCACTGCTAAACAAGCAGATCCCTGTGTCTGAAACCAATTTGTCTGTTTCCCTGCTCTATTGAGGCACCTCGACCCTCATGACAGTGCCAGCTGTTCAAGGATCAGAGTCGCTAAACACAACTCTGTTGATGCTCCTCACTTTTGTTTTTCTGCACCCGGGGTGGTGAGGAGGAGATGTGCGAGATTTACGGATAAAAGATATCACAATGATTGCGGAAAACACAAGGGTGTTAGTTTCCAACAGAGTGACAGACTGCAGATGAAAGGGGTGTGGAGGAGAGAACAGGAGGTATTGAGACACTCTGAAGGTCACTGCCCCTGACATGGACCCAGTATTATTGAATTCACAGTCTAATATTCTCAGAATTGGAAAATGTTCAATTCTAACTGTTAACAACAAAGTCATTGTCAGTACTCATGAATCTGAAACTGCTAACACGCAATGGCCAAACCAATAGGTCTGGCTTGTTTCATGCATATTTTCATTACTGCGAGATATGTTTGGATGCAGTAACAGAAAACATTTGACAGTAGTGTGCCACTCATATGCCAAGCTGCCGACTTTGCAGCTGGGGAACCAGGTTCGAGCCTCGGCTTAAAATTTTGTGATTCTGACCAAATCACTTAATCTACCCATGCCTACCAAAAATGAATGTGTGCTTGTGTAACGGAACTGGTGCTCATTTAAAGCGCTCCAATACCTTCTGGTTAAATTCGCACTATATAAACTGCAAAAAAAAAAAAGAAAACCATAGTACTATCACACATAAGCAAGCTGGAAACTTGGCAGCTATGGCTGCTGAGTCTCTGCAGGTCGATACTGACCGGTGCCAACAATTTCAAACTCAAATTCCCCGTCTCCTGTACAATCTTGGATGGATAATCTGAACATTCTCAATTTCAAACCTACCATAATTGATAGTGCAAAATCCCTAGCCGTCATCCTGGACAAGAGACTTAACTTCCATTTCCAAATCAACACCATGGCCAAAGATGCACGATACTAATTTGCCTTCTCAGGAGTATCCGACGCCTCACTCCCGAACAAGACCCGAAAAATATTGTTCAATCGCTGGTTCTCTACAGACTTGACTATTGCAATTCACTCCTTGTTGGCCTCCCCAAGATCCACCTTTCCCCTCTGAAACCCATCCTTCATTCAGCGGCGCGCTTCGTCTACAGGGCCAAAAGAAACAACCACATCACGCCTATGCTGATAACGCTTTGCTGGCTTCCTAATGAAGCCAAGCCAATATTTAAGACTTCTTGTATCACCCATAAAGTCATTCATACTTCCAACCCTTCTCTATCTAGGTAACAAACTCAAAATTTCAGGTGGATCAAGACCCTCATGTAATGCTGAAAACTTTCTGCTTGAACCTTCGACCTTCAAAAGGGAAAGACTTATGGCGCAATCTTTCTTGGGCAATGCGGCCAGAATTTGGAATTCACTTCCTCCATACCTCAGCACTACCACCTCTTTCTGCATCTTCAAAAAGGACCTTAAAACCCTTCTCTTCCAATGACACTGTTAGCAATAATTATCTGTTTCATATTCCTCACTGGAGAACTAGTTCGTCCTTCTGCTTCAACGATGGAATATGAACTTCTGAAACCCCAATCGCTCCAACTTTAGCTTGCAATGTGTATATTTTTGGCAAATCTGTATTTTGTAAATATATACCCATCACGCTGCATAACTGTAGTAGTTATATGTCCTTGCACAAGTCATATGTCTCCAACGTTAGTTTGCAATGTGTAATTTTTAGTGAATCTATATTTTGTAAATATGTAATCCTCACTCTGTGTTACTCTAGTAGTTATAAGTCTAGTCACCTCTATCATGTTACCTGTAACGTCTGATCTAATGTACTTCGCTCTATTGTAAAGCGCTCTGACACCTCTGGGTAAAGTATGCGCTATATAAAATCCCATAATTAAAGAAGACTAGGAAAGATTTTGAAAAATAATTCGGGGGTATTTACATTTCTCAATGACGTACATTTAAGCATGGGCAATTTCAGGTAAGAGAAAGTTTAAATAACGTTATGGTTATTTATGATTTAAAAATAGGAAGCGTCCCGCCTGAATGCGGTGTGTCAGCATGTATGCGAAGCCCACTGCAGGTTACCACAGGCACGTAGAGACAAACCAGAGAATACTCATCGGCTCCAGTTCTACAACTGTTTCTTTTCTGCCTGCTCCTAGTGCCTCAATGGAGTCCCCACCCTAACTAGAAAATGCCACGCCTGTACTGTCCTGCACTTTTAATACTGGAGTGGAACAGCCACTGAGGTGCCAGAGCCGGGGTCTCCCGGTGCCAATGTAGCCGAGGGATTGCCCTACTCCTAGATTGCCGTTTCCTAAAGCTTATTAAAATACTATTCACATCATTACCGGTCCTTTAGAGGCTGGACCTTAATTTCCGGAGTGGCTGATGGAACACTTCCGGAGCGTCAGGCGGGGGTTAGCAGTCGGTGGATGAGCATTTTGTTCCGGGACGTTTGATTCTTCTAGCCAATCACAGGATGCGTGGGCCAGCACTGCTACCAAGCCCCTCCCATTACTGTTCCTGAACCTGTCAATCACAATAGCCTTCCGAATGCCTCGCCTTCCTTTTCTGAAGTTATTTCGAGTCTTTCCTTTATTCAACACGCTGACAGCCAAACAGAAAGCAGTAAGAACCGGATTTTTAGCATCAGCCGTGTTCAAGTGGGAGGTAAGGACTACTTCCTTCACTATTCTGAAAGTTAGCGTGGTTGGGGCATGTGTCGGAAGTGTCCCAGAGTCCAGGAAAGGGGAAGATGGTAGATTCGTGGACACAAGAGGGACCAAGTGCAAAGGGCTGGAGGCATAATACATTTACCCCGTGTTCGAGGACACTTTTATTCCGGATTTTAAGCAGTTGTCACCCCCTTTTTATGGCCTCATGTGTACTCCAGGTACCGGTACTTGAAGTGATCTAGGGAGACAAGTTACAACATTAACCCATTATTAAAATTCACCAACCAACTTGTTGACTCACAGCTATGAGGCAGGAGTCCTATCAGAAAAGATAGGTAATGAGCTTAGGAGAGACAGTGTCAGGAAGTGAGAGAGCCAGGCTGCTGGCAAGCCTTAAGTGTCCTTATGTGATATGTTTGTAGTGTGTTTATGAATGTTTGTCTAACGTATAACACTTCACCGCAAGCACTGACCGGGAACACTGGTGTTGTGTTGAGATCGAATCCTGCTCCTTGTAGCGGTCTAGTTTATCCCCGCACACATTCCCACAGTATGCCCCCGGAATAATATCCACACATTGTAGCACTCTCTGGCCAGGCGTGGCCAGAGAGCTTAAATAAAGGGGCCGGGGTCGCTCGTGACTTCCGGCCGACACCCAGCACCAGTGGTGGTCGTGTCTCATTGTAGCGCAGCGCCACAACCATTACACAGCGCGCTGCCGGCACCAACGCACCTTTTGCCGGACACCACACTGGCGACGAGGGTGGGCACACGACGCCCGCAAAAGCACACCAGCCATCTCATGCCCGTCAGCACAGCCGGTGCGAAAATCAGGGAGCCGAGCAGCCATCTGACCGCCGGGTGAGTGAACGGAAGGCTCCACTCCCCAGGTCCTGTCAGTGACAGTAAATCGTAGCGCTGGTGCTCCCGGTGAAGCCCCGGTCGAGCCTGCGCTCAAATCAGCTGTGCGCGCATGCGCAGTCAATCCCTGACGCTCCCAATCCTGTAGCCTGAAGCGTGCTACTGACACCTGGTGGACACAAGGGGAAACACCCTGAAAACCTCTGCCGGTTCAGCAACGTGGACAGAATACATTGCCACGCTCCACTGCCACCCCGAAACTTTCAACCAACCAGACGCTGACCCAGAGTGGAAAAGAACTTTTAAGAATAAATAAACCAAACAAGCACTGGCAACCACAAGTGCTGAGGGCCACAGGGTAGACACGCATCATGATGGATCCAGCAGCAGCAGCAGCCCAACAACCGGCGGCAATACCAACTCACCTGCACTCCCAAGTCAGCGCACTTCCCCCCTTCAGCGAACTAATTGATCCGGCCACAGCGTCGCCCAGGTGGAGAATATGGATTAGCCGCCTCAACAATTACTTTATAGCCACGAGAGAAACAAATGATGCAGTCAAGAGGTCATTGCTGCTACATTTCGCAGGGGACGAAATATACAAATTGTTCGCACATCTACCAGACACTGGAGCACCCGCTGATTATGACGCCGCAGTCAGAGCTTTGAACGCTCACTTTGACCCGCAGCTTAATCCCGATTACGAACGGTTTAAACTTCGACAAGCCCGCCAGAGGGAAGAAGAGTCCATGGACACGTTCCATGCGCGCCTAAGAGAGCTGGCCAGTACGTGCACCGACGATGATCAAACCAAGGAGGTAAGAGCACAGGCCATCCAGGGGTGCCGCAACAAGACCCTGCGGACCCTGATTCTTCGACAACCGCGCATCTCCCTCGGAGACATACTCATTCTGGCACGCTCCCATGAGCTATCAGAAGTCAGAGCAACTGCCATGGAAGCCGCGCTCCACCAACAGGCAGAACCAGCGGTGACAGTCAAGACAGAGCGAGTAGATGCCATCCGCACGCCGACTCGCGGCGGGCGAGAAGATGGCCTAGCAGAAGCTCGAGACGACCGCAGTGCGGGTACTGTGGGAAGGAAGAACACTCCCAAGACGACTGCCCAGCCCAGGGCAAGACTTGTGCAAAATGTGGAATCCCCAACCATTTTGCAAGTGTATGTAGAGGAGGAATGCGAAACAAAGGAATTCCCGGACGAAGACCACCGTCGCGAGCAGTGAGACACCTCTCACTAGAAGAACCCACCACATCAAGGACACCAACGACAGCGGCACACCGCAGACAGTACCTCGAAGACTCATCCACAGACGACGGAGAAGAATGCTACCTCATATCCTTTGCTAACGACCTAAAACGAAGACGACGGCCACAGCCAACATGCACGATTGAAATCGCTGGGTCGCCCGTCACAGCTCTTATTGACACCGGGGCATCCGTGAACGTTATGGGGTGTCAACACTACAAGAAGCTAAGCCCAAGACCAGCGCTCATGCCATCTAAAGTCAGAATCCTCACGTACGGAAGTCGAACACCGCTTCCCCTAAAAGGAAAAATGTCCGTCCAAGTAAAGTCAGAAAACCAAGAAGTCACGACCACGTTCCACGTGGTTGACAAGGAAGCAGACATACTCGTCGGAAGTCACACTGCGGAAGATCTGAACCTAATAACATTTGCAAACGCTGTGAAATCGTTCCAAACAGAAGACATCTTAGAACTGTTCCCGCAGCTATTCGTCGGTCTGGGAAGCATAAAGAGGCCACCAGTAAAACTACATATAGACACAGCAGTAAAGCCAGTCGCCCTACGGCACCGACGTGTACCGTTTCACTTACGACCGCTGGTAGAACAAGAGCTACTGGAGCTTGAGCAACAGGGAGTAATAGAAAAAGTGACAGGACCGACCCCTTGGGTATCTCCCATGGTCATCGCCGAAAAGCCAAAGCAACCTGGGAAAATTCGAATTTGCATCGATATGAGAATGCCCAACCAAGCAATAAAGAGAGAGACACCTGACACCGACGGTCGACGACATCCTGACCGACCTCAACGGCTCCCAGTGGTTCTCCAAACTCGATCTAAATGCTGGTTATCACCAGCTGAAGCTAGCGGAGAGTAGCAGATACATCACCACGTTTTCGACACATCTAGGGCTTCGACGCTACAAAGGTTAAACTTTGGAATATCATCAGCAGCAGAGATATTCCAGAATGCTGTAAGAGAAATCCTGTCGGGACTTCAGGGCGTCCTTAACGTCAGCGATGATATCTTAATACATTCAGCAACAATGGAAGACCATCATCGTCAGCTCAGAGCGACCCTCCAACGCCTCGCAGAATATGGAGTAACTCTCCACAAAGAAAAATGCCAATTCTTCAAAAAGTCAATAGATTTTTTTGGATATGTATTCAGTCAGGAAGGAGTGAAAGTGGACCCCAGGAAATCACAAGCAATACAGCTCGCTCCAGCTCCCACAACGGCATCAGAAGTCAGAAGCTTCTTAGGTATGGCAACATATTGCGGAAGGTTTATTCCGAATCTCGCCACCATTGCAGAGCCACTACGGAATTTAACCAAGAAAGAGACTATCTGGCGGTGGACTCCCGTGGAAGAAGAAGCATTCTGTAAAGTGAAAGCGGCGCTACTGGAAAGCACGACCATGGCATATTTCAACACAGCGAGGCCAACAGAACTGATAGTAGATGCCAGCCCGGTGGGACTAGGAGCCCTGCTGACGCAAGAAACCGAACCAGGGACCTGGGTCCCGTTAGCCTTCGCGAGCAAAGCGCTGACTGCGACCGAAACCCGATACTCTCAGATTGAACGGGAGGCACTCGCCATCAAGTGGGCATGCAACCATTTCCATCTATACGTCAGTGGGAACCCATTCAGAGTAGTAACAGACCATCAACCACTGCTACCACTTTTCAAAGGGACTGCGCCCCACCCCCATCCCGAATTGAAAGGTGGGCAATACAACTTCAGCACTACCAACTGGAACTGGTGTACAGGCCTGGCGCAAAGAATCCAGCCGATTTCCTATCACGTCACCCTGCACACCCCACAGAGGAAACCTCAGACCAGGAAAGGATGACGGAAGATTTCATCAACATGATTTCCCAGTGGTCGTGCCCACGAGCCCTATCCGTGGAAGAAATCAAGACCCACACGAGAGATGACGTGGTCCTTAAAAGAGTGGCAGACGCCATACAGAAGGGATCGTGGGAAGGATTTCTTCATGATGTTCATGGATGGAATGAGCAGGACCGAGCTCGGCTAGGAAAAGTCTGGAGAGCACGAGATGACTTGAGCGCAGCCGAGAGCGGCGTAATACTGAGAGGGTCTCGCATCGTCATTCCGAAAAGCCTTCAAGAAAGGGCGACTGTTTTAGCGCACGAAGGCCATCAAGGAACAGGCAGAATGAAGTCCCGAATGAGAGAAAAAGTATGGTTCCCTGGCCTAGAAGAAGCCGTAGACGCTGTGGTACGGAACTGCAGAGCCTGTCAACTCACAGGGAATCCAGAAGCACCGGCTCCTGTGATAACAGAAGATCCTGCTCCATCGCCCTGGTCGTGGGTGAGCCTCGACTTCGGGAGCTTCCCGGATGGGAGAGTCACGGCAGTCTTGGTTGACAGCTACACAAAGTACCCCTCGTGGAGGTCCTGCCGTCCACCGCATTCAACCACCTGCAGCCAATACTGGAGAAAACCTTTGCGCTCTTCGGACTACCCCATGTAGTCAAGACAGACAATGGTCCGCCATTTCAGGGTAGTGAATTCAAAAACTTCTTAACTCAGCTGGGAATAAAGCACCACCGCATCACTCCCCAGTGGCCACAAGCCAATGGTGAAGCAGAACGCTTCATGCGGACTGTGAATAAAGTGCTACGCATAGCAGTGGCTGAACAAACAGATCCGGAGGCTACTCTCCAAACCTTCCTGCGAGAATACCGGAGCACTCCCCACTGCACAACTCAAAGGTCTCCGTGGTCACTAATGCTGGCAGGCCCTCGACGGGACACTCTCCCCGTAGCTGACAATTGGGAGCAAGAACCATATAACCCCGCAAACACCCAAGCCAGGAGGGTGTCAACCAATGAGAAAGCCAGTCGACATAGGAGAGCGCGAACCCGAGTAATGACGACTGGATGCGCTGTCCTGGTAAGGAACCGCTGGGGCGGAGGGAAATTCCGCACTCCATATGAATCTGGGCTATGGACTGTCAGGGCGATCCAAGGAACCGCCATCACGGCCGAGCGAAATGGGGAAACAATAACCCGGAACATTTCATGGTTCAAGAGGGTCCCAGGAGAAGAAGCCGAAAGGCAGACCTCAGAACAAACGATGAGAGAAGAGGTCACCAGTGAGACAACAGGACCCAGCCATGGTGAGGATCTAGCTGACACGCCTGCAGCTTCATCACCGGTTACAAACACCAGCTCCAGAGCCCCAGCTGTCGGACCGGAGGTGGTCAGCCAAAGAGGAAGCCGAAGTGGTCGCCAACATCGATACGACCTAAGACCTAGCCCAAGACCGAACCAGAGACTAGCTGATTTCGTGTGTTGATTTGAGTTTCAAGTTTGTGTTAAAGAACTGATTTAGGATGGGATGTAGCGGTCTAGTTTATCCCCGCACACATTCCCACAGTATGCCCCCGGAATAATATCCACACATTGTAGCACTCTCTGGCCAGGCGTGGCCAGAGAGCTTAAATAAAGGGGCCGGGGTCGCTCGTGACTTCCGGCCGACACCCAGCACCAGTGGTGGTCGTGTCTCATTGTAGCGCAGCGCCACAACCATTACACAGCGCGCTGCCGGCACCAACGCACCTTTTGCCGGACACCACACTCCTGTTCATATTTTGCATTCATGTAGATGTGAGTCGATTTTTTGTATGTAAAGTAGCTAAACTGTAAATACCATTTTATTTATTTTTGCAATTTTATATAGCATGGACATGCACTGAAAGCATCAGAGCGCTTTACAATAAGCAAGAGATATGGGTTACAGCGGGTTACATTAATAATAATTATACTCAGACAATTACTTTGGTGAGTGTGTGCAGGAGTAATCACAAGAACAGTTACAGCACTTGGGCAGAGAAAATACACAGTTAAAGCATCAATTTAGTTGGTGGGTATCTTATAGCGAGTGTAGGTCAGATCGCAATCAGAGAGAGTACTTAAGTCTGGTCGATGGTGACATAACCAAGATGTCTGTCAAAAAGGAGGAGCTTACATTCCCTTTTATACTTGGGGGTCCACCTCACAGCCAGAGTGGGTGACCTCTACAGGGCAAACTTTCCCCCCCTAGTGACCCAGCTGCCTAGAGTCCAGCAGGACTTCAAGTGATGGCAGCCCCTCTACATCTCCTGGTTGGGACGGATTAACGCGGTCAAAATGACGGTCCTTCCTAAACTACTGTACCTCTTTTAGGCTTTACCAGTTGCGCTGGATCGCGACCTTTTGCCGCGCCTCTGCTCACTCGTTACCAAATTCATTTGGCAGGGGGGACGAGCGAGACTCCCTTTTCACGTATTGCGGCGGCCTAGAGATGCGGGAGGGGTAGCTTTGCCGGATTTTACTCTATATCACCAAGCAGCGCAGCTACGAGTGGTGACGGAGTGAGTCGGCACGCGCGTCCGATAAGCATTGGCTGCACATGGACCGCTCCATTGTAGGGCGCTCCATTTTGGATGTCCTGTGGAAACCTAAGTGTGACAGGCCCGCGAACGCTTATATAAGTACACCTACACACACCACTTTGTCCGTCTGGGATCAGGTCACGAGAAGGGAGGGTTGGACCACGTTCCCCTCCCCCTACACGCCCATCCATTTTAACCCGGCCTTTCCGCCGTCCTTGCAGGAGGGACCTTTCAATTGCTGGAGAGAAGGGGGATGCTTAAAACTCGCTGACTTATTCCACAATCAGGATGTGCTGACGTTCGAGAGTTGCAAGCGTGAGTTCCTGATACCACACAGCGAACACTACCACTATCTCCAACTTAAGCACTGGGCCACACTACCCCACATAAGCGAGGCTGCCACTCGAGATTTAACGCCCATGGAGACACTGGCGATACGCAGGGCGGGCTCTATGAAAGGCGTCATATCCGCTCTCTACACATTGCTACTGAATACACTACATGCACCCCGGGCACGTTACACGTCTTTTTGGGAACAGATCCTAGGACGTGAGGTCACTGAAGAGGAATGGAAGCATTTATGGGGGGACATCACTAGGCACAACAAATCAATGGCACTGAGGGAAGCGCATTACAAAACCCTGTTCGATTGGTATCTCTATCCCACCAAATTAAAACGTATTTTCCCTGACTCTTCCGATCTCTGCTGGCGGGGATGCGGGCTACAGGGGGACTTCCGTCACATATGGTGGGATTGTCCGAGTATTCGCCCTTTCTGGGAGGAGATTCTTTCCCACCTTAAAGAGATGTTGGGAAACCAAGTCCCGACGAGTATTGAGGGGCTCCTACTGGGAATTAGGGACCCAGCGCTGGACCATATGCTATCCTCAGACAAAGCTATCCTGTGGATGTGTTTAGGGGCGGCAAAGCTTACAATAGCAGCGGCGTGGAAAAAGGCTGGTACACCGGCAACATCCTCTGGCATGCCCGCTTATGGAGGCTCCTATCCATGGAAAGACTTGCAGTGATCTTCAAAGATGATTACCCGTCCTTCGAACTTCAGTGGGGTCCACTGGTTACATTCCTTTCACGAGGTCTTCCCTCGGCAGTATGTCCCCCTCAGTAAGGCATATGCACCTATTCCAGCTTTAAAGTGGACTGACGGGCGTTTGACTGGATGGCCTTGTGGGTCCCACATGACACGTCTCACCTCGTTGCATAGAGCTTACAGTAGAATTGTTGTTCATTATTATTGCATTTTTGTAATATCACCACCACCAGGGAGAGAGGGGGGTGGGGGGGGGGAGGGCTTATGTTAGATGTCATAGTAGTGGCATTTTCATGTTCGGGTTGCAATGATAACTAAGCATCCTCTATGGTCTCAGGGGGAGGAGTGTTGGGCTCTCGGGATCTTTGAAACTGAATTCTAATTGGCGGATTGTATAAGGCCCTGGAGTCGGCTCGTCCGTACTGTACTTCTACTTTTCCTGTGCTCTATGATGCTTAATAAAAAGATTTTTGACAAAAAGGAGGAGCTTCAGTTCCTTTTTGAAGGTTACTAGACAGATCGTTAGACGGAGAGAGATTCCAGATTCTAGTGGCTCTTCCAGAGAAAGATTAGTTAATATATCGTTCTTGACTGAAGGTGGGGGGTTCCAGTAGCAGGGATTGAGCATTTCTGCAACCCCTATGTGCTCCGGATATTTTTAGTATCTCGTTTAGATAGGAGGCTGAGGAGGAGTACAGCGCTCTGCGGTTAATACAAGTGATTTTGAATTGGGCCTGTGCTTCAATGGGGAGCCAGTGGAGGTTTAGGAGAGCCGGGGAAATGTGGTAATATTTCTTGAGACCTAGAACGAAGCGTGCTGCAGCATGTAGTGTTGCTCTCTGAGGTCCTAGATGTACTTTCAGAATGCCTGAGAGAAGGGAAATTCCATGATCTAGTCTAGAGAGCACAAGTAACTGCAACCCTAATTTGAGGTCTTGTCCCGGATTCAATTGTCTGATGCCCCAAAGCTGCCTAAGTTAGAGTTGTGTGCTATTGGCCATGGCTGTGATGTGTCTGTGAAGATTGAGATGATTATGAAGGGTGATGCAGAGTGATCTGGCATTCTGTACAATGCGGGGCAGCCCTCCAGGGCAGGAAGGTTAGCCATCCATCCATTCTTGTACTGGCGTTTTTGCTTTCAGAGGTGAGATCAAAAGAAATTCTTTTTTTAGTTTGGTTGAGTTTTGAATGGTGTTTGGACATCCAGTTTTTGAATCTTTTAAGAGAGTATTTGAAAGCAGTGCAACGTCTTCCGTGGAAGAAATTTTCAAGTATTTTTGAGTGTCGTTGGCTTGGAGGTGGAAGAGAATTCCAGAGTTTCAAAGAATCGCACAGAGAGGTTCCAGGAAGAGTTTAAAGAGGTTTGGGGAGAGGATTGAACCTTGAGGGGACCCCTTGGTGAACGCTGACTGGTCTCGAGAGTGAGTTGCCCATTTTCACAATTTTGGAACGGTTGGATAGGTATGAGGTGAACCAGTTGAGGACAGTGCCTCCACATCCCATGCAAAGTTCAAGAGTACTAAGGAGGTCCAGATAGTTGACCGTGTCAAATGCAGCGGATAAATCCAAGAGGCAGGAGTTGCTGGATTTGAGGATTCTGAGGAAGTCATCGACTAGTTGGAGGTTCGCAGTATCGGAGCTGTGACCCTGTCGGAAACCTGATTTGAGAGTGTCTAGGAGGCTGTTTGCTCGAATGTGTGAGGCTTGTTGAGACGCTACTCATCTTTTGATGACTTTACCTAAAAATGGGAGTGAGGAGACTGGGTGGTAGAATGATACCTGTGGCATCCAAGGAGGAATCTCTGTCTAGAATGTACACTGGTATTCCAGTAAAGGCAGTTGACCCAGTATTTTTTTTCCTTTGAGGAAGTCATTTCAGTTGTAGATATAATACACTTCCTCACCTGAACCCAGACGTCTTCTGGTGATTATTTGGTGGTACAGACATCACACAATCGTAGATGTATGACTAGATGACCTTCTTTAGCTGTCTAAGTGCAAAAAAGGATGGGAATAATGGAATTCGGTGCAAAGCAGTGGGGGCGAGAATGGTAATGACCCTGGAGTCAGGGTCATCGTGCACAATGTGGATAGTAAGAACCATGAGCCTTGCTAAGTAAAATCAAACATTTTCCTTTATGATTACTTATCCAACTGTAGGCATGCTTCGTGCCCATGCCTCCAAAATGACGCTGCCGGCCACATCCTGAACTTTATTTCTTATTTTAAACCATGCTGCACAATATTGGGGTTGCTGTAACGCATGGCTGAAACTATCGGCAAAGCCAATAGTTCGCAAAGGCGAGCCATACTGGCTTAGTACCCCTGGTTCTCTCACACCAAAGACATCACTACCTTACAATTACTCAAGAAATAGGCTCCTTGAACTGGCAAAAGAGGACAAAACCATGTGCCAAACTAAACTATCTCCAACTAAGATAGAGGGACCTCTCACTTGCCTTAAATGCAAATGGATAAGCGTCGATGCTCAGCCAACTCCCACTAAGACAGCCACTAAGACTCCAACTAAGACTAATAACCAAGCCCTAAATTGTATCTATTTCAACTCCAGATCACGCCCAAAACACAGTATTGAAGTATGGGCAACCCTAAATGAGCTAAACCCATATTTAGCATTCATTACGGAAACATGGCTCGATGACAACAACACGCCTGACATTGTCACTGCCCTACCACCCGATTACAAAATTCTAAAACAGAATAGGGAAGGCAAGAAAGGTGGAGGCACAGCTATTTTATATAAAAAATACCTCTCCTGCATTACCACCACCACTCAAGTAGATACGCTTGAAATCCTAGACTTCTCAGTATTTGAAAGAGAACACCTATTACTAGGAGGGGCAGTTATTTATAACCCCTCCGGCTACTATCCCGCACGAAGTACAAACCTTCTTTCTCAACTTCTCCCCCTTAGCCTAAAACAGAACAATTTTTTAATCATTGGAGACTTCAATCTACATTACGAAAATATCTCAAATCCTGGGGTCAAACATCTGAATGACGATATGGCAATATTACAACTCACCCAGTTAATCTCTGAACCAACTCATATAGCCGGATACACCCTGGACCTATTGTTCACTAACATAAAAGACACTAACATTCTTGAGATAAAACCAGTGCCCTGGACAGATCATGCTTTGATCTCCTTTTCAATCAGCCTCCCAAACAAGCACTCAAGAATTGAACCAACATATCAGACATGTAAAAGAGCCTGGAATTTAGTCACTCAGGAGTCTTTTTCCAACCACTTTACTCACTATGAACACCCTACACAGCACCATAAATCCGTTAACACATCGGTATTGCACATACAACAAGAAATAGAAAAATCATTAAGTGAATGTGCCCCCAAACGTGTTGGCAACACAGTTAATAAATCCCGCTCGGAAAAATGGTACACACCAGACCTAAAGTTACAAAAAAGGAAATGCAGATCTCTCAAGCATAAATGGAGACTTTGCAAAAACAGCTATGATAGACAAAACTATCTAGCCAATCTAAGAACTTACCATACGGCACTGAAAAAGGCAAAAACTAACTATTACACAAAAAGAATCGAAGATAATTGCAGTTCCACTAAAGAACTATACAAGGTCGTTCGAGAACTCTGTAATCCCACTAACTTGACACAAACTATGGAATCCACAACAGAGAACTGTGAATTGATCAATAATTTCTTTATTGATAGTGTCAAAAATGTACACGTCCTTCGACAACGCATCTGAAGATATCGATATCGATTGGGAAAATCTAGCACCCAACCCCCTGGCCCAAGCCCAACTAGTCACTCTGACTCCATTCACAGAAGAGGAGGTAGCTAAAGCAATGTCTGAGGTCAAAGCAGGATCCCTGCCCACACTATATATTTTCACAACTCGGGTCTGTTTTATGCCCTTATGTCACCAGAATTTTTAACAAATCCCTAGAATCAGCCTGTTTCCCAGACTTATGAAAGAAAACAGTGGTTTTCCCATTATTAAAAAAAGCAGGCCTAAAAATTCATGACCCAGCAAACTACCGTCCCATATCCCAGCTGCCATATCTTTCCAAGGTTTTGGAACGCTTAGTAAACAAATAATTGACTACCTTCCTAGAGACTAATGACTTGCTTGACCCTTCACAGACGGGTTTTAGGACTAATAACAGCACTGAAGCCACCCTGTTAGCCATATCCGATAACATCAGATCACTTGTCGATGAGGGAAAAGCCGTAGCTCTGATTCTACTAGACCTCAGTGCAGCTTTCGACACTGTCTCCCACTTTCATCTACTTCGAATGCTGCACAAAAAAGGGATCTGTCATAAAGCCCTAGCTTGGTTTGCATCATTCTTAAAAGACCGAACACAAACAATACAAATGGGATCTTGCTCTTCTAATCCAAAAGACGTTAAGTATGGGGTTCCCCAGGGCGCCACCCTTAGCCCCACCCTCTTTAATGCTTACGTCTCATCTCTGGCAGACATCGGCAGGAAATGGGGATTTGAAATCTGCTCATATGCTGACGACACGCAATTGGTGATTCCCCTCACAAATCGGCTGACAAACACCGATACTAAGAATAACCTTATAAACTGCCTATCAGAACTCGCAGATTGGATGTCCAAACACTGCTTAAAATTAAACGCCGATAAATCGGAGGTCTTGCTCTTCGGGGGAGCCCGTACAGTCTGGGACGACAGCTGGTGGCCCCAGGCCTTGGGCACCGCCCCTGTACCTAAGCAGTTTGCAAGAAATCTTGGCATCATCTTCGACGATACCCTATCCATGCAAAAACAAGTCCACACGTTCTGCGGAAAAGGTTTCGCCACCATAAAACTTCTCAGAAGACTTTTTCCTTGGATTCTCTTAAAATGCAGAAAGTTGGTGACTCAAGCTCTGTTTTTAAGCAGGCTGGACTACGAAAATGCTCTTTATGTGGGCATGGCTGATTATTTGTTCACCCGCCTTCAAATAGTTCAGAACGCCGCTGCTAAGTTAATTTGCAACAAAAAGAAATTTAGCTCGGCTACCAGCTGCCTAAAAGAGCTCCACTGGCTACCAGTAAGACAGAGAGCTAGTTTCAAGATCCTCTGTTTTGCACACAAAACTGCATAAAACAGGCCCTTACATTCTACGAGATAGGCTAGAATTCCATGCTCCTTCACGGAACTTAAGATGACGCTATCAGGCCTTTGCCTCAGTCAAGCGTACATACAAGGTCAGAATGGGTGACAGATCTTTCTCTAAAGCAGCAGCGGCCCTATGAAACAATCTCCCACTCGATCTACGCCTCACTGAGGACCATGTACTCTTGAGGAAGAAACTGAAAACCACTCTCTTTCCTAGATACTGAAGCTATCTAAACAAGGTCAAGAGTAAGCCGCTTAGCACATGCATTCTTTCCTAGCGCCGTGATGTCCCTCGGGATGATTGATGCGCTTTACAAGCACCATAAAATACAAATACAAATTCAGAAGCTACATTGTGCGTGTAGCCTGGTGCTATTTGAGAATGCTTTTGTTGTGCTTGTGTGTATGTGTTGATTTTCTTTTTTTAAATTTTATTTCATTTATTTTCTACAAAATGTAGTAGTGGGTTTACAATAATGAAAAAACGATGTGATGGCTAACCTCAGTAGTTCATTCACGTATACTCTAATTGTCTCACATCTGACATGCAACTAGTTGAGATTTCTGTATTTGTTCAGTGCATGGTCCTAGCCGATTTTTCTCTTTTTATTTTTTTGCAGCTTAGAGGTATTTGCTTTTTGGAACAGTGATATAATTATTTTTGTTTCAAGCAAAGGCACATACTTAGTTTTTACTACGTATGTAATAGAGACTTCCCTATATCACGCATGAACAGTTCACCTTGTTCTATTTTTAACTTTATTCTCAATCTTGTAGTCTCAGCTTTCTCTTCAGAACTATAAAATCACAACTACCCCAATTAAAATGAACGCAGTTGTTGCTGATATATTAGAACTTGACATGCACAACTTAGATTCTTTTTATATGTGGGCCAGTTTCCTTTAAAGGTTGTAAAACGTGTAGTTCTGGAAACTGCAAAACCACATTTGTCAGCTTTTCTAAAGTGTGCTATCAAGGATTCCCTACTCATGTTTCCCATTAATATTTTAGTTTAATTATTGGTCTTTGAAAATTAAATTAAGCCTTAGTGTTGCTCGATGTGCAAATGTCTACTTTAATAGTCCTAGTATTTAGATTTTTAAGATATGAAATGTGAGAACATGTACAGCAATGATTTCCCAGTTTGTCCTCAAAGATGTTCACAAACACAGGCAGGAATGTTTTCACTGAGTTACTCATTTTTAAAGCTACAGTTACAGCATTCTAGTGAGAAGCAACTGATTACATTTTGAAACGTTTGCAAGGAGCAATTCTTTTATTTTAGTTGCACTTGCTGTCTGACAACTGTATTCACTATATCTTGTGGTGTCAAACAAGAGGAAAGGATGTCTGGGTCTTTTAGATATAAGCTTTCTGCATACTTGCTCCATCTTGTAGGGTAAAATGCTCAGGATGGACAGGCTGGCTAGCCCCTGGATAACAGGTATACAAATTAGCACAAAAGTTTACTTAAAACTGTACACGTAGAAAATAATGTAACATCTACCCACCGCAGCTCAGATCTGCTTCAAGTCTTTCATGGGACCCCAAAAGCACTTATCACTAGCACATTTTTCTACAAAATAGATTATAGCAAGATTATAAGGAACTTAGTATTAGCAACACACATCAGACATTATTTGTAATTATTTATACGCAAAGCCCCAGATGTATGAAGTCCCTGAGGCCACTGTTAGTTCGGGGAGGGGGGCCACGCATCTCCCTCTCCTTGAAGACCCCCGGGGATGGGGTCTCTAGGGCCACTAGGGGCTAGGAGAGGGAGGCCAAGAGCTCCCCTCCCCTTAATTTAAAAAAAGGCCCAAGGGATAGGGATCCCGGGGCCCTTAGTGGTTTGGGGAGGGGGTTGCGTGCCTCTCTCTCTCTTTTATTTAAAATGGTTTTTTTAAATATACAAATGGGGTCTGCCTGAGTGAAGCCAGGACCCGCAAGACCAACTGCACATGCTAGAAGTCTGTGCGCGGCGGGGTGCGGGGAGGTTTGCTTTATGTACGGTAATAAAATATAACTTACGTTAAACAAAACCTAGAAATTCACCAAAGAAAATAAAGTTTAAGGTGATTTCATAGTTATTTTAAAATTTCAGTGACAGTGTAACGTTTTAAACAAAAAAAAACACTGTAATTCACCAGTTATAGTTATCTCTCTAGTAAGTAAAATTCGTGCCCTAAGGTGTAACTCACATACTGCCCATGCACAGCTAATTGCTCCACTTATTGCACGACTCATGACGTTCTATAACATCCTGCAACATTTGAAATGATTGAAAATATTTAAAAAAAATTCAAAAAGGGCACGTTAGAAAGCTTTCTTAGTTACATGAATATAATACCCTATTCAGATTCTGCATGCTTCAGACCCGCACCGGCCCTATTAAAACCGTAATAATAACATGAAAAGTACGTGTGACTAAATCATTACTCAGCAGGTATGCAAATATTTTATGTTTGTGTTAGTTACATTAGTTGTGGGACACTCGGCAGGTCTGACAACAAGTTATGTTTTAGAAAATGTGTGAAAGATAAGATAAGCCTCCCCACCTACAACAGATTCTCCGCGTGACTTTAAGAACCGATTATTGGAATTCTAATACACTAGAACAGAACCTCCGTGACATCACTGAAATGCAGCAGGCTGCATCGGTCCATCACAATATACCTTCCTCTGGATATTATTTAAAAAGATAACAGTAAAAAAAACAAAAATACTCTTCAGGTATTTCATGACATAGTCCTTGATCCAACTATAGTCCTTGGTTGCCTTGCTTAGCCACAGTGTACCTCTAACAATTTACTACCGCTTTTCTCCAGCACAGTATTGCTGTTTTGATGCTGCTGGCAGAAGCTAGGAACTTCAGCACCTTCTAAGCAACCATCCTTACTTCTTACAGCTGGCAGTCATACACGTTCCCTACTTCCTTACAGTATGGTGAGGCATTGATGCATCTTCTCTTATGTTCCAAGTTGGGATTATATACTGGACTGCAAAAATCTCTTGAATGTTCTTTGTGCGTATTTCTCCTACATTCTGCTTAACTGCATGTGAACCCACAGATGACACCATCCTCCTCCAGCCACCAGGCCCCTATTTTGACCCCAGCTTCCTTACCAACTTTTGGACTAAGGGACTCACTCCCATGTTTAAGCGTTCCACTTACTTGAGTCCCCAAAACAGTTCTGCCCGTAGTCCCCTCTCTGCCAACTGCACATTGTTCATAGCAATACTATGTGTTTTTTCTTAATTGCACGGCTATACTCAATTGTAATTTATTGCGTTGTAATGCAAATACTACGTTTTTTTTGTGAGAAATATTGTACCTTTTTGAGTCACATGAGTACTTTGACACACTTCTTGCTTGAGCATACTATCCAATACTTGTAAGGTCTTGACGTTTACTTCCTCCCACAAACCCAGCGTCTCCTGCTTCGAGTGACAAATTAATCCTACGCCTTACATTTCCTTTTTCTTCTTACCTCGAAAAGCTCCCAAAATATCTAGGCCAAGCTCATCTCCCCACTACTTTGAGAAACTTAAAACCTTCAAACATTACTCAACTGTCTGGCACACAATTTTACTCGTGGTGGTACATAGTTGACACTCTTTAGCCACCAGTTCCTCATCAGTGTCTGTTATGGACTAGCAGTACAGTCCCTGACCCTCTTCTTGATAATATTAGGCTCAAGCGAATTCTTTGTTCACACACTTTTAAAGGGAACAGAAAAGCCAGTGATTGCATAGTGTGTTAAAGGTTGCATCATTAAATGGTGTTCACATATTACGCTGCTCATTTCTGCCTGCCCTGTCTCTCCACGGTCTACTGTTTACAGTAGTTATATGGCTGTCCTCTCTTGATTTCTATATTAATTATGCTCTCCTCCACCTCTGGGCGGTCCTGGTGTTCCTGATACGGTTCTCCAGTAATTCTGCTGCATCTAATATCAGTTTGCTGGAGGCTTTAACCAAGAACTGTCATTGCTTCAGCCAAGTCTCATCCTTGCCTCAGTTACATCAAATGACTCCTTTTTGACAATAAAGTTCAAACAATACCGAGTTAATCCTTGAATACCTGAAACATGTTCAGTTTACAAATAGCATGCAGCCATGCTTCCAACAATATGTCTTATCTCTTCGGCTGCTTTATCGTCTCACTTTTCCTTGGTCATCCTTAATAGCTGCACCGCAACCTCCACTCACGGCCGCCACTAGCTATTCATCCTCGCTTTTTCTTCTCCTAGCCCTCTTCCTTCACCTTTATTTATCTAACCAATATGCCACATACTCCACTTAAAACAATATAATCTAGGAGCCCGGCTGTCATGCATCGAGAGATGACTAGCCAAACAAAATGAAAGCATTGGGTAGTGGAAAGGGCCAACTGTTTACAGTATCTTCTCCCTGTATAGACTATGCCATACACAAATTAACTAAAGTGTTCTGACAACCAGTGAACAGGCAATGCCTTGTGATCTATAAAAGAGGACCTCTGTCCAGTTTCATTCAAGCCAAACGAAGCAAATCATATTACTTGCTTCATCTTCACGCTACATACACTCACTTCAGTGGTGATTATGGTGCAAAAGGTGCTATCCAGTGTATTTAAAGTTACGCCATCCTTCATAGGGACTCTTGTAAATCTTGAAACACCTTTTACATTCTAGACACCATTTGAATGTGTATCCCTTTCTCATTAACATCACAAAATATTTTTTTCTTGAAAGCTAAGTTGGCAGCTAACACAGAGTCTACTGGTGCACTGATCTAATAATTCGTTTTTGTAATTTAGATGCAAAACTGTAACCGGTCCCAACTGTTTAGCCTTTTAATTGTATTCCCTCTTTTGCAATAGTTTGATCCATATAGGTGGCATTCAAAGAAACACGCCTTTGAAACCCTCTCAGCGTCTCACCATTATCCACATTTTAGTTCACTCTTGACCGTACTGTGCCCCTGTTTCCTTTCTATTTCTAAGCCTCCCTCCACCCTTCCCCCCCATCTCCCTATATCAATGTCGTATTTAACCCACCCAGTCTTTCAGCGTGAGAATCCTGTTATCATGCTTATGTGCTCTGATGATGCTGGCCCTTGAGCATACACTACAGTGGTGACTTCTAGTCTTGCTCCACTCGTCAACACCAAGTTGTATGAAAAAACAGAAGTTGAGGTGTAGAAAACGAACTTCTTCTTCCACTCAAAAACCATGACAACACGAGTGGTATTTTAAAAAGAGCTAATTTGTTGGGTGTAGGGTCTTGATCTGTCTGTATGTGCATGAGCTGAGTTAGCATGCTGGAGGACAGGGGTGCCCAACAGGTCGATCGCGAGCTACTAGTAGCAGCCAGCCTGTGTTGTAGCTCCCATGACGGTCAGACTGCTTACCTACCTCTTATGCACTTTAAAACAGGGCGCCTGCTACGAGGCTGGGAAATTTGACAGTGCAGGGGCAACATACAGCCCCCACCCCGTTTGTTAATAAACAATGTGGTGCTGCTGCCTGGAAACACGTCCGGCACTAAATAAACGTCTAATCAAAAAATAGATGTTTACTTCGTAAAAGTCAGTGGCAGTTAAATGTTTGGAGCGCTATGAGACTACACACAGATGCATTTTTTAAAGTCGCACTGCCTTTTCATTTTTTCTCTTTCTGCCCTTCTTTATCATTCATATGTCTGTTTTTTTTTTCTCTTTATTTTTTCCATTGTTCCATTCATTTTCCTTGTCTTTTGGTCTCTTCTTGCTCTGATTTCTTTCTTTGTTCTCGCGCTCCTTTTTTTTGCCTAAATTCTTTATTTCTTTTGAATCCATTTTGTTGCTTTCTCTCCTCCTACATTTCTTCTCCCATCTCCTGCTTTCCTTTTCTTCTGCGTTCCTCCGTTTGTGTTTGCCGCACTTTCTTTCTATTTCTTCTCCTGCCTTTCCTTCTTTTTCATTCCTTTCTTTCCTCATCTTTCCTCCTTTTTTTCTCACTCATCTTTCCTGCACTTTCTTTCTTTGTTTTTGCTTCTTTCTTTATTTCTAAAGGCAGTGTTTTCCTGGAAATTTGATATTGGTTAATTCCTTAAAATGAAGTACTTAAATGTTTTTATTTCACTGAAGAAGCCCTTTGAATCTTCTCGTAACGAACTGAGACCCCAGTTAACTCGATAACTAGTTACTGTCTTACTCAGAAGCCATTGCGTCTAAAGGTCTTTGTCTAGAGTATCATTTCACTAAGTCGGAACACAGCTTTCAGGTGCATCTTGCTACTCTGACTAGTGATGAGAAATGGCCATAATGGTGGTAAAAGCGCTACACGAATAAACATCTAGATGTCACCGATCTTCATCATCGTGGGCCAGTGACATCCAGCGACATAAGCCGCAAGTACATAAAGGTTAACTCACTAACACAGAGTTCATATTCCTCATTGGAGTCTCACTCCATCACTTGGTACACGCATAGCTCTTGCCCCACCACCACCCTCACCCTCCCAGCTTTACCAGTTGGCCAAAGTGTGTTATATTCTGCACATTCTTTCTCCATCTTTTTTTTTTTTATTCCCTCTTCTGTGTTTTTTAGTTTGTTTTTATTTGTAGTTTTTAGCTTTTGTTCAGTACCCCATATTTGTTAGACAAGGGAACTGAGGTCCAAGGTAATGTAATTTGTCCAGGATCGCACAATTCTAATAAGGGGGGTTGCCGAACTTTAAGTTCTGGCTTCCTTGTCTTGCTTGTCTGGAATCTGTGTAGATAGTAGTGTCCTCAAAACCTTTTGCCACATATAGGTTTGCTATACCCGGATTCAAATGCGGCCCCCATTGCTACTCCTTTTATTTGCGTATAGAACTCATAGTTAAAAATTAAGTAGTTCTGCCCCAATGCAATATAACCACAGGCCTCTATAAACAAAGTAGTTCCCTTATGTGGTCGAGGGCGATTTTCTAAGACTGAGGGTAGAATTTCTAGGGCCAGTGTCTGTGGGATGTTAGTGTATAGACTTTCTATTTTCATAGTGACGAATAATAAATCCTATGTACCATTGAATATGCTTTTTGACTGACTTGGCGAGCATTCAGGATGCTATAATAAGACACGAGTTTGAATGGCGCTAATTTTCATACGCTCCGCATTTACTCACTTTCGGTAGGCGAGTCAGAAACATGCTCTGTAGCTTCATGTGTGAGAGGTTTGGATTGATACATACTACCATATTGCTGTGTGCATTAATTTATTATTTTATGTTTTCGGTCCCCCTATGAACATTTGCTGTGATTTACACAATTGGGTATTCTATAAGTACCGGTTGTTTGTCCGGACCTACTTTTGGGGCTTATTAAGCTCATGTGTGTCTACATTTTTTGTTTTATTACAACTAAGGATTGGTACTATTGCCAAGTAAGTATGCATCTTTCTTTAGTTGTGGCTTCATTGAGGTAGTTCAGTCACGATGTCTGTTATTGTTACTAAATGAAAATTAAATGAAATGGAAAAAAAGATTTCTAAAGTAAAGAGACATGCTCAGAGAAGATCTCGTAGGTGCTATTACCGGATTAAAACCAACCCAACCTAAATGGATGAGGGCCCCATGGAGCCAAGAAAAATCAAATTAAAAGTTTGCGGAAAAATCCAGGTTTTGAGATCTTTTAAAAAGAAAGACCGATTAGAGGTAGAACGAAGTGCGAGAGGAATACAGTTCCATAATCTGGCACTCAGTACCCTCGCAGATCTTCCCCGTCTAGCCTGTCAAAATCTGGTTGGTTGTAGAATAAAAGCATTGGCTGACTTTAAGGTTCTTGTAGAGGTGTAGAAGAAAAAAATGTTCTGCAGGTCAATCGGACCCGTTTTATAAACAGCTCTATGTATATGAGATAACATCTTAAATTAGATTCGTTTAAACACTGTCATCCAATGAAGCTCCTTCAGTCTGAAGAAAACTGAGCTAAGTTTAGGAGTTTTAAGTAGCAACCTCACCGCTGCATTCTGTGCAATCGGAAGTCTTTCTGTGAGTTTTTTTTTTTGAGTCACTAAATATAGGGCATTCGAAAAATCTAGCCTAGAGGTGACTAACGCCTGAATCACAGTTTTCCTGGCTGTTAAAGGTAAAAAAAAAAAAAAAGAAGAAAATACGGAGATTTTTTGGCACGTTACTGTTACGGACTTGATCTGCTGCTGGAAGGATAAATGAAAATCAGGTCGGACTCCCAGGTTACGTACAGATTCTAACTGATACCTTTGGCCAGCTCACTTGGCCACCACAAGTTCTTCCAAATTTACTGCTTGGGACTAAGGACTAATAATTCCTTTTGTTGGGATTTAATTTTAGGTGTTTTAGTTTTGTGCATCCAAGTAGCAACTGATAGAATACGTTGTTTAAATTTGTGTCCGGTTTGCCCATCATCCATACACAAAGAGACAATCAATTGAGTGTCCTCTGCTTAGGACAGCACCCCATAGCCTCTAATGAGTTTGACCAAAGGAGCCATATAAACATTAAAGAGAATCTGGCTCAATGTGGTTCGCCACATTCTATCAGAACAGAGCTGGAAGAATAAAGAGGGAGTCCAACCGTTTGTTGTCGTTCCTTCAGAAAATCCAAAAGCCAATTTAATACAGGACCTTCAACACCAATTTAAACGATGAATTAGAATCTTATGGGAAATGGTGTTGAAGGCTGCGGAGAGATCTAATAATATGAGAGGAGCCATGACCCTGTTATCTAACTAGTGTTTCAGACTTTCGGTCACCATAAGGTGCAATGATTCTGTATTATGGGCTGACTGAAAGCCACACTGGGTGGCATCCAAGAGGTTATTAGTGTCCAAACTTTAGTAAGTAGAGAGTTAATACGGGATTCTAACATCTTAGCTAAGGCCGGCAGTAATTAAATGGTCCTGAAATTAGCAGGAAGTAACTGATCAGCATTAGGTTTTATTTTTTTTAGAATGGGAGTTACCACAAATGATTTGCAGAGGTGGAACCAATGCAGATTCAATTGATGAGTGTGTGGATTAATGTGTTGGTAGCACAGTTGGGTTAGAATGTGGGTTTATTGAGTGGTGGATTCTCATCGTGGTGCCACTGGTGGTGTATTTTTTTATTTATCTTTTTAACTTATTGCTGTAATCTTGTGCAACTTTTATCTTGTTTTGCGCTGTATCCTGTCCATCTAAGAGAGGTTTTATTCAGGGGTCTTTAACAGAAGTTATTTTGAACACTTTGTCCTGAGGATGGTCTCAAATACTTATTAGACATCTGGAGACTGAAACGTTGAAGTACTGACCAGTTCAAGTACTGATTAATGGTCTTTAAAAACATATATAATGAAAAAACTCTAAGTCGGTTTTAGAACCTTTTGCAATCTGTTGAGTAATCACCCACTCTGTTTATGGTCACAACTTGAACTGTGTAATCTTTGTGACCGTTTGTGACAGCAGGGAGGTGCTGTTGTATTTGACTCAAAAAAGATGTATTGTTGCTAGGAGATGAAGAAGTACGCTTATTACATTTAGTTATTTGATTTATTACCAGAATTAAAAATTAACCATACTTTAATTGGTATTAGGGATTGGCTATATATAGATAGTATTCACCAATCCTCCAACTAAGTAACTATGTGTAGAATTACTCCTTCAGGATTCATTTGTGTTTTTATCAATAACTAAGCATGTGACCCAGATCATCTTGAAATGTAAAAATCCAACCAGTTTTGATAATTTAGAATTATGTTACTTCAAGCTTTTGGCCAATGCATGCTAACAAATCACATTCACCTTAATGCAACTCCTGCGGCGACCGGAAGGACTAACGTACTTTGCCAGTTTGGTGGCAAGAGCTTCGATTACCAGCTATGAACTGTAATCATTGCAGGATGGGTGGTTGTAAAGCGTAGAAGAGCTGGGAGAAAGGTTAACAAGTTTTGGATGCACGGTTTTCAATGTACAAAGAGCAGAAGGAAGGCTCAGGGCAGTGGTGGTGGTAATAAAGTGCAGCTAACGATGCCTTAACTAGACAAGCATTGGCATAGCGAATAGGTCTCGCCTTTGGGACCTTATAAATTTAGCCATGCAGCAGACTTCTTTAATTGTTACAATTAAAGGCCACATGTAGCCACAAGATGGCAGAAAAGGCACGCATGTACGAACGATGTCAAGAAGCGGAAGGAGTGGCACAAGCGCAGATGCCGCCCACTGATCTAATATCACATGTGAAGCTGCACGCTACCCATGGCTGTCCACAGCAAGAGTAGCTGTTTATTTCTGTCGTCGTGAAGCCATGAAGCTCACACCCTCGAGTTTCACCAATAGAAACTTAAAAGACAAGTTTTGGCAAAGCCCATAGCTGTCGCCTTTGAAAACTATTGGCTTTGCCATTGGATTTTAGTGATGCTGTACTGCATCCCCAGAGGTGTTCAGCGTGGCTAAAGAGGAAAGCAAAAAAATCAGGGAGCAGGAGAGTTTGCTCAGTTGCTGCAGTTACTCAGTGACTGCAGTTAGGTAACCCTGGATTTTTTCGTAACGTGTTTACAACAGAGGCAGGTCTCATTTTTCTAAGGAATCTTGTATTTTTTATTTTGCCAACTTATAAAGACAAATCCTATGCAGGAGAACGCATTCCTGTTTCCACTTGATATGGACGTTACATTTTTAAAAGCCGGTGGGTTAAAAAACAAGCAGCCGAAGCTGGAAATCAATTTGTAACAGGATACTAGTTTAAGCAAGGCAGGCAATAAATCGCTTTAGCAGATAACAGGCAAAAGCACGTGACCAAGGAGGAATGCGCACACACACCTACATGTCACTTACATCTGCCCAAAACATGGCTAATCTACGATATACCGACCAATACAGAATCATACAAGGCAGTGCAAAAACATGCATACGCCTACACACTGCAGTGCATACACACCTGCACAACACACACACACCTTCAGACACGCAAAAAGAAGCATACCTATTGTCCACTCACTCACACATTAGTAAACACCCCTGGCACCCACATAGACACACGTCTACACACCACACATACACTGACAAACACACACACCGAATAAGCCTACACACCTACTGACAAACAAAATCCTATCATAACCACATGCACCTAAGTAGACATTCGTCAGTTGAAAACTTAAGGAAACACGCCCATATCCATGGTTCAAGCACACACCTACATACCAGATACGTTTACACACACACAACTAACTTAACCACACTTAAACAGGCACATACAGTTCAAACAGGCCCATGCAAATAAACACACACTCATCTATACGCATCAAAATATAGCACACACACCTGCACAACACACATATGCACCTGCATATTTAATTAATTTTTTCCACAAGATACAATCCTTTGGGCGTACATGCACACACATACCAAAGAACCAATCACGTGTTTGCAGACACGTGCACCCACACAGAAACTCCTTCCATTCAGCATATTTGTCCCTTACATGGAACGGTTTTAGCACACTGCATGGTGTGGCTGTTATGGGACAACTCGACATGTTCAATTTTTTTAGCTGAAATCATTCAGGGAAGAAAATGCCAAACGAGGGACAATACAATCATGGACTATCGAGAAATTAATATCTTTAGAAAACATTTTGAATGCATTAATGTGCTGTTTACGAGCTGCCGGCGTACGCTTCTGTGCGCTAGAAATTCAAAATTATTTGACGCTGTTGTATGTGCTACCTATAACTTTCGCAATACCTGCCCGGCTTATGTCGAGGAAGTTATTTATTGATTTGTAAGTATTCCTCCTGCTGCCACTGCTGTCCTTCGACGGTCTGACGATAAGACATACCTAACTTGAGGTATCCCCCCCACATTGATTTAGAGGCCAGCACGTCGCCATGTTCTCTGTTACTTGTATTCATTTTATTTGCTTTACATAGCTGCGTATAGTTGTGTCGGATTAAGGGAATGGGCGGAGTGAGAAACACGAGTGGGGGAAGTGTGTATAATGTAGCATGGAGAGCAGAGGTGATGAAGCCTGATGGACTGGGCTGGGAGGGGGAGGAGGAGGAGGAGAGCGAGAGGGAAGGAGACTCAGAAAGGAGGGAGGGAGGAAGGAAGAAATGAAGGAAAAATGAATATTAGAGAAGTTGATTAAAATGAAAAAGAATTGAGGTGAATAAGTGTCAGCGAGCGTGAGCCGGTCAGAGGGACCGAGGGGAAGGGGCACAGGAAAGGGTAACTGCGAATGGGGAGGGGCAGAAAGAGATTAATAGAGAAGGGGAGAGACGGACGGGTCACGTGGGCAGCCCACGGGCAGCAGCAGCAGCTCATAGGAAATTGAGTGGCTGGCCGCTTCGGCGCATTTCAATATATGGAAATGACAGAGGCTTCTGCCATAAATCAACACTCAGCACTTTGTCATTTGCCTGTTCTGCATCATTTTCCTATTATTCCCTATGCTGCTGCCACAGGAGCACGGGCGGCCCCTGACACTCCCTCAGCTCGTGCTGCTGTTGAGGGTACAACTGCTCAGGGTCCCTGCCAGTGGTGCGCAGCATTCTTCTCGAAAATCCACACACCACACGGCCCCGCCAATCAGCAGCGTGAATCAAAGTTCTTGCATGAGCTGCGAGAATGTAGATTTTCACTACTGCTATGACTACTGATTGTGACTATGGGGCCCGGAGGCTAAGTTTACAGTGAGAAGTAATGCGCGTTTCAGTAATGCGCATTTGTAAAGATCGTGACTCCAGGACCCAGAGGCTACGTTTTATTACAACCACGGCCTGCAAGAGGGGGGAGAGAGAGACTGCATGTGAAACAAGCGCGCCCACGCTGATTAAAACTAGATGGCCCCTGCTGGCTTCCGAGAGCAAAACGCTCTGGGAGTGAACATTTCACAAGAAGCTGGGACCTCCACACGCCTTTGGCCAATTGCGTACTAAAGCCAGACGCAAAGGCCTATCGCGTGTGAGCACCACACGCACTTGCTTCTACACAAGCTGAAGTGATTCCAAGAGGTCGATTTCCTATGCAGCGCATGCGCGCTGCCATAGGCTCGACCTAAAAAAGGAGGCCGAAGTGAGCGGAAACTAATACTCTACTTTAATTTTTTTAACTACTTTTTACAGCTGTTTTCAGAGTAAAGTTGCCTTACTTTCTACATGTAGCACATACTTAATTAGTACAAATCTGCTTGAGCCTCTTGAAGCTATTCTTTTTTTTTTTTCCAGTGCTCCTGGTCGGCGCGGAGACCTCTGAAATATACCATCAAGCTTCACCAGTGCCCACTCTCATCCCATCTGGTCATAGTGCCTCTGCTTATGGGTGCAATTTGACCTCTGCCCATGACGCCACTCCTCCACATAGCCGGTCCATGCTATCTTTATATAAGGGTAGTAGGGTAGTAAGGGTGAAGGTACACACTTCATGCACGTGTAAATTACGTGCTAACGAGTAAACGGAGAGCTCCCTATCTTACGGTTCCAGTTGCAGAGACCTGCACCGTTATTGATTGCCATCCACCTGAAAGTCGAGCTGAGTCTCAAGCTGTTTGAAATAGACTATTTTACCTTCATGTAACTACAAAAAAAAACAAGCATTGGCAAAGCCAATAGGTCTCGCCTTTGGGATCTTATAATTTTTTAGCAATGTAACAGTTGTTGTTTTTGCACTAAGGATTTTGTTTTGGATAATTAAACATTTTTTTGCTTTTATTGTATATGGAAATAAGTTTTGTAGCAGTTTGCCTTATCCCTGAGTTAATGTGTAAAGCGTTTGCGCAATACGTACATAGCAACACCATACCAGGCACACCATAAAAGGAACTCGATACAAGGTTATATGAAGAATAGCCTTTGTATTTTTATAAAACATAGAACAGAGGGAAATGCGAAAATGAGCTTCAATTAGATAAAGTATATTACTTGTGGACGAGGCTTGCTTTGGGGAAATAGCACGCGATTTCAAAATGCAAATGGCCCGCGCTATATTTATTTTTTAATAACAAGCCGGAAATGTTTGTTTAAGAAAGAAAAAGTTTCTAAATCGTGTACGAGGCTGGCTTTGGTGAGAGAGCACGTAAGTTGAAAATGCAAAAGGGCAGCGCTCTATTTATTTCACAATTATGACTAAAAAGTGTATCAATTATGGACGACGCTGGCTTGAAAAAGTATATAAATCGTGTACGAGGCTGGCTTTGGTGAGAGAGCACGTCAGTTGAAAATGCCAAAGGGCAGCGCTCACACGCCACACGCGTGCTTGTAAAAGTAAAACAAAATCACACTGCTGGCACTGCAATGATGTGTTTGCTGGGGCCGCGCTCTATTTATTTAACAATTATGCACCGTAGATGTTTGTTTAATGACTAAAAAGTGTATCAATTGTGGACGACGCTGGCTTGAAAAAGTGTATAAACCGTGTAAGAGCCTGGCTTTGGTGAGAGATACCATAGGGGATGATGGACGGAGCGTTAGAGCAAATCAAACACTCACCCCCAGTCAAATGATCTGGGTTTAATCCATCATCATTCTTTAGCTCACTCCACCACCCCAGTTCAGACATGGCCATAAGCAAATCAGTCTGACCCTGTGCCTCATGGGAACAGTCCAGCCCGAACTGCCAAGCCATGTCTTCCCTGGACCGGAAACAAGCATCCTGGGACCGGTTTCGGGTTCAAAACCCTCATCAGCCAGGCTATCTTGAATCCAGTGGCAAAGTGAGCAAGGGACCCACGTCTGGGCATACCCTGCCAACTTAGGGCGAACAAAGCAAAACCAAAGGGGATGATGGACGGAGTGTTGAACATTGCAAGCACTCACCCCCAGTCAACTGATCTGGGTTTAATCCATCATCATTCTTTAGCTCACTCCACCACCCCAGTTCAGACATGGCCATATGCAAATCAGTCTGACCCTGTGCCTCATAGGAACAGTCCAGCCCGAACTGCCAAGCCATGTCTTCCCTGGACCGGAAACAAGCATCCTGGGACCTGGCTTGGCAGTTCGGGCTGGACTGTTCCCACAAGGAACAGGGTCAAGACTGATTTGCATATGGCTGGGTCCAAACTGGGAGTGGTGTGGTGAGCAAAAGAATGATGGATTTAACCCAGATCCTTGTGACTGGGGGTGAATGTTTGCATTGTCCAGCATTCCGTCCATCAATTGTTTTCTTTTGCATTTGTCGCCCTAAGTGGGAAGGGTATGCCCAGACGTGGGTCCCGTGCTCACTACACCACTGGATTCAAGCTAGCCTGGCTGAAGAAGGGTGATGCCCTGAAACCGGTCCTAGGATGCTTGTTTCCTGTCCAGGGAGGACCTGGCTTGGCAGTTCGGGCTGGACTGTTCCCACAAGGAACAGGGTCAAGACTGATTTGCATATGGCTGGGTCCAAACTGGGGTGGTGTGGTGAGCAAAAGAATGATGGATTTAACCCAGATCCTTGTGACTGGGGGTGAATGTTTGCATTGTCCAGCATTCCGTCCATCAATTGTTTTCTTTTGCATTTGTCGCCCTAAGTGGGAAGGGTATGCCCAGACGTGGGTCCCGTGCTCACTACACCACTGGATTCAAGCTAGCCTGGCTGAAGAAGGGTGATGCCCTGAAACCGGTCCTAGGATGCTTGTTTCCTGTCCAGGGAGGACCTGGCTTGGCAGTTCGGGCTGGACTGTTCCCACAAGGAACAGGGTCAAGACTGATTTGCATATGGCTGGGTCCAAACTGGGGTGGTGTGGTGAGCAAAAGAATGATGGATTTAACCCAGATCCTTGTGACTGGGGGTGAATGTTTGCATTGTCCAGCATTCCGTCCATCAATTGTTTTCTTTTGCATTTGGCTTTGGTGAGAGAGCACGTAATTTGAAAATGCAAAAGGGCCGCGCTCTATTTATTTCACAATTATGCACCGGAGATGTTTGTTTAATGCCTAAAAAGTGTATCAATTGTGGACAAGGCTGGCTTTGAGAGAGAGCACGTGAGTACAAAATGCTAAAGGGCCGCGCTCTATTTATTTAATAATAACGCTCCCGAAATGTTTGTTTAATAACGCAAAAGTGTACAAATTGTGTACGAGACTGGCTTTGGTAAGAGAGCACGTCAGTTGAAAATGCCAAAGTGCCGCGCTCACACGCCACACGCGTGCTTGTAAAAGTAAAACAAAATCACACTGCTGGCACTGCAATGATGTTTGCTGGGGCCGCGCTCTATTTAACAATTATGTGCCGTAGATGTTTGTTTAATGACTAAAAAGTGTATCAATTGTGGACGACGCTGGCTTTGAGAGAGAGCACGTAAGTTCAAAATGCTAAAGGGCCGCTAATAATAACGCGACACAGGTGTGTGTTTAATAATGAAAAAGTGTATAAATCGCAAAACAAGGAGGCATGTCTGGCGAGTGGTGTGCGATGTGCGCGCGCTGTAAGGGTGCCCGCGAGCGATACGCTTAATGAGCCATGACAAGAGAGGAAAGCTAGATGGCGCCTGTGCGCGTAACTGTGCGCGTAACCGCAAGCTTTAGGCCACAAGCAAAAGCGTGTGGTCATCTTTTTGAAGCCCCCCTTACTAAAAGTCTCGCCAGCGCAGCGCATGCGCTGCCTGAGGCGAGACCTAAAAAACTTTGAATTCTTCTCATTCCATCTCTGTTGTCTCCTCGGTATGTTAATCTTTCATGTATATTGTCAGTATTTTCGTGCACATTTACTAAACTGTGCAGTTCTACGATGTTACTTTTTCCTGTTGTTTTCTTCCTTGTTTTTACCTACCCGCATGAAGAAAGTTTATCTTTGTTTTCCTTTTATATTACACACTAAAATATAAACGTGATTATTTAATCACGAAAAAATCCCTTTCTCAGGAAGCAGAGAAATGTCCCTTGCAGGCTGACTGGGAAGTTCCCAGAGCCTGCCACGCAAGTGTTATTTACAGACTGCACTGAGGAAGCGCTGATAATACGGCTGCCTGCTCTGAACCTGTCGCCTTGCGGCCTCTGGCTACTCGATCAAGGCCCAGATAGTGCCCTGCACTATTGGCGCTCATTGGGATATGTGAAGATAGGCACCTGCTTGTAGAGAACCTGCAGAGGTACGGATGGCCCCTGATGGCATTCCCTGACCACAAGGGTGGAGGGTGAGGCAGTCGAAGGATTTTATTTATAAAGTGACCAAACCAAGAAAGGCGTTCAGTTACTCCAAAGTTCTGATCTAAGGAGCATAAATCATTAATGTGAATTTTGTCGTGTTGAGTTTAGGTTTTTAGAGTTTTTATGATTCTAAGTAGGTGTTTGGGGGATGGTAGGGTGGGGAAGTTTGGACATTTCTGGTAGTTTTTCTTGCTTTTCGTTTAGTTTGAAGTTTTGCCCGGTTGTAAGCAACTAAAAAAGTAGTTTTTAGGTCGAGCCTAGCAGTAGCGCACATGTGCTGCTCGCTCTGCGAGGCTTGCTGTATTGGAGTATGCACTGGAAGCCCCGCCCACTCCGCCCATATTTGTCATTGGCTTGTGTCATCGTCCTTCGTAAATGCTGGCTTCTGATTTGTAAATAGGCTTGTTAGTCCCTCCTTGGTACCGCCTTGTCTGTATTTCTTACCTCCCATAACGACTGGACCTTTTACTTGGCTGGTTACATGGTCAGCTTTATCTAGTGGGTGAGCACTATTTTGTTTATTGACACTGATGTTGACAATGGCGGCTGCTTTTTTTTATTTGCAGCGCGCCTACACAGGTAAACGGTGTGCGCTTTTTTTTTTTTTTATAGAGCGCTATGCCGCTCTAACTTGCATGTTGAGCGCGGCACCTGCTTCAGGGACACCGCGCTCAGTTACAATTATTTATTTTTTAGACTTTGTCAGCGCGGCGCCCGCTTCATGGACACCGCACTCTATTTCTTTTTTTTTTTTTTTCTTTAAGTTTCATAGTGAGCACGGCGCACACTTCACGGACACCGCGCTCTAGTATCTCACGTTGCTGACCTTATGCCTTCGGTTCGGTAGAGCATTTGCAATGCAATAGGTCTCGCATTTATGCAAGTTTGTCCTATTTGCATTGTAAATGACAATGCCTTTTATTTATGTCTTAGTTTGTAAAACATAAATAAAAGGCATTGCCATTTACAATGCCAATAGCTTAAACTCGCGTAAATGTGAGACCTATTACATTGCAAATGCTTGTTTTCATTCTTGCTATTAACTTTCCTTTCAAAAATGTTTCTCCCAAATGTCTTTGACTGGTAATTTTGAACATTTTCTACGCTGTCCCTGTTTTTAATTCCACTGTGTGAGGCTGGAAGGGGGTTTAGAGCAGCCGCGGCCCGTGCAGGTAAGAGCTGTGGGGCCGGGTGGGGGAGTGTGAGAAGCTGGCCTGGTATATGATGTCCACTTATGTCACTGGGTACCCTGCACCAGTCCAGACAACCCTTATGGGGATTTAAGAGGTCTGAGACAACCTTAGAAAGCTCTCTAAGTGGTAGCTGTGGAGAGCAGCCTTCAGGCTTAGTCCAGAAGGAGTGTAAAGCAGCTTGTTTTACCAGATTGCAATCTTATAGTATAGATTAAGTCTAAAAGAACCACACAAGGCATTTATAAAAATATGTATTTATTATATAGTACTCTCTAACACATACAAATATCTCCTACCCGAAGATATGCACAAGGTACACAATACTTTGTAAAAAAATCAAGTAAATAGCACGGAATACACAGTGGACCCCAGGGGGGGACTAAACAATATACTAAGAAAGTGGCATAAGAACCACGACTCGTGTCAGGACGATGCCCAGAGGACGTTGAAGTGCTGGGGACCCAAGGTGAGTGACTAGGAACCCCACGGAGAGCGTGTGCAGTGTGGAAACAAGACCGCTGGCTCCGTACAAATCACTGTGTAAGTCGCGGTTGGAGTTTTAAAGATTAAGGACCCTTCCCAGTGGACCCTGAAGACACCCCGTGGAAGACAGAAGGTTGGGGAGCCACCCCACCCGTGGATATCCTAGTACCTACGTTATGTACACCAGGGAATCCGGGTGCATAGGTATGAAGTGGTGTCAGAAACCGCCGTCGAACCCAATGGAGGACTTCAGGAAAGTGCCGCTGCTGAAGAAGGAGAAAGTGTCCGGTGGAATCCGAAGGTGGATCCTAGTTGAGAGGTATTTGCAAGCAGAGGGGACAGAGTCTGTCACTCAGGAGGGACCAGGAGATCTGGAAGACGAATGCCCACCGATGTCGGGAGTCGGAGGGGAGTTGACGATGACCTTGACTCTGCAGCTGTGAGGACCAGGCGACGCTCAGGAAGACCAGGAGCCGTGCACGAGCTGTCCTACATCGAATGTCGAGAGCTATGGGGTCGGTGTTCGGAGGGAGCACCAACAAGCCTTGGCAAATGCAAACAACGTAGAAGTCAAAGAAGGTGCAATGTCGGGACCAGCAAGGTCCAGTGGACTCACCACAAGCAGGGGAGTCAGGGCAGGCCCCGAACAATCAGGGGAGTCCAAAAGAAACAAAGGTGAACCTCAACAGGACCCACAGGCTGGAGGCACTGGAATCGCAAGAGGACCTCAAGCAGCTCACCAAAAGATGCAGGCCACGGTGCAAACGATGCGATGTGGATGAAGAATTTGGTCACTGGAGGTGCTTGAGGTGGGGGCTACTTGGAGCCCGAAGATCTTGGTGGAAGGAAGCCAACAAGCCTTTGCAACTGCAAGTTGACGCAGTGCACAGGGGTTCGGTTCCTGCGGCACCCACGAGGTATACTGGCCTCAAACTTGGTGGGAGGGCAGGGTAGGCCTCGAGAGCTGTAGAGAACCACCACCTGTGTTGCAGAACCTTTCGGAGTCTGGAGGAGTTCAGGATCAGGTTAGTTGCGGTCAGCTTAGTTGCGGTGCCTGCGAATGCAGGTAAGTGACTCCTTCACAGCAAGGTAAATTCCTTCAGGTGTCTTTGATGCCCACAGGCCTTGGAAGGTTTCTGTATGGTGCACAGGCACAGACGATGCAGCAGACTGGAAGGGAGACTAAGTCGAGCCCAAACGAAGTCCAGAGTGCCCAGACGGTAGAAGTAGAAGTGGTGTCTGATCTGAGTCTTGTCCCAAGACGAATCGAGGGACCCACCCACAGGTAAGCCCTTAAGTACCCTAAAGAAAGGGTTGGAACGATTCAGGGGACCCTCCCTCGGAGGGTCTGGACAGGGAGGAGGTTACTACCATGGCCTTAGTCCAGTGTCGCGCCAGAACTGGTTTGAACTGGACTATGCAAGGAGGCACCAAATGTGCCCCTTATGCAGACTCAGTGGTGCTGACCAGCGCACCCACCCGGTCCCAGTACACTAAATCCTGTGCGGGAGGTGGTCACACCTCCCTGTGACAGGATGCCTATTGTACTGCCTTCCACTGCTCAAGCTTGGCTCAGCAGTAGGAGGGCAGAATCGTGTCTCTGGTCGGCAGCAACCATTTTGTGTTGTCCGGGTCTAGAAGGCTGGCACCAGGAACGCTGAGAGCCTAACTGAGGACTCTTCCAGTGCTTGGAATCATACCTCTCACACCATTTACGGTGTGGGAGGTATGATTCTAACATGTTTGATACCAAACATGATAGGATTCGTTGCAGCCAATTGCGAGATGGTAATCTCATCGCGTAAGTACGCGGTGCCCCTCTATATGGTATATGGCTGCTTCACTTACAACCCAGGAGAATGGACTCCTTAGGCTGTACTGGTGTCCTGCTCATGCAGGGGCACCCTCACACTTTGAACCAAGCACCCAGGATTGCAAAGGCCTGCTATAGGATTGACTTATAGGTTTTAGCTGCAGTGACCCTAGATATAGGAAACCTATATCTTTCGTAAGTGGTGCTAGTACCCGCTTACACAGGCTGCAATGGCAGGTCTGGAGTTCCATTTTGAATGGTCTCCCATGGGTGGCATAATGCATGCTTCAGCCCATGTGGGACCTCTGTGGTACCTATGCCCTGGGTACCTTAGTACCATATACTAGGGACTGATAAGGGTACCCCAGTATCCAATCTGGGATGTACCCAAGTACTTACCACAACAATTTAAGGGAGAAAGCACAGAGACTGGGGTCTTGATTAGCAGGATCCCTGTCAGACTATTCAAGAAACAGCTTAGCACCAGGCAAAAAGTGGGGGTAACCACGCAGAAGGATCCTACCTTCCTACAGGGGGTATTTCGACAGACGATGACGAGGAAAAATTAAATAATTAATTCCTGTCATCTTCTGTTGAAACCCCCCCCACCTGGCCCCACCGCTCTTACCTGCACGGGCCGCGGCTGGGTTAGAGGCTCATGCACTGAAGACATAGCCCAGGGATTTCCTTGATGGTAGGGCACAGTAGGCTGTGGGTACTCTATGGTAGTATCTGGTAATTGGTGCTAGGACAGGCTGGCTGTAAACAGGCTTTACAGCACATGTATAGACTTGATTCCCCACAGTGAAGGTTTTGCTTTTCATCTTTACATGAACATTAAAACTTGTAGTAATCTGTTGGGTAAAAATAAAATCTGGTATTGGCGCTTTCAAGTGAGCTGTCGCTCCTGAAAGGTGCGTTATACATGTTACCCTTACGTTAGGTCAGCTATCTTTCAGATGCCGTAGTGCATCCTGGTAGGATGCAGTTCACGGCTGCGAGTAAAAGAAGTGATTTATTTCAGGTGCTGCCCTGCCATCTTTGCTTCATTAAGCTGATTTGGCAGTGTACTCTGTGCAGAATATCCCGTTGGACTGGTAGGGTGACTTAAATGATGTTACACCCCAGCTCTGTGCTATTTCTTGAATACCATCAGCAGGCCTTGGTCCACGTTCGTATTCCATACCCTTGTCTTCCATTCGTACCTTGTTCGCGGTGGCCATTTTGAGTTGGGCTGCTGCGAGTTGTAAGTGCTGGGAGGCCTTTGCCTCCTAGAAGTCTGCTTCTAGCATTCATCGTGTGATACAGCGCGCTACTTGCTGCCTCAAATTGTACAACAAATGCCACTGACTTATTTTTCTTCCACCTGTGACCACTCTGTGCCCTTCGCTCCTGGTTCCTAAAATTGTCCTGTGTTTACATGGAATCCGTAAGACTTTTTTATACAGTATAATGTGAATTTCCATTTTTATTAGTTGTGTAGTTAGTATTTAGATGAGTAATAAAATACTCGCATTTATACTTACATAGAGAGGCCTTGGGTCAGCCTTCTTCATCCATTGGCCTGTTCAGGTATCATTTACATTTTCCTCCTACAGACAGCAGTTTAAAGCATAGGGCATTTGGGCAGTCCATTTCAACCTTTTGAACCATTTGCCCTCTTGCACTGTTGGCAACAGCATTTTACCAGCTCGCATAAACAAATCCACCTTAACAGTTGACTTCATTGTCCGGACTGTTTTTATAATGCGTTTTTGTTCGATTTGTTAGCCTCTTTATTTTCATTGCCACCCATGTGTCTTTAAACTATGTCTTCAGGGTACAGTATTTCAAAGCTGTTAGTACTTTTGTTTGCACAGATAAGAATCATATTCATTTGATGTGCATTAAACCTAAAAATATATCCTGTATCCCAAATACACCTGTTGCATTAAGATTATATGCAGTGGTTGACTTAAAAATTATTGCAAATATATAGCTGCCACTTTTAGGTGTTGGCATTTTTTCTTTTTTTCTTTTTTTCTGCTTTTTATTTTTGTGGTATCCCACACCAGCTTGCCAAAGCCAGACCTATTGGTTTTTCCAGGGCTTGATGCACCCCTACATCTTGGGACCCAGAAGTGCCATAGAGCTGTGCTGCATAGAAGGATTATTTAGGCACACCACTGATAAAGGATCTTTTGCACCTAATTTGGGCTTTATTTTTGCTAGATGCCCCAGGCCTTTTAAGATCTTGCTCACAGACAGCTTGTAGCTGCCTATTGTCGAAAGACCACTGGTGAACCAAGCCAAAACGTACAGTGCGCTTGGAGCCCGCCCATTGCTTACCATTGGTTGGCTTTCTTGTCCTCATTTTATGGCTTGTTCGATGTCTTTCCTTCCTCTTCTTGTGTTGGTTGCTGTTTTACTATCCTTTTGAATGGATGACTCGTGTCTTCCAAGTGCTCGCGTTCAGGGAACAACTTTTTTATTTATTTAAGCACTCCATGACATTGCATGTGTTTTCTTGTGCTCTTACTCATGCACTGCTTTTCCCTCAAATATCCACTCCCTTCCCATTGCATCACCTCGCAGCTCATCACTTGCTTCCCCCACCCCTTCCTTCCAGCTTTTTTTTTTTTCCTGTATATTTGTCTTGGTAATTCCCACCCCCACCAGAAGCTTCACAGTTGCCAAAGAAATTGTGCTGCATGGTGGCTAGCTCCACTTCCAAGATGTGCAGCCACTATGTTCCCTAAGTAATTTCATTAGGTCAAGCCTGAGCCAGCGCGCAAGCGCTGCTCTGGCGATCTGTTGTAGGTAAAGTACGGAGGAGAAGCCCTGCCCACATTTTTCATTGGCTTGTGTCTTTGCTCTTCATAAATGCTGGCGTCTGATTCCTTAATAGGCTTGTTAGTCCCTCCTTAGTACAGCCATGTCGTCATTTGTATCCTCTCATGGCTACTGGCCCCTTTACTTGGTTGTTACACCGTACGTGTACAATTTTTTTAGGTTCCTGTTGTGCTTTACTTTGTTCCCGCTCCCCTCCCGTTGTCCGTGTTCTCCATCCTCCCGCCCCCTCCCGTTGTCGGTGTTCTCCATCCTCCCACCCCCCTTTCCTTTGTCCATGTTCTCCATGCTCCCGCCCCCTCCCGTTGTCCATGTTCTCCATGCTCCCGCCGACTATTGTGTGCGTTGTAGTTTGCATAACTATTTTAATTTGGCAATGAGCTAAATGGTTTAGTGTTCAATTCTCGAAGACAATATTTTTAAAACAACAAGCAAAGGTTTTATACAGAGATTATTAAGTTGCACATACTAAAATAATAAGTATATCAGTATTATTTGACTGGCTTGACCAATTCAGTGTTTCTCCAGGCGCTACCATTCAACTGAAAGGGAAGTGCATGCAATACAAGATGGCTGCCCTGTTCACCTACGCTTCTTGTGTTGGGCGCTCTGTTCCTTTCGGGCTGGCCCAGCGCGTAATGTGCTGCCGAGTGGGACAGTGACGTCTTGCATGTTTTTGTTGAAGTTGATGGCCGCCAGGTGCTACTTGCTCAGAAGCAGTGACTGGTTATAGCAGCACTCTCCTGTTGTGTGTTGCAAAGAGTGGGTTATGTGTCAATAAGACCCACCCACCAGTGTGGCCACGAAGGTTGACAAGGAGAACACCAAGCCACGCGGTCGGAGCTCAGAGGCGAGGACTCTGAGCGGCAGGACAATATGAAAGAAAAGGAGATCTTCAGCAAGGTGCGCACCCAGATGTACTGCCGGGGCAGTGTTTACTGAAGGCAGCGGAGGCATCAGAGGAGGGGGGCTAGTGGAATGGCCACAGCATATCGACTTGGTCATGGGAAAGTTCCAGAAACCCGAACAGTTATGGCAACACCCGGGTCCTTAACCCACACAGTCCCTAACAATTACCTCAGGTACAGAGCACGAGTGTATACGAATACAGCGACTGTCACAGAAGGTCAGCGCTGACTGACTTATTTTGCCTTTTTTGGATGCTGGAATTTGTAGGTCATTTTTAGGTGAACCTGAGGCAGCGCGCAAGCGCTGCTCTGGCGATCTGTTGTAGGTAGAGTATGGAGGAGAAGCCCCGCTTATATTTTTCATTGGCTTGTGTCTTTGTCCTATGTAAATTTCTTAATAGGCTTGTTAGTGCCTCCTTAGTACGGCCATGTCGTCATTTGTAACCTCCCATGGCTACTGGACCATTTACTTCGGTTGTTACACGATAGGCGTTGTTTAGTCTGTAAGCACTACTTTTATTAATGAGTTTCGCATTCGTAAAGCACCTATAGTGTGTGTGCATGTGTGGCGACACTTCACCCATCAGGTACGTGCCAAGCACTTGTTGACACAATGCACACTTTGCATCTTTAAATATATTCATCACGAAGTGCAGGACCTTGCCAAGGGATTTTGCACACTACATACATTCACTCCAAAAATAAAACGTATAGGTAAAAAACATTGTCATTTACAACGTCAATAGTTCTAACTCACAAATGCGAGACTTATTTGCTTTGCAAGTCCTTGTTTTTCTTATGTGAGCAATTTGTATGAGTGCTTCTTGTGGTCTGAGGCACCCGCCGTGTGACTGCTGGGCCGGGACCTATGCAGCACGGTAGCAGAGCGCGCAGACACACAAACGGACTCGGTATTCTCTTTCTGGAATGGGCCACGAGCGGTCCCAGTCTCCAATTATATACCCTACATCTGGCCTGGCCGTAAGGTTGCTTGTGACATCACTGCAGAGTCTTTAGAGTGTGCCTGGTGAATCACTACATCCTCACCAACGTTCGTCCGCTACTGCCTCCTTTTCTGACTTGGCTGAGCCAGTCACACAAAGTCTTTCAGCTTCTGGCTGGGCATCAGGTTAGGTCATAGGTTGTACTGTTGGCTTCGGCTTATTGATGGGTCATCTTGTCCTTGTTCCGTAAATGCCCCTCTCAGTAGGTGACGCCACCTGAGGTGGTGTGTTCATTTGACTCTTCCCTTCTGGTCCCTCCGTCTACTTCTCGGGAAGGCAGAGTGTCCTAAACCCCACCCCAGGATGGTTGTATGACAGAGGCACTCATGGTTGAACCATGCGTGCCTCTACCATGCAGCCCGAACCACAAATGCTTCTCAACATTCATTCCTTTACCATGCAATTTCGTGGTAAAGGGATGTGTGGTAAAGTTCACGTCCCTTTCCCTCCACCCTCAGTCCTAAATTCCTGGCCCTTCCTGTATAACCCAAACCCCCCCTGCCGTAAAAAATGCCCCCTTGTCCTGAAGACTGACCGTACCCCCCCCCCTGCCCTGAGCCCTAAAACTTTGCCTCCTACTTAAAACTTACCCCGAAACCCCCTTACCCTGATCCCTAAAAACTGCCCCCCTGCCCTGGAAACTGCCCCTTCCGCCTCCCCTGCCCTGAGCCCTAAAACTCTGCCCCTACCTTAAAAGCTAACCCCACCCCTGAGCCCTAAAACCGGCCCCCTCCCTTAAAACCTACCCCACAACCCCAGCCCAACTTACCTTGTTGCGTCTCCGGCCTTCGCGAAGGTCCTCCGTTCCAGTTCCTCTCCCCGCCAGCCAGCAGCTCGAACGCAGACTGCTTTAACCATGCATATGTGTGGTTAAGGCAAGCGGTGTTTAGCTTGCGATGAAATAGAACGCATGCTTGAAGCCGCTTTGTAAAGCCTGTTTCCCCCCCAGGATTCATCTGCCTTCCAACCCACACTCCTTTTGGCATCACCGTTTCCTTCGGTAGATGATGTCTTCATTTTTCTGTACCTTGATACTTTTCTGGATACTGTCTCTGCACCTCACCATGCAGATGTCGTGGTACATTTCACCTCAGTCAACGTCCATTCCCCTCTCTCATATGGTGTGCGGAACTTCCACCTTGGATGCCTGTCGCTTATTAAGACTTTGTTTCCTGGCCGTATCTGTGAGTGCTTGAGACTCCGGTGCAGGCTTGCCGCTTCATTATTTTTCCTTATCCTGTCTTGTGTATCTTGTGGATCGTATGTTGGAGCCTCCCATCCACGGCAGGTGGGAATTGTATCACGTCCTCCCCCTTTCAGCATCATTACTGACAGGGAGCACTGTGTTGTGCAGTGGTGTGTGCTCCTGTAGGCTCTCAGAAATTGGTGTATACTGGCTTCTAGGTTTGCCCCTTCATCCATTGTAAAACGCAGCACCTTTTCTAAGGTATGCATGTCGCGCTCAACCTCGCCATTGGTTTGGGGAGATTGTGGTGTTACATTCCTGTGTCTCTCACCCAGTTGCTCTAGAAAGTCATTAAATTCTGTGCCCTGAAACGGGGGACTATTGTCAGTACGTTTTTCTTCCTGGATGCCAAATAGGGCAAATATCTTTTCCAGCAAAAGGTGGATGTTGGAAAATGGAGAATCTCCCCTTTCCAATGTTACCTTTCCCTAGTGGATCCCTGCTTGGGGATTGCCATATCCCCAAGCAGGGATCCACTCACAAGACAACAGGGACAATTTTTTTTTGAGGGGGAGAGCTGCCACCTCACAATGGGCAAGTGCTCCCACCAGGCCCAAAAGTATTACCGACCCCCAGGGGGCAGATAAGAGGTTCTTAACTACAGTCTGTACCCCCAGGGGGGAGGGGGGCAGAAAGCCCACTAGACCACCTAGGATTATATTGGGGGGGGAGGCGCTGCCTCCCTGGCAATGGACTACTGCTCCCCCACTCCTCGGGCCCAAAAGAATTTCAGGCCCCCCTCTCCCCCTGGGGCAGAAAGCCCACTAGAAACCACAGATTATTTTTTGTGGAGAAATGGGTGATGCTAGCCATGGGCCTAACCCCACCCCTCAAATGACCCACAACAGTCTTTCGGCCCCCTTCCACCTGGGGCAGATAGGTCTTTAACTTCAATCTGCCCCGGTGACAGGGGCAGATAGCCCACTAGTCACCAGGGAGTTTTTTTTTTATTGCTACAAGGTGTGTGGGTGGCCTACCCACACGTTGGGCCTAGCATCCGCCTCCAGTATGACCCCAACAGTCTTTCTGCCCCCTGGGGACTTAAGCATCCCCATCCTTTTGGCAGGAGAGAAATTCTGATTTTTGGATTCCCTTTTTTTGTTTTGATTTTATATACATCTGGGTAGCAGGGTTGGGCTCAGTCCTAATATCGTCCTACTTCTATGCTGAATGGCAGCACTTTTCAAGCTCTGGTCAGCTGCTACCTGGGGAAACCTACCAAATACAGTAATTTCTGATAACTATGCACCTGGGGCAGTCCAAGATGGCGTGCCTTGTGTGGATCCCATGACATTTTCCTACACACAATGACCTGCAAATGTCAAACTTTGACTAAAATTCTACATTTTCATTGCATTTCTGTGACGTAAACTTCTGGAATCCTCAGGGATCCATTCCTAGCACACTGCCTTCCCACACTTTCCCGATTAAAATGTTACCTTGCCTCTGTGGCTGGTCCTAGCATCCATGATACAAAAGTCCCAAAATGCAATGTGGAGAATTTGCCAATAGGGGTAGCTCCGGTGTTTGGACCCGGGCTCGGTGGCCACACGGAATGCTACCAAACACAGACATTTCTGAAAACTAGACATCCGGGGGAGTCCAGGGTGGTGTGCCTTGGGCAGATCCCACAATATTTTCTCACCCATAATGCCCCGCGACCCTCAAACTTTGTCTAAATTCGCACATTTTTCTTGCATTTCTGTGACAGCCTTTCGAAACCAGTGGAATCCACAAAATTGATACCACCCAGCGTTCCCCCACTTGTCCAGATAAAAATGGACACAATCAAACCAGGGTCAATGAGTGTCGGTCTGCAAGACTCCCATTGACCTTAGTTAGATGCTTGCCTGTCTGCTCTCCACAGATTCCAGAACTGTTCTTCACGGAAATGTGTGGAAAATGTGTGTTTTTAGTCAAAGTTTGAGGTTTGCAAATGCTGCTGGGTAAGAAAACCTGGCGAGAGCCACTCAAGTCACTCCATCATTGATACCCCAGGGTGTCTAGTTTTCAAAAATGTGCAGGTCTGCTAGGTTTCCCTAGGTGCCGGCTGAGCTAGGGCCTAAAATCCACAGCTAGCCGCACTGCAGAAAAAGGGTCAGTTTTCAGAAGAAAAATGTGATGTGTCCATGTTGCATTTTGGAGCTTTTTCTATTGCGGGCACTAGGCCTACCCGCACAAGTGAGGTACCATTTTTATCGGGAAATGTGTGAGAATGATAGGTGGTAGGAAATTATTGGCTCCCTGCAGTTTCCAGTACATGTCATCACAGAAATGTGAGGAAAATATTTTTTTAGTCAAAGCTTGAGGTTTACAAGGGCTGCTGAATAAGAAAACCTGGTGAGATCCACACAATTCACCCCATCCTGGATTCCCCCAGGTATCTAGTTTTCAAAAATGTGCAGGTTTACTAGGTTTCCGTAGGTGCCGGCTGATCTAGGGCCCAAAATCCACAGTTAGCCTCATTGCAAAAAAAAGGATGAGTTTTAAGTGGGAAAATGGGATGTGTCCATGTTGCGTTTTGGGGAATTTCATGTCGCGGGCACTAGACGTACCCACGTGAGTGTGATACCATTTTTATTAAGAGACTTGGGGAAATGCTGGGTGGTAGGAAATTTGTGGCTTTCCGCAGATTCCAGAAGTTTTCCTCATAGAAATAGGAGGAAAATGTTTTATAGTCTAGGTTTGCAAAGGTTTCTGGGTAAGAAAGCTTGGTGGGAGCCCACATAAGTCGCCCCACCCTATGTGTCTATTTTTAAAAAAATGTACAGGTTTGCTATGTTTCCCTAGTTATCCGCTGAGCTAGGACCTGAAATTTACAGCTACCCACATTCCCAGTTTGCAGTGGAAAAAAATGTGATGTGTCCATGTTGTGTATAGGGCCCTATACTGTTTCAGGCACTAGGCCTACCCACACAAGTAAAATACAGTTTTTATCGGGAAACGTGGGAATACATGTCTCCCAATTTGTTATTACCATTTGTATTTCTCTGCATTTGTCTTCCAAATGTAAGGCAGTGTGTAAGAAAGAAGACCTTTTGATAAAAGCCCTCTGAATCACATGGTAGTATGGGTACCCACAAATGCAGAGATGTACCAATAATCCCTGCTCATAAACTCTGTATTTGGCGTCTATTTCAGAAATACATAGGTTTCTTTAAAACCCATTTTTCACTCTTTATATTTTACCATATGATTTGCTCTATACCCAGTACACAATAAACAAGCATTGGCATAGCCAATAGGTCTCGCCTTTGGGACCTTATAAGTTTAGCCATGCAGCAGATTATCCCCTGGCTCGCCCAGGGCAGCAGCCTCGGTGTCATGGGTCCGACTGCAGGAAGGAGACGCCCCAGACTGCCGTGTGATCTGCGGAACACAGGCCTCTAGTCCGCGGTGCCACTGCACTTGCTGCACCAATGGATGTTACACCCCTGGGTTTGCCAGGACATAGAGAAACTGACGTGCACGGAGGCAGGGGGCACTGACATGGTGCAGTGGAACAGGGATCACTGCGCACTGGCACGGGAGGCGCTCACATGATGCACAATAAAAAAAATCACATTTCCGGTCACTCACGCACGGCACCAATACGTTTCCCACAAAGGCGCACAACAAGTGCAACACCCTTTCAACCAAGCACTCCCGCGTGTTGTGTCTGATAATGCGCTTTGGCGTCCCGCGATGGGGTCTGAAGCGCTATAGAAGTGCAACTAATACCATCATTTCTGCCGGGACAGGAGTCCGAAACGCAGGCACTAGTACAGGTGGCGCTGATAAACACTGACACTGCATTGGGAAAGGAGACTGACACATAGACCGGCACAGGAGACACTGACGTGCACACTAGGACAAGCGACACTGACGCAGTGCACTGGGTCAAGCAGATACTGACTCACTCGCCGGAGTAGGAGACCCTGACAATGCAACAGAACAGGAAACACTAACAAAGCACAATGGGGCAGGGAGAAGCCCTCTCCCACTCTGGGACAGGAGACATTGGCATGCTTGTGAGACAGACACTGACACGCTCCTACTCGCAGAGACAGTGGTACTCACTGGTGCACGGTGACACTCTCACAGGGGAGAGAGAGAGACACACACAGACCCTAGCACTAGCGAGATAAGGAGACATTGGCATGCACACTGCAGTGACGCGCTGCACTGGGACAGGAGACAATGACAAACACACCGCTGTGGGCTGGAGATACTGGCAAACACACAGGAGATAGTGACAGAGAGACACTGACACGCACGATGGTGAACTGATAGATGGAGACGCTGAAACACACTAGGAGGGGAGATCACTGCGACAGTGAGACACTGGCCCTTGCACTGGTGGCAGAGACACCAATACCCACACTCGGAAAGAGAGACGCCGATGGGCCCCGAGATAGGGAGACACTGACATGCACACTAGGACAGTGGGCACTGGGACAGGTGTCACTGACACGCACACTGGCACAGGAGATACTGGCACAACACATTGTGTCAGAGAGACAGACATAGCGCTTGGACAGAAGACCCTGGGACAAGAACTTGGCGCTTTTAAATCATTAACAAACACGCACACGGGATATGGAAACACTAGTGCGTGCACTATTAGTGAAGCACTTATTCCACTGATCACACTCAAACACATTTGGTGTAAGATCGCAACACCGGAACCCATATAGAGTCCTCGGGATATACCACATACATCCTGAACCAGCAGACTACAATATGGGGCAAGCAAAAGTGCCCAAGGGCCATGGGACAGAATTATGCGGCGCTATACGAAGATTGTCTACGGCTAAGCCAAAGCGCCCCTGCTCCCCGGACCGAGACACAATGGCAACACCCACCCAAACACACACACCAACAAGATGCTCAGAAGATCACACTTCACTAAATGAACGTTCAAAGAGCCGTGGGCGGGTGTTTAAACACCTGGACAAACCCCGCAGGGCCTTGTATCTGCACACCGGCACTCTGATATTCGGTGAATTGTGCCCCAGGTCAGAAACCAAGCAGACCAAACGCCGGACTTATTTTCTACTGAACTTGCTTTGTGAAAATATTGTAATATATGCTTGGCTTCATAAATTGTGTCGCGCGGCAAAATAGAGAAAAAAACAATCATATAATTTCTTAGGACGAAAGAAGATATTTAGAAAAATATATTTTCTTCATCGGAGAAAAAAAACAATTTCCTATCTTTTCTTTTTTGAGTCAGAAATGCAGACAAAATTAAATGCTACGCATCAAGGAAGAGAGGGAGTGATTGAAGCTGAAAGGCCTTTTCAACGTGCTGATACAAATAACAATTTAAGAAGAGCCCTTTCTTGCCAATTAAAATGCTTGATTAATAAAATCTGCCCCCTCTCTTCCAACACCAACTGCATGCTGCGAGGCGGCCACGTGAGCGCATGAACCCATATGTGGCAGAATGGGGGATGGGCAGCATTCGGTAAAAGAAGAATCAGATTCCAACGCGATCCCCGCCCCATGCCCCGGAGCGAAAGAAAACAAGCATTGGCTGCGCAAGTGACGCAGCCGTGAAAGTGATCGCGATCGCGGGCTGTAAGGGTGCCCGCGAGCGATGCACTTAATGAGCCATGACGAGACAGGAAAGCCAGATGGCGCCTGTGCGCGTAACCGCACGCTCTAGGCCACACAAAAAGCTGTGGTCGGCTTTTTGAAGCCCACTTACTAAAAGTCTCGCCAGTGCGGCGCATGCGCTGGCTCAGGCGAGACCTAAAAACCATTGTAAGGTGCAGTTCAATTGTTGGCTCTGAGTACCTTGGGTTCTTGGAGAACCTACAACCCCTATATATCCCCACAACCAGAAGGGTTTAGCGGACATAATGGTATATTCCTTTTGTAAATCAGCCATCGTGACAAGAAATTACAAATGAAAATGTTGTCACAAATGGCCTTTTCTTCGCACTCATTTTCAATTTTTTTTATTTCCTCTGTTAGTTTCTTTGGTGAATTGGTGAATTTAGATAGTTCCCTTGCTGAATATAGAATTTTGTTTACTTTTCATAAATGTATAGCTTTCCCAGATCACCCATGGGTTTCAACCTGGTTTCTATCACAAACCGGAAGTAGGTTGAAAGTACAAAATTTAGGAAAAACGTCGTGGATACCTTATGTGGAAAAGAATTTATGGCGGCCCAAGAGCCAACTACCTCAAATAGCCAAACAAGGGCTTAGCATTCTAAGGAGAAAAGGCCTAGCAGCGAAATGGTTAAATTTTAGAAATTCTAATCTTATAGCTCATATTTATAGTTTACACAACTCCTTCAAATTACTATAAGTCGCACACCTCCATACAGTGTTGTCACCTCACTTGCACACTACATTAACTATAACTGGCCCCTCTACCATGCACTGTTTTCTCACAAATAATGTGATTTGTAATGTCATAAGTGTTATCAGTGCTATAATTTTACATGATGTGATATGCAAGGATATAGCAAACACAAGGAGATGATGGACGGAGCGCTGAAACTTTTCAGACACTCACCCCCAGTCACAGATCTGGGTTGAATCTATCATCGTTCTTTAGCTCACTTCGCCACCCCAGTTCAGACCCAGCCATATGCAAATTAGTCTTGACCCTGTGCCTCATGGGAACAGTCCAGCCCGAACTGCCAAGCCAGGTCTTCCCTGGACCGGAAACAAGCATCCTGGGACAGGTTTCGGGGTAACACCCCTCATCAGCCAGGCTAGCTTGAAACCAGTGGCAAAGTGATGAAGACTGATTTACATATAGCTGGGTCTGAACTGCGGTCCGAGTCGGGTGAGTTTGTAACGTGGTGCCTCAAGAACAACAACCACGAGAGAGAGAAAGTGCCAAGCAAGAAGTACCATAGCTCTTGAATGGGTGTATCTGATCATGATCGAACTGGATAAATGGGACATTGACTTGAGTGGTCTTTGATTTTTGTTTGAAGATTCCCGAGTGGAATGGCAAATGAACTATGACATGTTCAATGCAAAAGAAGTTTCCTGATGAAGTATTGTGTTGCTCTAAATTTTTGAAAGACTACATTTTTCCTATTTATAATTTTTTTGTAATGGGGTTTATTTTTTTGTTGTTTTTGAAAATCTGTTTTTGAATTTTTACAGCTTTGCTTTGAGGATCAAATTTATTTTGAATGACTATTTTAAAAAGGGCTAAAGAAAACGTAGGCGAGGATTTGCATGGCTTTCAAAGAATGTTTATTTTAGCTCTACTAGGTGTGTTGATGTGTACCCTCATAAGTTTCATTAATGCAAAAACACAGAGAACTAACTACTTCTGCACTGTCATAAAGGTCATAGGTTTAGCTCATAACCTTGCATTGTTGCAGCACTAGTACATTCCTTCCCGAGGAAGCTAGAGAAAAGTTACCTTTGCACACAAGGACAGAGAACATGGTTTCCAGCTAAATTTATATCATTTTGCGAAAGCAAATAACACATTAACACATATGTAGCTCGTGCACAGCAAATAAATAAGCACTGTTCTGGAGTTTGGCAAGCACTCTTTTTAATGTGGTCTAGTTATGCTGCCCAAGCCAAACATATATTGGGCATTATTTTCTCATAAAATAATTTGCTTATACAATTCCCTTTTTAATAATTTTTAAATTATCGCATCATGACACTATCACAACTGCCATCGTTCTTGACTGACTTTCATCTTCTGAAAATATTTTTTATTTATATTTTGGAGTGTCTTTATGTAGTGCTCACACCACATCGCTACTGCTGCAAAGCTCTTATAGGCCAGGGCAGGGTATTGTTCCTAAACCAGTGAATTGGAAGCACTTCTTTGGAGCTACAGCACCCAGGCAAGGCAGCTAACTTTCCATGATCACTTAGCAGGCACATTGTGCACGTATAGTGAGCAGAAGATTCTTGTGTTGAGGATGTACTATTGAGTTTGTTTATGTTTAGGGGATTTATAGAGCGCATGGCTGCCCAGGGGCTTCCCAGCGCTAAGGAGAAAGAGGCAGTCAAGGAGCAAAGGAGTTGGGGAAAGAGCCAGGTTTTAAGTCCTTTCCTGAATGCCAGTTCATCCGTTACCCTGCGCAGTTCCAGAGGCAGGGTATTCCACAGTCCAGGGGCCAGGTGCATGAAGGATCTCCCTCCCCATCTGGATCTCTTTATCCTGGTCGAATTCATGAGTAGGTCTGTCGAGGATCTAAGATTTCTACCTGGCACATATTGGGTAACAAGCTTTTTTATTAAGGCTGGACCTTTGTTATTCATTGCTCTATGGGCAATACAGAGTGCCTTGAACTTAACTCTTGCCTGAACCGGGAGCCGGTGTAACTCTTCAGGGCTGCCCTAGCTGATTGTTGTCTAGGGATTCGCAGCAACAGCCTTGCTGCGGCGTTCTGGACTACCTGCAGCCGGTTTGTAACGTATTTTGGTGCACCTAGATACAGCCGTAGTCCAGTTGTGACACTACTAGGGCCTGGACCACGGTTCTGCGGGTAGACTCCGGTAAGAGAGGAAGAATTTTCCGGAGCATGCGCAGTGTTCCAAAGCATGAGCATTGAGTGCAGAGCACATTTTTGGTTTCAGTCTAGAGTGCCCTTCTCTAAATCAATTCATAATCTTTTTAAAAACTAAAACTCTGACCTTATATTGAGCTAGAGTAACTCATAATTTTCGTAAGGAGAATTTCGTCTTTCTACTCCTTTGCATTTTAAAGCAAAGTGAAACCAGAGCGTAAAAAATGCAAGCAGTGGTAAAGCCAGTAAAAATGACTTTAACATTTTAACACACAAACCGCGTTTTTGCATGCCTATGTTTGCAAGCATTAGCAGATTAAACCCATGTCTACTGGCTTTGTGTGTGCATGCACATCTACAGAAGCCATCTTTGAAATATTTTTCTTATGGTTTAAGAAGATCCATTCAAAGATGGCTGCTGCGGTAAGTAGTCGTCCTACATCTTTTCGAGTAAAAAAATTAATTCACAACAAGCAGTGTCAAAGCCAGTACTGGCTTGTTGCCCAATTTATTTATTTATTTATTGATTTGTAAAGCACCCGAATCACCCCAAAGGGGTATCTCCGTGCTATAGAGGTGTAGCAGTTAGGGTGAATTAGGAGTAGGGATTTCAGAAGAGCTTGGTTTTAAGGAGCTTTAAAAATAGCAGGTATTCTGGGCATTTCCGGAGGTGGGTAGGGAGCTGGTTCCAGTAGAAGGGAGCTAGGTGGTAGAACGCTTTCCCACCCAAGACCTTTTGACTTTGCCAGTGAGGGTGCCTAATCACATGCTGATGAGCGAGAGGGATTTTATTTGAATCGTGAGGCTAACAGGTCAGGAAACTGTGGGATTCTAACCAAATACTCACAAGGTTGATAGATTTTACTTACATATTGGTGACGCTCAAGGATTCTTTTCAGATCATGAAACTGAGTGAGTCTATCCAAATACTTATGAGATTGATAGATTCTACTCGCATATTGGTGAGACTGAGGGCTTCTGCTCAAACGCTGGTGAGACTGAGGGCTTCTGCTCAAACGCTGGTGAGACTGAGTGATTCTACTCATACTGGTGAGGCCGAGGGTTTCTGATCGCATACGGAGGATACTGAGAAATTCCACTCACATACTGGTTTACATATTTACAAACCTGTTTCCAAAGCTATCATGACCAGCAGACCAGCTTAAGATCTCTGGCAGTTCTCGGCACACCTGCCACCATGACACCATCACTTCAGACTAAGAAAATAAAAACAGATAGCAGGCCTTTCTTTCTATGCACCCAGGATCAGGAGGCACATCCCCTTATCCATCAAAACGTCCCGAATGATGCTCCAGTTTAGGAGAGAGTTGAAGGCTCCCCTTTTAAAGAACACTACATCACAGTGTACCATCTCTACCCAGCTTCCTCTCCTCTTACTCGCTAAATGTATGCTCATCTTTGACCATGGACAGCTCTCTGCTGCCTATTGGAAAGGTTTGTGCTATAGAACTATCCAGGGGCGGTGCGTCCATTAGGGCGCGTGGGCGTTGCCCCACTAATTAATTTGAGGCACGAGGACTTGAGTTGAGTAAGAGTAACAAGAGTGCGTGCCGTTGCCGTCACTCTCCGTCTCACTCACAGTTGCAAATTACAATCCCAGGCCGCGGGAGGCAGTCGGCTCAGAAGGGGGCGGGGCAGCAGGAGTTAGGTGCAAGTGCATCCACGATAATGTCAGATGGTCGGCGGAGCGCACAGCAAGAGTGCGCATGTTCTGTTTAGGGCTTAAAAATGTTGCGACCAGCCCGAACATGCGCACTAGGCTGCTCATTAGAAGAGCGAAGGTTGTTCCATGCCGCTCTTCTAATGAGCAGCCTAATGCGCATGTTCGGGCTGGTCGCAAAATTTTTTAAGCCCTAAACAGAACATGCGCACTACTGCTCAAACCAATCCTGGCGCTGCTGCTGGAGCAGCGTCTGGATTGGCTGAGGCGCAGTACTTGCCAGCCAGCCAGGAGTGAGCGTGACGTCAAAGCCTCCTCGTCGAGGCAGACACACCGGGTGACGGTGATGGGAACCGGCTGAACCTGCAGCAGCGGCCCGGCGGGGACCCCTGCGCTCCCCCCCCCAGCGCATCAAGTACCTCATGTTCACCTTCAACCTGCTGCTCTTCTGGGTGAGTACACGTCACTTTCCCGCTCTTTTCTCGTGTGTGCTGCAGCCGTGTCTCTTGTGTTGGGCCCGTCGCGCGCTCTTGTCAGACTGTTTAAACAGAATGACACTGAGTGCAGTGACGTACACTCTCCTAAGTTTTATAATGGTGTGACATGAATAACGGGAGCCCCAAACAGGCACTTTTGTACTAGGATTTCATGAACAGCCATGCCATGTTAGTTTAGTAGATCTGGCTTTGCATACAATGATAGGGGTTTATGTTGCGGTTTCTCCCCTTTACCGTAACCTTATTTGTATATATTATTGGGGGGTTGACGTTCTTTAACGCTGCACTCGTCTTAGCTTTCAGCACTAATTAGTTTGTATGTGCAAAAGTCAATAAATACTGCTGTGTGCACCGCTTTGCATCACGTAAACATCTTTGATATTAGATAGAAAATCTGGGCCAAATAGTCAACCTTGGCAGTAACAAAGTGTGTCTTATACATTCATTAAAATAGCAAAACATCAGGGGAACAGACAGGTCCCCCACTCCTTCATAGCATACTTATCTTCAAACATAGCCCCGAAAATCGAATCCTCGTTAGAAAGAGTGAAAGCACAGAGGAGAAGAGTAAAAGCGTTGAGCGGAAGTGATGCAGAGGAGTACAGAAATAGAAGAATCATTGGGAGTGTATGTGGCAGCAGCACAGCAAGGCATTTTCATATAACAGGCAAGAAAGACTATACCAAAAAATACTCTATCGAGGAGGAGACCAATGGTGAGAATTTATGAACAGAGGAAGGGGCGGGAGAAAGAACTACAGTGCAGAATTTCAGAAGAAGGGCACCAGATTCATAAATCCCACACAAACATTGACTTTGGCGAAAAAGTGTCAGGGATTTTCCTGTTGTGATATTAGTGAGGCAATTAGCATTCGTTCTGAGCATGTACAACCTTTAGGGACATTGCACAGTCAGACAGGAAGCCAATAAATATTGTAAAGAGAACTATGGCTTTGTCAATGCTTCTTGCCAATGCTGTTCCACATCAGCAAAAAAAAATGAAAACAAGTGCAATGTAGTGGCTTGTTTCAGCTGTTCGTTGTCCGTTGCGACACAGATAGGATTTCTCTACACAAATACGACTGTACATACATAATATCTGAAAGTGAGGGGGGAGCGCTGAAGTGTTGACATCCATTGTCCAACTATTGCATGTTGTACCAGTTTCATCGTTTCACGTAGAGCAATGCGATTAACAATATGGATGTTCATTGTTTTGGTGTTTGGCTACTCTCGTATACAAGATGATGTCTCTTTGGAGGTTACCTGTGCTGCACAAAGAACTTTTATTAATGTAATAACTGCACTTTCACAATTGCTTTATTAACCTTCTTGCTTCTCAAATTTGCTTGAAAATGCACCATTTACCCACTCTTTTTTCAAAATTTTCTCACCCCCAACCCCCCTTAAGATGTTTGGGCTCGCTCGCTCGCCACTGTGCACTCCGACAGAAAGTTTCCGCGCCCCACCACTTTCAAATGTCACCAGCCACCACTGGAACTATCCTATATATACATACTGGGAACACTACACTGAACGTTTCTGCTCGCACACTAATACGGGTAAAGGTTCCTCCTCACATATTGGTGATATTGAGGGTTTCTGCTTGCATATTGGTGATACTAAGAGATTCTATGTGCACACTGGGGAGACAAAAGGTTTCTACTCCGATCATGACACTGATGGTTTCTGTTTATACACAGTGAGACTGAGATTGTGCTTGCACACTGGTGAGATTGAGGGATCCTGCCCACACTGTGAAAGGCAGCGTGTCTTCTAAGACCCTCAATGCTGCCCGGTGCAGGGTTCCACCTCTAATTCACTTTGGGTTCGCTATCAAAATAATGAGGCAAGCGCTGGAAACTGGAAGACAAGAAAAAGGTTTATTTCTCATGAGGAGATCACGTCAACTGCAGACACCGGGATGTCTGAGGGAGGTGTTCTGCTGATAACTCCTTTGGCTCTTCCTTTTATACAGGTTTGACACAATGCATTGGTTTCATCAACATGGTTACACAAGCTTGGGGTCCCCGCCCCGGGCAGGTTGTCACAAGCCCAACAGTAATTCTCTTCCCACCCAGGTCAAACATACAATCTTATCTTGCAGCTGGACCTTGCTTCAGGGTCTAAAACATGTGAGACCGGCCAGATCTAAGAGTCCGTTCTGTTGATAAAAACAGGTCCCATTGTTGGTAACAACAAGTCTTGCTGTTTGCAGTGCAATAAATCATGTTGCAAGAGTCTTTTTGGTGTTTGGAACCTGTTTGTGTAACTAGGTGCCGTGAGGGGTAGAGTGTCCAAAGGTTTGCCTGAAAACAGAGATGAGAGGAAAAACGAGTTTGTGGCAGCAAGTGGCGCTGAGGTTTGTTGCGGCAAATCGAGTTTATAGCCCCCAGCACACGTACCAGGTCGGTCAGAGGGTCAGAGGGATGCTAGTAAGGGCAGGGTGAAACAAAGGTGACCAACAGAGTACAAAATGGCTGTGATAGATTAAAATGACTGCAACTTATGTGCACATAGAATTCCACCAGACAAGATGGCGCAGGTAATGTTCACGATTGTCGTTTTGCTTTTAACAGTGGCCCCTTTGAACATAACTAGCCAGCTTGTCAGTCTATTTCGATCTCCATAATGTCCTGTATCTCTTGATCATACATTACTCTCATTTTTGTTAGCTGAGTGTCCATAGTCTTAGGGTGCAAGGTAGTTATGCAAAGAGAACACAAAGGTGGTATACAGTGTATACCCAAACAACAACCACATATTGTCAATACTGGGACCAAGAGAATCATTGATATTTTCCAACCCCACTCCTTCAAGATGCCCCAAAGCCAACTTCCAATTGTCCAAGTCTCTGATCCTTGATGAATTTCTGAAGATAGTCTATGGAGATGTTCGATTGCTTCATAGACAGAAGGTGAATTATCAGGAATGTATACACAGCAGCTGGCACCGATGATGCGGCATGCTCCTCCACGGTCCGCTAGTACCACGTCCAGGACCATGCGATTTTGCAAGGTAACCAGACGGATCGCTTGGAGCTCAGCAGTGTTGTTGGTGAGGATGCCAGCAGTGATGTTCAGGGCGGTCTCTACCGCTTGGGACAGATGTCTGATGGCTCGGCTGTTTGCCATCGGACCCCATAGCGGGACGAGCCCTTTTGCTGCGTCGAGGAACTGTGATGAGGCAGAGTCTGCTTGATCAATGTCTTTAGAACGCTTTTCTCGATGATGCTCTGCAGGGGCTGTGTAGGTTGGTGGCAAAACAAAGGCGATGTAGCACGTGCCCCCCAGTTTCTTGGGAGCCAGGTGTAGGCTTTGGTTCCACAAACAAAGTACATATTGGGTGATGCAACAAGCGCTGGGGGTTGGCAGTGTTCAAAGTCCTTACAATGCTACAGGTGCTGTGACCCACATTCTTAGTCCCACGGCCTTCAATGCATACAAGGCCAGAGACGTTCACCACAGATAGGGCCACAGTCAGTGTTGCAGCAGTTCTTTTCTTCAGGTAGGAAAATGTGGCTCTGTTAGGATTATTGAACACTTGCATTTCCACTCGTTCTTTGGAGGGCACATTAATCTGGAATGTCGCATTGAAGGTGTGAGGGCAGAAGGGGGCGGCTGTCCTTCCTGTTTTGTTTCGCCAGAACTCGTTGTAGAACTGGGCGATTGTTCCGTCGGAAGTGGCATTGTCTTTGTAACTTTCTTGTAGGAGCATCATCTAGGCAAGGCAAGATCCGTGAATAGAAAAGGGCGAAGGGATGAAAGGGATGGAATGTTCAGTGGCATGTGGTAACAGCCCACAGACCCAACAGTTGGTAGCATTGGTGGCAAGATTGTGCTGGTGCAACATCTGCACGAAAGAATTATTCCAGAATTCTTTGCGTCGTTCTCGGAGATGTGACGGTAGTGATACCAGGTAGTGTTCTTTCTTGGTGGTTGGTTGCATGGTGGGTGACAATGTTCTGTATGCAGGTGCATTCTCTTCAATGATCCAGAGTGCGACCATTAGAAGGAGACAGGTGAGAAATGCGGCTACAAGTGCAATTGTCTTTGTGCTGTGCAGGTTAGCAGTCTTGGTGTCTTTGCGGTGGTTTTGCAGGTGTTCAGTTTCTTCCATCATCTTCGAGGAGCTCAACAACTGTTAGGACCACAGACTTTTGTCTGGCGCTTTCCTGGTAGCGTTGTTTGACTGTGCTACTGATCTGAGACCTTGACTTAGTTAGTGGCCTGGTCGTTGGAGCTCCCTCCTTTCGTCGATCTTAGGTTGTACCCTTTCCTGGATGGCACCGTGGGGTCGGGAAATTCTGATTTTTCGAGGGTGTCTTCTTGTGGGTAGCAACTCAGAGATGGTCGGTCTCTCGCAGTACTTCCTCTTGCACCTCCACCCCTTCACAGGTTGCCAGGGTTGGAGG